>JALGQJ010000002.1:48622143-49342143 GCA_023055345.1 Quercus wislizeni
AATTACAAAAAAGATTGCTTAGAGTTTTGGGTCTTACTGAATTACTAATTTTCTACTCCAATTTTATTTTAGGCCTTTTTGTTCTGTTAGGGTTTTTCAACAATTTAATTTTGATTCGTACTACAATATTCAAATAAAGTTCTCTGAAAACTATCCTTATTGTCTAAATCAAATCAGGTACTGTGTTTATAGCTTTTAAATTGCGTTTTTAATAGTTTTGGACTCTTATTGTGTTAGTCTTGACTGTTTCACTTAACTTGAATTGTCTATTGCGTTGCTTTAAATACAAATTTTGTATTTGTAGAACCAAATTTGTGTTGGGCTTTTGTTTTTAAATGGTTTATCACATTCTGTTTGCAACTAGACTATGCATTGCTGTTTTTTGGTTTTACAATTTTTGATATATTCAATGAGTGTTAAGGAATGTCTCAATGAGTGTGAGATTCCCCACTTCTA
Organism: Quercus wislizeni; assembly: GCA_023055345.1. Taxonomy (NCBI): domain Eukaryota; kingdom Viridiplantae; phylum Streptophyta; class Magnoliopsida; order Fagales; family Fagaceae; genus Quercus; species Quercus wislizeni. Next base: position 48,622,600 of record JALGQJ010000002.1, read on the forward strand.
ATCCATTCCTCTGCTTTCTAGAATTTTTTTTTTTTGGAGAAACTTCTGCTTTCTAGAATGGTAGACAACAATGCTGATAAAATGTGTATAGTGAAGAAGTTTTTTGAAAACTATAATGGAAAAGGGGCAATTGAAGTATATTGGAAACATGATCTAATTAAAAAGGAAGAAAAATAAAAACAGCACTACCTAGCAAGCTAGGATACTAAAAGATGTTAATCTACCCTCAAATTACATGGTAGATACATACAACATCATCTGAATGTGTAGAATTTGTCTTATAAAAAAGGATTCAGAACCACGATCTAAAAAATTTCATAGCAAACATCAACTGCCAATTAAAACAACTGATAAATATTCAATATGATCTTAAACATATAGGCATTTTTCTAAACTATGTATCAAACTTACAATCTGCAGATTCTCTTAACCACTTTTTAAACTTGAGTTACCTCTGAAACTTTGATATATATATATATATATATATATATATATATATATATATATATATATATTTTACTTAAGTTTTCAAAACTTCCAACTTTTTTATTAAGGTGAAACTGTGGAAACTTCAGTGTTGAACCATCTAGCTTGCAGAGCTGTCTGATAGTAAATATGCTTCTTTTGGGGGTTTATAAAAGAGCTTTCCTGTTATCTACATTGTTTAGACAAGAAACTAATAGGCCTAGGCAAGCCTGATAAGAACTGGGAAAATAATTCTTTACAATCAGTTATGATGGTTGTGTGTTAAGGGGTGTGTCAATGAGTGTAAAGGTTAGAATTTTTGATATATTCATTAGGTTTTATAGAGATAGTTGACCTTCGAGTGAGGGATGGACTCACTAAGAAGCTAGAATAACCTACTGAAGATGGGTGGGATACTGGGTATTAGGAAAATTTTTAATTTGTTTAATAAATAAAAATGAATAGCATAATATGAACGTATATTCTCCATTCTAATTTGATCATAGATTGATCAAATCAGTTGGTGTTTGTTTGCAATGCATCTATGATTTTGTAAATTTTATAGACCCAAAAAAGGAGGAGACTAAACCTGCATTTAGAATTCATCTCTATCTAAACTGCACTATGATTATTACACAATCATTGATTTAACTCTCTCCTTTTTTGTTTTTGTGTAGGTGATTTTGTAGATTTCCATGCACCATTGTATATCTTACATGCCCACATTGCTTATCACGAACCAAGAACTTGTGCTACAAATAATAAAATAATGTTATGAACAATGTTAATGTTGTAGCTTCATTGATGGTATGTACTTAAAAATGATTTCAAGTAGTTTCATTGATGGCATGTACTTAAATGATTTCAAGCAATTGCTTCAAATATTTTTTATTTTCTTGCTCATAGAAATAGCTATTAATACATTATTGCATTGTCTCTATTTAAATGAACCTTACTGTATTTAAAATTTTTTCCATAGAGAGTGGCTTGGCTGAGCCTAATAGCACTGCTTAGAATAATTGTGTATTACTTTCAACCCAACATTTGGTGTTTTTGAAATTGATTGTATGTCTTACTTAAGATGTATCCAAAGAGTTTATGAAATTTGGTTTTAATTGCTTATAGAGATAGTTGAAATTGAAATATATAGGCATTTCATTTGATTCCTTTCAAATAGACACTCTTTCCAACTACTATTATTTGCATGTACTTAAGATGTATCTAAAGGAAATTAGATGCATCTAACACAAATATATGTTCCTGCAAATGATCTCCTCAATAGTTTCCATGAAGCCAGCATAATCAAAATTGGGGGGCATAAAGAGTAGATAAGCAGAGATACTTAGATTATTTGTCAATTGTTTCTTTTCAAAGTTTTGAATAATGTGTTTATGAGTTGCTTCTTATAAGAGATAGTGGCATAGTGCCCCATGTGTTTATGTGGTATATTATTCCCTGGTAGTAAATGCATGGTCTTGCTAATACTATCATGAGATTATTTTCATATTTAAATATTCATTTGTTCAATAATTTTTTTTATATGATTTATATTGGTGGTAGACTATAAATTGATTTGCAGCTGAGCATTATGAGAATTCATATTATGCCTAGATTTGTGTATGAGCTATTGGAATGTTGGCAATAATTTTTTCATCGACATAGAGAAACCAAGGTGTGATCTTTATGTGTTATGTGAAACACCCTACATTTATAATCAAAGAACATATTTTGCGTGTATTGTATGATTATTTGTAATTGTTATTTAACCAACTATTCTGTGCATCGCACGGGTTAGCGATTAATAATAACTAATAGTCGAAACGTTTGACTTTGTTGACTTCTCCTTATTGCGCCACGTGACTACATAAATTAATGCCACACTTAAATTTTAAAACACTAAAAAACAAAAAGTGCCTTCTTGGTTTGGTGGTTTATGTGAACCATTTCAATGCTATTCTTAATACAGCTGATCTTTCAGTTGCCTTATTTAAAGATGCAACGTTCTATCTTAGCAGTTACAAAATATCAAACAGTTCTTTCTAATCTCTTTCATTATCCATACTCTTCTCTCTCTCTCCTTCGATTTAACATTTATTTCCTGTGGATACTTTTTTTGAATCAGTTTTCCCGAATAAGTGTTCCTCTATCTGCTGCTGAACAATCTCAAAACCAGGACTTCCAGGCAAGTGCAAATCAAGTTCAAAGGTCTGCACTTCTCATTTTACAATGCCTTTTTACCTTTTTGATCATTCTAGAATATATTCACTCATAAAATAAAATGTCAAATTATACCCATACAAAATCCAAATCAACAGCAATGGATACAATTAAGAGACAATTTTTGTTTTCATTTCCTTTGGCTTTTTTCTCTCACTACCCGTTTCTACCTTGCAGTCTCTACTGATAGTGTTCTGCAAAACTTTTCAAAAGAACATAAACAATTTTGGCCCCCCAAACTCTCCCCATAATTTTTTTTAAAGATAAGATTATCATCTTGTATAGTGATAAACTTTGTATATCCCGCACAAGTTAAAAAAAAAATAATAATAATAATTAAATGGGCATTCAAAAAAACTAGGATGTATACAAATTTTTTTTGAACAATTATCTCAAAAAAAGGGCTTCAGTTTTGCCTCTTCATCATTTAAAAAAGAAAAACAAACTTACATTGGAGAGTTGGAGTTGACCATGAAAGGAGACCCATTTCTTGGTCTCTCTCTCTGACTCCTTAGTATTTGGCATCTAGACTCACTATTTAGTCTGGTTTTTCTTTCCTTCTTCTTCTTCTTCGTCCTTACTTCTTTGTTCCTTTTACAGTTTTTTACTTATGAATCTCTAAGTCGAAGGTTTCTTTTTTCACGTTACAATTTGTTGGATTGCTCCAACTCCTACCACGCGTGTGGCTCAAGTGTTCTGGCCACTAGCTATCACCCACTTCAATATATTTACTATTTTATTTGTTAATTTTACCATTTCATTAGTGTTTTTAGGACAATGACATTTCATTCGTTTCTTACCAGTTTGCAAAAAGTGAATTTTGACACTTAATGTGGTTTTCTTTATTTGCTAGCAAAACACTTCTTGCTATTTATATCATCATTTTTTCCTCTGTACTCCACTAATTTTTTTTGGAACCAACTTATTTTTACCCCCTCCTAATACTAAAATAATTTTAATTATTTACCGTAAGTTTCAATTAACTCAACTGGTAAAAATTTTTATGGTTGAGTAAAAGATCTGTAGTAAGTTTAAAGGTTACTACTGAGTTTGGATTACCTCATTCTTTTCTTAGCATTTAAAATAAAGATGTTCGAGTTGCGAGATTAGCAGTAAGTCATAATTATCTCTAAAAAAATTAAAAAATCAATAATAAAGAAATTTAAATTAAATTACGTTTTACTTATGTCTATTAAACAATATATATATATATATATATATATATATATATATATATATATATATATATATATTTAGTATGAAACCATTAATTAGATCATTTTTGCACTATTATTAATCTAAATTATTCAGGTTTACCTCTCTCTCTTTATAATTATGATTATATCATTCATTTGATTGAAAGACCATAGTTTAGCTTAGGATTGTCTAATTTTCATTCTTTTGATATTTGATAGACTAATGATACACTTTATATTGAAGATTTTATTTCTTCAAGAACTATACTTTGTGAGATCATATTAACTACAATTTCATTATCTAATTCATTATTATTCAATGATGTGGAAGCAGCCAAGGGGTCTTGGATGTACAAATACTTAAAATCGTTTTTTGTTCAATCAATTCAGTGGTTTTGTTGCATATCTTGAAGGCTTTATTTCTAATCCTTTTAAACAACTCAATAAAATTTGGATTAAAGAGGAGTGATTGGGAAAAAATTAGAGTGTTTAGCAATAGTAATACTAATTATGGTTGGTTTTCATATGAGCTGCTACATTAGTATTTCTTTTTTAGTTTTATTTCATCTATGAAGTGCATATGTAGCCATATAAACATCTATAAGTGTTTAATTGCATCGGCTATTTTGATAATTATTAATAGGACTTCTCTTAAACCTTTTTTTTTTTTTTTTTTTAAACAGCCAATATTATGTTTGTTTCAATTCAAGACAAACATAATTACATTATACATCTATGAAATGTTTTCCCGTGCATTGCACGGATTTGCGACTAGTATATGCTAATGGGAAACCTTATTCAATTCTTAATGAAGGCTCTCTAAAACTGTAAATTGATTTAGCTTTCACTTATTGGTATATTTCTATTTTAATTAATTGTTGAGGTTCGGCTGTTCGTTTGGTGTTGTGAGTATTTTTATTTATTTATTTATTTATTTTTGAAATGAAAATGAGTATCTGCACTCATCTTTTCTTTTCTAGACTTGAGGGGGCTTATGAGTTATCATTACCAAGACTTAATTATAAGAGCTGCTTGTGCTGGTTTCAAGAAGAACGTGTAAAAAATTAAAATTAAAAAAGAAGTTAGTATAGAACCTGGCCTAATACTTATGAAGATCCAAGAATTCAATAAAGATAATAAAAAAAATGAAAAAAAAAGATTTTTTTAATTAAAAAAAAGGTTTCTCTATTAAGGTTTTATAAGTGAGTTTGACATTAAGGGTCTGTTTGAGATCCACTTATTTTACTGAAACTAAAATTTTTTTGCTGAAAATACTATAGATAAAAGTAAAAGTTAGTTGAAATAATACAATGAAATCTATGAATAGTACCAAAAAGTATAGTGGAGCTCATGAATAATAACAAAAATAAAATAAATAGTAAAATATGTTGGTTTTTTAATTTGGAGCCAAACATACACTAAAGAAAATAAAATTACAATAAACGATATTATGTTTCTTACTAAAAAAAATAAAAAATAAAAAATAAAAAATAAAAAAAAGAAGAAGAAGAAAGAAAGATACTATGAAATCATATGGCTGCTACGAGCACTTGTAGCAATGGAATAAAAAGTTATATAGCTCCACCAAAACACAAAAATAACCATACAGCAGTGGAGTTAAAGCTATTTTTTTTAGCTTCATTGTTATAGTGCACAACTATCTATGGTTGTGCACTGTAACTTAGAGCTAAAAATAAAAAAATTAATTAATTTATTCCCTGCCCAATTAAAATAATAAACGCTGGTTCATTTTTTTTTTTTTATTCTTTTATTCTTATATTGTGCCTCTCATAGTCACTTTCATCTGAAGTGAAGCTCTCATTTCTCTAATTTCTCTCAAGCACACTGTCTCAAACTCTCACCTCTTTGTTTCACTTTCATCGTCGCCGCCCCGACTCATCCTCAACGTCGTCGCCACCAAAGCTTGACGTCACCGACCCACAAGTCGTCCCAAGTCGCTAATCAATCTCAGACCTAATCCGTCATCCGCCTCAGACCCACACTGCTGGTGTGCTGTGGTGTGGTTGAATAGTCGGTGTTAGTTGGGTTCATTGGCGTCGGTGTGCTGTGGTGGTGGCTCAAGTGGGTTTTGTGGTGGTGGGTTGGTTGGGTTTGTGGGTAGATCGATGTGTTTGTGGTGGTGGCTTGGGTGGGTTTCGTGGTGGTGGATGCGGGTGTTGCCTGGTGTGTCTGGTGGGTGTGAGTATGGTTGATTTTTTCTTTTTCTTTTTTGCTTGTTGTGGGCTTTGGTGGTGGTGGAGGTGGTGGTGGTTGTGTGTGTGATTGTGATAGTTGTGTAGTGGATATATTATTTTATTAGAGTAGATATATTATTTTATTGTGTTGAAAGTTAAAATAGATTCACTATTACCATATATATATATATATATATATATAAAAGATAGATAAAATATCTTTTTATAACTATAAATAACTAAATTTCAAGAAGGAAAAAAGCAAACCCATAAAAGTCAAAAGTAGACTGAGACCCATAAGAATGATACTCCGTGTTACCAATTTTGTCCGATCTTGACAGCATATCCACATCCACACGCTCTTATCTTTGCAAGCCTCGCTCAAATCAAATGTCAATTCTTCGATTACAAAGAGAATTGACATTTGAAAAAGAGAGCTAATTTCTCCCAATTATATATAATGTTATACAGTAGGATTTTTATTGAATTGCAAAAAAGAGCAATGGTGGTGCCCTCCCAATTATTTGGTTTATGTCGACCACTTTTTTTTTATTATTAAAAAAAGGTTTCTTTATTAAGTGTGAGTTTGACCTTCTCAAACATAAAGTGCAAGCTTGGCAGTAAAGTATGGTTTTAAAAATAGGATCAGATCGGCTGGTTTGACCGGTTTAACCGATAACTAGTGACTAATTCAATCTGATTTTTCCTAAAAACTGGAAATAGCTTAAATAGTGAGTTTGACCGAAACCGGCCGGTTTAACCGTGTTAACCGAAAACCGGACCGATTTAACCGGCTTTGCTTAATATCAGAAATGGTACTTTTTTTGAGCAAAACCTTTATTTTTTTCTCAGATCTGCTAGGCTGAATGGGTGAGTACAACATCTTTGTTAGTCACATTGAGAACTTTTGATCGAGAAAAAGATTGAAGGCTCTGCATGGGGTTGAACTTGAAGCTAGCCTCCTGGAGCGGAATCAAGTAGATCTTCAGAGAGAGAGAGAGAGAGAGAGAGAGAGAGTGGTATTTGGCGCAGAAAAAGATTGAAGGCTCTACGTGGGAGAACGGTGATTGATTGATTGTAATTTACCTATATTCTGATGGTGATGGAGTAATGAAAGTTGCCGGGGTGTGTGGCAGTGTAGGACAACAAAATTAATGACCCAAATCTCAAAACAATGGGCTGTGTTTTATTTATCATTAAAAAATAAAATAAGTTGATGGTGGCTCTGTGGGACAAGACACAAGAGAAGAGAGCGATAGGTGTGGTTAACAATAACAGTGCCGATTGTAACTTTTTATTTTCATTTATTTTTAAGTGCAGCTCAAAATAACTCAAAAGCCTTAAATGCTTAATAAGTACTCCCTCCTACCCATTTTTTTTGTCATATTTGAAAAGTTAAACTTTTTAAGGGAATATCATTTATTATCTTGTCTACCTTTTAAAAATGTATAAATTTTCAAAACTACCCTTAAAAAAATTTATCAAAAAATTGAATTAGTAAATTAATAGGGATATAATAGGAACATTAGTAAATTAATGACTTTTATTTTTAGAAACAGGACAATATTTTGGGACATCTCAAAATGGAATAGAGGACAAAAAAAATGGGACGGAGGGAGTAATAACAATAATAACGATTTAAGCTTGTCCAATGTATGTATTTTTCCTGCAGCCTGGCAAACTAATGAAAACAAAATTCCTTTCTCAAAAAAAAAAAAAAAAAAAAACTTTCAAACAATTAAAATAAAGGTGAAGAGGATAAAAATATAGCCCGACGAGCCTTGTAGGATGGGCCTGACGAATCTATGTCCATGGGCCGATAAAGGGCAAGCCTAACTTATGCAGAGGTCCATTATGGATAAATACAGCAAGAAAAACTTAGTTGGAAAAGACTTGCGACACACACTTAATCATCATAGAATCCCATGGTAAATGGAATCCCAACACAAAGAGGATCCCGGAAGATACGCACTTTAATGAAGATCTTCTCTATAAGGGAATGTCTTGTCCATCACGTTTGAGACTATTCAAGAGGATTCCTATAAGGAAAAGACTTCTACACCAAGGAAGAGAGGTCAACCCTTTACTACTATAAAAGCTCCTATACCCTCATAAATCAAGGTACACATAATTTACCCATCTCTAACACTATAGAGTTGTGAGAATAGTTCTAACTTGACCTTTGGAGGGTATTCAGCCGGCACCACACCGGTGCTTTCTGTTAGGTCTTTTCTCTTTTTGTTGCGCAGGTGACTCTTTCGAGTGTTAAGATCGTGTAGCTCACTGGTGATATTTATGACATCATCAGTTGGCGCCATCTGTGGGAAGTCGATATTTAGCTAGACTATTGCTTCTCGGATACAAGAATTGCATGGTACTCACTCGTTCGATGGCTACCACTAACAACGTTCAACGAGACGAACCGCCGCGATCCACTGTATTGGAGAGATAGGTCCAAATCCTCATGGCCGCAGTGGAGCGTCTCACCCAACAGAACCATGATCTGGAAGAACAACTATGTCAAAGTTACGTAAGACACAATGTTCAGGAGGAAAACCAAGAAAGAAACAGTACCGAACGAAGGGACCAAGAAAGGCCAAAAGGTAGTAATGCCTCGAGCAGACCAGAGTGGCAGAACATGAGCCTCCCATCCCTCATGGACATGGCCCCACTGCCTATTGTCGCAGAAATGCAAGTAATGAAGGAGTAGATGGAAGTCATGATGAATGCCCTCAAGGGACAAGTGTCCAATGACCTTGACGACCTAGTCAATCGAACAGACTCACCATTCATTGCCTCCGTCAACTCTTTCCCCCTACCGCATAAGTTTCACATGCTGCAGATAGATAGTTACGACGGAATCAAGGACCCCCTAGATCACCTAGAAACCTTCAAGACCTTGATGCACCTTCAAGGAGTCGCAGATGAAATCATGTGTAGGGCCTTCCCTACAATGCTAAAGGACGCAGTGAGAATTTGGTTCAGTCGGTTAATGTCCGGCTCTATCAACACTTTCAAGGAGCTGAGTGCCCAGTTCACTTCACACTTCATTGGAAGGCACAGATACAATAAGTCTACCGCGTGTCTTATGAATATCAAGCAGCGGGAGGACGAGACGCTAAAATCCTACATAACCCGTTTTAACAAGGAGGCCATCTCAATTGATGAGGCGGACGACAAGATACTCGTGGCAGAATTCATTAATGGGTTATGAAAGGGTAAGTTCCTATTTTCTCTGTACAAGAACGATTCAAAGACCATGTCGAATGTGCTTTACAGGGCTACCAATTATATGAACGCGGAAGACGCATTGTTGGCTTGCGAGGATAAGCCTAGAAAAAGGGAAAGACTAGAGGATACGCGGTAGGAGAGGGGGCGCAAGATGGCTAAGACTGGAGAACGACGAGATGATAGGCGCTCCAAACCCCTCGCTGGGAGGCTCACAAGCTTCACCCTATTAACTGCCCTAATAGATCAGGTTTTAATGCAAATCAAAGACGAAGAAGCCTTGACATTCCCTAGAAAGTTAAAAGGAGATCCCAACAAATGGCCAAGGGACAAGTACTGCTGCTTCCACTGTGACCACAAGCATGACACAGCTAACTGCTATGATCTGAAGTCGCAGATAAAAGCTTTTATACGACAAGAGAAGCTACAGAGGTTCATTAGCAAGGAAGGAACTAATCCACCCCAAGTGCAGGCCCCACAACAGGAAAACGAGCGTCTTAGACTGCCTATAGGAGACATAAGAATGATCGTAGAAGGTACCACCACTGTCGGGTCTTCTAAAAAAGCCTACAAGACCTACCTTAGGATGATCCATAATGTTCAACTTACGGGCTCCATGCCCAAAATAGCATGGATGGATAACCCCGTCATTAGATTTTCAGAAGAAGATGCTCGAAGACTTCACCACCCACATGATGACGCACTTGTAGTCAGCCTATAAGTAGGGGATTACAACATACACCGGGTTCTAGTCGACAACGGCAGCTCAGCTGACATCCTATACTACTCGGTGTTCCAGCAAATGAGAATTGAGAGGGAACGATTGATCCTGACGAACGCTCCGCTCGTTAGGTTTGGAGGAACAAGGGTGTTTCCCCTGGGAGCGATCACAATATCTGTAACGGCAGGCGACTATCCTCAGCAGATCGCTAGGGATGTAACATTCCTTATGGTTGACTGCTTGTCTGCCTATAATGCCATTCTCGGACGGCCCACTCTTAATTTCTGGAAGGCAGCGACATCAACCTACCACTTAATGATAAAGTTTCCGACAGAATATGGAGTAGGGGAATTGCGCGGAAGCTAAGTGGCAGCACGAGAGTGCTATATAGCCATGCTTGAGATAGACGATTACCAGCAAATAATGTGCATAGGAGAACAACGGGCAGTAGAGAAGTCGGTTGAGGAACTAGAGGATGTGGTTCTGGATGACTTAGACCAAACCGGAAGACTAGAATGGGCATATTGGCAAGCTAGCCAGTATGCCAAGCCCTAACGGCGTTCCTGAGGGATAATCAAGACGTGTTCGTTTGGACTCATATGGACATGCCGGGGATAGACCCCTCGATCATAGTTCACAAACTGAATGTATCACCCTTATTTCCCCCGATCCGACAAAAGAAACTGGTGTTCGCATAGGAGTGGGACAGAGCCATAGCCGAGGAGGTTCGAAAGCTACTTGAGGTAGACTTCATCCGAGAAGTATATTACCCCGACTGGTTGGCAAACATGGTCATGGTCAAGAAGGCCAATGGCAAATGAAGGATGTGTGTGGACTTCATGGACCTTAACAAGGCTTGCCCTAAGGACAGCTATCCACTCCTACGGATAGATACTCTGGTAGACTCAATCGCAAGGCACAAACTCCTAAGCTTCATGGATGCTTTTTCGGGTTATAGCTAGATCAGAATGGAGGAAGCCGATCAAGAGAAGACCATTTTTGTTACCAGCCAGGGACTGTTCTGCTATAAAGTGATGCCGTTCGGACAAAAAAATTTTGGGGCAACATACCAGAGATTAATGAAAAAAATGTTCACACACCAAATTGGGAGGAACGTACAGGTGTACGTTGATGATATGCTGGTGAAGAGCCAATGAGAAGATGATCACCTAGACAACCTCAGGGAGACATTCAACATACTCCGTTCATATAACATGAAGCTGAATCCAAACAAATGCATATTCGGAGTAACAGTAGGGAAATTTTTGGGTTTCATGGTGTCCCAAAGAGGAAAAGAGGTTAACCTGGAAAAAATACGGGCCATAATGGGGTTAGAGCCACCAAAAACAGTCAAAGAGGTGCAAAGCCTGAATGAAAAAATCGCAGCCTTGAATAGGTTTGTCTCAAAAGCGACGGACAAATGTCTACCATTCTTCCGCACATTGTGAAAGTCTTTCAAGTGGATGGATGAGTGCCAGAAAGCCTTCAAAGATTTGAAGAAATACCTTTCATCCCCGCCATTACTCAGCCCGTCTAAACTAGGTGAAGAACTATACCTCTACCTAGCAGTTTCAGTCAGCGCGACCCTAGTAAGAGAGGAAGATGGATTCTTGTCTACTTTATAGGCCGTGCGTTTCGAGGAGCAGAAGTAAGGTTCCCCCAGATGGGGAAATTGACATTCGCACTAGTGATGGCGATACGAAAGCTCAAGCCATACTTCCAAGCACATACAATCATAGTTTTGACGGATCGACCTTTGAGAAGAGCCATGAGTAGCCCTGAGGCTGCCGGACAGATGGCTTTGTGGACAGTTAAGCTGAGTGAATTTGACATATAGTACTGCCCGCGAACAACAATAAAAGGGCAAGCTGTGGCTGACTTCATCATCGAGTTTGCTCTATCGGAAGACAAGGGGGAAAAAGATGCCGCACAATGGAACATCCACACGGACGGATCTTCTAACAGGCGAGCAAGAGGGGCCAATATGGTGATCCAAACCCCGGAATGGGATAAGATCGAGTGCATGATCCGACTGGACTTCTCCATGACCAACAATGAAGCAGAGTATGAAGCATTGGTGGCAGGACCAGACCTCGCAAGGGCAGCAGGTGTTGAAAAAGTGGTCGTACACTGTGACTCTCAGGTGGTAATAAACCAGGTTAATGACGGCTATGAGTGCAAGAACAAAAGGATGAAGAGGTATTTAGAAGAAGTAAAGAATCGGATCAACAGCCTCGATGTCAGATTCGTTCAAATCCTAAGGGAGGAGAACGAATGTGCTGACCGTCTAGCGAAGGCTGCCTCAATAGAATTCATGTTGGTCCTTAAACAAGTATTTTCATTTGTTCAAACCTCCCCACTTATTGATAACGGGACGAATGTGCAGGAAGTATGTTCTGAGAACAACTGGACGGCGTCGTTGATATCCTACCTAAAAACAGGCATCTTACCAGACGGGAAAAATGCCGCGAGGAAATTGAAGTTCCAAGCATTGCAATTTGTGCTAATAAAAGATGTCCTATACAAAAGAGGATTCTCGCGATCGTACCTGAGGTGTTTAAGCCACGAGGAAGCAGATTACGTAATAAGAGAAGTCCACTAGGGTATTTGCGGAAACCACTCGGGTATTTGCGGAAACCACTCGGGGGCATGGTCATTAGTGCACAAGTTAATCTGAGCTGGGTACTATTGGCTAATAATGCTGAAGGACACATAAGCTTACGTTAAGGCCTACGACAAGTGTCAGAGGTTTAGCAATCTCATCAGACAACTGTCCGAAGAACTGACACCCATGACGGGCCCTTGGCTATTCGCTCAATGGGGACTAGATATCATGGGCCCCTTCCCGATCAGAATTAGACAGTTGAAGTTCCTAGTAGTTAGTATCGATTTCTTCACCAAGTGGGTGGAAGCAGAAGCCCTAGCCACTATCACAGAGAGGAACATTCGAAATTTTTTTTGGAGAAACATTATTTGCAGATTCAGGATGCCTAAAATACTTGTCTTTGACAACGGAAAGCAATTTGACAATAGTGAATTCAGGGATTTCCGTTTGGAACTAGGTATTAAGATTCACTACTCCTAGCTTGCACATCCACAAACCAATGGGCAAGTTGAAGTCACGAACTGATCCTTGCTCAAGATAATTAAGACTCGGCTCGAAGGGTCAAAGGGTATCTGGCCGGACGAGCTACCAAGCATCCTGTGGGCATATCAAATTATAGCAAGAACACCCACTGGAGAAACACCGTTTCGACTAGCATACGGAAGTGACATTATTATCCCAGCAGATGTAGGGCTCACAAGCAAATTAATAGAGAACTACGCAGAGGAGAAAAATGAGGAAGCCATTCGCCTTCAGCTTGACCTAGTGGACGAAATCCATGTGACAGCAGAGCAGAGATTGGTGCGATATCAGAATCTCATGGCAAAACACTATAACTCCAATGTCAGACATAGGGACTTTCAGGTTGGATACCTTGTACTACGAAAAGTAATGGGTGCTATTAGAGACCCTTCGCAAGGGAAGCTTGGCCCTAACTGGGAAGGACCCTACAGGATCTCGTCATGGCAGAGGAAGGGCACCTACCACCTTGAGATGTTGGACAGTCGAAAACTTCAGCACCCATGGAACACGGAGCACCTACGGAAATACTACCAGTAGAGATGACGTGAAGAACAACAACGTTCCCCTATTTCCTAGTTTATTTAATTTTACTACTACTAGTTTTACTTAGACAAATTTTGCTATACTATTTTAAGTGCCTTTTTAAGCCTAAGGGGGTAGGTACTTTCCTACAAACGCATGTTTTATTTTTTATTTTTAAGGAGAAGAACATTTAGATTCAACTATGTTTTACTACTTAAAATTCTAGTAAGTTCACAGAATGGATGGACCCCCTAGAGGGTGAAAACTCTACCTAGTCCACACAATGGACGGATCCCCTAAGTGAAACGTCAAACTCAACAAAAGTGAACGAACCCACCAGAGGTTCAAAAAATTAGACCACAAAGTGGACAGACCCTCTAGAGGGTAAAATTTATAACAAGTCCACAAAGTGGACGAACCCACTAGAGGGTAAAAAATTAGTCCACAAAGTGGACGGACCCTCTAGAGGGTAAAATTTATAACAAGTCCACAGAGTGGACGAACCCACTAGAGGGTGAAAAATCTTAACCCAAAAAGTAGATGGACCTTCTAGAGGGTAAATTTTGTAACAAGTCCATAGAGTGGACGGACCTCTTAGAGGGCAAGACCTTCCCAGAGGATGAAAGGCCCACAAAGTGGACGGACCCCCAAAATGCAAAAAATCAATCAAGTCAACAAATTTGATGGATCACATAAAATGGTAAAACTCCTTTCATGCACAACACATGGACGGGTGTCAAAAATTATTTTTTCATGCAAAGAAGTGAAATATTAGACGGATATATTCCACAAACGAATTCACACAATAAAATATTAACAAATCCTTAAAGAAAAAGTGTTTACATATTACCCATGACGGATGAAATTGTTCTCCAAATATAGATAAAAAGTAATAATAATAAAAAATGATGGGATAGTGAGAAATTAGTTCATCTCCAATTCGTCCATAAGGATCGTTCATGTCCAAGAGAGTAGGCAGGATTAGGAACCACCTGAGGAGACTAAGAAATGTTCTTGGCCGAGAATATGGTTCATGAACGACAAAGTCTCCCATGGATGATAATGAGGTTGTCCATGGATGATGATCAGAAATCCATGGATGACCAAACCGTCCATACAATGGACGGACGAACATGCAACACTTGGGAAACTTTGACATTTTGGAGCGGTTAATAAACCCATGATTATCGCCCTAGATTCCTCGAGTAGTTAATTTCCATTAGCGGTTGCAACTTCTATAGTCGTTGAGGAAGTTATGTCTGGACTCATTGGCTTTCGTGAATCTTGGGGAAGTTACTGGGCAAATAACCACCCCAAGGTTTCTATATAATGGATCGGTCTGGACAACACGAGGGTAAGAAAATTTTTTTGAGACTTTACTCCCAAAAAGTTAGAACTTCATTCTTGTGAGAGATTAACTTAGCCATCGGAGCGTGTTTGGCCGGTCCACACCAGTCCCCTTTTGATTGTGTATTCATTTTGTAGGCCTTCTACAGCCATCATTAGCCTCCCGAAGCCAAAGCATTCAATCTACTGATTTTGTACAATATCAGTTGGCGCCGTCTGTGGGAAGGCAGTACGTTTGCAATTTGTCTTTCTTCTGACAAAGGGTTGAATGGTTCGAACTAGGTCAAGGGCTACTAGCCTGGGCCATCAAGAGAGTAGAGATGCTTTAAGCAATCCCCAACGTAACTGTCAGTCAGCCCCAGTGATGCCACAATCCTCTGTTCAACACATGCATTATATGGCAGCCGCTATGGCAGAGTTAACCCGATAGAATCAAGAATTGACCAGGGAGATTAATTTGAAGAAGCAATGCTATGAGGGGTACGTTGAAGGTCAAGCCCAGAATCAGGAAAATAGAGAAAATGCTGAACCAGGAAGCCAATCGAGGGGTACCGCATCTAGAAGGGTACTGCAATTGGAGAAGGAAATGGATCAGATGAGAAAGGTTATGGCGGAGATGAGGGAAAATATGAGAAGGACAAACCCAGTAGAGGATCTAGTCCACCGAACGGATTCCCCTTTCACAGCTTCCATCAATGGACATCTTTTGCCTCCAAAGTTCAAGATGCCTTCATTGGATTTGTATAATGGAGCACGTGACCCATTTGATCATATTGCAACTTTCAAGACTACCATGCACCTTTAAGGAGTCCTGGATGAGATTATGTGTAGAGCCTTCCCTACTACTCTCAAAGGGCCAGCATGAGTGTGGTTCAGCAAAATGCCTCCTAACATAGTAAGTTCTTCTGAAGAGTTAAGTAAGTTATTTGTCAATAATTTTATTGGAGGGCAGAGGCATAAACGTTCTTCGTCTATCCTGTTAACCATAGAGAAAGGGGAGAATGAATGCCTGCGCTCCTTCATTACTCGGTTTAATAGGGAAGCCTTGACTGTGGATGAGGTGGATGACAAGTTACTCTTGGCGGCCTTTCATAACGGGGTTAACTCTGATTTATTCATCCACAAGCTTTATGAGAAAGAGCCTCAATCCATGGCTAAACTTGTCAATTTGGCCCAAAACTTTATGAATGCAGAAGACGCAATTATAGCTAAGAAGAGGAAGAGAGCTGGGAGGATGGAAGCCAACATCGTGCGACACTCTGAACAAGGTCCTCGTCCAAAGAAGGGACGAACGAAAGATAAGAAAGACCGAGATAATAAGAAGACAGGCCCCCCAGCAAGAAACCATAATTATACACCCTTAAATGCCCCACTCGATTAAGTGCTCATGCTGATCAAGGACGATCCTTCTTTGAAGTGGCCAGAGAAGATGAAAGGAGATCCTAATAAGCACAATAAAAATAAATACTGTCGCTTCCATAGGGATTATGGGCATGACACGGAGGAATGCTATGACTTGAAATAGCAGATTAAGAATCTCATTAGACAAGGAAAGTTGAGGCATTTCGTTGGAAGGGATCATAAAGATGAGAAGTTGAAGGGAAAGATGGAGGAATCGTCACAGCCCTTGTTAGGAGAGATAAGGGTCATTATCGGAGGGACTTCAGCAGGACAGACTTCCAAATCGAAGAAGACGTATCTCAAGGTGGTACAAAATGTCTAACTCTCTGGACGATCCCCAAAGACGATAGGAGTTAACGAGCCAACTATTTCATTCACTGATGAGGAAGTTGACAGAATCCACTATCTACATGACGATGCAATTGTCATTACCTTACTTATTACAGATTACACAACTAGAAGGGTGTTGGTGGAAAATGGAAGCTCAGTGAATATATTATACTATCCTGCCTTCCAGTAGATGAGACTTGGATGAGATTTACTTCTTCCAGCGTGTTCGCCATTGATAGGATTTAGAGGAATGAAGGTGCAGCCTGTAGGCACCATTATGTTACCTGTAGTGGTGGGATCATACCTACATCAGATAACCAAGTCAGTCCACTTCCTCGTGGTGGATTGTTCGTCCTCGTACAATGCTATTATTGGAAGGCCAACTCTAAATAGTTGGAAGGCAGTAACATTTACCTACCATTTGTCAGTCAAATTCCCTATGGAGTATGGGATAGGACAAGTACAAGGAGATCGGTTGGCAGCAAGAGAATGTTACTTAGTCATGATGGCTTTAGACGAGCAAGTGCAGACAATAAGCATTGAAAAGAGAAGGTTTTTTGTTGAGCCCACTGAGGTACTAGAAGACATCCCTCTGAAAGAAGGTAATCCCAAGAAATTTACTAGAATTGGAACAGGTATGAAAGAGAAGACGAAGCAAGACCTCGTTCAGTTATTAAGAAAGAGCATTGATGTTTTTGCATGGAGTCATGAAGATATGCCAGGGATTGATCAAAGTGTTATCACTCACCATTTGAATGTGCACCCGTCTTCCAAGCCAGTTCGTCAGAAGAAGAGGGTCTTTGCTCCTGAAAGTGACAATATTATCAAGGAAGAGGTCTAGAAGTTAACCACAGCGCAATTTATTCGGGAAGTCTATTATCCGGACTGGTTAGCTAATGTGGTGATGGTTAAGAAGGCAAATGGCAAGTGGAGGATGTGTGTAGATTTCACTGATTTGAACAAAACTTGCCCTAAGGATAGTTATCATTTGCCATGCATTGATTAGCTGGTAGACTCAACAGTAGGTCATCAGTTGTTGAGCTTCATGGACGCCTTCTTAGGGTATAATCAAATAAAGATGGACGAGGCAGATCAAGAGAAAACATCCTTCATTACCAGTCAAGGGTTATTCTGTTATAAAGTGATGCCCTTCAGTTTGAAGAATGTGGGGGCAACTTATCAGAGGTTAGTTAATCACATGTTTCATCCACAGATAGGACGGAATGTAGAGGTGTATGTTGATGACATGCTGGTTAAGAGTCTGGACGAGGAGAGACACTTGGACGACCTACAAGAAACTTTTGATACTCTTAGATAACATCAAATGAAGCTGAAACCAAACAAATGTGCATTTGAAGTTTCGTCAGGGAAATTTCTAGGATTCATGGTTTCACAAAGAGGAATTGAAGCAAATCCAGATAAGATCCAAGCCATATTGGACATGGAACCTCCAAAGAATATCAAGGAAGTCCAGTCTTTAATAGGACGAATTATGGCTTTAAACAGGTTCATTTCTAAAGCTACAGATAAATGCTTACCCTTCTTTAAAATTCTCAGGAAGGCGTTTGAGTGGACGGACCAATGCCAAAAGGACTTCCAAGATCTTAAGGTCTACCTTACCACAGCTCTGCTGCTAAATCCATCCATACTAGGTGAGGAGTTATACTTATACTTAGCAGTATCCCCGCATGCGGTAAGCTCAGCATTGATCAGGGAAAAAGAGAAGGTGCAGAAGCTTGTATATTATACAAGTCGGGCATTGAGGGGAGCAGAAGGACGATATTCGCTGATGAAAAAATTGGCTTTTGCATTAATAACGGCTTCCACGAAGTTAAGGCATTACTTCCAAGCTCATGTAATTATTGTTATGACTGATTGTTGACACCCTATTTTGCAACCCGCATTTAACCTCACATGGAGGGTAAAAGGGTAATTTCACATTGAAAATATGCATCTTGACTCTGGTCATTAGATCCTTAATCTCATTTCACCAAAATGATCTTGATGTTGTAACGATCAAGTCGACTGGTCATGAGCCCTAATCGGACCACTAGATTGAAAGTTATCATCAAATCAAGTTTTAATGGCTGAGATGCACTATCACAAATTGAGTCCGACTATATGTGATTATGAACAATTGATTTCAATTGTTTATAAGTGTAATCAATTTGAGATCAATGATGTGTCATAATTTGATTTGTTAGGACTACATTTTATAGTGAGGTTGCATACACCTAATTAATTAGATAGTTAAACATTAATTATTCAATGAGTAATTTGTACAATTATTTTTTAATTAGAGTAAATTTAGAACCAATTAAGTCTGAAATGGGAGTGATTGAAGCCATTTAATGTTAATTGGGAGCTAATTTGGGACCTATTAATGTTAATTGTGCTGAAACCATTTTCTAACAAATGACCTCTGCTCACCATTTCATCAATATCTCTCAGAATATTTTGAATCTGTGAATGAGATTAATTTTTCCAGAAATTAGACATCTGGGGCTTCAATTTGAGTACAAGAATGAGATAATTCCGATCAGAATTGAGTCAGATATGATTTTTCAAAGTTAGCTCTACAAGCTGTTACAGCAGTTACAGGAAAACCGAACTTGGCTTGCTCCTCACTCTCACCAATCTTTTCATTTAATGCACTAGATTTCCCCCAAGGCTAAAATGGGGACTAGGTTCGTGATTCTTTGTCAACCCTCATTAAATGGCCTTTTGTTCATATTTTCTCCACCACTACTATATAAACTCCCTCTCTCTTTCATTCATAGACACAAAACCCCCATCTTTTCTCCTCTTTTGAGTTCCAGTGAAGTTGAGTAGTCTTGTCATATCTTGGTCTTCCTGAAACTCAAGGTATTGAGTAAGACTCACTTTTCCTCTCCTAACTCTTCTTTTCCCCCACCCTTAGAACCTCTACCAAGAGTCTCCTCCTCCACCGTATGGATATTGCATGAAGGTATAATCCCTTTCCTTTACTTGTTTTTTGTGTTTCCATGATGGGAATTTAGGATTAAAAGTATGATAGTAATTATTTAAATTCTCTTGAATATGTTTGAATGTTCTTATATGTTCTTCACATGTTCTTGATTGTTCATCATATGTTCATGCATAAACACTAGTTTTGATCTTAAATTTACATCAAAAATATGAAAAACATGTTTGTTTAATAATTCTTTCAAATCCTTAAATCTAGGTTATCACCATTCACACACATTCACTAGAATTTATTTTTCAATCCAAATGTAATGCTAAATAAATTGAATTAGGGTTTATCACGTGCACACACATTAAATTCAACATGTAACTTGATTGACATATTGGATGATGTGATATGAATGTTGGCCACCATAGTCTAGAAGACCGGCTTCACCGGGCAAGGTGGGTGCCTAACACCTTCCCACCTTGTAACCTAGCCTCCGAGCTTAGATCAAGGGTTAGTAGATCAAATGCTTATCCATGTAATTTTTCAATTTATAGATTGTAACTAGGAAACAAAGCCATGTACTTTATCTTAGATTGTATCTAGGACCAAAGCCATGTAATTTTCCTATGATCAATGTAAATTCAATTTCAAATTAATAAAATGATGAATTTTTTAAATTATGGTTTTCTTATTTTTCCAATAATTAAATAAGTGGCGACTCCATTGTAAAACTCTTAATCTAAAGGGGAAAATATAACTAGTCAAACCTCCATTTTGAGAGGCAACAACACGACTCCACCCATTCACGTGGGTTTGGCCCAACATCCTATAAAAACGGGCTAGGGGTGCGGTCTCTCACACTGATCATCTACTCAAGAAGTCGATGAACAAGTTGGAAGCCGCAGGACGATTGATCCAATGGGCTATCGAGCTTAGTGAGTTTGATATCAGGTACCAACCAAGAAATGCAATAAAAGCTCAAGCCCTAGCAGATTTCATTGCATAATTCACTCCAAGCCATGGGGACTTAGATGAGATGGAAGGTAATAAAAACATGGGTCATCCATGTAGATGGATCGTCTACACTACATGCAGGTGGAATCAGAGTTGTTTTGAAGTCCCTAAAAGTGGATAAGTTGAAGCATAAGGTTCATCTATACTACCAAACAACCAACAATGAAGTTGAATATGAAGCCCTTCTTAAAGGGCTAGAATTGGCTAAGTCTTTAAGGGCGAAGTCAGTACTCGTCCAAGGAGATTCTTAGTTGGTTATGGGTCAAGTGAATGGAACGTATGAGGCCAAGGAAAAACGGATGAAGAAATATCTCAATAAGGTGAGACGCCTTATCAAGAAATTCAGTGAAGCTCACTTCGTCCAAGTTCCAAGTGAAGAGAATATGGAAGCAGATACTTTAGCAAAAGAAGCATCAGTGAGTGAATTGACGGATGAGTTTGATGAAGTCTAGTATATGCCGAGTATAGATCTTCCAAAAGTGCAATAGGTAGGAGGCGAAGAAAATTGGATGACCCCAATAGTTGGCTACCTAAAAGAAGGAAAGCTTCCACAAGGAAGAGATGAAGTTCGTAAGCTAAGGATCAAATCAACCAAGTATATCTTAATGGATGAGGTGTTATACAAGAGAGGTTTTTCCTAGCCTTACTTGAGGTGCTTAGCTCTAGATGAAGCAAATTATGTACTGAGAGAAGTTCATGAAGGAGCATGTGGCAACCATTTTGGAGCTAGATCACTCGTCCACAAGGTCGTCCGTGCAGGTTATTACCAGCCAACCATTCAAGCTAATGCTAAAGTATATGTCAAAGTATGTGATCAATGTCAGCGATTCAATAACGTCCCTAGATAGCCGTTAAAGTACCTTACCCCAATGATGGCCCCATGGCCCTTTGCACAATGAGGGTTGGATATTTTGGGTCCCTTTCCGACTGGGACCAGACAAATGAAGTTTTTGGTGGTAGGGATTGATTACTTCACCAAGTGAGTGGAAGCTAAACCCTTGGCAAAAATTACACAATAGAATGTTAAGAACTTCGTTTGGAAAAGCATTGTGTGCAGATTTGGGGTACCGAGGGTGCTTGTGTCTGACAGTTTGATAACACACCTTTCAGAGATTTTTGTGAACAACTTGGAATCAATAATCACTACTCCTCACCCTCCCACCCATAGGCCAATGGACAGGCAGAAGTAGCAAACTGATCCTTACTGAAAATCATCAAGACTTGGGCTGAGGGGGCAAAAAGGGTATGGCTAGACGAGTTACCTGGTGTTTTATGGGCTTACAAGACAACTGTGAGGACCCTCACAGGGGAAACTCCTTTCAAACTAGCCTATGGAAGTGAATCAGTCATACCGACGAGCTACCTGGTGTTTTATGGGCTTACAAGACAACTGTGAGAACCCGCACAGGGGAAACTCCCTTCAAACTAGCCTATGGAAGTGAAAACACTAGGCATGGCACATGGACGAGTTTGTGTGTTTTTATTCCCTAAAGGCACTAGCTCTTGAGCATGTGCCATGCCTGTGGACGAATGTTTGCATAAGTTTGGATTTTCAGATATATATATATATATATATATATATATATATATATATATATATATATATATATATATATATATATATGATGTATTTTCAAGTATATACATAATTGTATGGGAATCCTTCATTTTTTGTACATTCATCCAGAATGATCCACGAAAGGTAAACAAGCATGGACAAATAAAATCCTTGGACGCAAGGATGTATCGTCCATGAGTTTTCCTTAAAAGGAAAAATAAACGAATAATAAACCTAAGGTACATACGTCTAAAGCTTAAGACGGGATGTAACCAAAGAAATATTCGTCCAAGCCATGGATGAATAAAGATTGTGTAAAACACAAACCCATCGTCCAAGCCATGGACGAATAAAGATTGTGTAAAACACAAACCCATAAACGAATCTAACCAGCACAACAATCCAGTGCATGGACGAAAAATTACTGGGAACAATTTTGCTAAGGGCACAATCCCCAAATTCGAATAGCGGATAAAAGCTAAGCCAAAAGGAACGTCACTCATAGACGAGCTCTACTTGGCAAGCACGAAGGATTCATTTTACTCTATTTTGGGGATGTAAAAAGAAATTCATCCATATACTCAAGACGGGGTAAAATGATTTCCTAAGTGGACGAACCACACGCCCATAGAATTGATATGGACATTATAAATAAAGTTCATACATAAACTTTAAACATATTCAAACACAATGGAAGATGTAAATGTGAAGCATTCATTCATTCATAAAACTTGAACAAGGGTGGACGACCAACGTACCAAAAACCCTTGAGTTATATAAAAAATAAATAAACTGATCGTATATATGGCTTGTCCATAAACTTGGACGAGATAATTGTACTTGGATAAACTTGAATATAATGCAAGAAACAGAGCCCAAAACAACGGGCATTTCCAACAAAGATAAATTATAAAGTTACTTAGGTAAGCTACTGGGGGCATTGCCCCTAGACTTGGAGCTGTCCTGAGTTACTTCGTTATTGGCATCGTCCAGTATGTTGACGTCCTTAGAGCTCGTCTGCAGGAAGGAGCTTTCAGTAGCAAGGGGAAGCTTGAAAGAATCAAAATCCAAGTCAAGATATGTTTCCTTAGCATAAGCACAAACGTCTTTATAGCCAGCTGCATAGTGGCTGTTTAGAGCTTTCTTGTGCTCGTCAGACTTCTTAGAGGTTGCTATGGCTTCTCCACGTGCTTTCTCTAAGGACGAGACAAACTCAGAAACTTGCCCCTCGAGATAGATGATCCAAGTATCTTTCTCTATATTGTCAGCTTTAAGTTCTTCTACCTTATTTTTCAGCTTCGTCTCACTTCCTTGCAGACGATTAAAATCTTCAGTCAACCTAAGAACCTCCCCATTTTTTAACAAAATTTTGTTGTTTATCTCTTTACCTTTGTCCTTAGCCATCTTAGCCTCTGTAGTGAGCTCCTTAGCCTGGTAGGTTGCTGTGTAAAATTTTGACATAGCCTGTGCATGGACGAATAGAAGTTCAATGGATTATTAAAAAAAAAAAAAAAAAATTGAAAGCACACAAGGATGAGCGAAACACTACCTTAAAGAGGTCATGGATGCCAGAGCGTTCAAATTCTCTCATTGACATGTTGTAGCATTCATTAACTTCATGATCAGTGATGATCCTTTTGAACGTTCTCCATGCGTAGTGCTCGTCTAGCACCAGGTTAGAAGGACGGTCAGATGGCTCAGACGGACTAGGCTTGCGATAATTTTTGACTGAAGGGTGAGGAGGACTAGTCTGGACCGGATGGACTGTTTGGACGGGCTCCACATCAACTGGAGGATCGTCTAGATTTACTGTTGGGGGTGTGAACTTAGGAACCTTAGGAATCGAAATCTTAACAGGCTTTTGCTTCTTGGCACCTCGACGACTTGGAAGGTCGTCTAGATCCACAGCACTGGATATCGACTTAGATTTCCTTTTCCCTATTTGGACGGAAGTTACTTGGGCCACTGGAGGTGCAACAACGTCTTCGTCCCCGCTAGTTTTTGTTTTCCCTCATTGTAGTTATCCCCGCGACGAGGAAAACCAATTTTTTTTTAAAAAAAAAAAGAAAAAGAAAAAGAAAGGGAGAGAAAAGAAGTCAAGTGGTGTGGACGATACTTACTTCGACAAGTAGTTTCCTCGTGACTAAGATTTTCAGCAGTAGGTAACGGACCAAGCCCCCAAGTTGCTAGACGATTGAAAGTAACAAGATCGTGGAAAGTTCTCCCAAGGAAGGTACGAACTTCGTTGATCCGGTCTAAATAAACTTTGTCCAAACATGGACGAACAACAGTTGCATCACCAAAGGAAAGTGTTAGATGAATGAAAGATAGAAAACATGTAAGGAAACATAAAATAAAATGGAAAGGAAACATACCCTCAGGACGAAGATGACCTAGAGGGCTGGTAAAAGGTGGGAGGGGGGGATTACCTACATCAGCTGGGCCCCCAGCCCAATTTCCAGAAATAATAAAAATTCTTTTTTCCAAAGTTTGTCAGATGAGCTATGGCCCTTTATTAAACTGTAATAAGAGCCTCTGGACAAGAATTGGTAAAAACCAGTGGACTTCTTTATCTCCGAGGGCTTATAACAGTAAATGAACTCATCCACCGTAATTAGGAGGTTCCCTTCCAGTGCCTCACGCCATAGCACTTGCATGGCAACTATCGTCCTCCAACCATTGGGGTTGAGTTGGTTAGGCTCAATGCCCAATCTATGGAGGAGGTCTCTGCAAAAGGAATTTAAAGGAAACCTAAGACCAGCTAAAAGATAGGAAGCATATACTCCTAAACCAGAGGAAGGAGAACAACACCATTCTCCAACCTTAGGTAGATGAGGGTTAAACTCCCTAGGAATTTGATATCTATCTACAAGAGTTTTTAACTTAGCAGCATCTAAGGTGGATGCTACCTCTGGGGCATAGCTATAAATGACATCTTCCTCATCCTCTTCCTCATCTTGAGGGCTAGGTGGCTGTCTAGACAAGCTAGCCTTAGATTCAGAAGCCATCCTACGTTGTAGTTCTTGAAATTCCTCCAAAGGAATACCAGGTACCCCAGACGAATAATGTTCATCGGAGGAATCACTGTAGGACATGCTACCTTCACTACTTTCATCACTACCCTCACTCCCAGAATAATCGTCCTGGTGCTCGTCTATCTCCTTCTCTAAACTACTAGACGAACACATGGTTGAAATGAAGAAAGATTAAGATGAAAGCCTAAAAAGAAAGAAGAAGTACCTGATAGAACTAGGAGGAGAGCTAGACGAAGCTCTTGGATGAGATGGTAGAAAGGAAATTGAGAGAGAAAGTGAAGGGCAAGGAAGGGAATGCACTATTTATAGGCCCCAGAAACAGGGTCAGTGAAACGACGTGCACCACTCAAAGGATGACACGTGGCAGTTCCTTCGAGAAAGGAGATCGACGCAACAGGCCCACTAATGGCTTTACGACGCATGGCTTATGGAAAACAGTGTCAGTAGAACGATGCGTGCCATTCAGAAATTGACACGCAGCGTTTCCTTTGGAAAACGAGATCAACACAGAAGGTTAACCAATGATTTTGTGACACGTGGCTCACAGAGGTAAACCCATGTAAATGAGCTTTAAATTACACCAATATCTTGGATGACCCTTTGAACAAAGGGGCAACTGATGGGATAGCGAGAAATTAGTTCATCTCCAATTCGTCCATAAGGGTCGTCCATGTCCAGGAGAGCAGGCAGGATCAGGAACCACCCGAGGAGACTAAGAAATGTTCTTGGACGAGAATATGGTTCATGAATGACGAAGTCTCCCATGGACGATAATGAGGTCGTCCATGGACGATGATCAGAAATCCATGGATGACCAAATCGTCCATACAATGAACAGACGATCGTGCAACACTTAGGAAACTTTGACATTTTGGAGTGGTTAATAAACCCATGATTATCGCTCTAGATTCCTCGAGTAGTTAATTTCCATTAGCGGTTGCAACTTTTATAACCGTTGAGGAAGTTATGTCCGGACTCATTGGCTTCCATGAATCTTGGGGAAGTTATTGGGCAAATAACCATCCCAAGGTCTCTATATAAAGGACCGGTCTGAACAAAATGAGGGTAAGAACATTTTTCTGAGACTTTACTCCCAAAAGTTAGAACTTCATTCTTGTGAGAGACTAACTTAGCCAGTAGAGGGTGTTTGGCTGGTCCATGCCGGTCCCCTTTTGATTGTGTATTCATTTTGTAGGCCTTCTACAGCCATCATTAGCCTACCGAAGTCGGAGCATTCAACTTATTGATTCTATACAATATCAAAAATAATACAACTATTTTGGAGCAGGAGTATTTTCCTGTTGCTTTGCCTCTATGATGGTCTGATGGGCTGCCTCTGTGACGAGCTGAGTTTGGACGTTCTGAGCTTGGGCTGATTCCCCGTCGCCTAAAGCTTCGTCTTCAACAAAGAGATCATCTGTATCCTCTAAAGTGACGGGCATGACAGATGTTTGGGCTTGGTCCTCCACTTTGATATTTGAAACATCCAGATTGGGGTAGGCCTTCTTGACTTGATAGAGGGCGTTATCAAAACCTTGCAAGAAGGAGTCTCCTAGCTCTCACAGCAAGGCGTCGGAGTCACGGTACTCACGTACCGCCACCTCCTTAGCCTGATGGAGTCCATCCTTTTGGTCTTGAATCTCCTTGTCCTTACCCTTAAGGGTCTTCTTCGCCTCCTCCATGCTCTGCTCAAGATCTTTCCTCACCCTTTCTGAAAGTTCAAATTTTTTCTCCATTTTTGTTTTCCAACTCCAAAGTTGGTTTAGCTCATCCTCTGTCTTCTCTGCCTTGGTCCGTACACGCTCTAGGGTCACCTCGTGCTTGAGACACTGTCCCATCAACCCTTTCATCATCACCATTGCCTAAAATCACAAGAGCAAAAAAGGGAGTTAGATGGGAAGAAAATTGAGAGGACGGACGTAAAGGTGACGGGTCGAATTACCTGAGCAACTACAAAAAGACCCGACTCTCCCATGGCCTCCGTCGAGTGGTTTCCCAAGTCCTTATAGTCCTCAGAAGAAATGATGGATGAGATCTGCTCCAAGGCATGTTTAAAATCCTCACGGAGGAGGACAGACAGTTTCTCTTGAGTTGTGGACGGAGCCTTCATAAGGCTTTTGCCTGCCCCGTGCTTTATAGGGGTGACCGTCTTAACACCCTTGGCCATTAGCCCTATGACGGTCTCCAAAGGAACTTTGGGCTTCTTAGCCAGACGGTCTCCCTTGGACGGTGGTTTCCTTTTCGTACACGGGTTACTTGCTTGTTGTCGTCGGAGCCACGTCGCCGGACTCCTTTTTCCTGGTGGCCTGTGACCTAATCGGGGCTCTCCTCTTAGCGTCGTCCATTTCTGAAAAAGTGAACAGATGGAGTTAACTACTAATAAAAAATAACAACCTTTCAAAAGGGTGAGGACGACGGACTTAAGTTTGCGAATTTTTGCTTGGTATTTGATGGTCGCTGGTGTTGGCTCAGGTCCGTCACAATACCAATGTATGGTATTAAGTGTAACTAATTTTGCCTAAGTCCTTTCTTCCGGCTGGGTCTTAGAAAAAATCTTCTCAAGGAAGCTAAACTCCTTAAGATCAACTTGTGGATGCCATCTAACTACAAAGAAGAAGAACGGTTAAAATTAATGGAAAAGTTGAAGTATACTGAACGGTTGTAAAAAATTCACACACTAGGACGAGTGCATACTGGACGGGTGCAATATGCCCTAAGTTGTGTCGATGGGCATGTGTTCGGTGTCCCCTATGCGACACATCCAGTCGTCACATTCTAGGAAGAAGTAACGGCTCTTCAAATCCCTATTAGAGTCTGGTGTTTTGTATATGACTTTCAACAACAGACTCCTGGGTACGAAACTATATATCCCCCTTAACTTGTCAATCTCATCTGGACGGTAGCAGTGGTGGAATTCTCTCACTGTCAGCCTCCTGCCACCGTCAGTCATGGCACTATACAGGACCTCCATTGCTATGAAAACCCTCTAGGCATTCAGAGACACTTGGTTGACGGATAGGCCCAAACATTTGAGAAGCTCACGGTGAAAGGAGCTCAATGGGAACCTAAGTCCTGCCTTCAACATTTGTTCATACACTCTGACACCTTCTACCCCATCGTAATAGCATTTCTTTGACTTGGCAGACGAATGGGGATGTTATCTGGAATTTGGAAATTATCCCTAAGTGTTTTGAAGTGATTCTCCTTGATAGTGGATACAAAATGGTTCACCGTCCATTCTGGTAGCATAATGAACTCTCTAAGTCCATTAGCACCCACGACGGATCTTAATATTTGTTCCTCACCATCATTAGAAACCTTTTCTTGATCAGCCATCTCTATATCCTCATTTGTTGAGGACGAGGAGAAGGCAGATAGACTCCTCTCTTCACCTGGACCCTTTAGGTCTCTATGATCGGATGGATATACTTCCTCGTAATCCACCCTGTCACGGACAACAAACTGGTTACTCGACGTACTAGACATTGCCTACACGAGATGACAAAACCTAAGACTCACACGAATCTAGAAATTATGACTGGTGTATAAAGCCTTGGAAAATAAATTAGAATGAGAAGAATTTTAGTGAGTTGTGGTTGGTTGTTGACCAATGGAAAGCATGGAAAAAAAGAAAGAAAAAGGGAGGACAAGACTTGTGGAAAGAGAACACTTACCAATTTTTGTGAATGAACGGAGGAAGTGAGTCGACGATGAATGAAGCAGTTGAACGGGGCGGTCTTTGACAAAGATGACGGTTGCGGTCTGACAATATTTTTCAGCTGAAAATGAAGAAACGAGAAAGGTAGACCCTGGTATTTATAGGGGAAGTGCACGGAAGACGAAGCAACGCTTCGATCCAAGATAAAAACCAATCGAAGAACGACACGTGTCATGCGCCATAATGGCTTCTGGAGAACCTATCAGACGTTTGCATAGTTGACGGCATCCGCACTAAAATTGTCAACCCACAGGCCTTCGAACCGTCATCCCATGAGATTTGAACCGTCAACCCACTGGCATTAGAACTGTCAACCCATAAGCTTTGAACTGTCACCCCATTGGTCATTCTTTTGCCAAAGATGATAGATCCATGGGGTGAAGGGGGTAATTGAAGAGGATAAAAATATAGCCTGACGGGCCTTTTAAGATGGGCCTGACGGATCCATGTCCATGGGCCGATAAAGGGCAAGCCCAACTTATGCTGAGGTCCATTATGGATAGATACAACAAGAAAAACTTAGATGGAAAAGACTTGTGACACACACTTAACCATTATAGAATCCCAAGGTAAATGGAATCCCATCACAAAAAGGATTTCAGAAGATACGTGCTTTAATGAAGATCTTCTCTATAAGAGAATGTCTTGTCCATCACGTTTGAGACTATTCAAGAGGATTCCTATAAGGAAAAGACTTCTACATAAGGAAGAGAGGTCAACCCTTTACTACTATAAAAGCCCCAATACCCTCATAAATCAAGGTACACATAATTTACCTTTCTCTAGCACTCTAGAGTTGTAAGAATAGTTTTAACTTGACCTTCGGAGGGTATTCGGCCGGCATCACATCGGTGCTCTCTGTTAGGTCTTTTCTCTTTTTGTTGCGCAGGTGACTCTTTCGAGCGTTAAGATCGTGTAGCTCACTGGTGATATTTACGACATCATTAAAAGTTTTTCCTCAAAAAAAAAATGTAATTAAAAACAATATAGTTTTCTTTCTTTCCCTCTTATATGGGTGGGTAAAATTTTATATCAATAATTTTTTTAATAGCTATTATTAATTATAAACTTAATATTCATTTTTATGTATTTTTAAATTTATAAAATTATAAATTAAATATTTATGACGTCACTAGTCGGACCATCGATTCGACCCCGGTCAAACTAGAAAATCGATAACCAGCTCTTTTATCGGTTCTTTGATCATATCAATTTTTAAAATCATGCACTAAAGACAATAAAATTACAATGAATGATATTATGTTTCTTACTTACTATTAAAAAAAGAAAAGAAAAGAATTATACTATGAAATCATATGGCTGCTAATTCAGCTGTTTCAAGAGAGAAAAAAGAAAACCCATAAAAGCAAATTGAGACCCATAAGAACGATACTCCATGTTACCAATTTTGTCCGATCTTGCCAACATATCCACTCCCACACACTCTTATCCTTGCAAGCCTCACTCAAATCAAATGTCAATTCTTAAATTACAAAGATTGTGGGGGAGGGGGTAAGCAGCCTATTGTCTTGATATTTGAAAAATAGAGCCACTTTCTCCCAATTATATATAAAGTTACAATAGGATTTTTGTCCAATTGCAACAAAGAGCAATGGTGGCGTTCTCACAATTATATGGTTTATTTTGGCTCTATATAAATGAATATGAAGTAAGTTGTATAAAAAAAATTTGAAAATTCTAATGTATTTTTAACACTCATGTACGTGAAGAGAAGAGAAGGTCTGAAAGAAACCGGCAATGGTATATATTATAAAATAAAATATGGTGTAAGTAAGTAGTGATACGTGGAGTCTAGCAAGACTTGGAATCCCATAGAAAACCGCCAATTTCACTAAAATTGGTCCACTATTTTTTATAGAAAAAGTTTGGTGTCACATCAAAATGCACAAGTTATGCCACAACTCATCCATGTGGCAAGTTGTGACACAAGTTGTGTCTTTTGTTGTGGCACTAGAACTGCTCTTTTTTATAACCAAATCATCTTAGTACCTTTTAATGCTTGGTCGTTCATGTTAAAATTTTATTTTATTTTGTTTTTTTTCATTGACATGGATGGAAGGAATTTTGGAGTTATTAGAGTTATTTTATTTTAGTTTGCTGACATAATAAAAATAATTCTTTGAATGAGGTTAATTAAACTTTAATTTGGTCAATTATTATCAAACCTTGAGGAACTGAATAAATTAAGTTTATTAGGGTTTGTTTCAAGTGAAAAAAATAAAGGGGGTTTCGTCAACCAGGTAGCTATTGTCTGAAATAGGTTATTCTAACCAATAATTAAGACTCTGTTTTGACTTCAATGGGTGCTGAGTTATTGAGTATACTGTATACAATTACAATCAGTTTAGAAATAATTCAAGTACCTTATAAAATTGAGGAAAACTCATTGATCTTTTAATCTCGCCCTTAGTGGCTCGCAGTGTGCCACTTCTAAACTTAACCAGGCCCAGCCCCCAGTGGTGGCGCCACGTGCAAGTCAGGGTGTTCCCAGGAACACTCTGACCTGAAAAAAATTAAAAAAAAAAAAAATTTATTTTTAAGCTAAATTAGGAACACCCTAACATTAAAAAAAATTTATCTGTTCAACTTTCAAGCAAAAAAAAAAAAAAAGCACAAAATAAAATTGAACTAAAATCTGAAAAAAAAAAAAAAAAAATTTGTAACAGAGCCAAGCCTAAAATTATCTGTTCAACTTTCAAGCAAAAAAAAAAAAAAAAAAAAAGCCCAAAAAAAATTGAACTAAAATTTGAAAAAAAAAATTTTGAATTAAAACTAAGCCCACGGCAAGCCCAGTAGAGCAAACCCACCCACCCACGGATTCTCAAAAGAAAAAAAAAAAACCAACAGAAAATCAGAAATGAAACTTACCCACTGTACCACGGTCACATCGCTGCAGAGATCACAGAGAAAATCAATCCCTAAGATACTGAGACAGTCTAAAGATTACAATCAGAGCAAAATCAAAACATACCAAAAGGCAAAAGCAATATACTGTGTTTCTAAGTTCTGTACCAAAAAAAACCAAAAAAAAACCCCAATACAGACTTTGTACCAAAATGGAAAAAATCAAAAACCCAATCGTCGTCGTCGCCGTAGCTAAGCTCGCCCGTCGTCGTCGCCGACTCGCCGTAGCTAAGCTCGCCGCTCATCGCAGAGAGAGCAGATCGCAGTCTCGCCCCTCATCGCAGATCGATCTGCTCAGCTCGCCCCTCGGCCTCGCCCCTCGCAGTCGCCGTCGGAATCTCCGGTGCTCATCACCGTAGCTAAGCCTCAAGGTATTTTCTCTCTTTTTCTCTCTTTTTCTCTCTCTGTCTCTCTGAAAGTGTGAAATAAAAATAAATAATGTCCCTCTCTCTCTCTCTCTCTATGGTCTAGCCCTTATTAATTATCTCAATAACTCTCTCTCTCTCTCTCTGATTGGCTGGCTGCCTGGGCCCTGGCCGAATGAACTCTCTCTCTCTCTCTCTGATTGGCTGGCCGAAGGAAGAATCAGTGCTTTTGCTTTATTTATATTTTTCTTTTCCCTTTTTTTTTTTGTCTTTTTGAATTTTTTGTCTTTTTGAATTTTTTGTCTTTTTGAATTATGCTATAGTGTTAATTTTATCTGTTGGTGTTGTGCTGGTCAGTGTGTTTACTGTGTTGGTGTGATATTAATTGTCGTTTAGTGAATATTATAATTTGTGAATCTTGTGAAATTTTCTGATTGGCAGGTTATTGTGATTGGGCATCAGGCATAAGCATGAGGCTTATGCTTGTCCAATGTCCATTGAGTGGGGTGGGGATAGATGGGCTGTTGGGCACAATAATAATTAAAACAATATAGTTTATTGTTACGCTAAACAAAAATAATTAAAACTGTATAATTAACCAATACATTATAAAAGACAAATAAATTAAATTATGTTATGCTAAATAATAATTAATAATTTTATAATTAACGAAATAACAATATAACAAATTATAGTTTATAAAAGACAAACAAATTAATGAAACAATTAAACAACAATAATTAATAATTTTATTAATATTTCAAATGAACTTATAGTTTATTGTTTATTCTTTTGCTAGAATTATGGACAAATATTTGATAAGAAAACCACATACCCAAGATTCATCTCCTGTGCAAGATTCATCTCTTGTGCAAGATTCATCTTCATCTTCTAAGCGAATTCGTGTTGACTTTAACTTAGAAAATCTTCCTTCAGATCCTGGGCTACGACAAAAGATATCATCTTATCATCCTAATAATCATGATGAAATAAGAAGACATTATTTAACAAAAGGCCCTTGTCAACCTGTTCTTGATGTTTTCCCTGTATCATATTTTTCTGAAAAGCCTCGTCGATTTAGATTCGATTGGTATAGAGGAAGAAAGTGGTTGGAATATAGTATAGAGAAGGATGCAGCATTTTGTTTTTATTGCTACCTATTTGGGTGGCAAGATGTTGGTAAGCAAGGAGGAGGTGAGACTTTTGTAACGAAGGGATTCAAACTTTGGAATCAGGTTGCGAAGTTAGATTCTCATGTTGGAGGAGTTAATAGTGCTCATAGCCAAGCTGTCAAAAAGGGTGAAGATCTACTGATGGAAAAGCAACACATTCAAAGTGTTTTAGTTAAACAATCAAATAAAGATAAACAGGATTATCGGGTTCAATTAAATGCAATAGTTGATTGCATAAGATTCCTTTTATGCCGGGGATTAGCTTTTCGTGGTCACGATGAATCTCAAGGTTCAAGTGATAGATGAAATTTTCTTGAGCTTGTGCAATTTTTGGGAGATCACAATGAATCTATCAATGAAGTGTTGCAAACAGCTTCGAAAAATTGCAAGCTTACCCACCCGGAGATTCAAAAAGACATTGTGAATGCAATTGCAAGTGAAACATCCAAAGCCATCATCAAGGATCTTGACAATGGGTTCCTTTCAATATTAGTTGATGAGTCATGTGATATTTCAGTGAAAGAACAAATGTCCCTCGTTCTTCGTTATGTGAACAAGAAAGGAACTATTATAGAGTGGTTCCTTGGTATTGTACATGTTGCAAGTACCACCGCTTTGTCACTCAAATGTGCTATTGAATGTTGACTTTGTGAACATAATTTGAGTTTGTCGAACCTACGTGGGCAAGGTTATGATGGGGCTAGTAATATGCAAGTTGATATCAATGGTCTCAAAACTTTAATTTTGAAAGAGAATAAGTCAGCATTTTATGTCCATTGTTTTGCTCATTAACTTCAATTGACACTTGTTGCTGTTGCTAAAAATCACATTAACATTGCAGAATTTTTTTATGTGGTTAGTAATTTAGTAACTGTTGTTGGAGGCTCTTGTAAGAGATGAGATGCTCTTCGAGATGCACAATTTGTCAAAATTAAAGAAGATTTAGAGAATGGTGTACGTAGAAGTGGGCAAGGTTTGAATCAAGAGACAAATCTTAAACGTCTTGGTGATACACGTTGGGGATCATATTATGGGCCTATTCTGAACTTGATTTTAATGTTCTCTGCTATTGTTGATGTACTTGAGATTATTGAAGAAGATGGCCTGTCCGACCAAAAAGTTGAAGCTCGATCTATTATAAGGTCAATTCTATCTTTTGAATTTGTCTTTGCCCTACACTTGATGAAAAATATTTTAGGGATCACAAATGAGTTGTCAATAGCATTGCAAAAAAAAAAATCAGGATATAGTAATTGCTATGGATCTTGTTAAAGTGTCTAAGCAAAGATTGCAAGTAATGAGAGAAGATGAATGGGAATCTTTATTGACTGAAGTATCTTCTTTTTGTACAACGCATGATATTTCTGTCTTGAACATGGATGAAACAT
The DNA here is from genome assembly GCA_023055345.1 of Quercus wislizeni. NCBI lineage: Eukaryota > Viridiplantae > Streptophyta > Magnoliopsida > Fagales > Fagaceae > Quercus > Quercus wislizeni. The sequence continues at coordinate 48,657,459 of JALGQJ010000002.1, forward strand.
TTATAGTTAGTGGGAGGTCACGACGCAACTCTCAATAAAAGACAAATTTACATCATTATCGTGTTGAACTATTCTACACAGTCATAGTTATGCAACTTCAAGAGCTTAACAATCGTTTTTCTGAGGCGAATACCGATTTGCTACTTTGTATGGCTTGCTTAAATCCAAGTAATTCATTTGTGGCTTTCGATAAGGAAAAGTTGATTCGTCTAGCTAAGTTCTATCCCTCTGATTTTCTTGGGACAGATATTTTGGCACTTGACTCTCAACTGCAGAATTACATTTTTGATATGCGCAGCAACGACTTCTTTTTAGAACTTCAAGGAGTTAGTGAACTTGCTGAAAAGTTAGTGAGCACAAGGAAGCATGAGACTTATCCTTTAGTCTATTTACTTGTGAAGTTAGCTTTGACACTTCCAGTTGCTACTGCAACAGTAGAAAGAAGCTTTTCAGCAATGAAATATATAAAAAATGAACTGCGCAATCGAATGGGAGATCGGTGGATGAATGATTGTTTAATGGTGTATATTGAAAAAGATGTAGCTTGTAGTATTGATAATGAGACTATTATGCAAAGATTTCAAAATATGAAAACTCGTAGAAGACAATTGTAAATTTTATGTATTTGTGTATTTTTTGATTGTTGTTGTTATCAATATATAAAATTTTCTTTTTATTAAATTGTGTAATTTATGCTTGTTGAGGAATACCCTGACAAAATTTCCTGAAGTCGCCACTGCCAGCCCCAGCCTCCCCATCTAGGCCCAAATATTTATGGGCAAACGACTATCATCTAATGGAAGGTTTTAAAATGTGTTTGGAGGGGGTTCAACAACCATATGAGCCTCTAATGGATCTCTTACCCAGGAAGTTAAATTTAGGACGGACTTCAACCTGGGAAGCATTCAACTTAAGCCCACAATGAAGGTAATATCTATTCTGCTCTTGATCTTGTTAAACTATCTCAAATTGTTGAGGAGACCATCCTTATCAAGCCCCTAATCTCGCTATGATTTCTATAGCATGGAACTGCATGTAGAGAGGCTAACTGGGTTTTGACAGTTAGAGCACTAAGGGCAATAATAAAAAGAGTACAACGCAGAGTGCCTAATTGAAACTAAAGCCAATGCTTGTAGAATGCAATAGATTAAAAGAAAAATGAGATTCCTAAGTTCTCACGTTGTGCAATTAGAAGGATTTGTAGGAAGCTTAACCCAATTATCGAAGGAAGTGGACATTAAGGTGATCAAGTCCGATCAAACTCTAATTACTAGAGATATCATTGCCTTGGGCTTGGGCCTTAACTATTAGGCTTGATTTTTCTAACATGAATTAACGTCGAAGTCTATCCTAGGGACCATGAACCAAATTAGATGTTATCTTTGCATCTCCATATGCACATCTAACTATGGATAGGCGGATAGCAAGTTTTGCTCACTCCATTTTGACCCACCCTATCGTGCCCTGTCTAGCTAGTGTGGGTTTTCCCTGCCCCAAAGAGATGATGTACCAGGGATGGGGCAAGTGTCCTGCAACCATGGTTGTTAAAATGCCGATCTGGATCTTCCGATCCTATAATTTTACGAACCCACCTGCCTAAAACGATCTAGATCTTTCAAGGATCTTTGTGCTTGTTCAAAATCGGTAAGATCGTACGATTCTGATGATCCCAGATGACCTTGGTTTCTTGTAATCTTCTTTAACTTGACAGAAGACTTAGTTGAACTCAAATGAAAATAAAATCTCAATAGACCAAGTTTTTCCACTCTAATGTAGAGAGAGTGTTAGTTTGACCCAAATAAAAAAAATATATCAATAGAGTGTCACATTTTGAGGTTTTTTGCCTCTTTAAATGATACTTATAAATGGATGTAGTGATGTATGGTAATTATATCAATGAATGTATAACTTATATGCTTATTTAACATACCAATGTGTATTTTTTTGTTTTTTACTCAAATAATGTAGGATCTTATAATCTACGATCCGATTCTACGATTCACGATCCTACGATTCACAATCCCACTTATCTTCCACAATCCTACGTAAGATCATGATTTTAACAACCTTGCCTGCAACCATAAGCGAGATGGGGATGGGTTTAGGTTTTCCGCTCTATCTTGCATATATTTACAAAACTTCATAAAGTTTCTCTACTTGCTTATTTCCTATTCTCATTTCAATTTTCAACTTTTGAATTATGTTGTTGTATATTAAACTATAATGGTAATGACTAGTTCGTATTACTAAGTTTTTTTTTTTTTTAATTTTTAATTTTTTTATTTAATAATAAATATTACTGAGTATTTAAATGCATGGATTTTAAGACCTTTTTTTTTTTTGGTGTGTGACATAATCTTGTTAAATACTTTGGATTATATTATTCAATCATTATTAAAAATCAGTTTGGTCTTGATGTGATCAATTTAATTGTTGTAATTTTGACTTATATTGTTGTAATAGGTTTTTTACATAATAAAAAAAATAGTAAGATGTGATGAGCTTGAGAATTCTCCTCTTTGGTGTCACGGACTTGAAAATCATCATAGTTGCTCAAATAGCCTAAACTAACTATTATACATGCCCAACATGAATATCACATGTTGGCAATTTGCACATTTCAAATCCATACATAAATATACCCAGCCAAAACTTAGGTATAAAACTTAATAGTTCAATACATTAAGTTTTCAGATTAAATTCAAATTAATAAATTATTTGTGTTTTATTAGTCAGTGCAACTAGACGTTTAATCTTAATTTGTAAACTTAATGTATGCAATAGTCATTTCCTTTCTTTAAAGAACTATGCAGTTTGTATAAATTCTTATGTGACTTTTTTGGTAATACTGCCTGTTCCACGCATTTTTTTCTTACTAATTAAATAATGATCAGTTCTGAACCATGTATGATAGTCTACTTTTCAGTAAAGTAACTATTAAATTTGAATAATTTCTTTCTTAGATTTGCAATCACTTTTAAACAATGTATGTCATACTCATTCCATTTTCCTTAAAGTAACTAATTATTTGAAGGCGTAAATGCACTTTTAGTCCCTATATTATGAATTTTTTCCATTTTAGTCTCTACATTTTATTTTTACCATTTTTAGTTCCTAAACCAAATAATGCGTGACATTTAAGTCCTTATTATTAGCCAACTAATGGGAAAAGTTGAGGTGGTAAATGGAACACCCCATTAACTGACGTGGCGCTGATGTGGCACTGATGTGGCGATTAAATTATTATTAAAAAAATATTATTTGGCATTTTTATATGCCACGTCAGCATTTTAATTTTTTATAAAAAGCCATGTCAGACAATTTAAACCAAAAAAGAAAATAAATTAAAAAAAAAAAGCTTAAATCAAGCCTAGTTCTTCATTTTACAGCTTGTTCCTCCCATTCCTCCTAAATCAAACCCAGTTTTTTTTTTTTTTTTCATAAGAATTGAAGTTGTTCTTCGTGTTCTTCCTAAATCCATGAAATAAACCAATCTCCAGCAAACCCCAAATCCAAATCCCGGCAACCAAATCTACTCCATCAAATCCAGAAAAACAAGAAATAAATCCAAGAAACCAAACCAAACCATAAATAAATTGAAGAAATAAATCCATAAACTCAGTAACCAATTCAATCTCTAGCAAACCCATAAACCTAGAATTTTTCTTCAAAAAAAAAAAAACACAAAAAAAAGAAAAAAGAGAGAGAATGAGGTGAGGCCAGCAGTTTGGAGTAGATCTAGAGGAAGGGGGCCTCCGTCTCAACCACCATCTCGGCCACAATGAAGCTCGATCTCGGCCTCTCTCTTTTTTGATCAATGATGGTGGTAGCGGGTTTGGTGACTTTGGGTCAAGTCGGTGGTGCGTGGTGGGTCAGATCGGTCTCTCTCTCCTTCGACAACCCCAACGAGTCCACCTCCACCACCGAAGCGGCGTCGCTCTTCTTCATTGGAAAATGCAACCTCAACGCCTGAGCCAGATTGGCACGGTTGAGATTAACACGAACTGACTCAAAAAGTGGGGTTGGTTCATCTTGGATAGCTGGGGTTTGGATCGTGGGATGAGTTTTGTGGGTCATTCAATTTGGGTCTTGCTGGGTTTTGCTGGGGTTTGTTTTATGGGTCATGCTGTTTGGGTCTTGAGACTGTGAGAGTTGATCTTGATTTTGAGTGGTCATGTTGTTGGGTCTTGAGACCGAGAGAGTTGTTCTTGTTGGGAATGAACGGGAGAGCTCGGGTTCATCAATGAAAGAGTGAGAGATGATAATTTGTTTTTTCTTTTCTTTGGTGTTCTTGTGATGGGTTTGAGTTCTTGGATGTTGGGTTTGATTTGGGAAGAACGGGAAGAACAAGCTATAAAATGAAGAACTGGATATAATTTAAGTTTTGTTTTTTAATTTATTTTCTTTTTTGGTTTAAATTGTCTGACATGACTTTTTATAAAAAAATTAAAATGCTGACGTGGCATATAAAAATGCCAAATAATATTTTTTTAATAATATTTTAATTGCCACATCAGTGTCACATCAGTGCACCGTCAGCTAATAGGGTGTTCCGTCTGCTATCTCAGATTTTCCCGTTAGTTGGCTGATGGTAAGGACTTAAATGTCACGCGTTAATTGGTTTTGGGACTAAAAATGGTAAAAATAAAATGTAGGGACCAAATGAAAAAAAGTGCAAAATGTATGGACTAAAAGTACATTTACATCTTATTTGAATATGTCCCTATGTGACTACTTTTGGTATACCACTTGTTCTATGCATGCTTTTCTTCCTAATCTGGTGACAATCGATTTTAAACCTTGTATGATAATTTAATTTTTCTATAAAGCAACTATGAATTATGAAATTTGATTAAGTTCCTGATTTGTAATCACTTTTCAACGGTGTAAGTAATACACATTTCCTTTTTGTTAAAGTAACTATACAATTTTAATAAATTCCTATATGACTTTTTTTTGGTATTCCGCATGTTCCAGGCATTCCTTTCTTCCTAAATTAGTAATGATCAGTTTTGAACCATGCGCATGATTATTTTCTTTTTAATAAAGCGACTATGAAATTTGAATATGTTCTTACTTGGATTTGTAATCACTTTTGAAAACACTCATATCTTTTTCTTTAAAGTAACGAAGCAATTTGATTAGGTTCCTATGTGACTTTTTGATATACCGCATACTCCACTCATTCTTTTCTTCCTCATTTAGTAATGATCAAATTTGTATGACAACTTACTTTTCAACAAAGCAACTATGAAATTTGAATTGGATTCGTAATCACTTTTGAACAATGTATGTAATACTCAATTCCTTTTTTATTAAAGTAACTATGCAATTTGATTAGGTTCCTATGTGACTTTTTGGTATACTGTAGGCTTTACTCATTCTTTTCTTCCTCATTCAGTAACAAACAAATTTGTATGACAATTTACTTTTTAGCGAAGCAACTACGAAATTTGAATTGGATTTGTGATCACTTTTGAACAATGTATGTAACACAATTTGATTAGGTTCCTAGTGAAATTTTTGGTATACCGTGTGTTCTACTTGTTCCTTTCTTCCAATTTCAATAACAATCGATTTTAAACATGTATTACAATTTACTTTTCAATAAAAATTAACTATAAAATTTGAATAAGTTCCTGCTTAGATTTGTAATCACTTTTGGACATAATACCAAGGTAGTCAATATTGTACCAATACCGGCTAGCTGTATCGGCTGAGATGTACTGTATCAGTATGTATATCGATATCGAAACGTCAATGTTTCGTACCAATTTAAATACCGGTCGTACCGGCCATGTACCGGCCGATTTCGGGTAGTACCAGAAGATATTGGGCATACTAGTTGGTACAAATTATTTATTATTTATTTTATTTTATTTTTTGTAATTTTTGAATTTTTGTAAGGGCAAAATGGTAACTTATTTGGTAGGGATGAAAGGCCCAGGAATGTATATTGGGCCATGGGCCTTGTCCGAGGACATTTAGCAGTTTGAGAACGGGTAGATGTTAGCGGAGAAGTACAAATCAGTGAGTTATGGAAGGATTCTGGTCATGAGGGTTTGGGAAGGTAGTCTGAGGATATGCCTCCTCGGCTTAATAGAGTAAAGGTCAGAAGGATTGACCTACCATTGAGAGCAATGCTTAGGGTAATTCTACTGGCAAGGATAAACATCAAGAGGGAATAGGACAAAGGGAAGTTAATAAATATCTAAGAGAAAGCTGCTACCACCACATTAAATGCTCTATAACTAACTCTCTGGCCACATTAACGTGGAGGTGATATCTGAACAGTGATATTCAGCCTTATAGCTACCCTCAATGACTTCAAGAAGGTGCTAATGGGATAAGGATCAAAGCAAGCAACTTGATCTACACGTGGAGGGTGGAGACGAAGCAAAACCAAGGAAGTCAATACCGTACGACTGTACCGATTTGGCCATTGGTACGATATATTTCGGATACTAGTCAATATCGGTGTACCATTTCGGGTTTACCACTATTTTATATATATATGTATTATATACACACACACACACACACACACACACAAAATAAAAAATAAAAGAGGGAAAACAATTAATGATATTGTCAGTACAACAAGAATCATGTCTACCAAACTAACATTTAGAGCCACATTGCCATTCCAGATATTGAGTATGCATAGAAAAGAAATAAAAAAGCCCAACATTTATTTTTTTTACTGTTGCACACCTGAAGGTTTTTTTTTTTACATTAAATATCAACTTTGCTATTACCAAAAAGAACTACATCCATTATTTATCGTCTAATGCTCCACATCTTCCAAAAAGAACTACATCCATAGGTGTCTAATGCTCCACATCTTTGGCAGGCACGCCTGAAGCTAGTTGCTTGCCAACCTATCATTCCTATTTTCAAGTTCCAACACATCATAGCTTCACACGCTCTCTCTTTACAACCACACATTACCTCTTCCTCTTTCAAATTAATTTTGTCTTCACTCTTCACTTTTTATTTCATTTCTTCCCTATTAGTTACAGATCTATTTCTCTCTCTCTCTCTCTCTCTCTCTCTCTCTCTCTCTCTCTCTCTTATAGTATCACAAGATTCACACCAGTCTAACTCTTTTAGCATCAGTCCAGTCTATTTTTATCTTCACTTCAAACCGATTTCCAGTGCATGAATCACCGACACCTCTCCTCACCACCAATCGGTATTTCATCGTCACCGGTGTGATAAAGAGGAGGCAAAGAGAGATAGAAGTTTAGTGTGGCGTGAGAAAAGGTACCGGTCCGGTATCCACTAATTAGCTGAAACAACCGGATTTCGCCTGTATGGCCGGTATTTTTTCCGATACAAAACAGAGGGGATATTTGTACCCGTGCACTAGTCGGTACGGTATATACCGGCCGGTACGGTACGGAATTGACTTCCTTGAGCAAAATGGGAGAATATAAGGAAGAAAGGCCCTATTACAAGTGGATGATCTAAGAATCTATAGAGAAAAACACTGTAGCAATAAGAATTGTAATTGTAATCAAGTATAAGAGAAATATATACAAGAACTAATCTCCTCGAACTTTGCCGAGAAAGAATTTCCTTGCACAAAACTTGTTTATCTTTGTTTTCTTGTCATCTTTAACCTACTATAATTGTTATCCAAATCATTGAAGTCTAGTTTCTAGCTCACTCTCTACAAATTCATTGTGTTAGGCTCTTTGGGCCTTAAACCTTTTACCTTTTGGACTTAGGATCCAAACTGCGCCCTTGCATATTTGTATTAACTTATTAGTATTATTTGTTTTCTTAGTATGTAATGAACAATTAAGTTTTCTATTTTTTATATTGTGTTTTTTTTTCTTTTAATTGATGCTAAAGTCTAAAATCATAAATAATTTGTTCTGAATTGAGGTAATGTTTTATGGTATACTTTTATATTTATTATAATTAATATATATATATATATATTTATAAATATAAAAATAGTTGTAAACTTAAAACGGTATACCAGTATTGACCGGTACCGAAATATATTGTTCTACTGGTCAAATTATTACAGCCTCCGGTACGAGATTGACTCCCTTACATAATACGTTGTACTTATTTCCTTTTCTTTATAGCAACTTTGCAATTTGAATAAATGTAAATTTTTTAGGTATACCACATGATCCACGCATTCTTTTCCTCCTATTCAATAGATCAATTTGAACTAAGTATGATAATGTACATTTCAATAAAGCAACTTTTAAATTTGAACAAGTTCCGTTATCAAAATAAAAAAATAAAAAAATTGATTAAGCTCCTACTTAGATTTGTTTGGTATACTGCTTGTTCTATATATTCCTTTCTTTTGAGTTCAGTAATTATCATAGCTTTACGGTAAGGTAAAGTAACGGTGCAAACACAATAATAATAGGAATAACACATCTTTACATTATATTATCATATAAATTCATTTTAATTAAATAATATTAAAACGTAAATGCGAATGGATGTTAACCATTACCCTAAGTGCACCCGCGCGTTAGCATTTCAGTTTTAATATTATTTAATTAAAATAAATTTATATAACAATATAAATGTAAAGATGTTATGTTATTCCTATTATTACTGTGTTTGCACCATCACTTTACAGTAAAGCAATTTCCTAATTTGAATAAGTTCCAGTGTGTGGTTATGTTGTATTCCAATTTTTTCCATATATTTTATATTTCTAGATTCAAAGGTGATGCCTTTTTTTTTTTTTTGGGATACCATGAAAGGGAGAGAAAAGTTAAAAAATGTTGGGGTTACAGCAGTAGTAGTTAACAGGCATAGTAACTGAAGCCTTTTTTATATTTAAATATTAATTAAATAATATTAACCTAATGTTTTTATTTTTTATTTAAAATAAAATTTTCTTACTTTTTGAGATGCAAAATTACTAATTAAGTTTTTGTATTTAAGTTCTTCTAACTTTTTTTGAATTGATAATATGGCTAATCCACTTAATTTTTCTTGTGACATAGTAGAGCTTATATAGATGCAAAAACTTCTTTTTATATAGAGCTTAATTTTTCATTAATTTTAATTGTAAAAAACTTCTTTTTATAGATGCAATTGTAACAAATATTGTTAGCAATATTCTATGAGCAATATATGCATTTGGAAAAGAATCTAGTCTTTTTATCAAACCTTGAAGGACTGAATAAATAAGCTTATTAGGGTATGTTTCATGTGGAAAAATGTGGAGGCTTTCGTCAACCAGGTAGCTATTTTTTGAACTATGTTATTCTAATCAATCATTAAGACCCTATTTGATAGCTCTAACTTCAATGGGGGCAGAGGTTGAAAATCTACCTCTCAAAAAAAAAAAAAAAAAAAAAAAAATTCAATGGGGAAGAGTATAAAATCAGTTTAGGAACGAATGATTGAAGTATCTTTTATAAATTGAGGAATTCAATGATCTTTTAATATTGCCCTTAGTGAAGCTTAACTAGGCCCAACCCCAGCCCCACATCTGGGCCCAATTTTTTATGGAATACAACCATGATCTAATGCAAGGGATGACATAAATGTTTATAAAATTGAAAATTAGTTTGGAAGGGCTCAGCAACGAGAGTTAGTAAAAAATTCTAAACTAAAATTGTTAAATTTTCGAACCTCTCACGTTGGGCTAATTATCATTAATGCCCACGTGGGTAATTATAGAATATTATTGGAGTATAATACAAACATATCTCTTTTTCTCTCACATAATAGTGGATTTTGCTAATTAAATTTATGATTAGACGACTTTCAGTATCTTATTGATGGCTTCCCTTGCATTATTGGGGATGAGTGGTTTTGTTGCAGAAGTAATAGTATTTTTCAGAATAATTACCAATCAAAAATTTTTTTTAATACAAAAAATACTAATTACATTTGTAATGGTAATAGGATCATGATTAACAATTTAGACCTACTACTTATGTGAGATAAAGGAGAATGCATTTATTGTATTCTTAGAGCATTCCATAATTTTCCATTGTGATGTTCTATCTTAGGGACCATGAACATGACTAAATGAATTGAGAAATGCTTTATCTATAATATTTTCACAACATTTTCACAATATATTATAAATAAAATGTTATTACGAGTTGTTATTGGTGGGGATATAGTAATTTCAGTAATATGTTTCAATTAGAACTAATAAAAACTTATCACTAAGAAGTTACAAGAAGGGAATGAGAGTAGCTTAATTTATTGTAAAAATAATGTGTATGTAGAACTTCTGAAAAGAATTATTATAGTATAATCTTAATGAGATTGCCGAAGCATTCAAGTGATCGGGCTTGTCCAGTGGATTTCAATGCTATTCTCAAAGCCGCTGAGAAGAAGGGAATGAGAGTAGCTTGAAGCCTATCAATGGTGTGTTCTAAGAAATTAGAATTATGTTCAATCATGGGGAAGTTGACCTTGGGCCTAAGGCCCGTACACGTTGGCCCAAACTAAGGATAAGCAAGCCGGATCAACGCCATGATCACAATGGTGAAAATGAGACATTCTTAACAAAAGGGTTAGATACATTTTTGTAATTCTCAATGGTGTATATTTCAAGATTTCATGATTATTGAGTGAATGATTTAGAAGTGATCTCAAATTAGAAAGCGTAAATTGTATTTTACATTGATATTTTTGTCTCGTGATACTACTAAAGAATTTGGAGCTATTGTTCCTATTGAGGTAAACATTGCCACGTTAAGTACTACTAGTTGCTAAGCCATGTGATGCACGAAAAAACTATTAAATATGAATTTCAAAATACTTTCGTTAATTTTTTTTTAATTAATTGTGGTAGTTTGAAAAATTATTTCAATTTTTCATTTCATTATAATTAATTGAAATATTTTCTTAAATGCATGAAATGTTTATAAATAAGAGATGACATTAATGATGTACTATATGTAGCAATTATGCAAGATACCATTCAAATATGAATATTAAAAAAAAAAAATTTATTGTAATAAATTGAAACACAAAATATAGCCAAAGAAGTTTCTGAAAGTTCAAATAGTGTAAAATACACTGAACGTTTAGACCCCCAAATACAAAATTACCAATTCAAGCTTTATGACAAACACAAAGTGTGCGGAAAATGAACATAAGCTATAAACAAAATTGGTAAACAATCTAAGTCAATTAAAATCACATCCACAGCAGAAAATAAAAGGCAAAGATAAGGGAAGAGAGATGCAAACACAAGGACAACACAACAATGTGTTATCGAAGAGGAAACCGAAACTCTTGGCGTAAAACCTCTCTACTGCTCTCCAAGTGGTAAGTAATCCACTAGAAAATGTAGTTGGGATACATGAATAATAATAGACCCTCCAAGCCTAATCTACCCAATGTACCTAAGTCCTCCAAGTTTCTTGCTTCAACGAGGTTGCGCCGAACCTATTTTTTTTCTAACTTCCCGAATTCCGTTACTTGACCATAGCATCAACCGATGTAAAATTGGTTTCTTCCTAACTGCTTCCCAAACACCAAAAAGCTCTTTCACAGAAATGGAAATGGTGAGATAAGGTTTTGGTAACAAGCCTCTCAAGGATTTAACAATGGAGAGGAAGAGAGTAGAGGAATTTGAAGAGTCTCTTAGGCAAAGATTGTGGATGAGTCCATCTTGTTTCTTCTCTAGGGTTTCTCTCTCAAAATTCTCTCTAGAAGCTCTCTCAAAATCGTGGGTATAAGGGTATATATATAGTAGGGTGAAAAGGAATGTGAAAAGTCAGTTTTTTCCAAACAGGGTGTTCTGGCGACTTAACCTCGCTACTGGGTTGAGTCACGAGTTCAAGCCGCGAGCAAATGGCCTGGCTAGCCTGGGACTTTTGTCTTGTAGTGCAACAGCTGGCGTGACTCTTCAGCTTCTGGCATGCTTGACACGTGTGCAACATTCTGGCGACTTGCAAGCCATGAGCCATTCGCGAGATCCAGCCGCGAGTCCCTGTTTCTTTGCACAATCTTGAGCAATTCTTCACACTCTCTCACACACACTACCCTTACATGATTCCCTCCTAAATACAAGGTTACTAATTGCTAAAAGACAAGTAAATTTGGCACGGAATAAAGCCAACAAGATGGTTGATAAAATTCAACCTTACAGTTTCAGTCCCCACAATTGAATCTTATGAGAATTGTATTGAATTATCAATCACTCAAACTCCTCATTTGTTCTCATTGCTATACTTATTCTCCAAATTTGACATAAAAAATGCAATATCTAGAGCCTATAACTAATGTCATGGCCTCTCTATACGCAAGTCTAGTATAATTGAGACATTTTTTCAAGACTCACCAATTGAAACAACACTTTGGTAGTATTGTTTAAATAACCCTTTTCACTGTTTAAACCACAATAATACTTCTCACACGTTTTTCTATAACACCCAAACACATATTTCTGTGTGGTTTAAACAACACTTACAAATCTTGAACACAACTACTAAACGGGCTACAAACTCTTTTCAAGAATGTGCATTATATATGCAACAATTAGAGAGATTCCTAAACCACAAAACACTCACACCTATTGTGTTTTAAATGAAGCTTTTGTAATTCTAAAAGCAAAGCCAAAAAACAAAATGTAATTAATAACCTCCAACTCATATATTCCTTTTGCTTCAATTCTTATCTGACTAATGTTATTTCTAAAACAGTTCAAGTTGTGTAGATGAAGATCATATTAATTTTATCATTGTGAGCATGACACAGATTATGAGCAGCCAAAGAAAAAAAAATCAATAATTTTACAAATTCCATTAGTAAAATTCTACTAAACATAGCACAAAAAATTCTACCAATTTTAATACAAATCAAACTTATATTCATATGGTCCATAAATTAAAGACTATCTTCACATAGTTCATAGATTAAAGCCTATCTAGCAAATATAAAACAAAATAAGCCATCTTAGTAAAATCATATCATAAATTCTACGGTTAATCTCAAATATCGTAATTTTCTTTGACAGCTTAAATTGGAGTATATGTATAGGGCATAGATAGAAGCTAATATGGGACATAGAAGCGTAAGGAAGCAAAACACGTCTACTTTTAGAAAACAAGAAACAAAACATGTTTACTTTTGAAAATAACCTTGAATCAACGTGGGTTACTTGAATCCACATAACTTGCTTGAAAATTCTCCTCTTTCATGTTAGGCGCTTGAGAATCACCATAGTTGCTTAAACAGCCTAAACTAGAAGTAATACTGAAAATAACCTTGAATCAATGTGGGTTACTTGAATCCACATAACTTGCTTGAAAATTCTCCTCTTCCATTTCATGGGCTTGAGAATCACCATCGTTGCTTAAACAGCCTAAACTAGTAGTAATACATGCCTAAGATGAATATCACATCATGTTGGCATTTGGCACATTTCAAATCCATACATAAATATACCTGACCAAAACTTAGGTAAAATACTTAATAGTTCAATACATTAAGTTTTTAGATAAAATTCAAATTAATACATTATTTGTGTTTTATTAGTCAATGCAACCAGCCACTTAAACTTAATTGGTAAACTTAACGTATTTCACTCAAAGTCTGATAAAAAATTTTCGCCCTATATACACAATAAAGGGATCCATTGTATAAGGACAAAAAAACATTGCACGTTGCGCTTATTTTTATATATTCATTCCATTCTTTTTTTATTTAAGTAATATAATCACTTTTGAAAAATGTATGCAATAGTTATATACCTTTTTTTTTTTTGATAAGTCAAAAGTTATTTCCTTTCTTGAAAGTAACTTTGCAATTTGAATAAGGTCCTATGTGACTTTTTTGGGAATACCACCTGTTCTATGCATTATTTTCTTACTAATAAAATAATGATAAAGAAATTTGAGTAATGTTGGTTGAGTGTTTTTGATATACGTGTGGATGAAAAAGTGTGTTAAAATGTGTGTAATGTTGTTTAAAATATGAAAAGAGTGGTTCTAACCACTCTACCAAATAGGCCCTGAATAAGCTATTTCTTAGATTTGAAATAACTTTTAAACAATGTGTGTCATACACACTTCTTTTTCTTTAAAGTTAACCATGAATTTGAATATGTTCCTATATGACTACTTTTGGAATACCCCTTGTTTCACGTATGCTTTTCTTCTTAATTCAGTGACAATCAGCTTTAAACCATGTATGATAATTTACATTTTCAATAAGGTTATTAAGAAATTTTATTAAGTTCCTACTTAAATTTGTAATCACTTTTTAGCAATGTAAGTAATACTCATTTCCTTTTTTGTTAAAGTAGCTATGCAATTTTAATAAGATCCTATGTGACTTTTTTATTGTACCACATGTTCCTGGCATTCTTTTCTTCCTAATTTAGTAACGATCAGTTTGAACCATGCATGATAATTTTCTTTATAATAAAGCAACTATGAAATTTGAATACGTTCTTACTTGGATTTGTAATCACTTTTAAACAATGTAAGCAATACTCATTTCCTTTCCTTTAAAGTAACTATACAATTTGATTAGGTTCCTATATAACTTTTTGGTATGCCATATGCTCCACTCATTCTTTTCTTTCTCATTCAGTAACGATCGAGTTTGTATCACTTTTGAACAATATATGTAATACTCAATTCCTTTTTTAAAAGTAACTATGCTATTTGATTAGGTTCCTATGTGATTTTTTGGTATATCGCATGCTCCACTCATTCTTTTCTTCATCATTCAATAATGATCGAATTTTTATGAAAAATTACTTTTCAGCGAAGCAACTATGAAATTTGAATAGAATTTAAAATCACTTTTGAACAATTTATGTAATGCTCAATTCCTATTTTTTTAAAGTAACTATGCAATTTGATTAGGTTCCTATGTGACTTTTTGGTCAATTCAAAACCATGTACAGCTATGGAAAATCCTATTAAAAGTGTGACTTATCTTATAGAAATTGTTTTCCAATAAAATTTTTAAGAAAGCTACTTTATCTTATGTCAAGCTTAAAAAGGGATGTCAAGATATAGTTATTTAAGCTTATTTTTAAGGTTATTACCAATCATAGAAAAATAGATAGTTAAAAAAATGACTTAGTTTTCAAAAAACACTAATATTAAAAGTTAAAACAAACAGATTATATAAATGAATTTGGCAATGGTGACTGTGTTGTTGAGGTGGCTATTGAAAGAGAAATAATTCGTTATATTTAAACTCTTTTTTTTTTTTTTTTTTTAATCAAAAAGCTAAGAAACAATACATCTCGTACGGTATAGGGATCTAGGACTAGGAATCGTGGGTGTTCCTCAAGCCAATTTGCCTTGCCTCTTGAGTTTGTTTTTTGAGATATAAGATAGAACTTGCCTCCGAGTTTTGGTATTGTTGATTGATGATCATAAATTCTATACTTTATAGAACAATAAGTTACCAAAAGTAGAGCAGCCATGGCCATTTTTTCTTTAATTTTTGAGCTTTCTAATGCCTATGTTTTTTTTTTTTTTTTTTTTACTAAGACGAAATTAATTAATGATAAAAATTGAGGATAAAAGGTGCTTTGTAGAAATTTATAATTATAGATACCAGCTACTAATAAAAACGTAATATCAACAAAGTTTTCTCTCTCTCTCTCTCTCTCTCTCTTTTGGTTGTCGTTGTTGTTGTTGCTGCTGAGAAGTCAACAAAATTTTCTTTTGAACTATTCTGCAAAGTACTACTAATAAAAACGTAATATCAAGGAAGTTTTCTTTGGAACTATACTGGGAAATATAACATGCGTCATAAGGATACTCTGAATGCAATAAAGGTAGAGGTAATTACATTTTATCATTCTAAACTATACACTAAATTATATTCTGCACCCTAAACTTTTAAAATACACAATTAACATCATAAATTGATTCTCAAAAAAAAAAAAAAAAACCATAAGTTATAACTTGCATTACATTTTACACTCTGATTTCAAGTTTGTTGTCATCTTGGACAACAAACTCATGGTACCATATAAAAAGATCCAATTTCCCATCTTCTTAATCACTTAAAATAAAAGAAAAATTATACTTTATCACCTTAAATTATTGTTTCCATCCTACACACACTCTCTTTGATATATATATATATATATATATATATATATATTCCCTTTTTCAACTTCCAAGCATCATTCTCTCTCAATTTGTTTTCCAAGCGCCTCTTTCTCTTTGTCAATTTGTTTTGAGATAAAATTATACTCTAATATAATTTAAGTATATACGTGTATAAGTTTTCCTCCTGACGATTTAAACTTTGGCCCTTACCCCTCACCCTTAAGAGTGCGTAAAGATTGCAAATATGATAGTTAATAAGCTTGGTGTGATGATTACTTCACAAGTATAAGTGCTTATAAGGTGTGGGAGGTAAAAGTCGGAGTTCAAGTTTCTAGAAGGGAGTTTCACATACATATACACTTAAATTAGGCTAGAGTAGAATTTCTGTCTTGTATAAAAAAAAAAAAAAAAATATATATATATATATATATATATATATAGCGGTAGGATTTTATTTGCAAGTACAAAAAAGAGTTTTTGTAAGAAGTCTTTAAATAATTTAAAATAAATTACATTTACAATATATTTGTTTGAGGTATTTTAATTTTGATCCCTTACAATCTTGCTCTTCTGTCAAATTTTTTTGACTAACTAGACTATAAAATGAAGTTGTGAGTCAAATTAAAATTTTCTATATAACCCGTATCAACCCAAAAAAAAAAAAAAATTATTTCATCTGAATTAATTATTAATGTCTTTAATGATAATAATTTATAAAAATAACTAGTCAAAAATAATTTATAAAATAATTTAGTCAAAAAATATATAAAAATAATTATCTACTTTAATAATTTAAAATGCCTCGTGCATGCGTGTTTATGATTTCCTTGAATTTGAACCGTTGAAATTGCTATGGTTGATTTATTTTATTCTATTCAAGGGCCAATTAAAATCAATTATTTTTCGTTATGTTCATTTAAGTCCATTTAATATCTTTCTCCAAAAAACAAAAAAAAACAAAAAAAAGTTTTGATTTTCATGTGAGAACCGACTATTTTACTCTTGAAAATTCTAATTGTTCATGTAAAATTCCCAAGCCTCATGATTGCATGAAGTGAATATTTTATTTATTTACTTATTTAGTCTTTGTAGAAGTGGAAAATTTTCAAACAATCACAAGTTACCACTTGTTACATAGTGAGTCCCACTTTTATTGTTGGGTTCGAAGACTTTAGGTTTAAATGTATTAGAACTTCATTTTGTAGTGTTGGCAAAACATGATTAAAACATTTAGTCTTGTTTTAGACTTGCTCCAAGTATGTTTATATGTAAAGTTGGAATTGAGTGTATTGCAAGATTTATTGTGTAAATCTGCCTGGATCGACCGATCGAGAATTAGACTTGATCGTTCGGAACTCGTGCAGATTGTTTTTCTGTAGAATTTTCCAATTTAGCCCAAGCCCGTTTGACGTGTAGGATTTTATGTTTTGCCTTAAGTATAAAAGGAAAAGCCCTAACCACATTTTTATGTGGTTGTTTATGTCGTTTATGTAAATCTCTTGTGATATATCTAGGTGGTTGCTTTCACATATACTTAGGTTTATCAAGAATCAAGATTATGTCAAGAACTTGATGTTCGTTTCAGTTGCTACATAAAGAGTTTAAAGATACATAAGTGGGAGTACTTGTGCTTGCTGTGAATCCAAGAAAGAAGTAGTTCATGGACTCGGAGCTGTCACGTGGTCGTGATAGTAAATTTCTTGCTCAATGTAGCAATAGGATGTTAGTGCTCTAAGTTGCTATTGTGTAAAATTCAATTATTTCATAGTGAATCTGTTTTACCTTAAGGATAGTTAGGTTAAATCTTCCCTAGGTTTTTTATCGGTTTGGTTTTCCTAGGTCATCATATTTTTGTGCTATTTATTTTCCGTTGTTTTACATGATATGAAATGTTTTTGTTAACTTAGATCTGAATAATTTGACTAAGTAATCACTTGTCTAATTAACTAGGTTAATCTGGTTGTGTTTTAAGGTGTCAAAAAAAATGTACAAGTGGTATCAGAGCAGGTTAGCTCTATTTTTTAAATCCTTTGATCTAAGAGTTGATCCTTGACCTCTGTTGTCATGGAACATGGTCACTTTCTTATGATCTCACCTCACTTTGATGGGAACAACTATGTCTACTGAAAAGTAAGGATGAAAGCATTCTTGAAATCTATTGATGAAAGAGTTTGGAACTCTGTTGAATATGGATGGGAGAAGCCCACCACTCTAGTTAGTGAGTGGCAAACTTCTTAGAAAGAAGTAGCCACTTTTAATAGCAAAACTATGAATGCTATTTTTAATGCTATTTCTATGGAGGAATTCAAGAGAATTTCAAATGTTGAGGTTGCTCATACTGCTTGGAATATTCTCTAAACTGTGCATGAAGGTACAAAGGCAATTAAGATCAATAAGTTGTAGCAATTAACAACTAGATTTGAAAGTATTATGATGTTTGATGATAAAAGTTTTAATGAGTTCTATGCTAAACTTAATGACATTGTTAATTCTGCTTATAATTTGGGTGAAATCTATGATCAACCTAAAATTGTTAGGAAGATTCTTAGATCTTTGACTGAGAACTTTAGACCCAAAGTGACTGCCATTACTGAAAGTAAGGATGTGGACTCCATCCCTATTGAAGAACTTGTAGGATCTTTTCAGTCCTATAAGTTGGATCTACCTAAGACGAGTAAATCCAAATCAATGGCTCTTAAGTTTGTTGATGATATTGATGTGAATAGATTTGATGATGAGCTCTTTGTTACAGAGATTGCTTACCTTGCCAAGAACTTTAGAAATTTGCTTAGGAACAATAACAGAAGGGCAAGAGGTAAAAACAATGCTTAACCTAGAAATTTTAGGAGGAATGATCCCATTAAGGTGAATAATACTGAAAAACCTAGAAAGAAAGTAGGTCAAACCCCTAACAATTCTATAGGTCAACAATGTTTTAGATGTCAAGGGTATGGTCATATGAAATCAGAATGTCCTACATTCTTAAGTTCTAAGGGTAAGACTATGGTTGTAACCCTTAGTGATGATGAAATTTCTAACAATGAGTTTGGTAGTGATGAGGATGGAAACTCTATTGCTTTTACAGCTACTACTGTAGTTGAGGAAAGTGTTGCTGTTGAAGAGAACACTTCTGATGGGGAACTCTTTGAGGATGCAGATTTGCAAGAAGCCTACAATAAACTTTGCAAAGTTGCTGCAAAGGATGCTAGGAGTGTTGATTTAGACTTAAAGAAAATTTGCTTGAACTTGATAAGAAAAATTTGCTTATCAAGTTCAAGCAAAATTTGCTTTTGAAACTGTTTGATGCTAATGAATTGTTAAATAATGTGAAGACTGAGAACATGTTTTTACTTGATAAAGTTAAGAATTTGAAACTTGAATTATCTGTTGCTAGAGAACAAACAAATAGGTTTGCTAATTCCAAACTTGATCACATGCTGAGTGTTTAAAAGTCTCTCTTAAACAAAGCTGGTCTAGGTTTTGAAGATAGCATCACTGTTTCTAAGACTCATTCCACAAACTTTGTTTCTTCTTTTGAGCCTCTTGTGAGTGAGAGTGTCAAACAAGCAGAAGTTACTCCTCCTAGGAAGATTAGGGTTGATCTTCAAGAGTCTAAACCTAAGACTCCTAACCCTCCTAAGGACAAGGTGCATGGTAAACTTGCATGGGTTTGTCATTTTTGTAGAAAGTCTGGGCACTTTCGTCCAAATTGTTTCAAGTTGCAAGCTGCTAAGCGAGAAAATAAACCAAAAATATTTGTGCCTCAAGCACAAGATCCTATGGTACTTATTAGTGAATTGGTAAAGGTTTTAAACATTTATTCCAATCCTGGAGTTGCTCAGCATTCTAATGTGAATAATAAATCTAATGCTAGAGTTGCATCTAAAAAGTTTTGGATGCAAAATGCTCGATCTAATTGAGTCTTTCTGACATAGTCCTTGTGCTTCACTACTCTTCTCTTTGTGACCATTCTTCTTTGTCGTTTTTGTGTTTTATTCTTTTTCTAGGATTTGCTTTGCATATCATTCATGCATTTCATGCTAGGTTGCTTTTGTTATTTCTTTTCAAAAAAAAAAAAAAAAGTGTTTTGTATTATTTTCTTGAATTTGAAATCAAGGTTGGCCATATTATCTTTACATAACATGTTTCTGTACATTGTTTAGCTTGAATGACCTTATTTATTGCACTTTACTAGTTTAATCTTTGTGGTGCATGTTGTGTGGGAAGATGTTTATAGTTTTTGATCACTTGATCTTGATCTTGAAGTCATATGCCTTTGATTGTTGGACTTGAACTTATTGAGAGATGCATAAATAACTATCTCACCACTGTTTACTAGCCAATAATGAACATCTTAGTGCATATCATAAGATTTTGTGCTCAACAAAGTGTAGCACATGTACAAAAAGAACATAAGGTGTAGCCTCGGTTAATTGCTAAAATTGGTGTGTACATTATTGGACTATAATCAATTCAATCAAATAAAATTGGTGTGTATATTATCTTGGATATTTTAAATAAGTTTTTGATCAAATAAAATTGGTGTATACATTATGAGGCAAATCAAGAAACTTACATGATTGCAAGCTTGTTTTTTAGGAGATGTGAGAGTTATATGATGTAACTCTTTAGGTGATAGTTTCTTTCAAATTTATGTGATAAATTTTGTAGAAATTGTGATTGCTTACTATTTACATATCATCTCATATGTATCTCAAACTTTTGTTAGTTGCATACACTACACAAGTTACTCTTTGCTAAACTTTGCACATGTTATTGTGTGTGATTTTGTTGTGGCCATCCAAGATTGAAAAATTCCTTGATTTTAAAGCAAAATGTGTTTGAAGGTTGAGATTTATGGAAAAATTGATTGAAAATCTTATTTTGGGAGATCTGGGTTTAATGCAAGTGTTTTGAAAGACATTTCACATCATACTCATGCATTCTATTCATAAAATATCATGCTTTGAGGAGTTTCTGTATAAAATTGCTCTGTTTTTGAAAATGTGGATTTTTCTAGATTTTCGATCGATCGAATGTGTCTTTTGACTGATCGAAATTACGATTAAAATATTGGTTTGAATCTACTTGGCTCGATCGATGCTCGATCGCTGCTGGATTGATCAAATGTAATTTTCGATTGCTCGAATCTATTTTTCAATCAATCGAAAATCGTTTAGAGAGTTTTTTAAAAACATAAGCTTTTCTCGTGTTGTTTCACTATTCAAACTTTTTCAAAAGCTCTTTCTCTCTCTCTTCGATCGGTCAATATTCAAAGCAAGATTTTTTGTCGTTTTCCCTCAAAATGTTTCAAGGGTTTTTGTCTTCTAGCACCGGTAAGACCTTTTTGCCCATTCTTTTTCATTTATTTTCATGTTTCATGCATTTTTTCATGCATTTTGGGGAGAATTTTGAACCTATGGAAAATTGGGGTTTTTGGTATTTTCAATCAAATCTTGCAAAATTGATCATTGGTTTTTTGTTATGAGATGTTATTAAATTGATCTTTGTGGTTTAATTTGATCAATTTTTTGAATTAGGAAAAATAGAATTTTCTAGGGCTTGAAACTACCCGAATTGGGGATTTTGTTCAATTGAGCATAAATTGATCAAATTGGCTTGTTTGATTGATAAATTTGGTCATTATATTCTATTATCTAACTTGTGTAATGATCAATTGATCAATTTGTTGAGATTTTTGAAAGTGGGTTTTCAAAATTTGGGGGTTTTGATATATATACTCTATGTTCAAGTCAGTTTTGTGTTTTTAACAGTGTATTTGAACTATTCTCACTGCATTAGAGTATGCATCGTGTGGTAATACTGTTCATGCATTATATAGACTGTTATTTTCTATTGTTTTTAATCTAATTGTGTCTGATGTAGTCTGCCCTTGGGTTTTTCTTGTTTTTGTCTTTTGTCTCTTTTCTGTCTGTCCTTTCTACTTTTTAGCATCATGGTTAGGAAGACTAGAGCCCATAGGACATCCTCTTCTTCTTCTACTCCATCCTTTGATAGTGAGAGGTTTTTTAGTGAGAAAAACCAAGAGACATATGAGAAGCTGAACATTCATAGGAATGTATGGGTAGAGAGAAAAGTAGTTTTAGATGAGCTTGATTCGGAGATTAGGAGAAACTTTGAGTGTAAAGGGCTGGTTGCCTTTGTTGGATGTTGATCATCCTCCTTTGGCTATCTTGATCAGAGAGTTCTACTCGAACCTCTCTATCCACTCCAATGATTCCAACACTCAGTTTGTGAGTAGTTGGATACGGGGTGAAGAGTACACCATTACTCCTACAGTAGTGGCCTCTACTCTTGGGGTGCCTAAGGTCCAACATCTTGTCTATCCTTACAATGAGTCTCCTCCCATTGATGACATCATGTCATATCTTACTAGGACTTCTATCTAGTAGGGTTCTGATCCTTGGATCACCTCTCACGAGTTGACTGAGATTCACTATCTCTTTTTCTTGATTTCTTGTCATTCTATTTGGCCCATCTCTTATTTGCATACTATTCCTATTAAGAGATGTGCATTTTTGTATGCTCTTGTAACAGAAGCTCCTATGATTTTTCCTCATCTTTTCATTTGTTCTTTGGTTGAGGTTCATAGGAGTAGTTCTTCTACTCGTGCTTTTTTCTTTCCTATTTTTATTCATAGGATTTTGTTACATCTAGGATTAGATGAGTTTCCTACGTCTGAGCCTGTTCATATTATAGCTTCTATAGGTGCCACCTTCCTTAGGCAGAAGGCTACTCAGATGAAAGCAAGCTCTAAACGCCCTAGAGTTGAGTCATCTTCTGGTTTCGTACCTCCTTCTCCTTCTTCTTTAGGTGATCCGGCTGTTGATGTGTTCATTGATCTGACTATTGCTGCTGATCCTCCACCTTTTGCTTTGGATGTTTCTAGCATTCATCGTATGTTGGACATTGTCTTAACCATTCAGGCGGCTCATGGTTAGCTTTTGGTGGATATGCTTGCCGAGCTACAGGCATTGCATGCAGATTTGGCGAGTTTTAGACGGTCACCTCCATCACCTCCATTTGACGATGAGTGATTTCCCTATGGCAATTCGTCACAAAAAGAGAGAGTACATCTGGATAGGAGATTTTGTTGATAGGGGGAGTTTTTTGTTGCTTTGGAGCTGTGGAGCTTTAGATTGTATCTAGGTGCTTCACCTTAAATTTATATTTTTTGGCTCATGATGTATTTTGTTCTATTTTAGTTGTCTATGATAGGGGGAGATACTATGTTGTGTTTATTTCTGTTTCTTGTTTCACATTGTGCTACATTGTTTATTGATTTATATTTATGAGGTTATTCATGATATATGTCTTGTAGTTTATGATTATGTGATATCAAAAAGTTATTTTGTTTTACTTATATTTTCTACACATATGTTTATGTGTTTGCTAAGTGTTACAGGAATATATAGGTTGATTTAGTCGTGCTGCTGTCTACACTTGCAACTGATAGATAGTAGTTATGTTGAATTTGTTTTTGTTGGGCAATGTTATTGTAATGGGCTGTTTCTGTAAACTTTGAGCATTTTGTTTATTTTGTGTTTTGTCACGGATTGCCAAAGGGGAGTTTGTTGGGTTCTAAGACTTTAGGTTTAAATGTATTAGAACTTCATTTTGTAGTGTTGGCAAACCATGATCAAAACATTTAGTCTTGTTTTAGACTTGCTCAAAGTATGTTTATATGTAAAGTTGGAATCGAGTATATTGCAGGATTTATTGTGTAAATCTACCTGTCTTGACCAATCAAGAATTAGACTTGATCGATTGAAGCTCGTACAGATTGTTTTTCTGCAAAATTTTCCAAATTAGCCCAAGCCCGTTTGACGTGTAGGGTTTTATGTTTTGCCTTAAGTATAAAAGGAAAAACCCTAGCCATGTTTTTATGTGGTTGTTTATGCTGTGTATGTGAATCTCTTATGAGATCTCGAGGTGGTTGCCTTCACATATACTTGGGGTTATCAAGAATCAAGATTATGTCAAGAACTTGATGATCGTTTCAGTTGCTGCATAAAGAGCTTAAAGATACACAAGTGGGAGTACTTGTACTTGCTGTGAATCCAAAAAGGAAGTAGTCCGTGGACTCAGAGCTGTCACGTGGCTGTGGTAGTAAGTTTCCAACTCGAGGTAGCAATAGGATGTTAGTGGTTTAAGTCTCTATTGTGTAAATTTTAATTCTTTCATAGTAGATCTGTTTTACCTTGAGAATAACTAGGTTAAATCCTCCCCAGGTTTTTTACCGGTTTGGTTTTCCTGGGTCATCATATCTTTACGTTATTTATTTTTCGCTGCTTTGCATGATATGATATGTTTGTGTTAATCTAGATCTGAATAATTTGACTAAGTAATCACTTAGCTAATTAACTGGGTTAATCTGGTTGTGTTTTAAGGGGTTTAAAAACGTACAATTATTATTCAAAAACCAATGAAAATATTCTAAATATCACTAAATAGAAATTCCAAAAAATATCTATGAGTCAATCACACATTGACATGTGTTGGTATGTTGATACTTAATTTAAAATGATATAAGCAGTCAAATTAAATATTACCATGTGTTATTTTAAATTAAGACATTTTGGTCAATCAAATAAATATCATGTGTCCCTTGGAAAATAGGATGTAAAGTCCCTCTATATAAATTATGAAACATGTCACCACTGAGAGCCAATTATGTGTCATCACACCTCACTTAAGATTCCTATATGACATTGAGAAGTCTTGAAACTCCACTAGGATCAAGTTTCAAAGCCTCCAGAAACTTTAAAAACTTCAACCTTCAAACACCAAAAAAATAAAAATAAAAAGCACTAATAAAAACATTCCATCAAATCTCAAAGATTTCTAGGAATTAATTTGAAAAGCCTCATGAAACTTGAAGAATTCTAATTCATTGAAGCTTCATTAGATTCAAACTCCAAAACCTCAAAGAACTTCCACTGCAGATCTTCAAAGTTCATGAACATTTGAAAAATGTATGAAGATCACAAAGAACAAGAAAAACAGAGAATTTCTAACAAGCTCAAAACCAAAGATTCATCACAATTTCTTGCCAAAGATCTTTCAATCTACTTTCCAATCAAAGTGATGACACTTTGTATTCAAATCAAGACAATTCTTGAACTGAAAATTTTTCCGAGAAAGTCGAATTAGGGGATTATTATTTTGTAATAGAATTTAATTACAGAAAATTGTACTCTATCATTTATTAATACAAATTATATTTATGAAACTATTACTATTGTTTGATTTTCATATTTTCTTCACAGTCTTGAGCTTGCTAAATGATAATTTTACGCTTGAACAATGGTGTATATTTGTTTAGACCCCTTACAACCAAATTAGTTTTACCTAATGAATTAACCAAGTAGTTACTTAGGTTAATTATTTAGATCTAGGTTAAACAATAAAAGATCATATCATGCAAAGCGGAAAAGTAAAGAACATATAGATATGATCACCTAGGAAAACCAATGAAACCAACCACATGCAAGCTCTAAATACACGAACTCTTCTCTCTTGGATTAGTTGCAGACAAGCTCCCACACTTCTGGCTTTGAGATCCCACTCAAGAATTTCAGATCATCAGTGGTTAATTTTTGTAACTACAACTACATTCCACCAGTACTTGATTGTAGATCTCGTTCCGGTAGATATTTGTATAGTCAGAAGGTACAAAGCCTCTTAGATCTCACAGGAGTAACTCACAAGTCTTCTAAATGTTTCCAAAACATAGCTAGAGTTTTCCTTTTATATTTGGACGTGTTGGACTAAAACCTTAAAACGTTTTTACGGTCTTGGGCCTATTTTGAAATTATGCAGAAATTGTTTTTTTGGGATTTTAGATTGGTCAAATCTAATTATCGATCGGTTGAGTTTCACAGATTCTGACTTCTCTTTTTTGCAGCTTGAATGTTCTTAAATCTTGAAATATACAATTTTGAGCAATGCCTAGCAATAATCTAGGCATGTTTTTGTTCTTGGTTTGCCAACACATACAAAATAAGACTCTAAAACATTTAATCCTAAATTTTTAGAACTTAACAAATGGTCTAACAAGAAACTCTAACTTTCACTTAATAGAAATTGAGGTGTCTACAAAAGGTTAATTTTAAAAATAAAAAATAAAAAATAAAACTAAAAAAAGGGCAACCCACTTAACCTGTGGTTCGACATGTCCAAACCTACCATTTCAGCCAGCGGGTTTGGGTTGATCTGTTATTTTCAAGGATCTTAAAACCCCTTTCACATTCCTTTCATTCTTTCTTTTTTATTATTATTTTTTTAATCTTTTGAATTTAATTTTGCCGAGCAGGGCTTTTATAGTGTTTAATAATGGCAGATTTGGTAAGTTTAGCATTGGACGTTGGTCATAGGCGATGCGTTTTGGTGGTTTTGTAGCTTTTGCTGTTGGGGGTTCTTCTATTTTGGGTGATGGAGTTTGGCAGAATAACATGGGATTGTGGGCTTGTGATTGGAAACAAGGTGGCACATATGTACTTGTGCTTGTTTAGACCCCAATTTTTATCAAATTACAAAATTCAAGCTTATACTTAAACAATAGATGTGTGGAATGATAAATATAAGCAAAACCCAAATTGGTAATCAACTCTAAACCACAATTAATCACAAATCACAGTAGCAATTAAAACTAAAGAGTAGGGAAGAGAGAAGCAAACACAAGATAACACTGAGACGTGTTATCGAAGAGGAAACCAAAGAACTTGGCAAAAAACCTCTCCGTAGAAAATGATCCACTGGGAAATCAGTTGGGATGCATGAATAGCAATAGACCCTCCAAGTTTAATCTACCCAATGCACCTATGCCCTCCAAGCTTCTTGCTCCAACAAGGTTACTCACACAATGCCTTCTCTAGCTTTCTGAATCCCATAATTAGCCCAATGCTCCAATCAAAGTTAATTGGTCTTCCTTGAACTGCTTCCCAAACTCCAATGCCTTCTCACAATTTAGATTGGGTGTGGTAAAGGTTTGGATTATGAACCTCTCATGGGTATGTCCATGGAGAAGGTGAGAGTCGAGGAATTTGGAGAATTAAGTGCATAAGATTGTGGAAGAATCAATCTTGTTTTCTTTAGGGTTTCTCTCTCAAAATTCTCTTTGGAAGCTCTTCACATTTTTTGGGTATAAGGGTATTTATAGTAGGGTGTGAGCTGGAATGTGAAAAGAAATATTTTAGTAAAACAGGATGCACTCGCAAGTCACTCGTGGCTAAGATGAGTCACAAGTTCCAGTTGCGAGTTACTAGAAATTCCAGACTATACTTTTTGTCCTGTAGTGTAATAGCTATCCTAACTCTTTAGCTTCCTACATGCTTCACACGTGTGCTTCAATTTGGCGAGTCAAGTTGCGAGTCCAGTTGCCAAAACTCACTCACACCTAATTCTAGATCTGTGAAACTCTTGAACCATACGAACAAGTCTACTGAAAACAATTTCACAAAATGCAACCATTAAGTTCATTGTAAGTGGAAAACTTAGAATGCATATGGAGCAAGCACAATGCAATCAAGCAAGTATGATTATGACAATTAAGCATAACTTGACCATACACGAACAATCACTATAAAAAGTGACTACAATGAATATTTACAAAGTAAATGAACATCCAGAAAGACAAGCAATTAAGCTTAATGGAAAGTATCATTTGCATGTCCAACACTTAAACGATGCAAACGCACTAAGGCAAGAAGCATTAGGACTTAAGTTGCATCAAGAAGGATACAAAATCCAACAAAGTACAAGATGTACTCAAGATAATGCATAACATTAACTAAAGTACTAAGCTACAAAAGCAAGGTAAATAAACAAAGTAGCATAGTCATATACACAATACAAGTTTGTAAGACGGAAATAAACAAAAGACTAAATAAACATAAGGAAAATAAAATCCAAGCTCCATGACTTCAATTTTTTCTTGTAGTGTAACAGTTGGCTTGACTCTTAGCTTCCTGCATGCTTCACACGTGTGCTTCAACTTGGCGAGTCATCCACTCATGAGTCAAATTGCGAGTCCAGTCGTGAGTTTGCATTAGCTTGCACACACTTGATCAAATCTTCACACTCTCTCACACACAACCCACACAATATTTCCCACCTAAATACAGGGTTTTTAAATGCTGAATTACTAGAAAATTTGGCATGGAATAAGCCAACACATAGTTGAATAAATTTAACTTTACAATCTTTTCCTTTGGCTATTCTTTGACAAAACCCTAAAATAGACTTTAGACTTAAAAATGTGAGTTAGGAACAGTTGCCAAAACTCAGATCTGTGAAGCTCTTGAACCATACGAACAAATCTACTAAAAACAATATCACAAAATGCAACCATTAAGTTCATTGTAAGCGGAAAACTTAGAATGCACATGGAGCAAGCATAATGAGATCATGCAAGTATGAGTATGACAATTAAGCGTAACTTGACCATACACGAACAATCACTATAAATAGTTACTACAATGAACATTTACAAAGTAAATGAACATCTGAACATGCAAGCAATTAAGCTCAATGGAAAGTATCATTTGCATGTCCAACACTCAAACGATGCAAATGCACTAAGGCAAAAAGCATTAGGACTTAAGTTGCATCAAGAAGGATACAAAATCGAACAAAGTAAAAAATGTACTCAAGATAATGCATAACATTAACTAAAGTACTAAGCTACAAAAGCAAGGTAAATAAACATAGTAGCATAGTCACATACACAATACAAGTTTGCAAGACGAAAATAAACAAAAGACTAAATAAACATAAGAAAATAAAATCCAAGCTCCATGACTTCATTTTTGTCCTATAGTGTAACAGTTGGCTTGACTCTTTAGCTTCCTGCATGCTTCACATGTGTGCTTCAATTTGGCGAGTCATCCACTCGTGAGTCAAATTGCGAGTCTAGTCGTGAGTTTGCATTAGCTTGCACACACTTGATCAAATCTTCACACTCTCCCACACACAACCCACACAATATTTCCCACCTAAATATAGGGTTTCTAAATGCTGAATTACAAGAAAATTTGGCATGGAATAAGCCAACACATAGTTGAATAAATTTAACTTTACAATCTCCCCCTTTGGCTATTCTGTGACAAAACCCTAAAACAGACTCTAGACTTAAAAATGTGAGTTAGGAACAGTTGCCAAAACTCACTCACACCTAATTCTAGATCTGTGAAGCTCTTAAACTAGACAAACAAATTTACTGAAAACAATATCACAAAATACAACCATTAAGTTCATTGTAAGCATAAAACTTAGAATGTACATGGAGCAAGCATAATGCGATCAAGCAAGTATGAGTATGACAATTAAGCGTAACTTGACCATACACGAAAAATCACTATAAATATTTATTACAATGAACATTTACAAAGTAAATAAACATCCAGACATGCAAGCAATTAAGCTCAATGGAAAGTATCATTTGCATGTCTAACACTTAAACGATGCAAATGCACTAAGGCAAGAAGCATTAGGACTTAAGTTGCATCAAGAATGATACAAAATCCAACAAAGTACAAGATGTACTCAAGATAATGCATAACATTAACTAAAGTACTAAGCTACAAAAGCAAGGTAAATAAACATAGTAGCATAGTCATATACACAATACAAGTTTGCAAGATGGAAATAAACAAAAGACTAAATAAACATAAGAAAAATAAACTCCAAGCTCCATAACTCCATTTGATTGCTAGCTCCCCGTTTGACTAAGCTCTATCTCCCCCTATCATGTGCATCCTCTCCCTTCTTTTGTCTTGGAATAGCTACTTATCATCTTCTTCATCTTCATCTTCAAGCTTTCGTTGAATTTGGTCCATTTGTGTTTCAAGAGATGTGAGTTTTTTAAATATCTGATTGTGTTGAGTGTACATGATGGAGGTTAGTCCGGACATCTTGGTGTTTAACTTCTTGATTTGATCTACAAGAACATCCATTTGACTGAAACTTGAGTTAGATGGAGGAGCTCCACTTTCTTATTTTGGAGCCTTTTGAGCTGAGCTTGAGTGGCCTTTGCTTGCATTGTAGGTTTTGATGTTGATTGGTTGAGGTTTTGCAAGTGGACCCTCATCTTCAGAAGAGGAACTCCTTTTATCTTCAAAATTTTCATCACAAGAGAACGAAATGGAAGAAAATTCCTTGAGGATGTTCTTGTGGCTGTCTTCACCAAAATGTGGAAAATATGATGACAAATGTCAATCTCCACATCATTCATAAGGTCACATAGAAATAAAGCTCAACCAAGATTCATGTAAGAAATGTTGGTGAGAGGATAGAGATTGCTATACATGATCAAAGTCAAAATCTTCAACTCGGGAGAAAAGGTGATAGTGCTTACTGAAGATCCGGTGGAAGATAATTTCAAATCTTCTCCCAAGTTCATCTTTAAGAATTCAATTTTAGGACATAGATCATCATATATTGGAGGAAACCCAAGGATTAGCCTATTGATCTTGAGGATGAGACTAAGGTGCTCTGGAGAAACAGTGAATGTTGTACCTCTCACCCAACACTAGAGCTCATGATCATCAAAAAAGGCATTTGCATAGAACTCTTTCACAAGACTTTCATACACTTCATCAAACTCATTCATGAGGCAATTCCAATCTTTAGAAGCAAAGTATTGAGGTATGTTGGTGTTGCTAAGAGTATGTTGCTCTACCAAACGTTCAAGAACTAGAGGGGCATTCTTGAAGTTGTTGAGGTAGGACTGATATGCTGCAAAACATCTGAACCTAGAATGGTTAAAGTCACTTGGTGATGACCGAGATCTCTTTTGTCTTTGGGGTGAGCTCGTGAGATCAATCATTGGATCCTTGCCCTTACTACAACCATCTTTCATAGTTGATTTCTTGAAAGGAGACATCTACATAACACAAACATAAAGGCACACAAAAAACAGAACACAACAAGCAGCAACAAACTTGATTAGCAACAAGTTAGTACCAAAAATGAAAATACTAAATTAAACCCTAAAAATTGAAATTCAAAGAACAATTCAAAACAAAATGAAATTGGGAGATGCTAATCATCAAAGCATGATAAAATCATAGCATTAGGAACACAACATGACAAAGATCGTTTGTGTGCATCATATGAAAAAGTGTGCATATGAGAGGCATGAAACATGCAAAAGGGCAAAGTGTGAAACACAACCATTGATAGTTACAAACATGTAAACATGATTATTCCCAAAATTTTGTACTCGATGGAGTCAAAAATCACACACAAAAACATCTAGAAAGACATTTTATCACAAATAAAATATGCACAACACAACACAACACAAAACATGATATAATGCGTGAGCATGTGAAAGTATTGACAAAAGTATGTTACACTAGCATCATATCATCATTCTCAATAAAACCCATTCACAAATATTTATCAAAAACTACATATTCATGTTCTTCCAAACACAAAATCAAATAACTCTTAAACCATCAAGTCCATGAAATAGAAGGTATAAACCATGAAATAAGGTGAAATAGAGTGAAAATCCATACATTTTATTGAATTTGGAGAGAGATTTGAAGAGATTTGTGGAGGTTTTTGGAAGAAAATGGTGGTTTTGTGAGAGAGAGAGGTGGAGCAGACAAAGAGATTGCAAAAGGGTGCTAGGGAAAATGAAGAGTTTTGAAAATCTGCTCATTTTTAACCCTATTTTTGCAAAACACGCGATTTTTGTGACTCAAGTGAGTAGCAAATGAGTCACAACATGAGTCGCCAAAACCACTTTCAAAAAGATTTTGAAAAAAAATTTCTCAAAGTCTTTTTCGTGATTGACAAGACCACTCGCGAGTGAGTCGCGATAGCCTCGAGTTGAGCACCTGAAAATCAAGTTTTCTGAAATTTATTGAAAAATTTTCTAAGTGTTTTTCACAACTCATATGTCCACTCACGAGTGAGTCGTGATATGCACTGCCAAAAATTTGTTTAGTGCTTAAAGGACTCTGTATTTTTGCGGCTTAACTCGCTATTGAGCATGACTAATGAGTGAGTCGCAAAAATGTAGGGTGACAATTTTTTGGATTTTTGAAGATTTTTCAAAACAAAATAACTTCCAAAGACAATTCTATGCATGTATCAAAATCAACATGACTATTGACTAATCATTCATGACAAGCTTGAAGATTGATTTCCAACAATCACACATAAATGTTAAGATTTTTCCCACATTGATAGTAATGCATACATAACAAATTAAGCTCATAAATGTATTAAGTCATTTGTACGAAGGTATTAGGTCAAACATGAATGTGACAATACACAACAATGTCAATCAAATTTTGGATTTTCTACTTTTTATGTGTTTTTGGATTTTTGACACACACAAAAAAGAAAAGATTGACCAAAAATAAATGAAAAGCTTTCAAACACAAAGTAAACAAAGCTATAAAAAGAAACATGCTAAGACCCTAAGTACAAACCATGTCACAAACAAGCATAGGAAGTATTAATGCATAGACATGTGAAAAATGATTATGCATGTGTACCTTTCTTCACCCACATAGCACGTGCGTTTGGGGTGAATTCCCTAGTGGAGGGGGTACTAGAAACATAGTTCTCAAACCTCAAGGTGAAGCTAGCTAGACAAGTTGTGATGCTTTCTGTCATCCTCAACATGTCTCCAATGATTGGATCACCAACTCATGCATTTGCTTGCTTCACATTCTCTACTCCTTTCCCTTCTTTGAAGCCTTTGAGAATATGCATTCTTTAATGCTTGAAGCTTGAAACAGTTTGGTCTTGTATGTCCTCGACTCCCACAATGATGGTAAAAGTGTTCAGTTTGAGGACCTCTTTTGCTCTTAGGTAGAAATCTCCCCTTTGCCTTGGGTCTAGTCACATTCGGCTTGGGATTGTTCACAATAACCTTTTGATTCACCACACCAGGTTTCTTGACCACTTTCTCTACTTCCCCTAAAGTTGAAGCTATATTCTTATCTTTAACAAACTTCATTTCTTTAGTGGTTTGAACATTAGAACTCCCTTTTCTGATTAATCCTAAACTGCTCTTATCCGAAGCTGGCTTTTGATAGGACAAAACTTCATTAAGCTTCTTGGAAGCAAACCTTTCCACTTTTGCATTGGCTTGAACAACTTCAAGTTCAAGGAGCTTGATTTTCAAGTATTCATTGTTTAGCTCTTTCTTCAAGGATTCATTCTCAACTTTTGCTTCTTTGTATCGAACAAGTACACTTTTGTAGTCTTCTTCGGCTTTCTTCATTTTCCTTATAGCTGCCTTGGCTATCTTTGCATAATCACCACTTTCTTCAAGCAAGGCATTGTAAGATTCTTGCAATTTCTTGTTTCCTTCATACACATACTCCTCCTCTTCTTTAGAAGCATCACCATCATCAATAGTTTCCACATCAATATGTTTGCCAAGCTCTTCTTTCAATGTTTTCAAGTTATCATTTGAATCTATTGAAGTGATGGCCATGAAAGTGGAGTAGTTGCCATCTCCATCACAACTTTCTTCTTAGTGGGAGTTAGAGCTATCTGAGTCACTAAGAGTAGTTGCAAGAGCTTTACTCTTTCCTCTCAAGTATGTAGGACATTTCTTCTTCAAATGACCATGTCCATTGCACTCATAACAAGTGAGACCTTGAGAATTACATGATTCCTTGGACTCCTTCTTCTTGAATTCCTTCTTGTCTTTCTTGAAGGATAAGAACATTCCCTTACCAAAGCTTTTACCTTGCTTTTTAAACTTTAAGAACTTACGGAAGTTCTTAGCTAGGTAGGCAACCTCCTACTCAAAATCATCCTCCTTCGAGGAGTCTTAAACTTCCGTTCTTTCATTGATGGTCTTGAGAGCAAGAGATTTGATAGACTTGTAAGATGGAAGACCAAGCTCATAAGTTTGCAATAAGCCTATCAACTCTTGCACCTTGATCTCATCTAGATCTTTGCTTTCTTCAATGGTGGCCACCTTTGCACGGAAACTCTCTAAAAGGGATCTAAGGATTTTTCTCACCACCTTGGATTCATCTGTCTTCTCTCCAAGGTTCAATTTACCAATCACAATTTCGTTCAACTTTCCATAGAATGAGTTGAACGGTTCATCTTCACTCATTTTGAGCTCTTCAAAATGAGTGGTGAGCATTTGAAGCTTGGTATTCTTGACCTTCTTAGTGCCTTCATACATTGTCTCCAAAAATTTTCACGCCTCCTTGGCAATTGACACATGAGAGATCATGTGAAATTCATCCAGTGAGACACCATAAAATTATAGCATTAAGTGCCTTACTATTAGCATTTGCCACAGTAAGTGCAGCCTTATCCCATGTGGATTTTGTGACCTCCGGTTGAGTCCATCCAATCTCAACCGCATCCTAAACACTTTCATCAATTGCACATAAGAATGCATGCATACGGACTTTCCAATATGCATAATTGTTACCATCAAAGAATGGAGGAGCATTAAGTGATTGAGACCTTTCCATTTTAGGGGTCTAGGATCACACTAAGGATATAAAAATCCAATAACAAAGTTTAACCACTTTGATAACAAATGAAACTGTACCAAGTATATGTACTTGTGCTTGTTTAGACCCCAATTTTTATCAAATTAAAAAATTCAAACTTATACTTAAACAATAGATGTGTGGAATGATAAATATAAGCAAAACCCAAATTGGTAATCTACTCTAAACCACAATTAATCACAAATCACAGTAGCAATTAAAAGTAAAGAGTAGGGAAGAGAGAAGCAAACACAAGATAACATTGAGACATTTTATCGAAGAGGAAACCGAAGAACTCAGCGAAAAACCTCTCTGCCGCCCTCCAAGCGGAAAATGATCCACTAGAAAATTAGTTGGGATGCATGAATAGCAATACACCCTCCAAGTCTAATATACTCGATGCACCTATGCCCTCCAAGCTTCTTGCTTCAACAAGGTTACTCAGAACCGTGTCTTCTCTAATTTTTCGGATCCCACAATTAGCCCATTGCTCCAATGAAAGTTAATCGGTCTTCCTTGAATTGCTTCCTAAGCTCCAATGCATTCTCATAACTTAGATTGGGTGTGGTAAAGGTTTGGATTATGAACTTCTCATGGGTATGTCAATGGAGAGGGTAAGAGTAGAGGAATTTGGAGAATTGAGTGTATAAGATTGTGGATGAATCAATTTTTTTTTTTCTCTAGGGTTTCTTTCTCAAAATTCTCTTTGGAAGCTCTCTACATTTTGTAGGTATAAGGGTATTTATAGTAGGGTGTGAGCTAGAATGTGAAAAGAAAAATTTCAGCAAAACAAGGTGCACTCGTGAGTCACTTGCGGCTGAGATGAGTCATGAGTTCCAATACGAGTTACCAGAAATTCTAAACTGTGCTTTTTGTCCTGTAATGTAATAGCTGGCCTGACTCTTCAGCTTCCTACATGCTTCACACGTTTGCTCCAATTTGGCAAGTCAACCACTTGCGAGTCAAGTCGCGAGTTTGCATCAGCTTGTACACACTTGATCAAATCTTCATACTCTCTCACACACAACCTTTACAATATTTTCCACCTAAATACAGGGTTTCTAAATGCTGAATTACAAGTAAATTTGGCACGGAATAAAGCCAACACATAGTTAAATAAATTCAACTTTACATGATATATTTAATAAAAAATTTGGAGTAGTCTTAATTTTGAAAATAGAAATTAAATTGACAAGTAAACTTAAAAGAAAATTTGAGGGTTTTTTTTTTTTTTTTTTTTTTTGCATAATGGGTGAGGTAGGTGGGACTTGAGGTTTTGAGAAGAATCTGAATTTGGAAAGAGGCACACATGCAAGTCGGAAAGATATGGAAAAATTTGGCTTTTATTTTAATTGATTTTGAAGAAGAGTGTTTTAGTCTTTTATGTTTGTTCCATCGAAGTAAGAAACATGTGCTTATCACATGCAATGGAATTTTGTCACACATTACAACAAAAGTAACACCAAGGTGCAAAGTGTGATAGTTTAGGGTGCTAAGGTGATTGTTGGTTTTTAAGAAGAAATTATTCATCACACCTGAAACCTTTTTTCTTTTTCTTTTTTTTTAATGTTTTAAGATAAGAATCATTCTACACATAAAAATTCTAAGCTGTGAATGGTTCACGAATTGGAATCTAGAAATCGTGGTTGTTACTCAAGTGATATTTGACTTGCCACCGAGTTTTGGTATTGTTATGCTTCACAATTTCACATATTATATTTGTCAGGCCATAAATGGTCATAAAATTTCTAAGCTTTGTTTTGATACACCAAATTACCAGAAGTTGAGAGCAACCATGGGCATTTTATCTCTAATTTCTAAGCTTTCTCATGCTTATGTTCTTGATTTGTACATCATCCTCATAATTCTCGTTTGTGTGGACTTAATTTTCATTTTGCTTAGTTATATATTCTGGCATCAAGTGGGGAAACGTTACAGGCGTCTTAAAAGGAATATCAAACTCTTGGATGCTGTCATAAAAGATTTTGAAGAGGTTTCAGAAGCAGGAAGAAAACTTGATGAGATGCCCAATCAACTTCGAGATTCACAGCTGAAAGCCGGAGTCAATGTACAACTAGCTGATACTGAGAGACACTGGGTGGACGCAACCAAAGCTGCAGTTCGCGGGGCACAGGACTGCCTGGACTCCTATCAGAAATTGAGTGAAAGAAGAAAGATTGTTGAATTGACTTACACTGCTATCATGGATTTGAAAAAAATTCGTGGCCTCAAAGCTGAGTTTGATTCGTGTTTGCGAGAGGTAAATAATCAAATTTGGTTCAGGCGTATACGTATCTGTAAATCGATAGAGCAGTCACGGTCTATTGTTAGAAGCTTGCAGAACAGACCAATCGAGGAAGATCAATCTCATCCTTATAAACGAGCTCCACCAACTGTCAGTATTGAAAGAAATTTGATAGTCCTATTCGCTAACAATCCAGAGTTAGAATCTGACTCTGACAAGAAAAAGGAAATTGAGTACCTCATCAAGTTCCCAGTGCAGCTACTGCATTCTTTCCTGCGAGATCTAGAATTAGAAGGGCTTAAATTGGAAAGCCAAACAGAAAAGGCTTGGAAGGAGGAAGCGGAGGAGATCTTTGACGAACTACAACATGAAATTGACAGCTTACAAAAAAAGGCAAATCTAATTAGATGGCTTCCATTTTTGGGTAACTGGATGACAAGACGTTGGGTGAAGAATAGCTTTGGCCAAATCAAGGAACGGTTCGAGAACCTCTTTTGGATGAAGTACATGATTGATTTTAGCTTTATCAAAAGAGTTCCATCAAAACCTGTCAGTCCGTCCCCAAAAAAGAAAACTCAGGCCACAACTGATGACAAGGAAATTTTAGATCTTCAAGATGAGTGCAACAAGCAGCTCAATCTTGAGCAATCCAAGGTGTCTTCTCGGCTCAAAGTTTTACTAGATCATAATTTCAAACACGTGCACCGACTTCTCAAAGATGCAAAAGCAGTTGAAGGCTTAAACAATTCAAGAATGGCTTGGAAGGATCAAATAAAGATCATTGTTAAAGATGCAATTCGTTCTTTGTCATCCTCCCAACCCCAAAGGAGCAACTCCAGTACTCAAAAGGAGATAGATCCTCGGCAAAAGTCCTCTACAGAATTTGAGCGATTGGAGCAAGCTATGGAATTTCTTGCCGTAAGCATTGAGGTCTGTCGAACGGAACTAATTGAAGAGACAAACTCAGTGGTCGGCTTGGAAGATAACATACATGAAGTGGTCTCACTACTGACCACCAACGATACTACTGAGCATTGCTCCATACTTCCCATTGTGGGGATGATGGGAATAGGGAAGACAACTCTAGCACAGATGGTTTATAAACATCCAGCTATTCAGAAACATTTTGAAAACAGATACTGGGTGCCTCTAGCTGATATAGTGGACGATAAGCATGTACTCCGGAAAAGATTGGGAGAAAAGGTCCTAGCAAATCAAGGGGAACGAACAGAAAAAGATTACTCATTCAAGGACGTGAATGATTTCTTGAAGGGTAGGAAGTACCTTGTAGTTCTGGACAATATCTCAAGCAAGGAAACCTGGGATATTCTGAAAGAAGCATTCAGAGATGAGAAAAGCGACAGCAGAATTTTGCTCACCACACGAGACAAGAGTGTAGATTCACATGTTGACCTAACAAGCGTCATGCGCCCACTTAAACTACGAACACAAGAAGAGAGCTGGGATTTGTTTAAACAGATGGTGCGCTTTCAGGCTGAACCTTCTAAGCCTGATCATGGACTCTCACCAGAAATCAGAAAACTTGCAGAAGAGGTTGTAGAAAGATGCGGAGGCTTGCCATCTTCCATCTTAAGTCTTGGGTATCTATTGTCCGGGAAAGAAGTGACGTCTAAGGAATTGTCAAGGGTGCTTGACCATGTCACTCCTAACCAAATTCCCTGGTCGGAAAACTTTGAAACAAATGCAAAAGACTTGCCTCTGCATCTAAGTCAATGCCTTTCTTACTTTGGACAATTCCCCAAAGATGCTAAAATTTCATCAAGAAGATTAGTCGTTTTGTGGATTGCTGAAGGGCTTGTAAAACAAAGTGGTGATAAGCAAGAGCCTCTTAAATTTGTTGCGGAGAAATATTTGTCAGAGTTGATAAAACGCAACTTGGTACAAGAAGTGGAAAGAAAGCTTAATGGGAGGGTCAAGACATGCAGGTTCCCCAGTGTTCTGCGAGAACTCTGGTTGCGAGAAAATCCAAATTCAGGCTTTGATCGGCACATAATTTATAATCCCATAGAAAAAGATTCATCAACACCAAATATATTGCAAAGCTATAGAAATCCCCTCTCCATGCTCTGCTTTGATACTCGTGAAGGAGATAAACCTGGAGTAGCTCTAGGTGACTACCTTAAGAAGGGCATTGCAAGTGGGCATCTGTTACATTTAAAGGTGCTTGATCTTGAACATGTATTCAGACCTCAATTGCCAAAGAGTATAGGAAAATTAATCCAGTTAACGTATCTGGGATTAAGGTGGACATATCTAGAGACTATTCCATCATCAATTGGCAACTTAGTGAACCTCGAAACATTGGATGTGAAGCATACTTATATCCACAAGCTTCCTAGTACAATATGGAAACTGAAGAAACTTCAGAACCTATACATGAGTGAGATTTCTCGATGCAAAATTGAGCATCAACCTAAAAGAAAATGTAAAGTTAATCAGCGTAACAAGAAATTTTTACAAAATCTCCAAATACTGCGTGGTGCATTTGTGGATAAGGAAAGTCCTCTGAAGGATGCATTTAACATGATGAAAAATCTTCAAATATTGGATTTGTCATTCCAGTTGGAGTGGTCACAGCAAAAAGCATTGGCTGAGAGTCTTGTGGAATTGAAGCACCTTCAAAAATTGACATTGAAATCATTTGATGAAATGGGTCAACCCCAAGATCTTCATGTGACTCATTTGTCTGGCCTCGTAGAACTCTACTACCTATCTTTGTATGGAAAATTGAAGAATCCATCCATCGTCATGAATGTTAACGGACTCCCTCAAAGCCTGACTGAACTTACCTTATCAGCCTCTAGACTTTCAAATGATCCAATGCCAGAGTTAGAGAAGCTTCACAACCTTTTATCCCTCTCTCTGTACTCGGATTCTTTTACTGGGAATCGCATGGTTTGCTCCAGTAAAGGCTTTCCCCAGCTTAAAATTCTGAAACTCTGGATGCTACAGGAATTGGAAGAATGGGAGATGAAGGAACAAGCAATGCCAAGCCTCAAGCAGGTTGAGATTCGGTCATGCAAGAAATTGAAGGTCCCTGACACCACCGAGTTGAGGCATCTGAAGGCTCTTCGTGAATTGAAGTTGAAAAATATGCCAGTGGATTTCACAAAAACAATTGAGAAGAACAAGGACCAAATTTGGGGCCATATTGCTGGCTTTCCAGTCATAATTATTGATCAGTAGTGGTCAATGCTGAATGGAATTCAAGCTTCCACCTATGTGAGGTTGTCCTTTTCTTTTCTTTCTATGTTCCTTTTTTATTTTTCCACAAAAAAATTATTATGATTTTGACACTGCAACTTGTAATTACAGACTTGTGCTTCCTTAGGAATGATGCGAGCGTTGGATAAAGAAGAGCTGTTTCGAGATGATGTCTTAATGAGTCATCATGCATAAGGGTTTTTTTTTTTTTTTTTCCTTGGGGCGTGTCGCTTGTTTGAAATGTATTTGGTCAATAAAAGTCAATTCTTGTTATGCAAATGACTGGAATAAAATCGTAGGCTTTGTTGCGAACAAAGTGCTACTGTCTGTGTGATGACTGGAGTAAATTGTACTCTTTTATTTGGAAACATATATTTATTTGTGATTGATGTATTTCTTATTCATCATTTCGCCTTAAGATAAGTAGTTATCATATTTATTAGTTATTTCAATTCGCAGAAAGGTTTTTGATT
Organism: Quercus wislizeni; assembly: GCA_023055345.1. Lineage (NCBI taxonomy): Eukaryota > Viridiplantae > Streptophyta > Magnoliopsida > Fagales > Fagaceae > Quercus > Quercus wislizeni. The sequence continues at coordinate 48,697,957 of JALGQJ010000002.1, forward strand.
TGCAAAATTCCAATGAAATTGCAATTTCTTGTCCACCATACTACTAGAAGATGAAAGGAAAAGTTTGAACTGCATCATCTTCTTGTAATTAATGTGACTAGGGGTGTGCAAAAAACTGAGGAACCAAACAAACCGACCGAAACCGACCAAACCGTTGCCACAATTTTGGTTCGGTTTCGGTGCGGTTCGGTTTTAGTTTCATTTTTTCAAAACCTAAATTTTCGGTTTTGGTTTCGGTTCTGGATTTTTTCACCCCGAAATCGACCGAACCGACCGATATATATATATATATATATATTTATGTAACTTTAATACATAACTGATCAGTGGCTTAGTGGTATGCTCCTTGTGGTTTGGCTAGTTGATTCGAGGTTCGAGCCTTCACGTGGGACATTGCTTTTTTGCTATTTAATTTTTTAAAACCCTAGAGCATGATTTAAAATACGGAAATACCCCTCATTTGTTTCTTCCCTTTTCTTTTCTTTAGCTGCCCTTTTCCCCAACCTTTTCTCTCAATTTTTTCTATCTCTTTCTACCCTTTTCCTTGGAATCATCGCTGTGATTGTTTGACACACATAGAGAGAGCAAATTCTTCACTCAAATTCTTTAGTTTCTCTAACTCTCTCTCTCCAAGTTTCTTCTCTTCACTTCAGATCGATGAACACCAACTGTAACAGATCTCTACTTCCCTGATCTTTCATATATCTCAGATTCTCATATAATCGGTGAGTTTTTTTTACACTTTAGGCTATGTTTGTTTTGTTTCTTTTATATTGTGATTTTTTTTTTCAAGTGAACGGTGATTTTGCTTTAGAGTGATCTGTGTGAAAAGTTTTGAGCTTGTGGTTTTTATCAATTCTGAATGTGATTTTATATGCTTTGGTTTTTGCTTTATCGTTTGAAAGAGTGTGGTTTTGAAAATCTCAATAACCCTCTCTTTGGAAACCGAAAACCGACCGAAACCAACTAAAACTGAAATACACCAAAACTAATGGTTTTCCAGCCATTTTGGTCGGTTTCGGTTGAGAATTTCACAAACCGAAATATTCGGTTTCGGTTGGCCATACCTATACAAACTGACCGAAACCGAACCAAGCACACCCCTAAATGTGACTATTGGGATGTAGTTTGAGAGTGGAACCAGGATAAGGTGCAACAATTCAAATATTCGAAGAGTGCAAAATAAACATTGAAGTTCAAGATCAGGTTTGAGCAAAAAAAGAAGTTCATAATCAGGATAAAATGGTAATCCAGTAGGAGAAAACATTGTTCTCAGTGAAGGGATATTTGCAACATAGCATGATTTAAGGAAACTACTTCATTAGAGGAAACTACTTCATTAGTAAGCACCTCTTTTAAACTAGTTAGGAATATAGCATCTCGAGCCTATGAGGCTCGAGTTCAATGAAGTTGGTGTGGACAAGTATAAGAGAAGAAGAAAAACCAGAAACAAAAGAAGGAAAAAAGAACAACCAGAAACGGAAGAAGGAAAAATCCACAGGAAGAAGAAGAAGAATCATCCACCAAACCCACCAATGATTACACACAAAACCCCAAAATCATAATTGACCCACCATTTAATTCCACAAAATTAACCCAAATCAAACTAGACCCACCAAGTTTTTCATTGTGAAATTCCCAATTTCACTTTTTGCAAAGACTAAATTTGTTCCTCCTGCAACAATGACCACCACACGAAAACCTTCTGCAATAAAAAGATCTGTAGAAGAACCCAAATGAAGAAGAAGAGTAAGAAAGAACCTAAACCTATAGAAGATCTGAAGAGGGACCCATATGAAGTTGAAGAAAGAACCCAAACCTAGTAAAAACCTAGATTTTCTTTATAAAACTCGAGCCTAAAAGGCTCGAGTTCCATGTGGAACATTCTCCACACCTGCTGTGTGCTAGCACATTAAAACTCGAGTCTTAAACACTTGAGTCTTCCACCAAACTTGAGTCTAATAAACTCGAGATGCTATTTTCCCAAATCGTTTTAGAAACATGACAGCTAATGAAATTGTTATAAAATTAATGCTAAATGGAAAAGAAAAAAAAAAAAATCTTTTGGTGACTCTAAATCACCTTTCAATCTAAAAATAGCAAACGATTAACTCAGATTAGATATAGCAACCAAATTTCTAAAGATAGTAAGCTATTCCTTTTTTTTTCTTTTTTTTTTTAGAAACAAACACACACACATAGGGGAGAGGGAAAGGGGTTCTAATACCTCCTTTATTTGATGGCACTAACTATGCATACTGGAAAGTATGTATGAGAGCTTTTTTGTAGTCTTTAGATGAGAAAGTGTGGCAAGTTGTGGAGATAGGCTGGACTAAACCTATGGAAGCACCGGCCGACTGGGATGATGCTAGGGATGGCAGTCAGTACACTGTTCCCTCAGGACCAAAGTGCTTTGGATGTCAAGGCTTCGGTCACATGAAACAATAATGCCCTACTTATCTCAAAACCATCGGAAAAAGCAAGGCACTTGCTGCTACCTTGAGCAACACCAAGCCTGAGGATGACTTCAATAATGAGGATAATGGAATCTTAAATGCCTTCACTGCCACTATAAATCCTACTGAGGGGATTGTTGAAGATGTGGATGAAGAAGAGGAATTGGTGGAGTCTAAGTTTGAAAAGATGGATGAGCAAGATGATATCCACACAACCTATGCAAAGTTATACAAGGTCTCAGAAAAGCATGAGAAGTTGTATAAGTTGGCCACTAAGAAGCTTAGTGATGTGGAGCTCGAGCAAGAAGAGATCTCTACAAAGTTTGATGAAGTCAATCAGGCTATTGGAGCACTAAGATTTGAGAACAATTTCTTAGTTGAGAAAACCAAGAAGCTTGAGGCAGAACTGTTTGAAGTTAGAGCTCAGTTGGAAAGGACTTCAAGTGCTAAGCTCGATGAGATGCTCAGTCTTAAGAAGGCTGCTTCCAATCGAACCAGTTTAGGATATGATTTCTCTTTTTCTAGTATTGCTTCTGCTAGTACTACTATTTTTGTTCCTCCTAGTAATAAAGTTGAAACTGAGAACACTAATGTCAAAATTGCTTTAGCTAGTAAGAACTTAGACAAGGGTAAATCTATCTTAAGAGCACCCTCTAAGTAGAATAAGAAAGAAGTTAAAAACCCTAAGGCTAAGAAGGGTAACTCTCAAAAGTCTAAACAGAAGAAGCAGCATTTCTGTCATCATTGTGGAGTAGCTAGTCACACTCGACCTAATTTCTATAAGTGGCTAGTCACTCAACAGAGCAACATCATGATCACGTCAGGAAACCAGAATCAGTTTCCATCATCTTTTGCTCCTCTTGGAGATCTTTTTAAAGCCTTCATGTTCCTTTCAAACTTGAATGGTTTTAACTCTTCCCTCTCACCACCAGTTCAAAGGCTTGCTAAACGGAAAGGTTCTTCCAAGGTGTGGAAGGAAAAGGGCTCCAAGTGATTTTATTACTCTTTTCTCTCTCTCCCCTTCTTGTTTTTGTGTTTGCATTACTTGTGTGTTTTGCTTTCATGCTTTGAGTCAATCTAGTTTTATGCATTGCTTTGTTTAACATGGTTTTTTTTGTTTTCAGTTTTGTTTATTTTTGCTTTTCAAAAAAATAAAAATAAAAATTGAAAAATCAGAAAAATACAAAAAGAGTGCGTTTTGTGTACATTGGTACTTGTATACCTTGGATGGCCATTGAAACAAAGTTTTCTAAATTGTGTATCTTTTGTAGCTTAGATGAGCATCTCTATACACAACTAAGCAAGTGAGTTTTGTGGCTTATGTTTGTGATGAGTAAGGTTAAGTGATCTTTTGTACTTAACACTTATATCACTCTTTTTGACCGGAAGGACTAGAAAATCCTAAGAGAAAGGCATAAATAACAATCTCACCATTGTTGCCCACCAATCATGAAATGACATTTGTATGCATCGGCATAACAAAAGTGGAATGTCAAATGTTTAATATCATTGGGTATTTCTTTTCCATCTCATATATGCCCATGTATGGTTTGCTTAAAAGAAAAATATGAAAAGAAAAATAAAAGTAAAAAAATCAAAATACTTTATATATGATTGCAAGCATGTATTCTAGGAGATGTGAGAGTTATAAGATGTACCTTGAAGGTGACAATCCCCATCAAACAGTTATGATTGCATGTGAGTTAAAGTGATTTTCTCATATCTCAAATCATCATAACATGCAGACACTTATGCAATCTTACGATGTCTCTCACACACAACACACAATATTCTCTACTTTTGATACATGTGTATGTACAATGTGATTTGGCCATCACAAGGAATATATGTGTTCATGTATACTTACTAAACTGTCTTAACTTGTTTTTGAAATATAAAATTGGTTAGACTTGTTTTTTGTGTGTGTGTGTGTATGTGTGTGTGTGTGTTTTGGGATCTATGTGCTTAACATTTTTCTTGTTGAGAGATGTTTTTGAAATATAAAATTGGTTAGACTTGTTTTTTGTGTGTGTGTGTGTATGTGTGTGTGTGTGTTTTGGGATCTATGTGCTTAACATTTTTCTTGTTGAGAGATGTTTTTGAGAGATTAAAATATTGTTTGGATCATTGGTTGAGTTACATGTTTGATTGCATTCATATCCGTGTTTTTCTCTTCTTGAAAAACTGTTTTTAAGCAATCTCGACAGCTCCTCGACACCATTCGACAGGTAGGCTTTCTATCAAGCTCTTCAGCTTCTTTTTATCGCAATCTCGATGGCTTCTCAATAGCTCCTTGATCTATCAATAAAGTTTATGTCTCCTTAATAGATGCTCGATAGCTCCTCGATCCATCGAGCATTTTTTTTGCTGTGGACACCTTTGGATAACTGCCCGATAGATGCATCTATCGAAGTTTAAACCTCGACACCTCTTGACACCTCTCAATCTATCGAGATTTAAGAGGTTCTATATATAGGATCTGCGCGATATCAGACTCATTTCTCTCGATCTCTCTTGACTCCTATTGTCTCTTCACCTCCCAAAACCTCTCTTTCTCACTTCAAACTCCTTTCCCAAGAGTTTTTTGGCCTAAAGATCATCTTCATTCATTTGGTATGATCCTTTTCACTCATTCTTCATGTATTTGACCTAACTTTTTGGGATTTTTGAAAAATATTGGGTTTTTTCAAAATTGATGGAGTGTTTATGAAATTTTTGGGATGGGCTTTGTGAAAATGGTTCTAAATCATCATGCATTGCATCTCATTTGCATTATAACAATGTTTCATGCATTTTAGATGTATGTTTACTTTGTTGAAATGATTGTGTGCTAGTAGGATTGGATTGGGCTAAGCCCATGATGTTTTTACTATTGCATATCACATGCTCATGCATTTTCATGCATACATAGCTTACATTCTCTATATTCTTATATATTGATTGTGATTGGTGCTTTTCCACGTCTTTCTTTCTTTCCCTCTCTCTCTCTCTCTCTCTCTCTCTCTCTCTCTCTCTCTCTCTCTCCTTCTCCTTCTTTCGGTTAGTTGCTCTATGACACCTAAACAAAAATCTACTTCATCCTGGAACCCTCTTCATTCTGAGGCATCCTCTTCTTCTAATCCTACTCCCTTTCATGTTCAGTTCTGTTATGAGAAAACCTGTAAGGAGTTCTTGGAGAACTTCTCTAAACGAGGCATTCATTCAGAACGCCAAATCATCCTATCGGATTTTTCCGATATTGACCTACCCACTGTCATCTACAGTAGGGGTTGTGAGTCACTGTGTGATGTCCCTGTCACTTTTCCATCCATGCTTATACAGGAGTTATACTTTAACATGCATAAATTTGATTATTTAGTACCTCTCTTTGTCACTCGCGTGCGAGGTACGTGCATCGTGGTCTCTCTGGATATTGTATCCGACGTGGTCCATGTCCCTAGGGTAGCGCATCCTGACTACCTTGGTTGTGATCGTCTTAAGACCATGTCTAAAGACAAGCTTATATCCTCCTTTTGTGAGCGTCCCTCTAATTGGGGTGATCATCAGTTCACCTCTTTTTCAGCCTTTGCTAAAGGTCCTAGGTTTATTAACATGGTTATGAATTTTGTTTTGCATCCTTTATCTCATTATAACTCCATTACAAAGCCTCGTGCTCGATTTTTTCTTTCCCTTTTAGAGCATCTTACTATAGATTTTCCCTCTCATTTTATTCTTTCCCTCATAGATGTATATAAAGATACGGCGATCCGTGATAAACTCATCTTCCCCTCGGCTATCACGAGGATTCTATGCCATTTTTCTGTCCCCTTTCTTGTTTCTGACCACTTCCATGTTATGTGTGCTGTAGACGCCGCTACCATTAAACGAAGTGGGCACAGCTATGTTCGAAGCGGTCCGGGACGATGATTCCTCCAACTTCTACAACTCCATCCACATTTGCTCCCTCTTCTTCTACGGGTGGTGTGACTTTCAAGGACATCATGGCACAGCTTATGTGCATGCATGCTCGCCTCGACACTCTCAGTGATGAGTTGTGTCAGGTGAACACCTGTGTTGGTCGTATTGCACGACGACAAGCTATCACGAGTGGCTTTGTTGCTTCTCCTCCTCCTACACCTGAGGCTTTTAAGGATGAGGACGATTATGGTGATGCTGATGAGGATGATGGTGCTAGCTCTTCCGGTGCTAACGAGATGTCTACTTGATATACTTACCCTTTGTCACTCGTGACAAAAAGGGGGAAGTAGTTTTGGATATGAGAGTAGTCATACTCATAGGGGGAGGGTTAGTATAGGAGATTTTTGTTAGGGGGAGTGTTCATATTTTGAGAGATGTAGTGAGAACTTTGTGTATCTTTTTCTTTTCTCTCTATTTTAGATACATTGTTCATGTATCTTAGATCTTGTGATCATGTTGTTATAGCAAACCTTATACTTGTTGATATATATACATTTGAGGTTTTTATTACAGTTCTTTCACCTATCTTTATATCCGTTGTTTCTTTTCTCTCTTTATGCACATGCTTCTTATATATTGTATGCAATCTATTATTTCTATTTTACACTAAGATGTCGTGATGAGTTTTGTTTAAAGTGTTTCAGAAATATAGGTTGTCAAAGTCTTCTTGCCATAAACTCTTTTCTTGCAAAGTTTTTCAAGAGTTTGTGTTAGGATAGATTTTATTGTATTTAACAAGTGAGTATGAGTTGAATAAAGTTTATGACTTCTCTCATATGTTCATTTATTTGTTGTGGTTTTGTCACGGATTACCAAAGGGGGAGATTGTTAGGACATATGTGATTCATGTTAGGAACATATGTCAACATTTTATGTAATTGGCTAATCGTTTGACAAACGCACTTTACTTGTATTTGGGTAGATCTAGAATGTGTTTAATGCTCCAAGAAACAAGGTTTCAAGTTCTAGTGTTAAAGTCATGCAAGATTGTTCAAGAATCAAGTGAGGAAGTGTTGTTCATTAAATCTTGATAGCTATTATCTATTGAGGTTTAAAACAGCTGTTTTAGCCCGAGGCTCGACAGTTGCTCGACAGATAGGGTATCTATTGAGATTTATGAAGTTCAGTTTTTCAAAGCTGATTTTCATCCAATTCGTGACTATATGTTTGGACTTTCTTTTCTCACAACCCTAAATATATATAATGATTATTTTAAGGGCCCTAAAAGGTTATACACAGTTGTACAAGAGCAGAATTCCACGAGTGTGAAGAAAAGTGTGACCGGAAACCTAGTTTGCCCCAGTTCTTCTTTTTCTTGAAGAAGCTGCTGTGTTTGTACACCGTAGGGTTTTGTGACCAAGAAACTTCATGATCTTCATCGTGTGACGAACATAAGAACTTTGTAGCCAACATCTTTCTCAAGTTGGTGATTAAGTCGGGTACTGGGATTCACACAATTGGTTAGTCACATACTGGGAGCCGTGCATTGAAAATGAGAGATTGCCACTACAGAACAAGTCCAATTGGGTATTGGGGTAAGGGTTCAACTGTAGGTTGGTATAAAGTATTAGGATTCCTTTACTTATAACCGCTTGTTGTGATAGTAGTGGATTCTCGGGAGTGGTGACCTTAAAATCACCCAGTGGGGTTTTTGCCATGTAAGTTTTCCCATTCGTAAACAAATCACCGTGTCAATTTAATTTAATTGGTGATTTGTTTGTGCTGCCACGTATTTTTCATGTTAATCTGATTACTTAATAAACTTGGCTAATTAATCAATTAATATATCATAAGGGTCAATACATTCTTGGCTTATCAAACCAAACGTCCAAAACCCAGCGAAAAGAAGAGAAGAGAACCAGGTCCGGCAGAGAGATAGAATCCACACCATTCAGAGCCACTGTAGAGCTTCTCCTCACTATCTCGCCGCCCTTGGCACCTTGGTGGTTCCGCCGCATTGTTCAATCTAACTTTTTTTTTTTTCCTTCCTTCTTATGTATTGCTATTTAAATCTTCTAAGAAATTTTACTTTTTTTAATCTCCATGTGCGAATTTTTATTGTAGAAATTATTGTTTTGGTTTAATTTTTGGGTTGGGTCTCTGTGAAATTCTTGGTTTTTTACTATCTGCATGTGCCTTTCACCAACTGTTGCATTTGAGTATGCCATAAAGCTATTTGATTAAATGCCTGAGAGAGATATGGCTACTACTAAGGGGGTTTGGTTGCTTGGTTATCCAATTTTCCAAATATGTTGGCCTTCCAAGTTTCCCTTGCAACTCATTTGCTACAAAAACATATCAAACACAATAATTGGTTCTGTAATGATCTAGAAGCCAATAACTAAATCTTCAATTAGAGAAATTTCATTAATTTTGTCACTTGCAAATATGCCATGGATCCATCCAAGAAATAATGCAGAGCTACATAAGGATTGATCATGAACATCCAAAATCCTGTTTATGAATCCGTTGGTATTTTTAGTGTGTTCCAATTCGGTCCAAACCTGACATGTCTAATTACACTATAGAATTAGTGTCATACTTTTCTTTTTTATTATTAGAAGATAATGTAGTTTTTCCATATGTTCAGGCCAAGGTCACTTTGTAAGTGAGCCTTACTGTCATAATGTCTTAACAACCATCTTATGCAACATTTGCAATGACCAAGCAGTTGATACTAAAAACCATAAACATAGTTTCAAAATTTGCATTAAGTCACTAAAGATTTTACCTAGTTTGATACAAATAAGTTTTTTTTTTTTTTTTTTTTAATGATAATTCAATAGTTGGGTTAGAGGGAATTTGATCACCGAATGTCTTTGTAACTCAACTAATTTAAGGTTTCTAAATACTACTGAATATGGATCCATTAAAAATAATATTATTAATTTTTACATTTTTCTACTGTTGCTTGGTGCAGCTTTTTTTTTTTTTTTCCTGAAGATACTAGGTGCAGCTAAGTGATATTAATATATAATTTTTAAACTTTCTAACAATTTCAAGAAATATATAAAAAAATTCGATAATTAATATTTATATTTTAAATGTCATTATTTCTTTTAAAAAAATGTGGACAATATTATCATGAGTTTTGTAACTTAATTGGTTGGCACCAAAAGATGTGAATATTCTTACTTGGAGTCTTTGTAGCTTAATTGGTTGACACCACTAGTATTTACTTAACAGTTCAAATCATCTCATCTCATTGTAACTTTCAAATTATCAAAAGAAAAATATTTGGATGTTATTTTTTCGCTTTTTAAAATGTGTAGATTTGTGCACCAATTGTGGATATTTACTTCAAATAATAGAGGTAAATGAGTGTAAGACAATATATATATATATATATATATATATATATATATATATGTTTAGTATAGAGGTAAACCTATAGGGAAAGTGGCCAGTGACACACCTCTTATTTATAACATTTTAATGAATTATGTTTAGTATATTGCCAATATAATGGTGCTACACATTTGTCCCATGTGTGATAATAGCTTATCAATTTGATGATTTTGCTAACCTAACTAGATGTGTTAAAGTTATGGCTTTTGGTTAGTTCTTTTTGTTTTTAATAAATCTTAGGACTCCATGAGCTTCCCCACCTTAAGGGTCTTGGTGTAATGATTCCAGCCAAATGGTCTACTGACTAAGCCACCATACAAAAGAAAGAAAGAAAAAGGAGCACAACAAAGCAAGTAAAGAAGATAAAGCAAATTGAGTTGGTATTTGTTGCAGATTATTACCCCATCTTTGAACAATTCCCAGCTCCATTTACTTTTTCCTAAGTTTATTTGTTTGATTAGTACTATAAAAACTAAGAACATGTGATAGAATTTGAGTATTAATTCAGCATTTTGTGCGTCATGCTAATCCACCATCATGGAAACTAGTATCATTGATCATGTGCATAATCCATTTATAAATGGTAAACAATAATATTGATTAGCAACAACCATGCATATTGTGATATTTCGAATTATGTGAATTGAATTAGCAACAATCATGCACTATTCTCTATACCTTTTTTTTTTAATTAATTTTTTTCTCCAGCTCTTCTATTAATGTTCTTGTTAATTTTTTATTGTAGCCACGGATGAATGTCCACTGTCACTCCCTGGAAATTCACCTTCTATGCCAAATGTACAAGCCCCTCAATCCCAATATGATTCTATTGAGGCTGATGGCCAATCTGAAATTGTTAATGTTCTAATTGATGTGGAGGATAACGAGGATGATGAAGATTATAATTTGAGTGATTTTTCTGAATCTAATGATGATATAAATGAAGATTTTGGTATGGAGGATGATGGAATCAATAGAGCAATTGGGGGCAAGAAGCTTGAGGGAGTTTGGAATGGTGAAGGAGACTCAGATCATGGGGATAGTGATGAGTTAAGGAGTGCAGAAGGGTCATTTGATGATGAAGGGAATTCAAGGCCTAGGTTCCCTGAGTTTAACTAGCACATTGGCATGGACAATGTACAACCAGTGAAGGATCAAAAATTTGCATCACATGTAGTCTTCAAGGAGGCACTAAAGGCATGGTGTATTAAAGGAAAACATGATTTTGAGTATAAGCACAATGATAAGTGCAAAGTGACAGTTGTATGTAAAAAAAAATGTGGTTGGAAGATATATGCATCCCAAACACAAATGGGAGATGCCTTTCAAATCAAAAGTTTTAAGAGCATACATATGTGTGGCAAGGATCATAAGAATACTAAGATTTCTTTAAGGTGGCTAGCGAATAAATATTTGCCATTCTTTAGAGATGATCATACTTGGACAGCAAATGCATTGAAGGGTGTAGTGTTTAGGGACCATGAAGTTAATGTGACTTTGGACCAATGTTATAATGCTAAGAGAATGGCCTTCAAGATGATACATGATGCTGAGGAGAAGCAATATGAGAGACTTTGGGACTATGCAACTGCTATTAGGAAGTGGAATGTGGGTAGCACAGTGAAGATACAAACTGCGAATGATGTGTTTGAGAGAATGTATGTTTGTCTTGATGCTTGCAAAAGGGGATTCTTAGCAGGTTGTAGGCCACTTATTGGGATAGATGGTTGTCATTTGAAGGGGACAATAGGGGGACAGTTGCTAGTTGCTGTTGGGAAGGATGAGAATGATAATATCTTCCCAATCGCTTATGCTATCATCAAAATTGAGAATAAAAGCTCTTGGACCTAGTTTCTACAATATTTGTTGAATGACATCGGACATGTGGATGAGAATGGATGGGTCTTTATCTCAGACCAACAGAAGGCAAGAAACAATTAATCTGCATGTGAATTATTTATTTATTTTTTTAAAATATCATGATTTATAACCTGAATAAGAATTACTAATGTATATTTGTGTGTTTTTTTTATGGCAGGGATTAGTAGAGACCTTTAAGGATTTGATGCCTAATGCAAAGCACAGATTTTGTGTTAGGCATTTATAAGCAAATTTCAAGAAGGATTTTCTTGGGAAGGTACTCAAAGATGCAATGTGGAGTGCTGTTAGGGCAGCAACAAAGAATTCTTTTGACTTGAAGAAGCTAGATGTGAAGGCATATGAGTGGCTTGTGAAGTTAGATGTGAGAACATGGAGCAGACATGCTTTTAATCCAAGAAGCAAGAGTGACACTCTAGTAAACAATATAGCAGAGTCTTTCAATGCTTGGATTTTGGAGGCTAGGGATAAACCAGTGTTGACAATGATGGAGATCATAAGAGTGATCTTGATGCAAAGGTTGCAAACCAAAAGAGATCATATGAGAAGGTATGAAGGGAAGGTTTGTCCAAGAATCTATAAGAAGCTTGAGAGGATAAAAAGTGAGGTTGGACATTGCATTTCTCTTTGGAATGGAGAGTCCAAATATGAGGTGGGGTATATTTATGGTGGAAGATATGTGATGGACTTGAATGAGAAGACTTGCGGTTGTGGGAGATGGGGATTGAGTGGAATCCCATGTTTTCATGTTGCTGCTGCAATAATTGAGCATGGAGAGCAACTTGAGACTTACGTAGACATTGCTTACACTAAGGAGACATTCCTAAGTTGTTACCAACGGATGGTAAGCCCATTTCCAAGCCATGAACAGTGGCCAAAAACATCCTATGACCCAATCAAGCCCCCAAAATTTACAAAGAAAGTAGGCAAGAGTAAGAAGGTAAGAAAGAGGGAGGCAGGAGAACCTACTAATGCATTTAGGGTGAGCAAGAAAGCAACTACCATGAAATGTGGGAATTGTTTCCAATGGGGCCATAATCAAAGAACTTGTAAAGCTCCTGATAACCCCGACAAGAAGGCTTATAAAAGGAAAAAGAAAGGGCAATTAGGACAGTTATCTATGTTTGGACCTAAAGGGAGTAAAAATTTATCGATAAATTTCAAGTACTACTTTGTTGAACTTTTCCAGCCTTTTTGGCTTTTTATAGGGTACTCAGCAATCAAATATAGGTGCTTAACAATCAAGTCAAAGTCGTACAAAGGACAACACTTGTGGAAGCAAGACGGATAAGGGAAAGGCTAAGGTCTAGTGGCAGTAAGAAGATAAATAATTTTTTAGTTCAATATTTTGTTTAGTGATACACGGCCTTCTAAAAATACTGATGGAGCCAGTATACTTTTGTTTTTAAATATTGCTGGAAAAGTGTAATTATTGATTTATTTTCTTAGAGTTATTGCATAAAGTTCAATTCATGGCAAATTGGGACACATTCATTTTGTGGTGGTGGTGTAGAGGCTGTGAGTTTGAGAATTGCTGAGTAGTATATTGATGCATTTAGCAAGATTGCTAAGGAAAGCACCACAATGCTCCTACCTAGCAATTTCTTTGAACCTTCTAGCATGATGGCTCAAGCTCCCAACACATGCTTTCAAAACCAATTACCATGTATGGAACTATGTCATTGGAGAAGATTGTGTAGGGATTGAGTGCGATTGTTGGGTTCAAGTGAATTTGATAGGGTTCTTTTATTCTTTGGCCACTCTTGTTGTTATTGTTGGTTACCCCACTCCCTCAGGCATGATTTTTGTGTTGTTTAGGCTACTTGATTTAGCCTAAACATTAAGTACCACTCTTGTTGTTTAGGCTAAAAATCAAAACCAATTACCATGATTTTTGTTAGTTCCCCCGCTCTTTCAGGCATCATAAACATGATTTAGGCCCTGTTCTACAAGGAATAATATGAATTCATGCATATAAATATCAGAGTTATCATGTATCTAAACCATCTAGCTAGCACACAAGTTGTGACATCCATAACATGATAACCAAAAGCTCCCTTATTTTACCATCACTTTTGTAGAAACTAAAATCTAATAACTTGTTCTTAATCGGATCAAGAGACAACTAGACAGAAATAAATAAAATGAATGCCCTATATGGCAGCAGAAAATAAATGCTAATATTTTCATATCAAAATTCTACGACACCCCAAATTTCCACATTAACTCTTAGTTCACTCAAGCCAAACTAGAACTGATGCTAATGGCTAATACTTAACATGCGGGTCAAAGGGGATAACTTGATATCTCAAATTTTAATTGGAATAATGAAATATTGAACCAAAAGAAAATAGATATAAAAAAAAAAGGCAAAATCAAATATAATTCAAATTAGCATCCAAATCACTAAAAAGTAAAAGAATTTATATATGCGGATTATGTCCAAGTAAGTTAATATTTTCTAACTAAATGTGTAGCCAAACCATATCAATTATCACAAGTTAAAGGAAGAATCAAATAAAGAGAAAAAGTACGCATCAACCAAATCACTCAAACAACTTGAATCAAAATAAAGAGAAGAAGTAAGATCATCCCATGATTGTTTACATTCCTCGTTGACTACTTCAATTATTACAGTGTTAAATCTACATCATACAACTCAAACCCTCCATAGCAGCCTCTCAATTTAATGGCTGTAAGAGAACCTATAACAGAAGGGGGTCATATCCCATTGGCTTCTATTTTTCATTGCTCCCATATGACTTGAAACCTTTACAAGGATCAATGGAAGAAGAAAAAAAATCTAACTATACATTTCTTCCATCTAAAGAATAGAAATAGACTTCATATTTCTCGCAATCACAAGGTTCCTAAAGATTTGGCAGTGTTATCTTCCCAAAGTTGTTGCGATCAAGCTTACTAAAGTGATCGCAAATCAGCAATATATCTTTCTCCCCAATCTTCCTATCTCTTTGAGCTTGTAAATTACATTCTCTAATTTGTTGAAACAAATAAGGGAAATATTTAGGGTTGATTTTTACATGAAGAAGAAGAAAATTAAGAAATAATAATTGAAGTGCAATATAAACAGACAAGCTTTTAGTAGTCTTGATTCCAATTAGGTTAGTAACGACGCGCTTGATTCCAATTAAGTTAGCAGAATCATCAAATTGATAAGCTATTATCACACATGGAACAAATGTCAAGCACCATTATATTGGCAATATACTGAACATAATTGATTAAAAGGTTATAGATAATGTAACGCCCCAAATATTTTTCTTTAAAGCAATTTTCTTTTGAAAGGGAATAATATCTGAATTGGAGTTTATCTTTTTATTTGTGTGTTTAACTATTTTATGGAGGACTTATGAATACTTAAGTGAGTTATAGGGCCAAATGAAATATGGGAGGAACCTTAAGGGTGAAGTGGTAATTTAGCACAAGATATTTTGGGGACAAACTTGTAATTAAGCTCCTCCCATAAGTCAGCCACCCCCCCCCCCCCAAGCCTACACGTTCGGTTCCTCCCCCTTATCTTCTCTTTTGTATTTTTTTTCTCTCTCTTCTTGTTTCTCACCGCCCTCCATGACTGAACCTCCAAGCTCCCATATCTCTTTCCTCATTTCTTTCTCTCTCTCTAGTCGAGACCTCCTTGTTAGGGAGGATTATGTCTCCATTGGTTTTCCTAGTAGATAAAACTCCATGAGATTTTGGAGTGGATTAAACCCAAGGTAAAAATCTAAGCTTTTATCTCAATTTCTTCTATAAAATCCTTTGGGTTTTGCTATTTAATGATTATTATGGTGAATACTTGATGGGTTTTGGTGAATAATGGAAGATTAGAGGGTTAAGATGATTTGGATAGCAATGGTTTTGTTAAAATCTGAAAATTTCATATCATTTGAGAGTTTTTGCTTTGATAAAAGGTTTTGGTTGATTAGTTTTCTAATGGGTATTTGAGGGTTGGTTTGCTAGATAAACTATATGGGTCTTGTTGTTGCATATGTTGATGTGAGTTGATTCTAAAGTGTGTTTCCCTTTGCATTTGAGTGACTTTGACATATGTGAATGTGGGCATTTGCTTGTCGCGTGCCAAGTGTTTGATAAATTGCCTATATGAGTTATGAGATTGAATTTCTTAACTCATGTTGTGATGACTATTAGTTGAGGTTATTGTTTGCATTCATAGTTGTTATCATGTGCTAAAACATGTAGCTTTGAGGTTAATCAAGTCTAAACGTTTTTGGCATAGTATTAAGATTATAGTAATTTTATTTTGGAATTGTAGATTTGAGTAAGCTACATTACATGATTTTTAATAAATTACAGAAAACTCATCTTGAGCTGAATTTTTTGTGGTACATACTACACATATAAGAGCTTATCCCTATTTAATTTCAAGTTGATCAGATAACTTTTCATGGACCAAACAGTTTTTACAAAAGGGCTGACCTGCTGTGTAGTGAATCTGAAAGTATGATGAGTATATTGAGATTTTGTGAATTTACTTGAAACCCTTACTGAGTAGGTTGGCTTGTAAATTCTTACACTTCTTCTACATGTGTTTAACTTAGTTAACTTTAATAATGGTTTGGTTTAATCTCTTGCAATAGTGTATTAAAATGTTTTGGTTGTGTTATGGTCCTTTGGATCACTTGTATGCTTGTTTGATGTCCCTTGGGAATAGGTGCGTTGGGATAGTCAAGTTAGGCTTTAGGCCCTCGATTTGATTTTAGGGGACCATTTTCGATTTATGGAGACAAGTTTGAAGGTACTTTGTGATAGGCCTTGTTATTGATAAGCTTGATCATTGTGTTTCTAGATTTCGAGATTCTTGGTGATAGACCTAGTAATTGGATTGCTTGCTTAGGTGGTGGTGCCCGGTTGACGTGAAATTGGTTGGCCTCCTGAGGTAAGTAGCCTTTTAATGGGATTTTTTTGAAAAATAACCATGTTGCATAAAACATTATTTTTGGGTTAAACACATTTTGGAAAATTGTTTATGGAAACTATATTTTCCTAAAAAGCTTTATGTTGTAACTTTAATATATGTGATTATTTGTGAAAATGGCATCATATTTGGCAATGCGTATGAGGAAATGCATGATTTGTTAGCACGGAAAAGATTAGCATCTTTGATTAAATTTTTGAGAATGGATTTTATTTCTTATTGCATTATTTGCAAAATTAAAGATGCTTTCATATTTGGGAAAATTGACACAAAATCTTCTTGACAAGAAATGATTTTGAAGGCTTTGAGAACTTTGTGAATATTTTGGATACTTCGAAGGCTTTTGTGAAACTACTTGGAATTGAACTGTGTTTTGATTTCATGTAAACTATGAGCTCTTTATATTCTACCCATGTGCTGTGACATGTGATTACCCGGTGATTACCTATCTTAGCACCCATCTTCGTGATGGTTATGAGTTCTAGCTTTGTTGACAAATTAGTTCCAGCTTTGTGTCGGCAGATTAGTTTCGACTTTGTATCGACGATGAGTTCCGACTTTATGTTAGCAAATTAGTTCCTGTTGTGTGTCAGTGATGAGTTTTGGCTGTGTGTCGGCGATGAGTTCCTTCTTTGTGATGGCGTTGTCACATGGCCTTGGGTTGGATTTCCAGGTTTTAAAAGGATATTTGATAGCTCACAGTAAATAGTATGTAGTTTCGTGTTGAGATATTTTGAGAAAGCTTGGTGCTACATTCTTTTAATCATTCTTATCATTATATTAAGAAAAATGGTTTTGCATGATCCAAATGGAAATTCTCAAAGTATAACATGTTTTGTAAAATTCCCATTATCATGAAACTTACATTTCCTCCACCCCCATTAATTATGCTACTTACTGGGCTTTAGCTCATCCCAATCTCCAATATTTTTACAGATAAATTACCTACACGTCGGGCATAGAGATTAATTTATTGGTGGTGATTGGAGTGTTATATTAAATTGGGAGACTTGGGCCATAAATGGTTGATGACTCAATCTTGCAAAGTTCAGCAAGATCAAAATCAACTCTATTGGAGGTTGGATACTTGAGGTTGTTAGCCTTGGGTCTTGTAGGCCTAGATTTTCTATTGAGGTCGCATACCTTAGAGAGGATTGTGACTTTGTGTTTATTTTATTTGGAGCATTGGATTGTTAAGTGTATTTGGAGACACATGATTTGTAGTTTGTATTGCTTGTAAATGTGTCATAGAGCTCTGACTTATATTGCGGAGAGATCAATATATTTATTTACTTCGTCATTGGAAAAAAAAAAAAAAAAAAAAAAAGCCTATACAGGTTCTCTTGGAGGCTCGGTTTTTCATGCTTTGGACCCTTTTGGCTTTGGGGTGTGATAGATAAGGTTATAGATTAAAAGGTTAAAATGTTTAGCACCATTATCAACACGATTTGCTTAAGTAATAGCGGACAAATCCATAATTATAGCCATCATTTGCAACATTCTTAATGAAAACATGTAACACATACAGGTATGCACAAAGGAAACCAAGTACAAGACTTTCAACAAAAATCAATTAGCTTATTGATCAAAAGATGTTCTAATAAAGGAGGCTTGGCCTTAAATAAAATGATGTCCATAAAATTGCTACCAATACACCGGACTGAGTCTATATGAAACATCTTTCAAGAACATATAAATTTACATTCTTTGCTTATGCCTATCCAATTATACAGAACTTAATGGCCTAAGTAACCTAAGCAGAAATAAGATATTAAACATCTGTGACAACCTTTATGTGGAAGTATAGACTCAAGGTTAACTCAAGTAATGAGGTGCTTGATTCCAGTTAGGCTAGCAAAATCATTAAATTGATAAGTTATTATCACACATGGGACAAATGTCTTGCACCATTATATTGGCAATATGCTAAACATAATTGATTAAAAGGTTATAAATAAGAGGTGTGTCACTGACCACATTCCCTATAGGTTTGTATCATGAGAATTTAACCAAACCAACACAATCTGATGCAAAGAACTCTGATTCAAATAGAGTCAAAAACACAAAATGCAATTAAGCTAGACAAAGCTTTTTGTGCCATAGAAGGAGTTAGACCTGTGAAAAAATATCAAATACTAAGGTCCATCTATTGGAAATTAATTTATAATATATAATCCTATATATAAAAATATATAATAAAAAAATAAATCAGTTTAATACTAAACCAACGTATCATATTTTTCTTATGAAATTTTGTGTATTTGTTGTTTTCTTTCACCAACGTCAAACATGAAATTGTTGTTGATGAGGCCTTTGCAAACAACCTTGTAGAAACACTAATCCCAAAGATTAAACCAAGCAACCAAACCCCCTTAGCAGTAGCCATATCTCTCTCAAGCATTTAATCAAATAGCTCTATGGCATACTCAAATGCAACTATTGGTGAAAGGCACATGGAGATAGTAGAAAACTAAGAATTTCACAGAGACCTAACCCAAAAATTAAACCAAAACAAGAATTTCTACTATAAAAATTCGTACACGGAGATTAAAAAAAATGAAAGTTCTTAGAAGATTTAAATAGCAATACATAAGAAGGAAAAAAAAAAAAGACATACCCAGATTGAACAGTGCAGTGGAACCACCAAGGCACCACCAAGATAAGGGTGGCGAGATGGCGGAGAGAAGCTTTGCAGTGGCTCTGAATAGTGTGGATTCTCTCTCTCTGCCGAACCTGGTTCTCTTCTCTTCTTTCTGCTGGGTTTTGGATGTTTGGGTTATTTTAAGTTTGTATTTAAAAGTCACGTGAGTCACATGTGCTTATTCTATTAGTGTTTTAACGTGTGACTAACTGAAGTATTGATTTGGTAGTTGTGAATAGTTTAAGGAGTAAATTGGCCAATAAAAAAGTTGAGGGGGTCGTTTAGTCAGTAGTTGAAAGTTTAGGGAGTGTATGAGCATTTTTCCCCATGTCATTATCAAACCATAATAAAATTAGTCTAAGTAAAAAACTTGTCAAAGAAAGCACATATGAACTTACAAGCTAAACCTCACAACAAAAGCTTATAGTAAATTTGTTAAAGGTCTTAGCATCCTAATCACACTTTCAAATAACTTGCAACAGGTCAACTCTTTTTATAAAATTCGTTTGGTCCACTTAGTGTTATCCAAAATGCTTGAAATTAAATAACGAGAAGCCTTTATATGTCTAGTATGTACCACCAAATATTAGACTCAAAATAAGTATTCTATAATTTATTAAAAATCATGCAGTGCAGCTTACTCAAATCTATCATGGATAGATTTGCAGTCCTAAAAGAAAGTTTCTATAATTTTAATACAATTCCAAAAAACTTTGAGACTTGATTAATCTTAAAGCTACATGTGTTAGTACACATTAATAACTAAGAATGTAACCCACAACCTCATAAAATAGTCACCACAACAAAAGTCAAGAAATTCAACCCCATAACTCCTATTGGAAATTTACCAAACACTTGTCATGCAACATGCACATGCCCACATCACTTAAGAAATTTATGGTTAACATCACACTCACAACCATATATGCCAAAATATATTTCGAAATGCAAGAAAACCCTATTTCAAAAATTAACCCCAATCTCCCATATAAATCAAAAACCCCAAATGATTTCTTAAGAAACACAACTCACATGGTTGCCAAACAATAAATCCATATCACCCCATTAAATTAAAAACCTCCAATCAGGTCTTAAATGTCGCAACAAATACAGCAAAACAACCCCAAAAACAAAACCAACACAACAAAAAGCAATCTTAACAATATAGGATAAAAATCCAAAAATATTACAAGGTGGGTCATGGAGATTTTACCTTACATTAATGTTGCTAGAAGTCAAACCATGGAAAAGAGTTTGATGACTGAAAATTTAGAAACTAACCGAGAGACCAAGAGGGAGGAGGGATTTGAGAGAGAGAGGTAGAGGGATGTGTGTTTGTGTTTGAGTGTGAAAGAAGAGGGGTAGCCGGTCAAGAGAGAGAGAGATATTTGTAAGGTTGTGTGGTTGACAATGAGTGGGTAGGTGGGGGTGTCATATGTAGGTCTAAAAATCTGACCCCTTCTTCTTTTCTTTTCTTTTTTTCTTTTTTTTTTTTTTTTTGTGTGTGTGTGTGTGGGGTAAAGGTTGGGGTGTGTCAAAGTACCAACCTACTGTTGAACCTTCACTTCAATTTTCAATTGGACTTGAGCTTGTAGAGACTTCTTCCTTTTGCATGGATTCTAATATGTGATTAACATCCCAACAACTGAAGTTTGTTGTTGGATGAAAAGTTCTTCGCTTTAATATACGTTAAAGATTTGGAAGCACTTGGTTATAAAACCCTAAGGCACATAAGAACGTAATAGCTTCTACAAAAGTATATGAGTTCTCTAATTGAGTTTTTGTATCTTTGATGACTTTAAAATAAAGCTTTTATACCATTTAGGAGTTTAGTGAACGAAACCCTAGTAGTCCAAGTCATCATGAGCCAAAAATTTGATTTGAGATTTCTAGATCTACATAGCTCGATAGATTAAGAAGTGTCGAGCTAGTGTCGAGGTCCTTCATTTAATCTCAATACATGCTAGTGTCGAGCTTGTGTCGAGACTAGTACCAAAGTTCAATTATTCAGCTTTTCTTCAATTGTTTCTTGGTACAATCTTTATGTCTTCAATAATATCGATTGTCTTAATTACCCAATATACTTCATGATATTCTAGAAATATTTTAAATCTATCTAATTATAAGTAAAGTGTATTTTGTCAAATGATATGCCAACACAAAAATATAACCCTGTCATGGTTAAACCTCCTTTTTTAACCAGATGGGTTAACCATGTTTTTTAGCCGGATGGAGCACCCTTAAATTGATAGCGTACATTGAATCCATAAAGAAAATCCATATGAAAAACTCTGGATGATAAATTTTTCTTGGTAGAAGAATTATAACAAATTCTCAAGGAATAGCGTTAGAGGATAATATATTGTCAAATTGTATTCGACGCTCAAAACAAAACAACATAATAATAATAATAATAATAAGAATTGTCATTGCTTTATTTTGTATGTAAAAACACTTCACATACTATAAAATCTTATTCAATGCACAACCAACATAGCCCTTGCATGGCCCTTAGAAATTTGAAACTGCTCAGTTATACCAAGATGCGACATAAGAAGCCAGAAATGAGTGAATAGCTCTCCGCCTCGGATGAGCTGCTGAGCATGATGGTTCCATCGACACTTTGTCGCAGCATAACACAACATTTCAACCCATACATGACTTACCAACTCCCATTTCTTTTGATACTCTATGCATTGCAATGATTTAGCGAGCCTACATCCATCGAATAGCACTGACTTGCTTCTATCTCCTTTCACTATAGATGGAGGAATTTCAGTGTTCACTTCAAGTAACTTTATGCATGCTTGGGTTTCATCAAATATAGATTTTCTTTGATCAAAAAATTCTTTGGCCTCAGCGCATGTGTCTTGGAACCTGATTTGTTCAATCCCATTAGGCAGCAAGATAGGACGCATGACTTGAAGATATAGCATATAGTCTGATAATGACTTGCTGGCTTCATAGTTTGGACAATAGACAGAGTTATTTGAGTTTGTGTTCCGATCAAAATAATAACATAGGGTTGTTGCAATATGCCAGAGAAGAATGCTTTGGTCAAATTCTGCCTCAACGCTGTCTTGGAGTGTTTTACGATTTTCTTTGCTCAGTTCATAAAAGCATTTTGCATCTTTAGGAACCTCCTCAGATTCTACTTCAACGTCCTCATTTTGTTTTTTATTCTTTTCTTTGTTAATGCAATCAAGGCATTTTGCATTTTTAAGAACCCGCTCACCCCTACAAGCACATAATTCCTTGCAAACCTTAAGTTCTGAGGCAATATTTGATTTCTCTAGAAGGTGCTCAAATATCAGATTCTTCAAATCCACAGAAACAACCATTGACTTTTCATATCGTTGCTTCTCTAACAACTCATAATGGAATAAGAACCTCTGGATAGCTCTGCAAGTGGGTTTCTTGCGATGAAGGCAATATGTTATTAGGTTGTATTGTCCCATGGTATTGGACCACCTCTTTTTTGGAACCAATAATGGAACTGATGAAATGGAATTATACCAGAGATCTACCATTGCAGTCTTGCGCTTACTCAACCAAAGCATTGACCAGTCTGAGGTAATTAATATCAACACTGAATATATCTCTAGGAAGATGGCTCCACCCAGCAAAACATAAGTGACCATTCTCTCCTCTCTTGAGTAGACACTCTTGTCATCAACGACAATGGCGAAAACCAAAAGCACAATCACGGTAGACGAGAAACTGATAAGACGTAGAATACCACCCATTAGGGAATAAACCTTGTAAGCCTTTGTATAAAACACATCGTACATGAATCCTAGCTCAACCTCAATCACTTTGAAAGCTTCTTCAAATTGTACTTCTTGAAAGAAGGATTGGCTGTTCTTTATATCTTGGATGCTCAGGATGAGATCAGAAAATAGCTGCTTGAAAGTCTTGAACAATTCATAGGCACAATGAAGAGAGAATGCATCAGCAATTTTGGCATTTGCTGGCTTTGGAATGGAAATATCTGATACAATAGGAGCTTCAACGAATGTACCTGGTGTAACGTCGAACCCCTCCTCTTTCTTCGAGCGGTATTCTTCCATGTATCTGGCATAATTCGGACCTGGATCAGGACTACGTAGCGTCGTTGCTTTAAAGTTTTCACTGCTCGCAGACCTCAAAACCCAGATTCTCTCCCCAATTTTAATTATCCCGGGAATCATCATTGTAACTGTAAGAATGTTAAGCACGGTATTTTCCCAAGCTCTGATGATGACAAACACAGTCACTCCTACCTGGCTAGCAAGTGTTAAGGCGTGCCTCCGCCACAATGCATTGTCTTCCAAGGAGTATGCTGTAATGGTGTCTGGACCAGCAAGGTGCAAGAGAAAAAATGGAGCCCAGAATGATGTTATGACAAGCTTTGTATCAATTGGCTTATTTTCGGCATTTCCTAAATTGCTGGAGATTATACTCAACGAGACTGTTGCAAACCAGCTTGCTAACAGGTAGGAACTCCAAAGGAGGAGGATGAGGTTGTTGCTGGTTGAAACCTTGTCGAATATAACACGTGATATGAGCAAAGTTACTTTTATTTGATCATAACAAAAATATATATACATATTTGAAAGTACACCAATATTATTTTTAGGAAAAGTTTAATAAAGTGCCAGTTTATAAACTGTTATATTCTTTGATAAATAATTATTTTAAGATGTGGTATAATGTATAATTTATTTTTTAAATTTTATATATTGTAGATAATTTTTTCTCCTCAAAAATTAAAGAATTTCTAAAACTAATTTTTATTTCTATGTTTTTACATATATATAGTTTTTGATATATATATATATATATATAAAGTGGTCGATATTCTTCTAACTATTGTTATTATATATTATATTTTCCTAATTTCTTTTGGTTCAACTAAAATTTTAAGTTTTAAATATATTATTCAAATTTCTCATTTAAGGAGATTATCATGATAATTAGAACTTATATATTACTCAAAAAAATTGATGGTACTCTTAACCCAAACATGTTTTTTTCCAATCTTAAGTAAGTATACTAAAGTGGACTAAAGGGGACCAAATTGGACTAACATGGACCAAATTGGCTGAATTTGGTTGGAATGGTCTAAATGTATTGAAGTAGACTAAACTAGACTAAAATGGATTAAAGTGAAACAAATTGGATTGAAATGGATCAAAGTAACCAAATTGGACCAGACTAGACAAAAGTGGACGAAAGTGCACCAAATAGACCTATGAGGATCGAAAAAGATTGAAGTAGACCAAAGTTGACCAAAATGGACCAAAGTAGACTGAAATAAACCGAATGATGAACCATAATTTGTAAACATAACTCAAAAAATCAATAATAATTATAATAACTAGTCGCTAACTTCTGCTATGCATGGAACCTACCCATTTGTGAGGTAGACTAAAATAATTTTATAAAATCTTAAATTGATTATTACATGATTTGCTCTTGTATGACTTCAATTTGTGTTACAACTTGATGAATAAGCCATTGCTTGAACATGCAATGGCTTACAAAAAATTTGTTAGACAATTTCAGATACTGCAAAAAATAAATTAAAAAATCAGATATTAAAACTTTTGAAAGACTAAAAAATATTAAAGAATCAAATGATTCACGACTTAGAAATAATTGAAACAAAACAAAATATATATGACTAAAAAATAGAAAAAATATAAGAAAAAGAATGGGTTACATTCAAAAAAAATAATCCATGGCTTTAAGTTTGCACCCTATCATAAAATATCATGTTTGTGAAGTATGAAGATGATGATAATAATAATAATAATATCAACGTTTGAGTTTGAATTTAAGTTGAACTTGTTAGAGAGATAAAGTTTCATTTCTTGTTAAGTTTGGACTAAACAAAAATAATTTTATTTAAGTAAAATGATAATTTTATTTAAATATTGTACTGACGTGGAAAATTGTGAAAACTTCAGAGGCTTCGGTTTTATATATATATAGATAAAGTGATGTAAAACCATAATCTATATTAAGTAATGTATTCCAATGTGATGAAAGTGGTTTGTTTTTGAAGTAACATCAATAAGATTTGTTATTACATTAATATTTTAAACTAAATTATTATGCATACGATCTGTGATTCTATGTGCTTGTTGAAGGTTTTATAGGCCATTCTTTTACTAGCAGTAAAATTTGTCTTTAACCAATCTTCTAGACATCCTAAAAATTGTGGTAGAAGTTTAATTATAAAGGAAGGAAAGTTATAGAGAAGGAAAACTGGAAAAGACAAACATCTTTCAAGAATAAAAATTTGGAGATAGTGATTGTCGTGTACCATTAAAGAAACTTAGGAACTGTTTCGTAGGGCATTTCAAACACCAATTTTCAATTTTTAAACAATATTACATACATTTCCAAACACTCTTTCACCCCACACGTATTTCAAAAAACTATAAATAATACTACTCAAACTCTTCTACCAAACAGACCCTTAACCTTTATGAAGTATTGAGTGCTTGTCGTGAAGTCATCTCATTCTTAAGAAATTGTTGTCTCACATCATTCTTCTTTGAAAACTATGATATAAAGGTGTCGCATACTTACTTCTCAGGAGACAAATTGTCATAAATCTTGTCCCTATGAGTATCACTCATGCATTTTAACCACTAGTTATAATTCTAGTTGTTGAGCATTATAAAGCTATCAACAGCTTGGAGATCTATCATCGTGACTTGGTGAAATACTTCCCACCATCAAGTTTGGTCCTAAACCATAAGCATCACAGTCCCCAAAATGTACACAAGCAAAAAAAGAGCCTCCAAAGATCGGTTTTTATTGATTTATAGAAAGCATATGATAGCGTTGGGTTCCTAAAGAGGTTATGTGGTGGGTTTTGGAAAATAAAGGAGCTCCTCTCAAATATATTAAGCTGATTAAGGATATGTAGAATAGAGCAGTAACTAGTTTAAGAACAAGTTTCCTATCAATATAGGTTTGCATCAAGAATTAGCATTAAGTCCATATCTCTTTACGCTAGGGATGGATAAACTCACTAAATCGACCCCAGAGAAAGTGCCTTGGTGTATTCTTTTTGGATATGATATAGTTTTAGTGATTGAAACTAAAAATGGAGTTAATGCCAAATTAAAATTTTGGTGAGACACTCTAGAGTCTTAATGTTCTTGGTTAAGTAGGATTGAAACATATTACATGGAATATAAATTTAGTTAAAAAAAAATACAAACAAAAATGAAAGGGTCATAAGACTTTATGGTCAAGAGATATTAAAAAACGATAGCTTTTGATATCTTGGATCAATAATTCATAAAAATTGAGAGATTGAAAATGATGTGAATCATAGGATAAGCGTGTGGTGGATGAAAGGGAGAGGTGCATCAAGAGTGTTGCGAAATTATAAAAATAGCATATTCATAAAATAAGTGTAGCTTAACTGAGAATCTTAAAATGGATGAAAATACACAAAAAGATAAAGTTCAAAATAAAGAAATTTACTTAAAATTAACTTAAAAGATGAGTGAAAGTTGCTTAGAATGGTTTGATCATGTTTAGAAGTGAGTGACTAATGCATCATTAAGAGAGAGCGAGGAAAAAAAAAAAAAAGCATAAAAGCAAACGATACTTTTATTTCTTTAAGAAAACTTTGAAAGTAAACTTGTTTTTTTAATGGAAAGCCTAGAGAAGCCCCACACCACACGACAAAGCTTTTTTTACGCTCTCTAACACGCTTGATCCAATACACCGACTCACTTAAAAGACCACTTGCACAAACCTCACTCTTTAGACACTTTGAGATATTTTGCTCCAAAAAATTTAAAAAAAAAAGATAGTCTCCTTTTCTTTTTTTAGAGGGGCAATTAATTATTTTTGACATTAGGATTGGTATTCGAGGATGTCAATGGATTTAAAAAATATAAAAAGTAAATTTAAATTAAAAAAAGCTAGAGGTTTTGAAGGTAAGAATTCTGTTCATCAGCTTATACAAAAATCTTCGTTTATTTTAATATAATTTTTTTTTATATTCACTTTTCAAAAGCACCTAAATCAGATTATATATATTATACTATATTTCTTTTCTTTTTTTTCTATTTTACACAATCACTTTTCAAAAACACCTAAATCGGATTATCTATGTTACATTACATTTCATTAAAATATTTTTTTTATCAATTTTTTATTATTTTCTCAAATCATCTCTCTCTCTTTAAATAAAGAAAATATTAAAAACAGATTTGCATATGAACACTAACTATATAAATATACATGGTTAGTTTATCTAGAATCATATTTTGTGCAATTTTGTATAGGTTGATGTGGGTGTTTTTTGAGGTTAGTTGGACGAATTGTGAAGCTTATGCTATTTTAGATAGACCAATGTTTTTTTTTTTTTTTTTAAAAGGAAAAAGACATTGAAAATATTATTAAGAGGCACATAAATCAGCTACAATAACAAAATTAATATCTGGAGGAGCAAACTTCATTGAATATTATTAAGAAACTGGTAAATCAACTACAACAATAGAATTATAATATCTACAGAAATAAACTTCATTAAAAAAATAAAATAAAATAAAAAATAGGTGAAAACACCATTTTGATCCATACATTTTGACGTTATAGTCAATTTGGTCTTTATATTTTCATAATAATCAATTTGGTTCCTGATATTTTTAAATTGCAATCAATTTGGTCCCTATTGTTAACTCACTAACGAAAATTGCTTATGTGACAAACGGTGTGCATAGTTTTTTAGATTCATTTTATTTTCAGAGTTATGGCAATTTTTTTTTTATTTTTTCTGATGTGGAATTTTGAAGTTATTAAAATGGTGAGTTGGTATTTGTTTAGCACTAGTTAAAAACTTTTAGTATTATTTTTTAAACCATGTCAGCATCAAGCTTGCCAACTATGCACATCCTTTGCCACATAAGCAATTTCTGTTAGTGAGTTTATGGTAGGGTCCAAATTGATTGCAATTTGAAATATCAGGGACTAAATTGATTGTTACGAAAATGTAGGGACTAAATTGATTGTGACACCAAAATATAAGGACCAAAATGGTGTTTTCGCCAAAAAAAAATAAAAATGCAAAAAGGATAATTTTCCTAGCTAAGGCGTGAGCAACAACAAATTTTTTTTTTTCTTTTTGAGAAACAAACACACACACAAAAGAAAGAGAAAGAGAAAGAGATCCTAAACAATAAATTCTTGGCCGGATGTAAATGTTGTAAGAATCCTTCAAAGTATTTTTTGTACTTCGAGATACTTTTCGTACTTTTAAAAATCAAATTTAAGGGTGAGCACTTTTGGATAACTTTTGGATAATTTCTGAGAGTTTCCCTAATGGATGGATATGATTGCATGGTTTTTGTTAATCAGTCAATCGCTAAGTATATAGTATCATTAATATAGATTGATGGAATTGGGTCATTGTATAATTTGTTTTAAGTGGGACTTGTGGATCTAAGAAGTAAATATTTGGAGAGAAGTAAGTAAATTTTGTAAGCTTGCTTGAGGTAAGTAACATTTTTCTTGATTAGTTATATTTTACTTAAGACATAATTTTTTCAGTTATGAAGATTCTTTTGTCTTTCTTTATAAGTTTCTATTTAACTATTTTTGAAACATTAATTTAAAAGAAAAAAAAAATGTATTTCTTCCTTATTATAACATTATTTAGTCAAGGAAAAAAATTAATTGTAAATTATTGGATTCAATTGATTAGTTAATTAAGATTTTTTTTTTTTTTTCCAAACTTGGATCAAGCATATGTAAATTTTGTGAAAGGCACCAAAAATTTGAATGACATATACACTTGAATTATGACTTTTAGATATGGACTAAATGAAATGGGATGTATTCTGAAATTAATCGTAAAGTTTGGTCATGCTATAGATTCTACTAAAGCGGCTATAAATTGGCACAAAAACCACTTTTCCAAGAGCATATCATGATCAGTCATTATTTTGGGCCTAATCAAGGGATACAACGTGGCCGTTATTATAAAAATTGTGAAGTACATGAAACATGATTTGATATAGGCAGTAGTTAAGCCATGAATTTTAATTCAAGGGAGTAAGATTAAAATAAATATTAAAGTCAATATTTTTTTCCAAAAATATTTAATTATTAACATAAGAAAAAATTGCTTAATTTGTTAAAAAATATTTGATCAACATACATTATTTTAACATAAACGTAAGTTATAATTTATTTTTTTGTGCTTGTTTTCAATTTATTTTCGGAGTCTACTATTAGAGTTAGTACAAGCATTAATATTTTTATGCTTAAGCTACATCATAAGTTAAGTTGACTACAAGCATATATTTCAAACAACAACAAAAATATAAATAATAAATAGTCATTGATATATGAATTTAAAAGATCAATCTAAATATAAGATATTCAGAAGAATGATTTAAACAATTAAAAATAAAATAAAAGTAAATTAAGTTAGAAGCATGACATATGTAATCGTACACTCAAAATTTTTAACTATTCTATATATGCCTTGATGTTTCAAATAGGTTGTATGACGTTTTTATTTTATATCCTCTCTATCTTAAATATTTCCAACTGGATGAATTGTAAAATGCCTCAAAAAGTATAAAACATTATAAAAGATTATTTTTTTTAAAAGAAAAAGAAATTTATAATTTGAAACATTGGTTAAGGAATGTTATGATAATATACATTCTTATAATTTTAAGGTTACATATATGAAATTTTTTTCCCTAGATTAAGAGAGGTAAAAAAAAAATTCAATACAAATTTTTTGAGTTTGGAATATTATTAAAAAAAAATAAGAATATAATTTTGCTAGAGGACCTATTTAAACTTGCTTCTAGTCAGTTAAGTCACTTAAGTGTGAGACTTTAAAGCTTCTTAGTCACTCTTGTTTAATTGATGGTAAAATCAGCCTTTTACAAACCTTCTAGATATTCTAAAAATTGTGGCCCTAGAAAAGTTCTACAAGACGCAAAATAGATTTCAGTTTTGAAAAAAAAAATGGTGAGAGAAACTTCTAAAGAGATATATATAGAGAAAGAAAATTATAGAACAGGATGAGGATGCTCTGTAACAAACCTTTCTCCTATATCCCATCACGATGAGGATGGTTTGAAAGGTAAGGCTAAGTACAACCATAGCCTGTATCTCCCGTTCACCGAAAATTCTTCTCAATCTTCGTGAGAAAATGTCGAACAACTTTAACATAATTGTCAAATTCAAACTGCTGCCCACTGAAAAATGGCACATTTATATATGCATTTGTTAGTTACTAAGTAGGAAGAACACACACACAGAGAAGTAAATGATTAAGGCTACCTTACCTGTAACTAATGTATTAGAGCTTTTGCTTGTTTTCAATCTTCCCAAGTGACAAGGGGTTCCCTATTTTGTAGATATATGCATGGGTTTGAACTTTGCTGAACTCAAAAACTGCCACAAAGTGTGGTGATATTTTATTGGGTTTGTAAGCCAATCTAGCCTATATATATAACTAAGCAACTACTTACAGTGATTCTCGAGTCCATGACACGGAAGATGAGAATTTTTTCTGTGGCGTGCTTCCCTTGATTTAGTATGAATTCTTCAGTACATGAGTTTTGCTTTCACTTTATTCTTTAATACTTGTTCGTACGGAAAGAAAAGAAAAACATACAAAAGAAGAAACACGGTTCTTAGGATAGTATTCTACAATTCTTCAATATTTGTTCGGACGGAGAGAGAAGAAAAACATACAGAAGAAGAAACACGGTTCTTAAGATAGTATTCTACAAGCAAAATGATGTTCTAGACTTCTAGTGCTCATATTTTAATGCAAGAAAAAGGCCCTTAATTTAGTATGAATTCTTCTGCAATTTAGTTTTCTTTCACTCTATTCTTTAATATATTTTTCTTATAGAGAAAAAAGGAAAACATACAAAAGAAGAAACACGGTTCTTAGGATAGTATTCGATATGCAAAATGCTGATCTAGTGCTCATATTTAACGTGGCAAAAATATATGCATAAAGAAATATAATAAAATAAGTTTGGGTTCTCTTTTTATTTAAATTTCTGCAAAGCTATTTTGGGCACTAACATGTGCTGATTCTCATATTGTGATGATTGTACTTTCTCTTTAAAAAAAAAAAAGAAGAAAGATCTTGTGCTTGTACTAAAGCCAATCTACAAGAAATAATTCAAAATTTTGATTAATCCTACCTAACATCCTGGATTGTATCAATTTAATTCAATTAGATATGTGTGTTTTGTTTTCCTTTTTTATTAAAAAGGGGGGAGGTAGACGTGTATTAGGTCTCATATTGACTTTTCACTAGGTCAATTGGATAATGTATGGGCAATCCTAATTATTTATTAAAAAAAAAAAAAAGTCATCAACAAAGAAAGAAGACAGCAATAAGGCAACAAACAATCCTGAGGCTAGGATTCTAGTTTTAATAAATAAATATAGAGCTAGAGGACACCAAATAAAATTAAAGGTTGGTAATTGGTCAATTATTCAATTGAAATTTATAATGCATTCTTTTTTTTTTCTTTTTTCCTTTTTCTTCTGGCTTGTCATTCAAATACTAATGATCAATTGCTGATGATTCTTATACCTAAAATTATTCAATGCTTGTTTGAAACTCTTGTGCTTTCCATTTATCTAACTGTCAAAAATGCCCTTAAAAATATATTAAAATTGTCTTGTCAAAAAATATAAATAGAAAAATATTATTGTGGGGCCAAAGAATTTGGCGACCCCGGCCCATTTCACATCAAGCCCAAGGCCCACGCCGAGGAGGAAGAAATGTCTAAGGACGAACAAAGAAGGTTCAAACTACCAAGATATATTGTCGAGGACAATCCTGTTCTCGGCAAGCCGAGATTATGGAAGGAGAAAGCGGCACGTCACCAAAAGCAGTCTCCTAGAGCGTCCCAAAGGAAAGCACAAGTGCAGTGGGCCAGCCATGGGAGCATGGTGGATGAGCAATTCCAGGGAAGGCTGTCACATCCACATTAAATACCCACAGCTAATATCCTGACCCCATTTATGTGGACATAACCCCTGGGCAATGCTATCTGGGTCACCACAGCTCGCAGAACGCCAGAAGGAGTGGCTGATGGGACATGCACTCAAGTATAGGCATGGGTGACTAACAAGTGTAGGACCAAGATAATCCAAAAAGAACTATATAATGTAAGAGAACATCCACAAGATGGAGGGGACTGGATGGAGAAAGAGAGGCTCACATCCCCCTTTGTGCTCTGTTTAACCAAGCCAAATAGAAACTCACGTCCTCGGATGGTGAGTTCGTCTCTTCAGATCAAGAGTCCATCCAACTTTGTGTTCCTAATTCCTACTCAATCATCTCTAACATCCACATTAACCGTCGTCAAACTCATTAAAGCCTAGCTCTTGCACCCACTTCTCTACAAATTCATTGTAATGGGTCGACTGGGCCTAGATCCCATTCTCCTATAGGCCCAGTCTGAAAAACGAGACCCTACAATTGGCGCCGTTTGTGCGAATTGCTTGTGTGATAATGAGTGCAAAGGTTGGTTAAGGTGGGATCAAGCCCTCATCAGCAAGAGTCCTTGATGAGAGGTTATGGTGGCTAGCTTACTGTATTATATAGGGAGAATTGCTAAATGGTGCACAGTTCTAGGGGCTTTTGACACCATATGCATGCCTCGTACCCCCGTTAGGGGTCGGATCCTCGCGAATCTTGTGGCTGGCCCCACTGGACCCCCATTAGGGGAAGGGACAGCCACACGGAGCAATTCAAGGGGCAACCACGCGGAACGATTCAAGGGGGCTCCGCGTGGCTGAGACTAGTTCTGGAAGGTATATATTGATATCTTCTGGTCTACTAAAGCGGTTAAACGAGGCCTTAGCTATGGGGAAACTAATAACTCTTGACAAGTATCTAAGTGTTAGACAGAACCAAGGTCTTGCATAGTCCTTGGACTCAAACCTATGGGGAAACTAATAACTCTTGACAAGTATCTAAGTGTTAGACAGAACCAAGGTCTTGCATGGTCCTCAGACTCAAACTTATGGGAAAACTAATAACTTTTGACACCTATCTGAGTGTTAGGCAGAACCATGGTCTTGCATGGTCCTCAGACTCAAACCTATGGGGAAACTAATAACTTTTGACAACTATCTAAGTGTTAGGCAGAGCCAAGGTCTTGCATCGTCCTCGGACTCAAACCCATGAGGAAACTAATAGCTTTAGATAAGTATCTCAGTGCTGGACAGAATAAAGGTCCTATATGGATCCTCAGACCACAGTCCTTGAAGAGATTAGTTACTTCAAGAATCTATTTGAGCGACGAGCAGAATCTAAAAGGAGTTCGCCTCCTCGGATCGCCCGCCCTTTCCCCATTCATCAAAGATGAAAACCCCTCAGACCCCAAACCCATGAGGAAATCAGCACTAGGGACTTAACATTTTTTGTTACCCATTCAAAAAAAAAAAGAAGAGTCTTAGGTATGTTGGGTCCTTCGGACTTTTTGCTAAGTGTTAAGCAAAGCCTTAGCTACGCTTGGGTCCTCGGACCAGACGCTTGGGAAAAATAGACACTCCAATGTCATTATAAATGTTGGACAAAGCTCTAACGCACTATGGACTCCTCAGATTACCTACAGTAAATCCAACATTTTCTAACGATCACACAGTTTGCGACATAGAGTGCATGGTTATGTTCTCGGTTGTTCCTACATAATTAAACCATTAAAAATTAGTAGCTGGGCGCCATTGCAGGTTTTGTTAAAGTCAGGATAACGACGTTTCGTTGCTGACAACGGCATCAGTCCTAGGTCCCAATAATAGAAAAAAAAAGAAAAAAAAACAAGAACAGCAACACATTCATTAACATAGTACTCGCTGTAGAGAAAGAAAAAATTCACAAAGTAAAAATCGCAGTCCTTTTTATTAAATAAAATAAAGATACATTATATACAGAACAGTCTAGGAAGGCTTGTTTTAAAGATAACTATAGAACAGCCGGGAATGCTTGTTTTAAAGCTAACTACAGAACAGTCGAGACAGGCTTGCTTCAAAGCTAATTATAAAAAGAGAAAGCCGATGGGAATGGTAGATTCACAGCCTCATTCCAGCAGCAATCGAGTCAACATGGATGGCACCGGCAATGAGAAAGAAGAAGAGGCGAAAGCACCCGAATTGGTTCCCACCTGCTGAGGCTACCTTGGAGCGTACTCTTATCCAAAAGCTAATATTTGTACTCCTAAAAAATCGTCCTCCAGAAGTCTCGCCAACTGCTTGCAATGGCGAAGGTGGCCCCCTCTAATATCTCAATTGCTTCCCTCAACTTTGCTTCACTTTCTTCCCCTTCCTCTTTAGCCAACTCCTGCACATTCTTGATTAGCGTTTGGAGGCTCATCAAGGGCCTGACGCAATCTACGCCTGCTAGGATTCCTAGTCGAAGGAGGAGAATTCTCTTTCTTGCCTAGTTGAAAAGTAGGAAAATCTTTGGCCTCTGCTTCCTTTGCCTCAATTGCGACACCTAGAATCCAGGCGGCATTCTTGGTTCATGAAAGGGGGAGAACTTAGAGTTCCTGTAGAACTCAGGGGTTTGTAGATGTAAAAGAATGGTTCTCCCAGGATGCCTTATATAGAAGGCGAAATCTATGGGGAACTTACTTCACACGAAGCTCAAAAAGAGAATTACAAGCGAAATAAGTCCCACCCAATTTCCAAGGGAACCCTCAACCGCTAAATCCGCGTCACTTCATAAAGGCGCCAATGAATGCGCACCTCGTATGCTGAAGCGATTTGTGTCGTTTCATAAAAGTATTAATGACAGTGCACCTCGTACACCGAAACATCAGGAGCGTGCTTTGGGCAAGCGAAGAGGCTCTGGCACTCATAAGGGAACAAGACTCGACCAGCCGTAACATAGGCCCGAGGACATCAAAATCCTCCCCCCCCCCCCCCCGCCCGAAGAGCTAGACAGCAGAATTTTGAGGGGTTATTGTGGGGCCAAAGAATTTGGCGACCCCGAACCATTTCACATTAAGCCCAAGGCCCATGATGAGGAGGAAGAAATGTCCGAGGAAGAACAAAGAAGGTTCAAACTACCAGGATATATCGCCGAGGACAATCCTGTTCTCGGCAAGCCAAGATCACGAAAGGAGAAAGCGGCACGCCACCAAGGCTAGTCTCCTTGAACGTCCCAAAGGAAAGCACAAGTGCAGTGGGCCAGCCATGGGAGCATGGTGGAGGAGCAATTCCAAGGAAGGTTGTCACCTCCACATTAAATACCCACAGCTAACATCCTAGCCCCATTTATGTGGACATGACCCCTAGGCAATGCTATCTGGGTCACCACAGCTTGCAGAACGCAAGAAGGAATGGCTGATGGGACACGCACTCAAGTATAGGCATGGGTGACTAACAAGTGTAGGACCAGGATGATCCAAAAAGAACTATATAATGTAAGAGAACATCCATAAGATGGAGGGGACCGGAGGGAGAAAGAGAGGCTCACATCCCCCTTCGTGCTCTGTTTAACCAAGCCAGATAGAAACTCACGTCCTTGGATGGTGAGTTCATCTCCTCGAATCAAGAGTCCATCCAGCTCTGTGTTTCTAGTTCCTGCTTAATCATCTCTAACATTCACATTAACCGTTGTCAAACTCATTAAAGCCTAAATCTTGGACCCACTTCTCTACAAATTCATTGTAATGAGTTGACTGGGCCTAGATCCCATTCTCCTATGGGCCCAGTCTGAAAAATGAGACCCTACAATTATGTTTACAATATTTTTAAAATACTTTTATAAAAAATTATAAATGATAAGTTGTTATTCGTTGTTACTCATAGCAATTTTAATTATAAATTCGAATTAAAACTAATAATAATTTATTATGAAAAATATTACGAACAGTAACTCTAGTATAAATACCGGTTGAGAACAACATTCCCCCGCCCTCCCCCAAATGCCACGTGGCTTAACCTCACTAGACCACGCTACATAAGACATATTGGGCCTCACCCAAGACTTCCATCACTTGTGAAAGAATTTTGTGCTCACATCAACATAACCATCACTACACACAAAATATAGGCCTATGTACCATGACATCACTAAGCCCAAATGCCAAGGTCTCCTACCCAAACCAAACTGGGGCAACAATTTTTCTCCTCAGTAAACCACACAGCATGGGTAAATAAAATACCCATAATTAATTTCCCTCACCACACTTAACAAATAATCAAGTCCAAAGAAAAAGCCTATAAAAAAAAAAATTTCCAAAGAAAAATAAATGAGGCGCACGAGCCACATGAGAGAAAATTTTGTTTTTTTTTTTTTTTTTTTGGAGAAAAAATTGTTAATGTAAGTATATAACTATAATTGTATTTCATTCATTTTATTACAAAAATATATATAGCAAACTATTATAATAGCAATTTTATCGAAAATAATTGCTAGAAGAATATAAGAAAGCTCAAGCAAATTTGATGATTTCAAATGCAGCACCAGGCAGCAGCTACTAGAAGCCTCCTCCACAAGATGTTTATAAACTAAATTTTGATGCAGCGGTATTCTCAGACCTGAATTGTTCTAGAGTAGGTGCGATCATTAGAAACTTTGTTGGTGAGGTGATGGCTGGGATGGCAGCAAAGGGAGAATATGTGCACAATAGCAATGATGCAGAAGCATTGGCATGTTGAAAAGCCTTAAAATTTTCTATGGAGGCCGGATTCTCAAATCTGGTGGTGATTGAGGGTGATATCTCAAATGTGATGAGATCAATATCGAGTATTGTACCAAATAATTCTTTCTTTGGTCATATTGTGGATGACATTAGACATTTTATTTCGGGTAGGCAATCTATTGGTTTTAATTGTGTAAGAAGGGAAGGAAATATGGTGGCTCATTCTTTAGCCAGATTTGCTAGGAACATTGTGGAGGATCTATAATGGATGGCAGATGAACCCCCACCTACTGTAGATGCTTTGCATCAAGATCGTTTACATATTAATTAATGAGTGATGGATTTGTTCTCCAAAAAAAAAATTACAATATCATTAGAAATTAATTTTGATTAATTTTATAATGATTCATACTATAACAATTTATTTTAATTTAAAGAAAATTATTATAGAGAACAATTATGAAAATTCAAACTACTTAAATAGTTTTAATTTGAATTTTTTCCATATTTTTCTTAAACGAATTATTTTCTATTTTTACTTGCATTTCCTTATTTCACGTATGCCTAGTTTTATTTTTATTTTACACTAAAGTCTTCATATATCATATTAGTGGCGGCTCCAAGAATTTTTTTTCAAAATGGTCATTAGGAAACTTAAATTATACAAAATTTAATAAAAAAAGAACTTTATATATTGAAGACATAAAAGAAATTAAAAAAAAAAAAGCAAATATATAAAGGCTTATAATTTCATTCTACAAATTTTCTTATTTTGAAATCATTGCATAAAAGTCTCATTATCAATGCTACAAATTACATCTCTTTCAAAATTTTAGTTAAATAGAATTTTTCTTGGGCTTTTTTTTTTTTTTTTTTTTTTTGGTAAAGACCTAATACATTGTTAAGTAGACCAAAGTTTAAGGAAAAAATTTGGTTACAAACTTAATTATACCCTAAGGTTATAACTCTCAGTAAACAAATTAACATACAACATATTTTGAAAATCTAACCATTAAATTGCAAGTTCTGTATGTTCTTTAAAGACGTCAAATTTCATACCAATCGGATATTATTTACTATTCAATTCATAAACTATTTTTTTTTTGTATAATTTTAGACTACAGAAATTATAAATTTAACCATTTAATTGATAGCATATCTATAGATCTTTGATCTTTTTGAAATTTTACAAGTATAAAAGATATAAGAAGAAAATGTAATTAAATGGTGAATTTGTCAAAATTCACATCCAAATTTTAATTATATTGGACCTAAAAAAAAAAGAAATTATAGTGGTCACAAATCTATTTTAAGGATAAAAAAATCATAAATTTTTAAATTTACATATAATATTTATTTTTTTTCAAGTTCAAGTGGTCCTATAACCATCCTAGACTCAACGTGGAGCCGCTTTTTTTTTTCTTTTTTTTTTTTTTTTGAGAATCTCCTAATATGTCCACTATTTCTTTGATGATTGTATCTTTTGATTGATTTAGTATAAGTAAAATAAGCCCATTATTTGTTACGACATATCATCAAGGGTTTTATTATTAAAAAATTTTGTGAAAAATATTGTTCAAGTGTACATTTAGCAAAAATTATTTTTGTCAACTTATTTTACTATTCAGCTTATTTTTGCTATTATTTATGGATTTCATTGTACTTTTTGATATTATTTATGGGTCTTATTATACTATTTCAGTTAACTTTTACCATTATCTATAATACTTTTAATAAAAAATTCAATTTTAATAAAATAATCGAATCTCAAATGAACCCCAAAAAAAGACTCAGAAGTCAAAACTCTATAATTAAGTTTTGTTTTGAATGCACATCGATACCCCATTTTGGTTTCTGGTTCAATGAAAGTCAAAGCTCACACCCAAGGCCCAAAATAACTAAGGTAGAACTGGACAACCCTTCATACATGGATAGCTACCAAGGCCCAATAATGTCTTGCCAAGTCCAACTTAAAAGCCCAACAGTTGTTTAGAAAGGTTGAGCTACCACGCATACAGTGTATGCCCAATAGGCTTTTACTCTCAAGTTCAATCCCTTCATAAGAGCACCAAGACCAAGATCATGAGTAAGAACACCCGTATTTTTCTGTATAATACAAAAATTACCATATTTTAGTCAATCAAACCCTAAATTCACCCACATTATACCATGTAAAATTGTGTAAAAGTACTTGATTGCTACAATTTACATGGATATTACTCATTTTGCATTTAGTTTTTTATTTTTTTCTTTACATATTCCAAGATGGAAGGAAGAAAGAAGATGGCAGTTGATATATGTGAAGAAAGATAAACAATTAAACAATTAAAAAATCAAGAAAATTTAGTATTTTAATGAAATATAATGTAAAATAAATAATTTGATGTGGAGTATTTTGAAAAGTGAGTATGTAAGAAAGGAAAAATTAGGTTTTTATCGTAAAATAAACATAAATTTTTGCATGAGTTGATATAAACGCTTAAGGTGAAAATAATGCTTACTGTTAAAAAGAAATGGGGAGATGTCATAAAACCAAGCAAAGAGCCTTATAACTCAACTAATTACGATTTTCTGATTTTTTTCAAAATATCCAAGATTCAAAAATCCTTATTCCCACATTGCAATAAAAAAATAAAAAGAAAAAAGAAAAAGAAAAAAAAGGCCTCCAACCTTATACCAAACTTTCACTAGCTAGCTTTAGTCTTCCTGAACTTCGCTAAGCTTTTTCATATTCAAAGTTTTTTTTCTAAAAAAAAGCTTTTGCACTTGTTCAACATGTAAAGTTGTGATTTACAACTATGTTTTATGTTGGCTTTATTCCATGACAAAAAATGTTGTAATTGCTCTAATTTTGTTCCTTGTATTTTGTGTGATTTTATTGTATTGGGTTTAGTATTAAGTTGGTGAAAACTCAAGCTTATCTAAAGATCAGTGGATTTCGCGAGAAGCTAAGCTGCGAAAAAGTACGTGAGGAGCACATGACTAGAAGCTAAAGAGTCGTGCCTGGCTGTTGTTTTCGCGAGTGTCTCATGGGTAAAGCCTTCCCGTGACCTTCGAGACAGTCGCAAAACATTCTGCCTAGAGGATTTTTATGTGTGACTTCCTTACCCTTTACCCATACTATATATACCCTCATTACCCACAAATGTAGGAGAGGCTATTCAAGGAGAAAAACCCTAGATAGGTTTTCTACAACACATACACCCATCTTTTAGAGAGAGAACTACTCATCTTTAGTGAGAATTCATTGTAGCATCTTCTCTTTCCCTCTCCCATTATCATACCTTGAGAGGAGATTTGTACCCAAACACAATCCACACATTTTCAAAGTGTAGTGAGTGTTTTTGAAGTTGCTGGGAAGCATTGGAAGAAGCCAAGGATGATAGATGCAACATGGAACTTGTTGCGGGATCCGGAGAGCTAGACAAGACATGGTTCCAAGAAGCCTTGTTGGAGTAGGAGCTTGGAGGGCTTAGGTACAGTAGGTAGTTAGGCTTGAAGGGTCTCTTGCTAACCCATGTATCCCAATTGATTGTCTAGTAGATCGATTACCGCTTGGAGGGTGGTGGAGAAGTTTTTCGCCGAGTTCTTCAGTTTCCTCTTCGATAACACATCGGCGTGTTATCTGGGTTTGCATTCTTCTTCTTTACTCTTTTACATTTCATTTTACTACTGTGATTATATGAATATGTGTTAGAGTAGCTTGTTTGTTTATCTGCTTGCATTTACACTATTCCGCACTTAAAATTAAGTTAGTGTAAAATCTATCGAGTCGTAACTTTTATTTGGAGGTCTAAACAAACTCTTGTGTTTTCAACACATTTTCGAGCTTTCACAACATATTCCATTCTTCCTAATTTATTAATGTTCACTCTTCTTCTTCTTTTTTTTTTTTTTTTAATGAATCAGTTAGACATTAACGTTCACTTTTGAACAATGTATTAAATAGTTGCTTTGTTTTTACTAAAGCATTTTTTTTTTTTTTTGAGAAATTATTAAAGCAAATTTGTAATTTTAAATAAGCTCATTCGTGACTTCTTTTCGTATATCATGTGTTTCAGGCATTTTATTCATTTATTCTTTATAATTCTATAATGATCACTTTATTATAATTTTTTTTTTAGAGAGTTTTAACTTACGATTTTTGTTCCTGATGATAGTTCTTTTATCATTTGACCAAAACATAAAGATTTTTACCAATAACCCACACTTTATTATAATTTTGTTTCATGCAAAAGGCCGAGATTATATATATATATATATATATATATATGGGTCATATGGCCTGTTTTAGTTGAACCAACAACTTGCATTTGTTTCTAAAAAAAAAAAAAAAAACAACTTGCATTTAACAAATAAAAATGCCAAATAAAAATTTGTAATATTATTTTATTAGCCATGTAAACATTTAATGTGCCAATGGTGTACTCCGTTTACCACATACTCTATAACAAACTTGACTTGTTTCAACCCACTTTTCTCAAGGGTTGACTAAAAAGTGCCAAAACCATCACTAAAAATTGGAGCACATGGCTAAGTTTGATTAGCTTTATTCCGAGGGTCATTAAAATCCTTAAAATAAACCTATACAAACCTCGGAATAATCTATTAAAATTAGGCGGGCTAGTTTTTACACTCCAATGCTAATTTTACCTCCAAATTTAAGCATTTTTCAACGCATCCTATGGCAACCTTTAATAGAAGATATCTCAAAATTTCCAACCCTTTAAATAAAGTCCAAAATTAAAATACAAACAGGAAAACTCATTTTTTTTTCACGCTTCACACTCAGAAACCGCTCACACAATTAGAAAATTCTCTCAAAATCGAAGGTCATCTTAGAAAATTCTCTCAAAATCAATCTGAGCTCATCTCAGAAAACTCAAAGATTGGAGCTCATCTCATATCCGACGGGCTGATTTGCGATAGTCAACTATCTCATCTCTGACGACAAGCGAGCTGTTGATAGACTGAGCACTCTTCACCACCCCGTTTTTTTATTACAGGTCTATCTCTCTCCGTTTGTTTCTCGAGAAATTATGGAAATTACACTTATATCCGATTCTACTAGGTACGATTTTCTACGGCTTTTCATTTCATTGTATTTCTATAGATTTACTCGGATTCTGTATTTGGAGAAATTGTTTGAAATGAATAGGCTTTGTTTGATTTTTT
The DNA here is from genome assembly GCA_023055345.1 of Quercus wislizeni. NCBI lineage: Eukaryota > Viridiplantae > Streptophyta > Magnoliopsida > Fagales > Fagaceae > Quercus > Quercus wislizeni. Next base: position 48,740,032 of record JALGQJ010000002.1, read on the forward strand.
ATTTATTTTAACAATTATATTTATTTCAATTGCTTTGAAATTCTAGCTCAATTCGTTAGCTTTGTAGTGGAATTTGAGCCCGATTAAATTTCTTTGGACTTATTTAGCATCTGTTTGGTTGTTGAGAAATCGTAGGAAAATAAATGAGTTTGTATTGTATTGGTTTTGTTGAAAATTTTTAGTTTTTATTTTTATAATTTTATTGTTGGTGTTTTCAATTGGTAAATTTTCTAGCTCGAATCCCTAACCGTTAACTTGTGCTGAAATTTGAGTTATATTAAATTTCTTTGATTCATTCAAGAATCTATTTGGTTGTCTAAAAATTGTAGGAAAGAATGATGTATTGGAGAGGATTTTGGGATTGATTTGTACATTCTAGTTTGATTTGAGCTTAAATTATTGGTTGATTTTGCTATTTGGATTTTGGATGAAAAAAAACACGTTTGAAATCGTTAGCCTAAAGATTGAATTGTCAATAACTGAGTCTGTGGCTGGCACACCTTAGAATGTTTTTCCTCCAAGAATATGTGTGCAATCATTAAAGCCATCATATAAGATCCTACAAGACGCACGCACACAAAAGAAGGAAAGGAAAACAAAGGAGAAAAACTTTGGAGTCCATACCAATTGCACTCTATTGTTCTTGTTGGCCATTTTATTTATTACTGTGGAGATGGGCAAAGGGAAGTATGTCACATAAAAGTATAACCTGTTGAGAGATTATAGTAGGGAAAAATCTGAAGAATAGGACAATGTTTTACTCAATGGAAGAGGGGAAAGAGTTTGATTCATGACAACTGTCAAGTACATGGTGTAGACATGAGAGATCTCTAACATAAAAGTATTGGTACCTCTAGTAATGTGAAACTAATATCAGTGACAGTCATTTTAAGTAAAACACTAACCAAAAGGTCCCAAGGGGAGCATATAGCTATAGCACCAGCAACAGGAACATTCTCTCCATCCTCCCCAAGATATTTTACCTGCAAACAAGTATCAAATTAAAGGATTTAACCTTTAAAGTAGAATGTCAAAAGTATATAATAGAATTTGGCTCAGAAACTAATGCTTCCAATGGTTTACAGTTTCCAAGAGTGGCTATGTAGCATGTTGTCTATTACAAATCAATATTAGCAACTTTTAAGCAGACAGTGCCACATAAAGAAATTAAAACAATATTATGATCTATGTCCCTTGCCCCCATACCCCTAGGGGTGTCAATTCGGGTTAGCGTGTCGGGTTCGTGTCGTGTTGAGGTAAAGGTATTCGACTAAATGGCTCAACCCTAATCCGACCCATTTAATAATCGTGTCATGATCCTTCAACCCTAACCCGACCTGTTAATAAGGCAGATTGACCTAACCCAACTCATTTGACACGCTTAATAAATGAATCGTGTTGGGTTGACACGAATGTAACACAACCCATTTCAACCCGCATAATATTAAATATAACATCTATCTAAAAATAATTTTTTTTACATCTCAAAAAGTAATGCATACACTTCAAGTCTTCAACTCACATTCAAAATAATATAGTTCAACAAAAATATAATATCCTTAGAACTCGCCAAATGCTAAGTATCAATATTGAAAGAATTATAGCAAACAATAGACTAATCTTGACTATGACCACAACTATCAACCATAGATTCTTTGTTGATGTCCAAATTCATAACATCTTCCACAAGCTCATCCAATTTCATTTGTGCAAGTTCTATGCAAAAAAAAAAAAAAAGTATTAGTAGTTCTAGGGTCTATAAAGTTTCAATTTCCAATTATATTCTTTGTAAATTTTTGTAATTACTCACTTTTCTTTTTAAATTTAAAATATATGTTGGATATAAAAGGTATTTGACAAATCTATAATAAAATAAATATTTATCTGTTATACGAGTTAAATGGGTTGTGTTAAGTAGGTCATTTTGGGTTGACACAAATAAATTAGCGTGTCAAATGTGTCTATTGCAGGTTACACGGGTTGACCCGCTTATGACACATTTCTTATCATGTCGCTTTCGGGTTGACCCGTTTATGATCCAAACCCATTAAAGCCCAACCCTAACCCGAAAAAACCCGTGTTGGTTTCGTGTCGTGTTCGCGGGTTGGGTCGAACATTGACACCCCTACATACCCCCATAAGAACTTTGTACTTGTGGAGTGACTATCATCGCTAAGGGTGCAAAGTGGTAGCACAAATAGAGTTCTAATACCATGCTAAAAGAGAAACTCTCAATAAACTGATAAGAATTCTATCGGTATTGAAAAGGATAAAAATAAAGCCCGACGGGCCTTGTAAAATGGGCCTAATGGATTCATGTCCATGGGCCAATAAAAGGCAAGCCCAACTCGTGTAGAGGTCCATTATGGATAGACACAGCGGAAAACCTAGATGGAAAAGACTTACGACACACACTTAGTCACCATCGAATCCCAAGATAGAATTTGGAATTGCCAAAATGTATTTTAACCAAGAATGTATATAACCAATTTGCTCATATATATCCTACTATTTTCTCATTCTACAGCATTATACTACATTTTCTTTCTCCCTTTTATACATGGCAGACATTAGCCAAGAAAGAAAAGCATGACAGAGAGCAATTGGAGCAACAATGTCGACTATCTTTACTGTTGGGATCTGGCTTATACCTGCATAAAACAACATCTTGGCTTAGTGACATGCTATAGAGTCAATGGTCAATGGTGAAAAATGCTTTCTAGAAAATGATTCAGTGAATGTGTAGATTTAAAAAAAAAAAAAAACTATTTTATTGACTTTAGTATGGTAGTATAGGTTGTTTCTAAAAAAGAAGAAGAAGAAGTATAGTAGTATAGGCTATAGACTAGATCCTAAAGTGTACAGGTGTTTTAAGCTTTTATGGGCCGGATCCTAGTGAATATAATTAAAAAAAATAAAAAATCATTTATATTCATGATTTGGTTTATTATGCAACATTACTTATACTTTGTATGATAGAGCAAGAGTATACACATTACTAACGATATCAAATAGGAAATAAAATAATCAAAATACGAAAAAATAGAGACGAAAAATCATGTACCTCTCGATTTTCTTAATTTGGCCAACCTCTCTTCAATCTCAGTCTTAGCATTGTAACTTTCACCACAGTACATTGTTATCCACTTTTTTTTCTTCTCCAAGTTCTTCTCACCGTACAAAATTTTCATAAATTTGGTTAAGCAATATCTAAATACTATATTGAATTTTATAATCTCAATATCTCAAATTGATAGAATAAAAAAAAATTTATTTAATTACCCAAGTCATTACTATCAATTAAAAAAACAATTAAAAAACTACTATTTTCTAATTACTATTCTAAAACCATATTTGCAGGAAACACAAACTCTGAAAAGCATAAAGCTTCTATTGACTCTAGTCATAAAAACTATTTTATTGACTCTGGTATAGTAGTATAGGCTGTTTCTAAAAAAAAAAAAAAAGTATAGTAGAGTAGGCTATAGACTGGATCCTAAAGTGTACATGTGTTTTAAGCTTTTATGGGTCAGATCCTAACGAATATAATTTTCAAAAAAAAAAAAAATCATTTATATTCCTGATTTTAGGAATGGCAACGGGTCGGGTTCAAGTCGGATTTTTCCATACCAAGACCTGACCTGCATGCCAAGACCCACAGCTTGGACCCGACCCGTTTACCAAACAAATTTTTTCCCGGGGCCCGGACCCACCCCAATCGAGCTCCGAGGGCTCCATGGGCCCCATTGGGCCGTGGTACTTCAAGGCCCATTCTATTGCCCAATAAAAAAAATGTTTGCCTGACATTGATTTTCTCAGTAACCAAACAGGAAGGGAAAAAGAACACTCAAGAAAACCCATTATTTTCTCAGCAACCAACAGATTGGAAACCTTTTTTTTTTCATTATAATATTTTCCCACATCAAAAGTAAAAACAAGAATTAACATACAAACCCTAGGTCTGAACAATAAGACCCTACAAAATCAAATCAAACAAGCCGATCCTATTCAACCAAAATAGCATTAAAACTAGAAATTACAAATTTGATTCTTTGAACAAAAAGAACGATTTTCATTGCAAAAGCTTAATTTCACAATGACGTGAGGGAGATGAGAGAGTTGCGGCCTTGTGAGGTGGAGGAGGGCCTGGCGAGGTGAGGGAGGAGTAACGGTGTCTACAGGCTGTGGCAAGCCAAAGGAGGCAGGGAGGAAAGACCATCGAGGTGGAGGAATAGGGCAACGCTGGCGAGGTGAGGTATGCAAGGAGCTGTGGCGCCGGCGAAGTGAGCAGCAACGGTCTTGCTCAAGTGAGAGTGAGAGTGAGGGTGAGGGTGAGGGAGAGAATGTGAGGCGGCTTAGGAGAGAATGTGAGGGTGAGAGAATGGGTTTGAGGGATTTAGGGTTGGAAAAGTGAGTATTTACACTTAGGGGTTTTTTTTTTTTTTTTAAATATAATATATACGGGTTAGGTTCGGGCCGAGTATGCCTAATACCCGGACCTGACTCGAACCCACTTCAGGTTTTTTAATGAAAATCCAAACCCTACCCTAATGTTATAAGGGTTAGGTCAGGCCGGGTACCCGCGGGTTGGGTACATATTGCCATCCCTACATGATTTGGTTTATTATGCAACATTACTTATACTTTGTATGATACATAGTAAAACAGAGCAAGTGTATACACATTAAAACCTACACTTCTTCCACCCAACCATCCATACTCTGTGTTATAAATTGCAAAACAGAGCAAGAGTATACACATTACTAATGATATCAAATAGGGAATAAAATAGTCGAAATATGAAAAAACAAAGACAAAAAATCATGTACCTCTCGATTTTCTTAATTTGGCCAACCTCTCTTCAATCTTAGTCTTAGCATTGTAACTTTCACCATAGTACTTTGTTATCCACTTTTTTTTCTTCTCCAAGTACTTCTCACCATACAAAATTATCATTAATTTTGTTAAGCAATATCTAAATAATATATTGAATTTTATAATCTCAATATCTCAAATTGATAGAATAATTTTTATTTTTAATTACCCAAGTCATTACTATCAAGTAAATAAACAATTAAAAAACTACTATTTTCTAATTACTATTCTAAAACCATATTTGCAGGAAACACAAACTCTGAAAAGCATAAAGCTTCTATTGACTCTAGTCATAAAAACTATTTTGTTGACTCTAGGATGATAGTATAGGTTGTTTCTAAAAAAAAAAAGAGTATAGTAGTATAGGCTATAGACCGGATCCTAAAGTGTATAGGTCTTTTAAGCTTTTATGGGTTGGATCCTAATGAATATAATTTTCAAAAAAAAAAAAAAAAAAAAACATTTATACTCATGATTTGGTTTATTATGCAACATTACTTATACTCTGTATGAAACATTGTAAAACAGAGCAAGTGTATACACATTAAAACCTACACTTCTTCCACCCAACCAACCATACTCTGTATTATACATTGCAAAACAGAGCAAGAGTATACACATTACTAATGATATCAAACAGGAAATAAAATAGTCGAAATACGAAAAAACAGAGATGAAAAATCATGTACCTCTCGATTTTCTTAATTTGGCCAACCTCTCTTCAATCTCAGTCTTAGCATTGTAACTTTCACCATAGTACATTGTTATCAACTTTTTTTTCCTTCTCCATATACTTCTCACTGCACAAAATTTTCATAAATTTTGTTAAGCAATATGTAAATCCTATATTGAATTTTATAATCTCAATATCTCAAATTGATAGAATAAAAAAAATATTTAATTACCCAAGTCATTACTATCAATTAAACAAACAATTAAAAAACTACTATTTTCTAATTACTATTCTAGAACCATATTTGCAGGAAACACAAACTCTGAAAAGCATAAAGCTTCTATTGACTCTAGTCATAAAAACTATTTTATTGATGAAAGTTCAATTAGTGTGTAAAACATCAATGAACATTTAGACCCCCAAATTACAAAATTATCAACGCAAGCTTATACACAAACAAATATGTGCGGAAAGATGAATATAAGCTAAATCCAAATTGGTAAAACAGTCCAAACCAAAATTAATCATAATCACAGCAGTAATTAAAACGTATAGAGTAAGGGAAGAGAGATGCAAACACAAAAATAACACGGTGATGTGTTATTGAAGAGGAAACCGAAGTACTTGGTGGAATACCTCTTCACCGCCCTCCAAACGATCAATGATCCACTAGAGAATAAAGTTAGGATACATGAATAGCAGAAGACCCTCCAAGCCTAATTTACCCAGTGCACCTAAGCCTTCCAAGTTTCTTGCTCCAACAAGATTACACCGAACCTTGTATTTTCTAGTTACTAAATCCCGCAATAGCCGATTGCATCAACCAAATGAATTGGTCCCTTCTGAACTGCTTCCCAAACACCAAAACACCTCCTCACTAATATGGGTATGGTGAGATAAGATTTGCCAAAATGTACCTCTCAAGAATACGTTAATGGAGAGGGCGAGAGTAGAGGAATTTAGAGAATCAAATGATGAAAATTGTGGATGAGTCAATCTTGTTTTTTTCTAGGGTTTCTCTCTCAAAATTCTCTCTGGAGGCTCTTTACATTTCGTGGGTATAAGGGTATTTATAGTGGGTATTTGCTCATGTTCAAGAATATGTTTAACTAAGTTGGGTTTACTTTAAATCAATTGAGCTGAGTTGAGTTGGGATGAGGCAATTTGTGGTATTGTTTGTAGAAGTTCGAATTTTTTTTCTTTTTTTGGGTTCATGGTTAGGTGTAAAAATAACATTGTTTTAAAAACCAGAACGGGTAAAGAATCGAAAAAGAGACTGATTATCGGTTTCTTGGTATGACCGAGGTCGAACCAATGACGTCTTAATTAGTAAAATTTAAATATTTAAATAATTTTTATATGAATTTTGATTTTTCATAAATTATATTAAGAAAACATAAAAAATAGAAAGATTTTTTTGGCATACAACTTTTTTTTTTCTTCTAATTACCAATTGTTGACAAAGTATAGTTTACTATTTAAGTTTCGTATTTTTGTTTTAATAAATAATAGTTTAATAATTTAACCTTAACTTTGAACCATTTATTTTTTTAAAAAAAACTAAAAGTAAAAGTAAAACCAAAACCGAAAAGTCATAATGACTAGACAAGTATTAGGGGTGGCAATTTGTGTTTGCGTGTTAGGTTTGTGTCATGTTGACTCATGAGTATCTGATTATATGGATCAACACTAATTCAACATGTTTATTAAACGGGTCAAGATTTCTCAACCCTAACACGACCCATTTATTAAATGGGTTAGTCGTGTCAACCTATTTATAAGATTTTATCAAAATGAAAAAAAGAAAAAGAAAAAAGAGTATTAACCAATTATATATGAATTATGAAAAACCAAAAAAAAAAAAATATATATATATATATATATATTATAAAATTCAGAATTAACAAATAACTATATCACAAATAATCATTTAAAACTAAAATATATCTCATTCTCACAAATAATCAATAACATGTCAAAAAAATAAACCATGATAATAATAAGTTTATATATCTAGGGTTTGAAGGATATATTGGTGCAATGTCATTAATTAAACGGGTCAGACAGGTCAAATGAGTTTCATGGATTGGACACTAACTGAACCTGTTTATTAAATGGGTTGATCATGTCAACCTGAATATGACATTAACCTATTAAGTCTCAACTCATAACCTGCTAATTTCGTGTCATGTTATGTTGAGTTCGCAGGTCGTGTCCAATTTTGCCACCCCTACAAGTCATTCTATTCCCATCACAAGTTTGTTCATCTTCTATTTTTTCCCCCTCCCTTAAGTCTATCATCACCACACATTACTAGTACCTTACCATTATATCAAATTCAAACTTTTACTTTTCAGTCATCTTCTTTTTCCTTCCCCCTACACTTTTTTCGGTAAGGCTTCTCTTGTTCTCCACAAGTTCTTTAAAATCTAATTCCATCGAAAGGCTTAAATCAAAGCTTTCTCATACATTTCATCCAACACAAGTATTTCTTTCATTTTATTTTTCACTATCAGACTTGAGATTTCCCTCAAACCTCATTTTAGTGCAGATCTATGATGTTTTTACAATTTAGTTATAGTTTTTTTTTCCCCTCTTCATCCTCAGTCACAATAACCAGTTTAATTGTCCTGTTTCTCAGTTTTGCCAGTTGAACCCGTGGTTTTAGTTTTTCTTGCTTTTTTCTTAATTTTCGATTTTTACTGATTATTGGACCCGATTGATGTTTGATTCCAGTTGAATTGGCTGGTCTAATTTTTAAAACCATGAAAAAAATCGACCAATTGAAATGGACCGACTGAAATTTCAGGTTTCTACACAATGTATGTGGTGTTAATTTTATTTTTTCAGTGGGGAAATTTTATGGTAACTTCTTTGAAGCCACATTTGAATCTCATATTGTTCTCTGTTAACATGAGTACAATGTATAATGAACTCATAAAGTCAACAATGAATTAATTTGTTTGTGCTACACCTTATCACATTCTTGGGTATTTTTGTGATTAGAAAACCCATCAACCTTGAATATGGTGAATAAAAAATAGTGACCTTTAGAAATAGTAACCTTTAGAAGAAAAAAAAAAAAGGCACGTGCATAGCAGCTATTTAAATTAATGGCTAAATTACACTTTCGACTCTTTAAATTAGAGTTTTTTTTTTTTTTTACCATTAAATTTGAACATTTTTATTCCGAACATTCATAGTTAATTTAATTTTCATTTGCCATTATTTCTCTCAGCCATGTCCCCAATAAACTTAGAAAAGCATTAAGATAGAAAGGTGCGTTAAGATAAATATAACCCACTACAACTTTGCAAACCGATACGAGTACATCCTAAAGGTGTATTATGATGGAAAAGTCTTAAAAAAAAAGTTGTACATATTAGCAGCAAATTGAAGTCCATTATTGCGAAGCCTAAGGTTAACATGCACAAAGACAAATATGGGACAGGGTTCACTCGCTCATATGCATAATTTTATACAACTACTGAAGCCAATAAAATTTTTTGCCCTGTCATAGGTTCAAGTATCAATTCCAAATTTGTGCGCTTGCACATGAAGTCTGCTAAACAATAGGATGGTTAAAATTTTTGAAAACATGGATCGAATACAATAATATAAACAACAAAATAATTCATTAAAAAACCAATTAAAATAGACCACAAGTACAATTGTAAGTAAATTTAACGTGGAATTTGAAAGTCTATTAAAACTTTTCATTGCATATTTGGTTGATTCATATGAAATTTGGATTGTGGACCCATAATCTTGACATTGAAATTGACAAAAGGCTAATTTTCTCTTTAGCATCACATCTATACTCTGAGATCTCAAATACCTTGGGTCCTTTGTAGCAATCACTTGAATCCTAGCATCAAAACTCAAAAAGTAAAACTAAGGTAATCACCATAAATTTGTCTAATTTGACAATAAAATCCCAAAAGCTAATTACACACCAAATACAATAATTTCCACAAATCAGAACTATTTGAGCCAAAAATGAAAACTAAAAAATCATTCACATATGGAGACACATAAATTAGGAATGAAACAAAATTTCGCCACAGCAAAATGGAATATATTAAGAGAAGAGGAGACAAACCAACATTTAAGAACAAAACTTGAAAGAGCATGTTAAAAAAGGATTGAGACTTCCAAAGAACCAATAAAGAAGACCATGGACCTTAAATTGCCTTAATCCCAATACTTAATTCACACTTACAACTTTTACAAACCATTTGCTGCAAAGTGCCTATACTAACAACTTTCATCAAAGACTTGCTGCCCACCAGAATGATACCCAAGTGAAGGCCATGACACATTAACTTCAAGATCTCTAAGAATACAAAAAATATACACAATTGATATTAACCACTGATTGTAGAAAAGGACACTCTTCCGCCTAGTTTTAAAGGCATACAATAACCAAAAATTACAAATGTTCAGTTGTAAGCAGAATTATAATCACAGTTATAGTGAGTATGGTATATCTAAGACCTAAAAGATAAAAAAAAAATGCAAACAATATAGAATGAAAAGCCAAAAATTAAAGAGTGACCTACCAATCCCATTAGGTAGGGAACTACCAAACTGCCAAATCCTCATCTTCTTTCTTGGGGGAGCACCATTTTTTTGTTGCATCATTGTGTTTTCAAGAACAAACATTATGGTTTCAAGAACAAACATTATTAATAAAGCTGTGTGAAACCCAATAGTAACAAACAAAATTCAACAAATACCCAAAGCAACAAAACTAAGCAATCAAATATTGAAGCACGAATCCTTAAGAAAAATAAAATAAAGAGATTAAAAAGAGAGAAAGAATATCTAGCACAACAATGCAGAGAGAGAGAGAGAGAGAGAGAGAGAGAGAGGGTGGAGTAGAGTCTGTTTGGAGGTTTTCTCTTTGGGAATGGTTTGTGTGAGGATAGATGCATGGAAAAGGTGGGTACAAAGAAACATTCTTGAGAGGAACTGAGAAAGAAACAATATAAATACATCTTAAGTTCAATTTCAAAAACTAACAGGAGAGTGCTACAATTTTGTTTGGCATGTTTTAAGTGGGAGTTAGAGAGGTGTTTATATTGATTTTTCCTCAAGTTTTGTCTTAATTTAAAAACACAAAAATGAGAATTCCAAATAGAGATTGTAGTGCTTTAAGGAGATTATATCAAACACAATACTTGATCAGTTTTGTATAATTCATTCTTCATGCATCTGGTTTGTGAGTTATTTAATTATAGTTTAGATTTCTTCTCGTGTACAAAATTTATTTATTGTTTTTGTTTAATAAATTTATATAATCTCTGGTTTATGATTAGATCTGTATATTACTATTATCTATAAATACTTATACAGACATGATATATAGGCCCAACCCATTAACTTCTGTATACCCAAGAACTATAAGCCCAATAGCAAGTAATGGGCCACACTGGTCCAAAAATCAACTATAGATCGAGGCCAGACTGGTCGGTAACGATAATGCCTTAAGGGAATTGCTTGTCGAGAACCAGTTGGCAACGGGTGCAAATTTCAAGACAGTCACATTTGTCTTGAGAAGTGGGTCCCATCTGGTTAGGAATATAACCCAAAAGGGCCCCACCAACATAAAAAAACCTCCCCCATCATCATGACAATCCCACTAAGGGAAGTCTATAAATAGGGGCTAAAGGAATGAGAAAGGGGGTTGGAAAAATTAGGGTGAGAGAGACACATGAGAGAAAACTGTGAGGATCAACTAAAGAGGAGAAGCTCACTTCTAAGCTTGAGCGTCCTTGGGGAACAAACATAGGGTAGAGGAATACGGGCTGGGCTAGAAGCTCTCTCACTTGGGCTGTTAGATTGGCCTCAGGGGGTTTTCCCATTATAGGAAACTCTTCATCCATGTTATACTAGTAAATTGGAGGTCTGACCTCAAAGCTCACAAGGCACATTGGTTTAGTTAACGGTAACACTTAACTAAAGGGTAACGGATGACTAAATTGATAAAATTTGAAATTTAGAAGACTGGAATGACAAAACTGAAACTTAGAAGATTGAAATGACAACAGTTGAAACTTAGAAGGTAAATTTTTGGATTTTAGCCTACCAATTATAAAGAAAAAAAAGAAAAAAAATATTTAACTTAAGAAGAAAATGAAATAGACATTTCATTAAATCTCATTTTTTATAATCTTCCCGTGCATAGTATGGGTTAGCGACTAATTATCTATATATATATATATATATATAAAACCGAAACCTTTGAAACTCTCACAATTTTCTACGTCAGCATAATATTTAAATAAAATTATAATTTTATTTAAATAAAATTATTTTTATTTAGTTCAAACTTAACAAGGAGTGAAACTCTATTTTTCTAATAAGTCCAACTTAAACTCAAATTCATCATTTTTTTTAAACAAAATTATTTTTGTTTAGTGAAACTCTATCTTTATGACATGTCCAACTTAAACTCAAACTCATCATTTTTTTTAACAAAATTATTTTTGTTAAAAAATAATTTATATTTTTTTAGACTCAAATAATCATTAATTATACTATAATCATTAAAAAGACTCACGTTAGGATTCAAACAAGAAGAGAGATAGACTCACGTTATAACTCCTTTCTTCCCACCTCAAAACCCTAGCAAACCTATCCCTCTCTCAACTGTTGTGAAAGACATCTGCATTGATGATGGAGTGCCTTGCCAGGAGAAGATCCTGTTTGAGAGTGGTACAGACGAGAAAACTCTTTGCATCTTTTCGCCTGCTAAGAAGGATCAAAACAAAGATCTGGTGAAAGAAAAAGAAGATATTGAGACGTCCATTCCAAATGCTTCCCAAGGATTTGATGAAGACAGGGGAAGACTCCCCTGATACTATTCCGAATGATGTCTCCAAAGAGATTTTTTCTTGGAGAGAAGCTTCCAGTTGTAGATATGGGCACATATACTTCCCACTACAAGTCTTCGAACAATGATGAAGTTGAACAACAGCCCTTCCAGGTATACGCTCCTTGTTAAGTTTGAATTAAACAAAAATAATTCTGTTAAAAAAAATGATGAGTTTGAGTTTAAGTTGGACATGTTAGAAAGATAGAGTTTCACTAAACAAAAATAATTTTGTTTAAAAAAAATGATGAGTTTGAGTTTAAATTGGACTTTTTAGAAAAATAGAGCTTTACTCCTTGTTAAGTTTGAACTAAATAAAAATAATTTTATTTAAATAAAATGTCAATTTTATTTAAATATTATGCTGACATGGAAAATTGTGAGAGTTTCAGAGGTTTAGGTTATATATATATATATATATATATATATATATATAGACAAGGAGTAAAACTCTATCTCTCTGACAAGTCCAACTTAAACTCAAACTCATCATTTTTTTTAAACAAAATTATTTTTGTTTAATCCAAACTTAACAAGGAGTGAAATTCCATCTCTATAATAAGTCCAACTTAAACTCAAATTCAAACGTTGATAATTTTTCTTTAATATTTTTTGGTTTTTCATAAGTTTTAAGGGCCCGTTGGTAGATGAGTTTGAGTAATGTTGTTTGAGTATTTTTGATATATGTGTGGGTGAAAAAGTGTATGGAAATATGTGTGATGTTGTTTAAAATGTGAAAATGTGTGTTAGAGTTGAGCTACCAAACAGGTCGTTAATATCTAAATTTTTGAGTTATTTTTTTGTAGTATCTGAAATTATCTGACAAATTTTTTGTAAGTCATTGCACATTCAAGCGATGACTTCTTCATCAATTTGTAACAGAAATTGAAATTATACAAGAGAAAATTATGCAATAGTGTAGTTTCTTAATCAATTTAAAATTTTATAAAATTATTTTAGTCTACCTCATAAATAAGTAAGTTTCCGTGCATAGCATGGGTTAGCAACTAGTTATTATTATTACTGTTATTATCATTATTATTATAATTATTATCATTTAAACACATTCTTGTGACCTGGAAGCTCCAAGTTCCAATTTTATTGCTTTCATTTATTTATTTATTTATCAATTGATTCATAAAGTGATGGCCTAACAATATGGGTAACAATATTGCTATTACCCAAAATTTACCCGTAGCCAACCAAATGATGGTTCGGGTTGGCTTAAAAATTTAATATTGTGACAATGTCTTAGCATAATTCAGTTGTTGATTGACTGTTGGAATATTTGTAATAAATTTTTTTTTGAGATAAAAGATAGAATTGTATTGATATAACAAGAATAGCGGTACAGAGACAACACTAGGACCTTTACGAACTATACAGGTATAAAGACAACAAAAATGAGGTAACACTTGAAAGGCTCCAAACAGAGACAATACAGAAAACAATACCAGGGAGCAACGCCAAAGCAAGACCGAAACATCTGTTTAGGAGTCTTCTTTGAGCAGCATTGAAATGCTGGTACTCTGTTAAAAACCCATGGCCCCAAGGCCCTCAACTAGTATGGCTTTTGGTCGGATTGGAGTTGAACTTTATCAAAATAGAATTTATTGGGAGCATTCCATGGAGCCCAAGCCCAAGCTGGGGTAGCCCAAGTCTCAAACCAATGTCAAGAAAAGAATGTCTATATTTTATTACATTCTTGGTTTGTACTCTAAATTTTGTAAAAGCTTTTGTAAATTATCGATGAAACTACTTTTCTTTTTTTTGTTGTTGAAGAAATCGATGAAATTAATTAAGTGTCAAAATTAGAGAATAAATCACATAAATAGAAACCCATTTTTGAAATCAATGCCATTTGCACTAACCCCGTTACATAGTGTAGCACTATTTGATTTGTAACTTAACCAAATACTAACATTAGAGCATTAGCATTGGAAAATGCTAATACTACTCTATTTTACCATTTTAAAAACTCACTTTATCATTATACCATCTTATTTTACAATACTTCCACATCCCAAAACTCTATTTCTATTAAAATATTATTTTTTAATATTTCTTTATTATTTCTTTATAACTGTCATTTTTTTTTAGACTCATATTTCCTGGGCTTTCCAACAATCTTTTTTTTTTCCTCTCCTTCTCCCTCAACCTCTAGCAACACACAAGCCATCAACAACCACAGCCACGGCACCAAAAACCCAAGCCACCGATCAACCCATCAACAACCACAACCACGACACCAAAAACCCATCAGCACCTTAACCCATCAACAACCACAGCCACGACACCTCAACCCATCAACAACCACAGCCACGACACCTCAACCCATCAACAACCACAGCCACGACACCTCAACCCATCAGCACCTCAACCCATCAACAACCACAACCACAACCATGGCACCAAAAACCCATCAACCCATGCCGCCGATTTGAAACCCACCGGAGTAAACCCATTAAAAAAAATCATCACCGGAGCCACCATTGGAGCTACCGATGATCAACCTAACCGATCCACCCACCGATCAACAGATCCACTGTTTCAAACCCACCATCAACCAATCCCAGCCCACCGATCCAACCATGACCCAAACACCGGACCCAACCCACTTCAGCCACAACACCGGACCCAAACACCGGACCTAACCCACTTCAGCCACAACCCAACCACGACCCAAACACCGGACCCAACCATGACCCAAACACCGGACCCAACCACGACTCACAACCCCTTTAAGCACCGGTCACAGCAAAAAAAAAAAAAAAAACCACAACCACCACAGTGACCCACGCCGTCAACCACGCCAAAAAAAAAAAAAGCAACCACAGAACCGCCGGATTGCAACCCACCGGAAAAATTGAGCCACTGTGATGTGTGATGTATGTTGGGAGGAAAATGGTGTTTGGGTCTGAAGAGAGGAGAGAGCAGATTGAGAAAGAGAGAAGGAAGAGAGAGAAGATAACTGAATAATGAGATAGAGGAGAGAGATTTCGGGGGAAAAGGGAATAAAAAAGTATTTTTTTTATAGAATACTTGCTACAGTACAATTCTAACTTTAGAATTGTACTGTAGCACTATTGCAGAAAAATTTGCAATAGTTGAGTTTAGCATTGTCTGATGCAAAGGATTTTAAAGCTTAAAATGCCAAATTGGTCTTAGATATGGCATTAGCATTCTCCAATGCTAATGCTCTTATAAGCCATGCAAAGGATAATTTCCAATCAAAATAACACTAACAAACTCCAATTATTTGGCAATTCTAATTGGTTACTCTATTCTAATCAACCCTATCTGGGTATAACAAAGAAAAAACTAAACAAGTTCAGAGTAGAAACTTTTAAGAAGCCGCTGCTCTCCCATGTAAAATAATTGATTTTAGAAAATTTCCCATGTAAATTCATTATCGAATACCATTTCACGAGTATCTATGAGTCTCCAAGACAATTTTCCAATTGAAATTTCAAGGAACAGTTCCAGTCATCAACCAACTAAAGAAAACAACAGATACCACTTCCATCTACTATAACTTTCTGTGTGGTTAATGCAATCATAAAGAAACACTAAATTACTATAATAGAGGAGGCAAAAGAAAACCCACCAAAAATAATAATAATTAAAAAAAACTGATAGTAAGTCCAAATTTTTCTTTTTGAGAATAAGTAAGTCCAAAATTCTAAATAGCCTTACAATCATCCTAATTAAGTAAAACCCATTTCCTTATTAAAAAACAAAAAAAAAAAAGGTAAAACCCATTTGATATTTTACCCATTTTAATTTCTTACACTAGGGAAAAAAATGCCATTGAAAAATTCTAGTATATTCCATGATCAGAAACATTCCTTTAATGCAGTGATCAACAACCATGACTTCATGTGTCCAAAAAAAAAAAAAAAACATGTCTTCCCCAAAAAATAAAATAAAAAAAAAACTGAAATAAATTTTTTTTTTTTTTGTTTTTTTTCTTTCCCTGCATATTCTTTTGCAACCAAATGAAAAACTCAAAACAAAAGCGAACCTCAAGAACAGAGGAATTATTAGAGTGAATATGAGGAGAGCTTCCGAAACATGTTGTGGCTACGATACACGGCGTCAGGAGTGGTGGGCCAGCCAATGAGAGCCTAGAAAGGCCCACATGAGTAACCCAGACAAGGAAAGTAAATGAACGGTTGATCTCAATCCGCGCTTTACCATGCTTTTTTTTTTCCTACGCCCAAAAAGCAAGAATACTTTCGCACTAATTAACAAAAGCAATATATTTAAAGGAGAAGAGTTTAAATTCAATATTGCCAATAACGAATAAAGTGAAGTGCACTAGCAATAGTAGTACTAAATAGCTATATAGCTATTTTTAGCACTATTAAAACTCAAAATGTACCTTACAATAGTGGGGCCAAAGCTATATTTTTTGGCTCCATAGCTATAGTTCAACTACTTTTCTTATTTTCCTTCCTTCTTTTGCATTTCATGTTCTTCTCTCCATGTCTCTCTCCTCACTACCTCTCCATTTGCTTCTTTCTTCCTCTATAGACCCATCGTCGATCTGCACGAGCCCAGCCGCCATAGACCCATCATCACCAACCCACGCTTGGTTGCCGACCAATGCTGACCCATCTCGACCTCTCTTCTCTGTTTTCGGCGTTTGTGCTTGTGTTTCAGCATGGATTTCGGGCTAAGTTTTGGGCTATGCTTATGTTTTGGGTTTGTGTTTCGGGCTAGGTTTTTGTTTTAGGCATGGGTTTTGGTTTGGGTTTGTATTTCGGTTTGATTTTTCTACTTTCTTTTTTTGTTCTTCTTCATTGGTTTTGATGGGCACTGGTTACAGTGGCGGGGTTATGGCTATATAGTGATTTCTATGGCTTTGATGGTGGTTGTGGTTGTGTCTTGGTGGTTGGATGAAATATTATTTTATTGTAGTGTCACTACAACAAAAAATGTCTATTACATTAAGTGTTAATACAACAAAATATGTATATGGTAGTTTTAGACAAAATATCACATCTACAAGTTAAAATGGTTGCAATAGTAACTTAAAAGTGTTAAATTATTGCATCAACAATAATAAGTTGCAATAACTTTTAATTTTTAGCTGCAATAGAAACTTTAATATATTAGGAAAAATTGTTACAATAACTTAAAATGAAAGAATCGTTGATACCAATTGTTTTTGCAATCTATTGCAACAAAATTTCGAATTAATAGTTTATTGCAGCAAAGTTACCATTGCAATAATTTGATATTAATTCTTTTACAATCTATTACAATCTTTTAAAATCCTCTGCCAACTTCGAAAAATATTTGCAGCTTAATTTGACATTGAATAAGTCAGTCAACGATGTTGAGGCAACATAACCAAGAACTTCTGTCCACAAATCATTTGGAAGAGATGATTTAATGGAAGAAGAATAAGACTTTCTCTTGTAACTTGTTGTTCTTACTACATTAAAAAATGTCTACTACATTAAGTATTAATACAACAAAATATGTATATAGTAGTTTTAGACAAAATATAACATCTACAAGTTAAAATGGTTGCAATAGTAACTTAAAAGTGTTAAATTATTGCATCAACAATAATAAGTTGCAATAACTTATAATTTTCAAATGCAATAGAAGCTTTAATATATTAGAAAAAATTGTTGCAATAACTTAAAATGAAAGAATCATTGCAATAAATTGATAACAATTGTTTTTGCAATCTATTACAACGAAAATTTCGAATTAATAGCTTATTGCAATGAAGTTACCATTGCAATAATTTGATATTAATTCTTTTGCAATTTATTACAATCTTTTAAAATCCTTTGCCAACTCTGAAAAATATTTGCAGTTCAATTTGACATTGAATAAGTTAGCCAACGATGTTAAGGCAATATAACCAAGAACTTTTGTCCACAAATCATTTGGAATAGAAGATTTCTTGTAACTTGTTGTTTGATATTATTTTATTGTGTTAAAAGCTTACAAAAAAAACCATTGTTGTTGGATGTGAGAAGATAAAATAGATAAAGTGACTTTTTATGGTGCTAAAAAACTAAAAATTTGGCTCCATTGCTGTGGATGCTCATAAGCCCAATCACAAGGATTTAAAAGGCAAGAATTTAAATGTATTCTATCAGCCCAATAACAAGGATTTAAAAAGCTAACAATTTCATCCCGTTAACATAAAATATCTCTCTAATCTCCTCCTTCTCCATCATCGTTGCTTCGACCATCATCGTTTTCTCCACTGTCAGAGACTCCGCCTCCGCCTCCTCCACCACCACCACGTCCATTGCCACCTCCTCCACCTCCTTCGCCACTGCCGCCACGAGGGCCTCTATATTGTCTAAGATACGTCATATCTTCTGACATCCGAAGGACATGGGGTAGTATTTTCATGGCTGCCTCTGCAACAATTTAAAGCTTAGTTGAGTTCTTATCAACCTTTGATCCCATTTCGATATTATCAAGCCCCAATAGAGCCTTGTGTGTCTCTTCTTTAGCCTCTCCGAGGTTTTTTTTTTTTTGTCCACTAAATGATAAATCCTCCCAATACTTTTGAGTACCACTTCTGTCGTTCCCTCAAAAACACCAAATTTGGACAGTCTGTTGAATAGTTTGTCCTTATCACCTAACAATACAATACAACCAAGTCAAAATTCAATAAAAATATAATGAATATAATTTTCAAAAAAATATATATATATATTCATGACTTGGTTTATTATGCAACATTACTTATACTTTGTATGATACATTGTAAAACAAAGCAAGTGCATACACATTAAAACCTACACTTCTTCCACCCAACCAACCAAACTCTGTATCATACATTGTAAAACAGGGCAAGGGTATATACATTACTAACGATATCAAATAAGAAATAAAATAATCGAAATACGAAAAAACAGAGATGAAAAATCATGTACCTCTTGATTTTATTAATTTGGCCAACCTCTCTTCAATCTCAGTCTTAGCATTGTAACTTTCACCATAGTACATTGTTGTTCACTTTTTTTTTCTTCTTTAGGTACTTCTCATCGTACAAAATTTTCATAAATTTGGTTAAGCAATATCTAAATACTATATTGAATTTTATAATCTCAATATCTCAAATTGATAGAATAAAAAAAAAATTATTTAATTACCCAAGTCATTACTATGAATTAAACAAACAATTAAAAAACTACTATTTTCTAATTACTATTCTAAAACCATATTTGCAGGAAACACAAACTCTGAAAAGCATAAAGCTTCTATTGACTCTAGTCATAAAAACTATTTTATTGACTCTAGTATGGCAGTATAGGTTGTATCTAAAAAAAGAAGAAGTATAGTAGTATAGGTTATAGACCGGATCCTAAAGTGTACAGGTGTTTTAAGCTTTTATGGGCCGGATCCTAATGGATATAATTTTTTTAAAAAATCATTTATATGCATAATTTGGTTTATTATGCAACATTATTTATACTCTGTATGATACATTGTAAAACAGAGCGAGCGTATGCACATTAAAACCTACACTTCTTCCACCCAACCAACCATACTCTGTATCATACATTGCAAAACAGAGCAAGAGTATACACATTACTAATGATATCAAACAGGAAATAAAATAATCGAAATCCAAAAAAACAGAGACGAAAAATCATGTACCTTCTCGAAATTCTTAATTTGGCCAACCTCTCTTCGATCTCAGTCTTAGCATTGTAACTTTTACCATAGTAAATTGTTATCCACTTTTTTTTCTTCTCCATGTACTTCACACTGCACAAAATTTTCATAAATTTGGTTAAGCAATATCTAAATACTATATTGAATTTTACAATCTCAATATCTCAAATTGATAGAATAAAAAAATATATATAATTACCCAAGTCATTACTACCAATTAAACAAACAATTAAAAAACTACTATTTTCTAATTACTATTCTAAAACCATATTTGCAAGAAACACAAACACTGAAAAGCATAAAAGCTTCTATTGACTCTAGTCATAAAAACTATTTTATTGACTTTAGTATAGTAGTATAGGTTGTTTCTTAAAAAAGAAGTATAGTAGTATAGGTTATAGATTAGATCCTAAAGTGTACAGGTGTTTTAAGCTTTTATGGGCCAAATCCTAGTGAATATAATTTATAAAAAAAAAACAAAAAATCATTTATATTCATGATTTAGTTTATTATGCAACATTACTTATGCTTTGTATGATAGAGCAAGAGTATACACATTACTAACGATATCAAACAGGAAATAAAATAATCGAAATACGAAAAAATAGAGATGAAAAATCATGTACCTCTCGATTTTCTTAATTTGGCCAACCTCTCTTCAATCTCAATCTTAGCATTGTAACTTTCACCATAGTACATTGTTATCCACTTTTTTTTCTTCTCCAAGTACTTCTCACCGTACAAAATTTTCATAAATTTGGTTAAGCAATATCTAAATACTATATTGAATTTTATAATCTCAATATCTGAAATTGATAGAATAAAAAAAAATTTATTTAATTACCCAAGTCATTACTATCAATTAAACAAACAATTAAAAAACTACTATTTTCTAATTACTATTCTACAACCGTATTTGCCGTAAACATAAACTCTGAAAAGCATAAAGCTTCTATTGACTCTAGTCATAAAAACTATTTGAGATAATTACACTTACTTCTCAACAATGTTTTAGTGCTCATTTGGTGCTGCATGCAAATTTGGTTTATGTCGAAAAAGACTGTAGGGTCTAGACAGATTTGAGGAAGAATTTATGAGGACATCATCTATACTATAATCCCACAAAGACAACCTTTCTACTCCATTCAATATTCTTAATCCGCATTCTTCATCTGACTCAGCATCTCTTTTGATGAATATTGCAACCTTGTTTTTACATTCCCACCAGGCCATGTCACGAATCAAATCGTGCATCTTAACGAACTCTTCTGATTCACCACTCTCTAGTAAACATTCACGCTTCAAACTTCTGATTATATATTCTCCATCACAGTAATATCCATCTAGAAACCTTTCTGCTCTCCAATATTCAATGTGTTCTTCTTTCCTGATGTTATATCCATCAGGGAATAGACAACAATACAAGAAACAAGACTTAAGGGTAGCATTCTGCAGTTTTTTGAAACTAAACTTCAAAGGAAGCAAAACAGAATCCATGCCTGGAAACTCTGAAGGAGTGTTCCTCAATGCGGCTATTTCAGACTCCCAGTCTTCTGGATCCTCCCTACTAGCCATTGCACGCCCAACACTGACCAGATCTAGCGGCAAGCCTTTGCATTCTGCAGCCATATCTTCTGCAAGCTTCGGTATACGTGGATCAAAATTTAAAGTGTTTTCACCTAACTTCATCTGAAACAAACGTAAGGCTTCTTCTTGTGTTAAACACTCTACCTTGATATTTTGTTGAGCTCCCATGAGGCCACAAACTTCCTCTAATTGGGTTGTAAATATTACTTTGGACTCATTCAGATCATCTTGAAGAGGAATTCCTACAAGGTTGAGATCAAGCCGTTCCCATATATCATCTAACAATAACAAAAACTTTTTCTTTTCTAGCCTGCGGCATATTAGATATATGCGGTAAAAACTAAAAATATATGAGAAATTTTTTTTTAGAATTAGTTTTAAGCTACCCACGATCAAAACCCAGGAGCAAACACGATCAAAACCCAGGTTCAATACCCACGATCAAAACCCAAGAGCATGCATGAATCAAAGCCCATTGTAGGATCTGCCACAACTAAACAGAGGAGCAACTGTGTCTTTCTTCCTTGGCTCGGATTTGCCACAGTTGTCTCAAGCAAGTGGGAGTGAGTGAGTTTGGTGAGCAAGCCGAGTGGGAGTAAGTGAGTTTTGGGAGTGAGAGTGAGTTTTGATCCGTTTTGAGATGTGTTTTTTACTTATTTGGTGTTAGAGTAACGGAAAACATTGAGGTGGGTTACGGAGCACTCACGATCAGAATCACAGGTGGGCAAAGTGTCAAAATTTAAACCACGGGTGAGCACATAGAATTAGTGGCAAACCATAGGTGTATAAAGTGTAATTATCCCAAACTATTTTATTGACCCTAGTTTAGTAGTATAGGTTGTTTCTAAAAAAAAAAAATAGTATAGTAGTATAGTCTATAGATCGGATCCAAAAGTGTACAGGTGTTTTAAGCTTTTATGGGCCAGATCCTAATGAATATAATTTTCAAAAAAAAAAAAAAATCATTTATATTCATGATTTGGTTTATTATGCAACATTACTTATACTTTGTATGATACATTGTAAAATAGAGCAAGCGTATACACATTAAAACCTACACTTCTTCCACCCAAACATCCATACTCTGTATCATACATTGCAAAACAGAGCAAGAGTATATACATTACTAACGATATCAAATAGAGAATAAAATAGTTGAAATATGAAAAAACAGAGACGAAAAATCATGTACCTCTCAATTTTCTTAATTTGGCCAACCTCTCTTCAATCTCAGTCTTAACATTGTAACTTTCACCATAGTACATTGTTATCCACTTTTTTTTCTTCTCCAAGTACTTCTCATTGTACAAAATTTTCATAAATTTTTTTAAGCAATATCTAAATACTATATTGAATTTTATAATCTCAATATCTGAAATTGATAGAATAAATTTTTTTTTTTTTTTAAAATTACCCAAGTCATTACTATCAAGTAAATAAACAATTAAAAAACTACTATTTTCTAATTACTATTCTAAAACCATATTGGCAGGAAACACAACTCTGAAAAGCATAAAGCTTTTACTGACTCTAGTCATAAAAACTATTTTGTTGACTCTAGGATAGTAGTATAGGTTGTTTCTAAAAAAAAAAGGTATAGTAGTATAGGCTAGAGACTGGATCCTAAAGTGTATAGGTGTTTTAAGCTTTTATGGGCCGGATCCTAATGAATATAATTTTCAAGAAAAAAAAAAAACATTTATATTCATGATTTGGTTTATTATGCAACACTCTATATGAAACATTGTAAAACAGAGTAAGCGTATGCACATTAAAACCTACACTTCTTCCACCCAACCAACCATACTCTGTATCATACATTGCAAAACAGAGCAAGAGTATACACATTACTAATGATATCAAACAGGAAATAAAATAATCGAAATACAAAAAAACAGAGACGAAAAATCATGTACCTTCTCGAAATTCTTAATTTGGCCAACCTCTCTTCGATCTCAGTCTTAGCATTGTAACTTTTACCATAGTAAATTGTTATCCACTTTTTTTTCTTCTCCATGTACTTCACACTGCACAAAATTTTCATAAATTTGGTTAAGCAATATCTAAATACTATATTGAATTTTACAATCTCAATATCTCAAATTGATAGAATAAAAAAAAAATATAATTACCCAAGTCATTACTATCAATTAAACAAACAATTAAAAAACTAATATTTTCTAATTACTATTCTAAAACCATATTTGTAGGAAACACAAACTCTAAAAAGCATAAAGCTTCTATTGACTCTAGTCATAAAAACTATTTTATTGATGAAAGTTCAATTAGTGTGTAAAACACCAATGAACGATTAGACCTCCAAATTACAAAATTACCAATACAAGCTTATACACAAACAATATATATGCGGAAAGATGAATATAAGCTAAATCCAAATTGGTAAAACACTCCAAACCAAAATTAATCATAATCACAGCAGTAATTAAAAGGTATAGAGTAAGGGAAGAGAGATGCAAACACAAAGATAAAACGGTGATGTGTTATCGAAGAGGAAACCGAAGTACTCGGCGAAAAATCTCTCTGCCGCCCCCCAAGCGGTCAATAATCCAATAAAGAATAAAGTTGGGATACATGAATAGCAGAAGACCCTCAAAGCCTAATCTGCCCAGTGCACCTAATCCCTCCAAGTTTCTTGCTCTAATAGGGTTACGCTAAACCTTGTCTTCTCTAGCTTACCAAATCCCACAATAGCCCATTACATCAACCAAATGAATTGGTCTCTTCTGAACTGCTTCCTAAGCACCAAAAGGCCTCCTCACTAATGTGGGTATGGTGAAATAAGGATTTGGCAAAATGTATCTCTCAAGAATATGTCAATGGAGAGGGTGAGAGTAGAGGAATTTGGAGAATCAAATGATGAAAATTGTGGATGAGTCAATCTTGTTTTTCTCTAGGGTTTCTCTCTCTAAATTCTCTCTTGAGGCTCTCTACATTTCGTGGGTATAAGGGTATTTATAGTTGGTATTTGCTCATGTTCAAGAATATGTTTAACTAAGTTGGGTTTACTTTAAATCAATTAAGCTGAGTTGAGTTGGGATGAGGCAATTTGTGGTATTGTTTGTAGAAGTTTGATTTTTTTTTTTTGGGTTCATGGTTGGGTGTAAAAATAACATTTTTTAAAAAACCAGAACGAGCAAAGAATCGAAAAAGAGACTGATTATCAGTTTCCTGGTATGACCAGGGTTGAACCAATGATGTCTTAATTAGTATAATTTAAATATTTAAATAATTTTTATATGAATTTTGATTTTTCATAAATTATATTAAGAAAATATAAAAAATAGAAAGATTTTTTTGGGCATGCAACTTTTTTTTTTCTCTAATTACTAATTGTTAACAAAGAATAGTTTACTATTTAAGTTTCATATTTTTGTTTTAATAAATAATAGTTTAATAATTTAACCTTAACTTTGAACCATTTATTTAAAAAAAAAAAACTAAAAGTAAAAGTAAAACCAAAATCGAAAAGTCATAACGACTAGACAAGTATTAGGGGTGGCAATTCATGTTTGCGTGTCGGGTTTGTGTCATGTTAACTCATGAGTATCTGATTATATGGATCAACATTAATCCAACATGTTTATTAAACGAGTCAAGATTTCTCAACCCTAACACTTCCCATTATTAAATGGGTTAGTTGTGTCCACCTATTTATCAGATTTTATCAAAATGAAAAAAAAAAAAAAATTGAGTATTAACCAATTATATATGAATTATGAAAAACCAAAAAAAAATAAAATTTATTATAAAATTCAAAATTAACAAATAACTATATCACAAATAATCATTTAAAACTAAAACATATCTCATTATCATAAATAATCAATCATAATATGTCAAAAAAATAAACCACAATACTAATAAGTTTATATATCTAGGGTTTGAAGGATATATTAGTGCAATGTCATTTAATTAAATGGGTCAGACAGGTCAAATGAGTTTCATGGATTGGATACTAACTGAACCTATTTATTAAATGGGTTAATCATGTCAACCCGAATATGACATTAACCTATTAAGTCTCAACCCATAACCTGCTAATTTCGTGTCGTGTCGTGTTGAGTTCGCAGGCCGTGTCCAATTTTGTCACCCCTATAAGTTTGTTCATCTTCTTTTTTTTCCCCCTCCCTTTAAGTCTATCATCACCACACGTTACCAGTACCTTACCATTATATCAAATTCAAACTTTTACTTTTTAGTCATCTTCTTTTTCCTTCCCCCTACACTCTTTTCGACAAGGCTTCTCTAGTTCTCCACAAGTTCTTTAAAATCTAATTCCATCGAAAGGCTTAAATCAAAGCTTTCTCATACATTTCATCCAACACAAGTAATTCTTTCATTTTATTTTTCACTGTCAGATCTAAGATTTCCCCCAAACCTCATTTTAGTGCAGATCTATGATGTTTTTACAATTTAATTATAGTTTTTTTTTTCCCCTCTTCATCCTCAGTCACAATATCCAGTTTAATTGCCCTGTTTCTCGGTTTTGCCAGTAAAAGCCTAAGGTTAAAATGCACAAAGACAAATATGGGACAGGGTTCACTCGCTCATATGCATAATTTTATACAACTACTGAAGCCAATAAAATTTTTTGCCCTGTCACAGGTTCAAGTATCAATTCCAAATTTGTGCGCTTGCACATGAAGTCTGCTAAACGATAGGATGGTTAAAATTTTTGAAAACATGGATCGAATACAATAGTATAAACAACAAAATAATTCATTAAAAAACCAATTAAAATAGACCACAAGTACAATTGTAAGTAAATTTAATGTGGAATTTGAAAGTCTATTAAAACTTTTCATGACATGTTTGGTTGATTCATATGAAATTTGGATTGTGGACCCATAATCTTGACATTGAAATTGACAGAAGGCTAATTTTCTCTTTTGCATCACATCTATACTCTTTGAGATCTCAAATACCTCGGGTCCTTTGTTGCAATCACTTGAATCCTAGCATCAAAACTCAAAAAGTAAAACTAAGGTAATCACCATAAATTTGTCTAATTTGACAATAAAATCCCAAAAGCTAATTACACACCAAATACAATAATTTCCACAAATTAGAACTATTTGAGCCAAAAATGAAAACTAAAAAATCATTCACATATGGAGACACATAAATTAGGAATGAAACAAACCTTGCAATATATTAAGAGAAGAGGAGACAAACCAACATTTAAGAACAAAACTTGCAAGAGCATGTTAAAAAAGGATTGAGACTTCCAAAGAACCAATAAAGAAGACCATGGACCTTAAATAGCCTTAATCCCAATACTTAATTCACACTTACAACTTTTACAAACCATTTGCTGCAAAGTGCCTATACTAACAACTTTCATCAAAGACTTGCTGCCCACCAGAATGTTACCCAAGTGAAGGCCATGACACATTAACTTCAAGCTCTCTAAGAATACAAAAAATATACACAATTGATATTAACCACTGATTGTAGAAAAGGACACTCTTCCGCCTAGTTTGAAAGGTGTACAATAACCAAAAATTACAAATGTTCAGTTGTAAGCAGAATTATAATCACAGTTATAGTGAGTATGGTATATGTAAGACCTAAAAGATAAAAAAAAAAATGCAAACAATATAGAATGAAAAGCCAAAAATTAAAGAGTGAACTACCAATCCCATCAGGTAGGGAACTGCCAAATCCTCATCTTCTTTCTTGGGGGAGCACCATTTTTTTGTTGCATCATTGTGTTTTCAAGAACAAACATTATGGTTTCAAGAACAAACATTATTAATAAAGCTGTGTGAAACCCAATAGTAACAAACAAAATTCAACAAATACCCAAAGCAACAAAACTAAGCAATCAAATATTGAAGCACGAATCCTTAAGAAAAATAAAATAAAGAGATTAAAAAGAGAGAAAGAATATCTAGCACAACAATACAAAGAGAGAGAGAGGGGGAGAGAGAGAGAGAGGGTGGAGTAGAGTATGTTTGGAGTTTTTCTCTTTGGGAATGGTTTGTGTGAGGATAGATGCATGGAAAAGGTGGGTACAAAGAAACATTCTTGAGAGGAACTGAGAAAGAAACAATATAAATACATCTTAAGTTCAATTTCAAAAACTAACAGAAGAGTGCTACGATTTTGTCTGGCATGTTTTAAGTGGGAGTTAGAGAGGTGTTTATACCGATTTTTCCTTGAGTTTTGTCTCAATTTAGAAAGACAAAAATTAGAATTCCAAATAGAGATTATAGTGCTTTAAGGAGATTATATCAAACACAATACTTGATCAGTTTTGTATCATTCATTCTTCATGCATCTGGTTTGTGAGTTATTTAATTATAGTTTAGATTTCTTCTTGTGTACAAAATTTATTTATTGTTTTTGTTTAATAAATTTATATAATCTCTGGTTTATGATTAATTCTATATATTACTATTATCTATAAATACTTATACGGGCATGATATATAGGTCCAACCCATTAACTTTTGTATACCCAAGAACTATGAGTCCAATAGCAAGTTGTGGGCCACACTGGTCTAGAAATCAACTACAGATCAAGGACCAGACTGGTTGGTAACGATAATGCCTTAGGGGAATTGCCTGCCGAGAACTAGTTGGCAGCAGGTGCAAATTTCAAGACAGTCACATTTGTCTTGAGAAGTGGGTCCCATCTGGTCAGGAATATAACCTAGAGGGACCCCACCAACATAAACAAACCTCCCCCATCATCATGACAATCCCATTAAGGGAAGTCTATAAATAGGGGCCGAAGGAGTGAGAAAGGGGATTGGAAAAATCAGGGTGAAAGAGACACACGAGAGAAAACTGTGAGGATCAACTAAAGAGGAGAAGCTCACTTCTAAGCTTGAGCCTCCTTGGGGAACAAACATAGGGTAGAGGAATACGGGCTGGGCTAGAAAATCTCTCACTTGGGTTGTTAGATTGGCCTCAGGGGGTTTTCCCATTATAGGAAACTCTTCATCCACGTTATACAAGTAAATTGGGGGCTTGACCTCAAAGCTCACAAGGCACGTTGGTTTAGTTAATGGTAACACTTAACTAAAGGGTAACGGATGACTAAATTGACAAAATTTGAAATTTAGAAGACCGTAATGAAAAAACTGAAACTTAGAAGACTGAAATGACAACAGTTGAAACTTAGAAGGAAAAATTTTGGATTTTAGCCTACCAATTATAAAGAAAAAAAATTAACTTAAGAAGAAAATGAAATAGACATTTCATTAGATCTCATTTTTTATAATCTTCCTGTGCATAGCATGGGTTAGCGACTAGTTATCTATATATATATATATATATATATATATATATATATATATATATGTATATATAAAACCGAAACCTCTGAAACTCTCACAATTTTCCATGTCAGCTTAATATTTAAATAAAATTGTCATTTTATTTAAATAAAATTATTTTTATTTAGTTCAAACTTAACAATGAGTGAAACTTTATTTTTCTAATAAGTCCAACTTAAACTCAAACTCATCATTTTTTTTACACAAAATTATTTTTGTTTAGTGAAACTCTATCTCTCTGACAAGTCCAACTTAAACTCAAACTCATCATTTTTTTTAACAAAATTATTTTTTTTTAATCCAAACTTAATAAGGGGTGAAACTCTATCTCTCTAGCAAGAACAACTTAAACTCAAATTCAAACGTTGATAATTTTTCTTTAATATTTTTTGATTTTTCAGAGGTTTTAAGGGCCCGTTGGTAGAGGAGTTTGAGTAATGTTGTTTAGGTATTTTTGATATACATGTGGGTGAAAAAATGTGTGGAAATGTGTGTAATGTTATTTAAAACATGAAAATGTGTGTTAGAGTTGAGCTACCAAATAGGGCGTTAATATCTGAATTTTTGAGTTATTTTTTTGTAGTATCTGAAATTGTCTGACAAATTTTTTGTATGTCATTGCATGTTTAAGCAATGACTTCTTCATCAATTTGTAACAAAAATTGAAATTATACAAGAGCAAATCATGCAATAGTGTACTTTCTTAACCAATTTAAGATTTTATAAAATTATTTTAGTCTATCTTATAAATAGGTAAGTTCTCGTGCATAGCACGGGTTAGCGACTAGTTATTATTATTATTATTGTTATTATCTTCATTATTATTATTATCATCATCATCATCATTTAAACACATTCTTGTGACCTGGAAGCTCCAAGTTCCAATTTTATTGCTTTCATTTATTTATTTATTTATCAATTGATTCATAAAGTGATGGCCTAACAATATGGGTAACAATATTGCCATTACCCAAAATTTACCAGTAGCCAAACAAAAGATGGTTCGGGTTGGCTCGAGCTCATTCCCTTTTCTTCCTGGGCCCAAAGTAGTTCAGTTTTTCCTGGCCTAATCAAGGATTTGGGGCTTCTTGGATGTACTAGGGATTTGGCGAGCCGTTGGTTCAGTAATGAAACCACTTTAATCTAAATCCTTGTTAATATTATTTTTAATTAAAATTCAGTCTATCCATATTAGTCTACAAATTGTTTTAGTTAACTTCCAAGTTGTTTAGGAGCTCCTTTTACTTTTTTCTTGTGTGTGTTTGTTTCTAAAAAAGAAAAAGAAAAAAAAGAATGAGTAATTGTCCCACATTACTTAAGACTTAAGAGAGTATGTTGTGTATAGTATAATTTGCTCTACCCTCCCATAAAAGTTGCCATGACTTTTGAGTAGAGTTGTGGTGTGTCTTTGTGTTAAAACTCCTTTCTCTTTCTCTTGTGTGTATGTGTGTTTGTTTCTTAAAAAAAAAAAAACATTGTTTACGAGCTTAGGGCCAGTTTCAAAATATGATAATTTGGAAATAATTGTTGTGTTATCTCTTAAACACGATGTTATTTAAAAAGAAAAAGGAAACAAATGATGAGGTTAAAAAAAGATGAAAAATTGATCAAATCAAAAAATTACCAGGAAGCTCCTAAAATATTAGTATTGAAAGAGTACCACATTTCATTCTTTTTTTTTTTTTTTTTTTTTTTTTTGAGATAAAAGATAGAAGTATTTTCAATAAATAAGCAAGGAAGTGTACAAAATAGAAGGCCCAGCTGCAAACACCAGCCCGCCTAGCCTAGAAAGACCATATCAGTCCCAAAAGAAAGAAAAAAACAAGTACTATGCCGTTAATAAGCTATACAAGTAAAAAAAAAAAAAAAAGACTACTGGGCTCTCTCTCTCACCCTAATTCTCTTCTTTTCTCCCAGCCACCAAATGTTATTGCTCTCCCCCTCTCTCTCCAGGAGATGCTACTGTCAACCATGACTTGTCCATGGTATGTCTTCTTCTCTTTCTCTTCTTGATGTTCTTTCTCTCATCCCAAACCACCTTCTTCTTCTTCTCTTTTTCTTTTTGATTTTGTTTCTCACATCCCAAACACTGCACTCTGGTTGGTTCGGCCCCGTTCCTTCCTTACAAATCGGTGTCGGTTTCAAAATATGGCAAAACCGACATCCGACCCAAATCGATTATCTCATCCCTAGCTAATGGGTATTCGCTCATGTTCAAGAATATGTTTAATTGACTCGTTTTTACTTCAACACCGCCACATTTTCAGTCGAAAATGTCTTTTTAGAGCTTATTACACTGCTGCTTCAGCACTGTCTTCCGAAGTAGACCATGTGTTCGATGAATGTCCTAAACCAAAACTTGAAGTTAATGTTACTGATGAAGTTAGTGTTTTTAGAAGTATTCGGAAAGAGCCCAAACTGTTTCCCTTAGTTGGTAGGGTGTTCAAGTCTTTGAATTGGATGGTTGCAAGGGAAATAAGATTTTCGACCGCCGTGGGGAAGCACGGATTTTCTCATGCAACCAATGCATTTAGAATGGTGGTTCATATTTTCGCGTTATGTGGGATGCGGTTGGAAGTGTATGCTTTGCTTAGAGATATGGTTGGATATTATAATGAAGTTAATTATGATGCTTTTGAGTTGTTCCCGAATTTGCTGGACTCACCTCGCCACGCGGTGAGATCGCTTGTTGTATTTGATGTACTAATAAAAGTTTTCGCGGCCAATTCAATGCTTGAGTATGCTGTGGATGTGTTTTTGCGTGCTAAGAGTATTGGGCTTAAACCCGATGTTTGTTCGTGTAATTTCTTGTTGAAGTGTTTGGTGGAAGCAAATAAAGTGGAATTTGTTAGAAGTTTATTTGAAGATTTTAAAAATTCTGGGCCGCCACCTACTGTTTACACCTACACAATTATGATGAATTTTTACTGTAAAGGGGATACTGGTCGGGATGTAGATATTGGACAAGCAACTGAAATTCTAGAAGAATTGGAGAGAAGTGGGGAAATCCCAACTGTTGTGACATACAGTACATATATCCATGGGCTTTGTAAAGTTGGTTGTGATGAGTTTGCCTTGGACTTAATTCGGAATTTGAGATGTAGAAACCAACCTCTCAATAGTTATTGTTATAATGCTATTATTTATGCGTTTTGCCAAAAAGATAAAGTATATGAAGCTTTGGAAATTTTGGAAGAAATGAAGAGCTATGGAATACTTCCAGATGTTTACAGTTACAGCATTTTGATCGATGGGTTTTGTAAGAAAGGGGATATTGAGAAAGGTCTTAAATTTATTGAGGAAATGGATCATTATGGTTTAAGGCCATCGCTAGTTACTTATAGTTCACTCTTCTATGGTTTATGTAAGAGTGGACTGATGGACATCTCACTAGATATGTTCCATAATCTTGGGGCTACTGGTTATGTATATGATCATATTGCTTATGGAATCTTAATCAATGGATTTTGTATGCTGGGTGATATGCATTCAGCCAATAAACTTTTGGAGGAGATGATCAGCAATAATTTGGTTCCTGCTGCTTTCATTTTCCACAGTCTGATACATGGGTTCTGCAAGATGGGGATCTTAGATAAGGCCTTGGAAGTTTTCAATAACATGCTACAACATGGTGTCTTGCCTGATACCATCACTTGCAATGTTATAATTGATGGATATTGCAAGGTAGGGCACTTTGAGGAAGCCACGAAACTTATGGGTGAAATGCAAGAACTGGGCATTTCTGTTAACTCGTATACCTATAATGCAGTTATTAACGGCCTGTGCAAGGTAAGAAAATCAGAAAAAGCATGGGAACTTTTTCCTCAAATGCTTAAGAGGAATGTACTCCCTGGAGTTGTTAATTATGGTACACTGATGGATGGCTTTGCTAAACAGTTGAATTTTAAGAAGGCCTTGATGTTGTATGCAAGAATGCTAAAAGCTGGGTTAATGCCTGATACAGTCATGTATACAATTCTTGTTAACATATTTTGCCAGATGGGAGAAATGCTTGCAGCGTATAATCTGTTCAAGGAAATGACTGAAAAGGGTGTCCTTCCTGATAAGATTTCTTACACATCTTTGATATCTGGATTTAGTAGAATGGGGGACATGAAGAAGGCTTGGGCATTGTTAAATGAAATGCTGAGGAAAGGCCATTTGCCCAGTGTTGTCACTTATACCTGTTTAATTCATGGATTTTGCAAGTTGAAACGCATGGATATTGCCAAATTGTTGGTTGATGAAATGAGGAGAAACAAAGTGACCCCGGACGTGGTAACTTACACTGTTCTCATTGTTGGGTACCGCTGTCTTGGAAATATTGAAAAGGCACACGAGTTATTCGATGAAATGAAGGAAAGTGGTATCATTCCAGATGATATTGCACATATTGCACTAGGGTATAAAGCTGGTGCAGTTTCTGAAGGCTAGGAAGCTACTGGAGTGATTTTTTGAAGACCAGAAGGTATATTACTGTTCCTCTCTTCCTATTTTGTAGTTTAGTATTTACAACTTTATATACTGGTTTAATACATAAAAATTTCTTGTGAAGCTAATTATAATCAATCTTCCAAACTTTATCTACAATTATAAATATATTGCTGTAAGGGATACCTTTGCTCATATACTTGCAAAAATGCAATTATCTGAAGATCCACATTGTTTAATATTCTGAAAGATCTATCATTCATAACCAAGAAATGTGAGCTGTGTTATTTATTTATTTATTCTTTTTTTTGGGGTTGGGGGTTTGTTGTGGAGACTGAGATTTGAACCATAAAGTGCTTTAATCCAAAGTCTGACTTCTTGGGACCATATAGTGCATTATTTTCTATTTGGATAAACAATCTTTGTCACACCGAGGTCCCTCTGATGTAATTTTCTAAACAATTTTACAAGTTCCCAAAAAGTTTGCTAGTTTTAAATTGAAGTACATAACCTGATGCTGTCCTGTGTCAATAGTTGTTTGTGAATTTCAATGTAAATCATGTATATTGTTGATCATGTGAAGTTTCTTGCATATCTCTTTGTTATTTTGGAAGGTTTAGTATGCCTTAGCATGCCGTGTGTCTTGCTTAATTATTTCTTTTTTGTTCAATAGTATACTTTATTCTTTTATTTTGTCTAAATTATTCCCATTTCCTTATTCTATCTAGAGTTTGTAATTTTTATTGCTTTTAACCTTCTTCAAAAAATATTTCACTTGTGCATGAGTTTGATTCAAAAAGTTTACAACAAAAAAATGTTTACTTTGATCCTGATGAGGTGACTGCTTAAGGTGATTTTGATGTCAATGTTTTTGTTATGGAAAGCACCATCAGAAATTCATGCAATACTGGTTTACATTATGTCTCTTTAATTTTATTAATGTCAAATTTTTTGAATGATGCCGGCTGCTTTTACAGGAAATTTCATATTTGAAACTTGAAAGGGTCTACTAGAACTGAACTTCCTAGCTTTCTGCTTTTGCAGTTCAAAGGATCTTCAAAATTATTGAATGAACAAAGCTTGCTCACCTTGTCTGATTGACCAGGGTCCTACTTATTTCCATTTTGCAAATGCCACCTTGTAAGTTATTCCATGTGACTGGAAATAAGTCTGCAGGAATTCTAGATTTATTGAATAAATTATGATGGTAGCCTATTTCTTTCACTTTGTGCCACAGAATCAGTGAAGTGGATAATGCTCATGATGCCAGCTTTTTAATGATTGAAGACGTATTTATTTATTTATAATACAACTTCATTAGTATACAATTGGATTGGTTATGGAGATGGATAGCATTGCAAAGGCCACCATGGTATGGATTCTGAAACCCCATTTCATTTAAAACTTTTGTACTAATTTTGAAATTTTTTTTGGCAATCATCTTCTATGTCTCATTACATTATTCTGCATAGTTTTTGGTATAATAAGGCATGAAAAAAATAACTTGTGAGTAAATTGTGCCTCTTTTCTCTCTGTTTAGTTTTAGTTTTTTGTTTTTTTTGTTATGGTTTTGATTTTGTTTCTGTTTCAGTGTGGGGTTTTGGTTGAACCAACTCTAATCCTTCTTGCTATGATCAAAATTAATTAAAAACAATATGATTTTTTCTCAATTTGAGGTATTTTACATGTTTGAGTCATTCAGTGTCAAAGTTAGTAGGTGTTTCTATATTTATTTATTGATAAGTAAGAAAGTAGGTTTTTTTTTATGAAGTTTATCAATTTTATTATTTGGTTGGGTTAGTTTAGGTCCTAGTTATTACTTATTAGAAAACTTTTTTCCTTGTCTGAGTAGGAACATGTAATTTAGAGGGTTTCTTCTTCCTTTTTTTCTTCTTAACTTTGCTAATATGCAGGCAAATTTCCTAGTGTGGAACAGGTTCAGTATTGCGACTTTTGGACCATATTAACAGTTAAATTCCATTAGCTTTTATAGTTGAGAAACCTAGGAGGCTTAACTGACAGTCTTAGGTATTAAATATTTTTCTACTTTTTATATTCTGTCTTTGGTTTCTGCAATTTTGTACAAGCTGTTCACCCACTGACATTATCTTTTACAACCAAGTTGCTCTGTAAAACTCCAGTACTTTGAGGCTTTAGTCCTGACCTTACCTTTATGTACTCCCCTGAAAAACTAGACAGTTCAGCTGTTGAGAAACTATAGCAACTGTTTGCCTGTAGCTTTTGCCTATCAACCACATGCATGATGTTTTATCCATCTTGTCTGTTAACTAAGTGCTGATCCAGCCTTGGTTGGTTTATCGATTTGAAAGATGTAGAAGCATCAAAATAATGGAGAACTGACTGAAAGCATTCTTCTTATATGTGTTGTCCCATGTAATTGGATTTAGATGAATCTTGCAGATGCTAGGCATGGACAATGCTTACTCCTGGAGTTTGTTTCTCTAAGTCTCCAAAAAGGCAAGATATGCCTACTTCTCCATAGTTTTACACATTAAGTTCACTTTGAATTTTTCCCTTGAATTATTCATCAAGCTTGCTTAGTAATGAATGGCTTCTTAACCAATTAATGATTTCCCATTAACAATTTCTGAAAATTTTCAGAGGCAGAGTACTTTCCCAATTACAGATTTATCATTAGTGATGTTCTCTATTACTATCGAATGCTGTTCAAAGATTGATCCAGTCTGGGGTCAGTATGTTATTCTCTTTCTGTCACTCTCTTTCATACTGCTTCTAGTGATGGATCCTATTCAGCTTTGACCGTTGCATACATGTTGAAGCCACTACAAACAATTTCAGCTTTTTCAACGTAATTTTATCCGGTCACTAAAAAATGTTGATATAAACCTTAATTTTCTACAGTTGTAGGCAACTGTGGAGAAAAGCAAGGAAATTAGCATACTTATTTTAACAGTTGAAATAACTGTTGAGATATGTATTAAAAATAAAGGGCTCCCATTCCTGTATGTTTTTCCCTCCTAAATTTTTTCTTATTTTTATTCCTCACCGTTAGAAAAAGGGCCCCTAAAAATTTCTTAATTGAGAAAAGTTTTATTTACGGGCTGATAAACATTGATAAAATATATTAAATTTTTTTTATCAACGGTTTGTAACACATGTAGAAAATCAGTAACACATCTCACAATCCACTTGCGCTCTCACTCTTTGAAAATTTTTTTTTCCTCAAAAAAACAATAACCTTATTATTTTTGCAGTGGCATTTTTTCACTCACTCTCTAACGCTCTCATCTCTCTCAGAAAAACCTAAGTCCTATTTTCCTAGTAGATTGATTTCATCTGGTTTCTTCTACTTGGATTGGAAAATTTCTTGAATTTCAAGGCTTTGGTAAGTGATTTTCTGGTTAGATCTCTGAATTCCATGTGATTTCTCACACCTTCTCATCTATTTGATCGATTCAAAAACTTATTTTCTGATCAATTTTTCTTGGACTCGAATAATTGAAGCTCACAAAGCAATTTCACTCACATTTTTGAAGTGAACAGGTTCTTAACTCTCTCTTAGCTTGCAATGATCTCCTTTTCTCATCTATATTATGTGATTGTTGGAGCTCAATGTTGTTGATTCCTTTTTTTTTTCTTTTTCAATTTTAGAATCTCTGTATTTGATTGAGAACCTAAAGCACTCAGAGGATTTTGAACTCTATGGTTCTTGTTTGAATTTTCTCTTGAATTGAGTATTGAATTTGATTGTGGTGATGAGCTAAAGCTTATTGACTTCCTAGAATCAGCCATTAATATGATTGAATTTGTTTGAATTTTCTCTTGAATTGAGCATTGCATTTTCTCTTTACGAATGTAAGTGCTTGTGCATTCTCTTTAACTGCACTTTTTGATTGGTTGTATCGCATAGAAATTTTTGGGACATGTCTGGGTTGTGGGACACATTTGTTTGAATATAATATGATGAAGCTTCATATGTTGGCTTCAAATGTGAGGGACTAATTAGAATCATAGCTAGAATTTTGAATGAGAGAGACCATTAGGTGCTGTGGAGTGGTTATCAATGGGTAGGATGGGCTGAATTTCTTGGATGGCTGAAGGAGCGTTTTTGGTGAAATCGTCATCTATAATTTATTGGGAACTACATAGTGAACTTATTTGGAATGCAGTGAAATATGGAGGCATGTAGTGTTGATTTCTCAAGTTCAAGTGTTGACTGATCTGTTTTTCCCAAAAATTGTTGTGCCATTGTGTTGATTTCTCAAGTTCAAGTGTTTATTCATATGGCATGTTATTCGCATATCTGAGTATTTAGTGTTTTATTAAGTTAAGCCATGAAATCCAAGTTCTGTGATTTGTTTCTGGGCTAATTTGCTTATATTATCTTGAATTATGAGTGTTTTAGGTGCCATCAATTTTTTGTGTTCTCTATCTCTTTAGAGAGAGAGAGGGAGGGAGGAAGGGAGGGAGGGAGGGAGGGAGGGAGAGAGAGAGGAATGGGCTTTGGTTCCTAGAAGTAACTGGAAGTTGGATTTGGTAGATGAAAGATACAGTCTTAAAGGTCAAGCCTGAGGTTCAATGGAAGGCTGCAATATTAACCTGTGATTTAAATTTCTTATCAAAATCTTTAAATTAATAGTCTTTATGTTTTTGAACTTGCATATATATACCAGTGTATTTGGAAGGAGGGGGAGCAAGTTTCAAGGATGAGTAGAAATTGGAATTTGGTGGCTTTTAATATTAAAAGCAATAATTCATTTGAAGGCTTTAATTATTCTTGTAGTTTCATCATGTGTGCAGTTAGCTACATAGATCCAATGATGTAATATAGTCATGGTCCTGCCTTTTGTCATTCCTGCTTGTGTGCTTTTGATGAATATCTGCCTAGTTTAAAGGAACTTGTCAATTTTATGGTAGTAGGACAATAAAACACTCTCAGTACTTTGGGCCACCTGCAAGCATACACTTGCCACTAGTTTAAGAGGTGAAAAGTTGGGTGGGCTGGGGTGTGGTTGGGGAAGGTTCAGGTTTGAATCTTGCTTAGCAAAAAAAATCAGATGTAGGTATTTAGGGTGGTCTAATACTACTTGATGCAGAGCCTCTTTTGCCATAATTGTAAATCAAGTAGGAGATGAAAGGGAAACTGAGTCACACATACCTACTTGCATAAAATGGATGTCCTTATTACTTCATCTTACTTTCTAGAATGCAATAAACATATATTGTCTTAATATATATGAGACTGAAGATTTTTCACCACTATTCCCCAAATCCTAGCTGTTGATTTCTCTGTACCGGAACAGGGTTTGATAGGCCACTGTTCCTGTGTTCTTGTCTTTGGTCTCAGACTATCGGTAATCATAAGATGCATGCTTTCTGCACAACTCAGTAGGTAGCCAATGGTCCACTACTCAGTGCTCATATGGAAGTAATGACAAAGTATTTGTTTAACGGGTAAATTGGAGACTAATATAATTAAGCTAATTTGGGTAGTTAAAGGAACTTATACACAACATTAGGGACTGTTTGGATAGCTGAAAAACGTGCAATATTCTGTATTCATTTTCAGTTTTCTGTGGGACCCACCACTAAAAAATTGGTTTGGTTTTAACATTTGTACTTAGTTTTCATTTTCAGTATCTTAAAAGTTGGATTTGAATACAAAAAATGAAAAAAACTTTTCAGCATTTTTGTTTCTATGAATATGAATACAGTAGCATATTCGTAAATATTGTGAAAATACAAAGTTACCTTTTTTGAGTAATGTGAGTGTGTGTAAGTGAGAAAAGTTACTTTTTTTTTTTTGAAATAAAAAACAATGACCAAACCTAGGTATGATGTATTCTATACCCAAATTATGCATTCAAAACAACTTACCAAACACTACAGAATGTGAAAATAACTGCTTTTTTTCTATATTCAAATTCAAGATTTGAATATAGAATAAAGAAAATGAAAAGTGGATACACCACTTTTTGAAACCAAATAGGCCCTTAGTGATTTACCACATTTGGATAGATAAGAATGATTGGATTCACATTGGAAAAATCTAGAAACGAAGTGGAATAAGGAGGTAGTAATTTTTTAATTTTCTGCAACGTTCTTACAAGTTCCAACCAATAAAATAAAATAAAAATTCAGGCCTTATCTTTGAGGTAGTAATTTGTTAATTTTTCTGATTTCTATCAATTCTAAAAGCCCAAGGGCTACCAAACCACAGGGCTCTAGATATATGACATTCAACAAAAATATGTAGTGAGGATTCAGGAGAGGGACCACACAAAGAACAAGATAGATCTGGTTCTATAGAAAACCTGCTCAGTTTTTCTTTTGTGGGAAGAATGTCCAAAGCTACTCTCCAAAGCATCATTTTAAGTCTTTTGTGAATCTTTGATTTCCATATCCTTCCAAACACTGGAGGTGGCCTACTTGATGCCTCTAGAGTAAAACTTTCCCAACACCCAGATCTTACTGAGAAAGAGCCATTCATAGTTTTGGCCCACACCCACTTGTCTTCTTGATTGTGGCCTGATGGGAATATTTAGAATGGCCTTGACAGAGTCTTCATCATACAGTTTTTTCAATAAACCAACTTCCCAACCCGAAAGTATTTTTTTTAGTCCGCTCTTACTTGTCTTGTGAACTGATGTATATAAATTTGGAGACAACCTTAGTAAGGATATTTATAAATTTTAGTCCCTATCTCTTACTTGACCCTTACAAATGTCTTCTTTTCAGTTAGGAAAATTCCAACCCTTATATTTCTAACTTAACATTGGTGTTTGACTGTGTTCTCTTGGCCTCTCACCAAGGCATGCGATTTACAGGTTGTCAGTTGTATGCATCTATGAGGATTATTCTTAAATCAAAATTGGTCAGGATGCCTATAATAAAATTTGATGTCTATAATATTCAATTAATGGGATAGATTTCTTATAGTCCCACCAGCATTGTGTTGAAACCATATCCATATATGCATAATTTAAATAGGCAGATGAGTAGTAGAAATTACCTTAAACATAATTTAAAGTAATGTTTGTTCAGTATCATATAGTCCCACCAGCGTTGTGTTGAAACCATATACATATATGCATAATTGAAATAGGCAGATGAGTAGTGGAAATTACTTTAAACATAATTTAAAGTAATGTTTGTTCCGTTGGTGCTGGTAGATCTCAAGCTGGCTATTTACTAACTCTTCTTTTATGGGTGAGCTTACTAGATTGATTATAAGGACTATGCCTGAAGGAGCAGAGGTCACTAGTTCCTCTTTATCCCTCCCTCCCTCCCCTTGGGTGAGAACTCACTTATAAAAATATATAAATAAATAAGTTAACTCAAAGTTGGAAGTTTGAAGGGGGATACTTTAGTATCTAGAGGTTTTATGTTAAATGGAGTATATGAACTAAGCAATTATAGTTGCCCTTTGTTGTATTTGTTTTGGGCTTCTCATATGACTCGTACACTAGTGCTCTGTTGGTACCTTCTTAAGGCAGTATTGTAGCTCGTCCAGATCTTAGATTGATTTAAAAGTGGTTTTTTTTTTAATTATTATTATTATTTTAAAATTTTTTCAGTGTTAAATTACAGTTAGTGGGACTTGAATCCTTGCTTGCACCCTCCACCCATTCTTAAGTTGGGGGAGGAGGTGCCATGTGAGCTAGAGCCCATTGACATGGTTTCCCTGTATGAGAATTTGAATTACAGTCTCCACTGTTTAGTCAAATACACTATTTAGAAGAAATAAAAAGAAATCTACTCTAACACTGTGGACCTAGCTCATCCTACAAATAAAAAAATTGTTAAATTTTCATTTTCTTGATTACTGTAACTCTTACTCCATCATACATTATACCTTGAAGAACCCTTTTTTTTTAAGCTTGTACTATGTACAATGCAACACCAATTAAAGGCAGTTGAGGGATCCTAATGTCCAATACATTGTTGATTTGTTGTGATGAATTTCAAAGCTGGGTTCTAGTCAATACTGAATTCTGACCATGTTTTGGATGCACAGAGTGGTGGCCCTAGCTGGGATGTACCATTAGGCAGAAGAGACTCCAAAAGTGCAAGCTTGAGTGGTTCTAACAACAATATTCCTACTCCAAACAACTCATTCCAGACCATCCTCACTAAGTTTAAGCAACAAGGGCTCGATATTGTAGAGAGTGGTTGCCCATTACCTGGTGTAAGTCAAGATATTGCTTGATACAAAGTCAGGAGATTCTGCATCTTGTTGTTTATACACCTTAGAAAGTAAAAATAAACTGAATTTCTAGCTTCATGTTTTTTTTCTATGCCTGTTAGCATTCAATAATTAAGACTTATAGCTATTTAAGTAAAAATTAAATAGCTATGTTTTGATTTTAAAAAAGTGAATTACAGGTCTCCATTATTCCTTCTCAAGTAATTCATTAGTTAAATAGCATAGAACTGTCACTCTTGCTTGCTTTTAATAGTTCAACTAAGAATTCTTGTTTTGCATGTATTGCAGGCCACATATAGATTACCATAATTCTTTACTTTACTGAGATTTAACTTAACTGGAATTTACTATTGATGGTGGTTGAATTTGTTTCATGGTCTCCAAACATTGCATTTTGTTCTGTTTCTTTGTATTCTTTTTCAATTTGATCCCCATTTGGTGCTGAATGCCCTCATTCAATGCTTAACTGTGAAAAGGTATGCTTCTGATATCTGAATTGTTTTCTGTACAGGTGAATGGAAGTTCACTAGTGATCAATCGCTCATGTACAGTGTAAGTGCTTACTCCTTAGAGCATTATCAACCTAATCATTTGGACTTAATTTTCTTCTCCCCTGTTTTTGTGTGTGCGTGTGCGTGTGTGTGATGGGCTGACGCTAGGTGATAGAATTCATGTGGCAAACCTGCTTTTAAGTTTTTGTTCTGAGATTTGTGAGCACATTTGCCGTAAATCTGTGGATTATAATCTTAAATATAATTTACTCAAACTATTGTTTATATATATATATAATTTACCTAACCACTGTCTATCACTACTTTACTAAATAGATACCAAACAAAAATGCACAGAGTTTGTTGTTCAGTGGTTCTTTTTCTAATTATAATGTTTTGCAGGCTGTCCTTGATGCACACAATGCTGTAATATCTACAATGAAACTTGGAGCAAACTGGGAGGATATGCACTTGTAAGACTTGATATTGAACGCTCTGTTAAAAAAATTGCAATATGCATGTCTGTATGTATTTAATGGAGTAAGGAAAATATGGGAGGAGGGATGGGGTGTCCTCTTCGGGGAAGTACAAGAAGAAAGGATGCATCATCGTTTTTCAATGATACTAGCTTTTGTCATGGACCTGGCCTTCTTGTTGGGAAGTGACACTTCTCCATATATATGTTACTTGAGGATAATTGATGGAGCACAATGGTTTTCAATTTTTTCTTTTAATTAGTCATTTTGAAAGCATGGAACTATTTGAATATTTGAAAATTAGAAGGGTGTTTTTGTTTTTATATGAGAGTGAAGTTTAATTTGGAATTGCACAATTGTGTTTATGTTTATATTTTGAATCAGGTTATTAAATTTTGATAATGTGAAGGAGTGAATTCAAAACTGTTTATTTATTTATTTTTTAAAAAACAAATACTTATTTCAATGGTTTCTAATTTTTGAAACTTATCTCAAAACAACATATGTTTCAATGGTTTTTAATAATATTATGATGTTTAATAATCATTGATAAAGGTGAATCATATTTTTCTATGTGAAGGTGAATCATATTTTTCTACGTGACTACGGTCACGTAGGCTGTAGAAAAAAAAATTCTCAATGTAGTTTTTAGTTGTAGAAAATTTTGAAAGGTACAACAGTCATTTTACTTTTTAGTTTTTAGTTGTAAAAAATTTTGAAAGTTTTCAATGGTCATTTTAACTATCGAAAATACTTTTTTCGACGGTTTCTAATACCCTTTTCAATGGAAATAACCATTGAAAATAGTGAACTTTCTTGTAGTGAGCACTTGTGTGTTCAATTTCTATGATTCAAATGTAAGGTGATTTCGAGAGTCTTCTACTTAATGCAACCATTCGAGAAGATCTTTTATCTTAAAAGTTTAGCATATTTCTTGTATGTTCAATTGTTTTTGCTCAAGTGACACCTACATGTTTTTTAACATCTCTCATTTATTTATTTTAATGAGATTTCCTATTCTTGCAGTAACTAGGTGTCAATGGAAATGGATCAACTAGGGAAGTCGTAAAGTTTTCAAAACAACTATCTCTAATTCTCCATCTACCCTGTGCCGCATGAAAATTTATTAGTTCCTTTCTCTTTGGAGATAAAGCTTGAGGTTTTGGAATTGTGAAATATGAAAACCATTTTACATAGAAAAGGGGCATCTGTTTATTTTGAGATGAAAGCCATTTTATATCTTTCCGATTAAGCTGTGTTTGGATGATGAAGTATGAAAATATTCGTAGAATTTTTGAAATATTAACTTTTAAATTGATGGGAATTTCAATATAATCAATTTAAAATTTCGTTTTTAAGACAAAGTATATATAGAAATTAGAATATTGTCATAACAATGATAATTAATTCTCAAATTACAATTTCAAGTAAAATCCCACCTCAAAAATTCTTAATCAAGAGACACTACTAAGGTTTTAGCAACAAAGAATCACATTTTAGACATACATACATGTTTGTTTTTTAGTGTTTCTGCCGTAAGAGAAATAATAGTGTGTAGATTACCTTAACATATTTGTTTATTTATTTATTTTTTAATTGTTTTAATTATTATTATTATTATTTTATTTGTTTTTCCTTATGAGAAATAATGATTTGCAAATTACCTTAACATATGAGTGCCAGTGCCACTTCATATGCTGAATAGTGATTATACCAGGAATAAAAAGCAGTTTTACTGAGAACAGAAGAAGCTATAATGAAATAATTTTTTTTATCCATCTATTTGGTTGGAAAATTGTAATAAAGCTCCCAATGTCCTGTTAAAAAAACATTGTTAGTCATAAAATCCATGGAAGTTACGTTCAGTTCCAATGAAGCTTGCAAATACAACCCCCATCTTCTTTCTCTTCTATTAAGAATAATTTATCAATTACAAAAGATTTATATCTTGACATGCACTTAAATTGTCAATGGCCGCCATAAGAATGTGATTTTTCAGGTTGGATTATGTATCCAATGCTTTCAACTGAATGGGAAATCAAGAAAGATGATGGGTCAAGGGTAGTGAGTGAGGTAGCTTTTTGGTGAACTTTGACTAAGCCAGTTAATTATAGCTTGACTAAAGCTCAAATAAGTATGATCTTGCCTTGAGTGGATCAGATCAAGGCTGAAAGAGCCTTGGCTTGTCAGTTCTTTTAAGGATTGAACCTCCCTTCTCTGCTCTTATGAGCCAGTTATGAG
Organism: Quercus wislizeni; assembly: GCA_023055345.1. Classification (NCBI taxonomy): domain Eukaryota; kingdom Viridiplantae; phylum Streptophyta; class Magnoliopsida; order Fagales; family Fagaceae; genus Quercus; species Quercus wislizeni. The sequence goes on from JALGQJ010000002.1 coordinate 48,784,839, forward strand.
GCCTAAAGCCAGTCGGGCAAGGCTGCGTAAGGCCGGACTCAACCAGTCGCAGCCTGAGGTGGCTCATAAATCCCAAATTTAGAGTGTTTTTGGAGGTGAATGAGATGTAGTTGGAGTCAGAAGATTTGGTCAAGTCAGATGAGGCGATGGAGTGGGATTGGGCCTGACAGGGTTCTGTGATGCAACCTTTTTGTTTATTTAAATTTGTTAATTGGGTACTGAAATATCTATTAAAATCCTTTTGAGGAGGAATGGTTATTCCTTTAAAACTGAGGAATAGCCATAACAAGGGAATACTTATACCTGGTGATGTAAGTGCAATCAAATGACTAAATAGTTGGAATAACTATTCTATTGTAGGTCTGTTCAGCATGCGAAATGTGCGCTTTAGTCTGGTCAAATATCACATGATAGGCTCTTACTTGTTACTTATGGATCAATGTCCCCTGGCATTTTTATAGTACCTTTTATATTCTCAACTTAGAAAAACATGATTATGCATAAACCATGGTGGTGCTTTTGTCTTGTTGCTGAAATTGTAGTGTACAACCGAGGCCTCAGGTAATTTCTTTGGCGTATTCTTCTCTATACACATCTACAAGGCGATTAGTTCGTAATCAAAGACGATCAAGTTGACTCGGAGCAGAGCCTTTCTTCTGCTTGTTTTAGGGCGACATGGGGACGGTGAGGTGGGAGATGTCTTCAACTCTTCAACATTGCTCAATTAACTTCGGATTTGGATCAATGCAGATTCCACAACTTCATCTTTCTGAGTTTTAACTCAGTTTCAGAGTCTGCTGGGATTGCACTTGCGTAATAGTCATTCCTAAAAAGTCATATTTAGTTCGAGTTTAATAAATATGAATGAATAAGATGAACAATATAAATAGAAGTGGATTCTAGGAATGTTCTTCAATAAGCAACAATGTTCCTTACTTTTGTTCCTAACTTGCAAGAACTTGACATAGCCCGTAAATTGCCAATCTTGCATTGCTGCTATTATGAAAGAACTAGTATACAAATTCAATTATGGCAATCCTAAAAGTTCACAAATTTAATGATAGAATCAACAATTTCCCATTGATTCAGAATATTGTCTTTAAAGTTGGAAAATTGTTTTGATAATTTTGCACAAAGTTTCATTTCTTGACAATGAAGTATAACGAGTCTAACCTTGAAAATGTTAGTATAATTTACCTAAAGGTATATAAGAGCATTATCATCCAGATTCTTAAAAGAATTTGTTAATTTATCTTCAAAAAAGTTACTTTATCTATTTTATCATACAATTTCACAAATCACCCAACATCTCAGTTTTTATTTTAACATACAACTTATTAAAATAATATAAACTACTCAATTAAATAATATAAATCTACAAACCATGAATAGTATAAAGAAGAGAGTAAGTGAGAAGTGAATAAAATAAAAAAAATTTAAATTTACAAACCATGAACAATATTTTCTAAAACTAACAATATCGTAGCTGGGTTGCAAATTTTTTTTTAGAAATAATGATCTGGGTAATGCTTCTTTTTGGTGGGTTGATGGTTTAAAATAGTAATTTGGGGGGTTTTACACTCTCCAATGCTAATGCTCTAAGTGTCCGTTTGATAAAGATTATTTTTGCTAACTTATTTTACAATTGAACTTATTTTTGGTACTATTCATGGGTCCCATTGCACTTTTTGGTACTATTCATGGGTCTATTATACTATTTTAATTAACTTTTACCTTTATATACAATACTTTCAATAAAAAAATTTTAGTTTCAGAAAAATAAGCGGATCCTAAACGAACCCTAAGTAGTATTAACAAATATCATCATGATTCATTAATATTAATTACTATTAGAGTGTTAAGAGTTTTGTAATTTAATTAGTAAATTCAAGGTGTTTTCAACTGAGGAGTTTAGGGATGTGTATGAATTGGGTTGAGGGATTTTTTCAATCAAACCTAACATGGTCAGTTTGGAAAAAATCTAACTAAACCCAACTCATCACAGGGGTCCAACTCAATCCACCTGGAATGGGTTAGGTCGGGTTGGACCCATGGATTGGACAGTTTTTTAATATTTTAATTTTTTATTTATAATTAAGCATTAGAATAATACCAACACAAATAAGAGTAAATTTATAACTAAATAAACCTGAGCATAACATCAAATCAACACAAGTTATTTTATTAATGCTTCAAATTTCAAAACCAACAGAAATAATCTATTGGTAGTGCATCAAACCAACACAAATAATCAAATCAAATGACATTGAATTCAGTTAGTAAGATATCAAATAATTATTTCTCAACTCAGTCGAGAAACAAAAAACAAAAAATAGTTCTATTATAAACAAGAGTAAATAATAAAACTATATATATATATATATATATGTATGTATGTATTTATTATAAGTGGGTCGGGTTGAGTTAGGTAGATTTATGAATTTATTGACCCACACCCAACCCACTAATTCCTAAAATCGACTCAACCTGGTAGGTTGAGTTGGATATAATTGGATTGGTTTTGGCAAGTTGGCTACACACCCCTTAAATGTCCAAAATTTAATCTCCATCCCCCAACTATGGAATTATTTTTAAAAAAAAAAACTAGAAAAGTGAGAAAAATAAATAGAATCACACCTTTTGCCAAAATAAATAAATAAATTGGATCCACACTACTCAAACTTCATAATCATGGCCTATTTTTATTATAGCAATTCATTATCACTTGTAAAGACAAAAATGATAAGTGTGAAAGCTTGAACGGAAGGGAAAGAAACAACATTTTAGGGAAATGTCATTAGTCATTTTCAAAAGAAAAAGTGCATGCTTATTTTACTATTTGGTTACGTTCCAAAATAGAATCATTAATATATATTACCTGGCGTCAATTAAAACCAAAGGGATCCGTGGCGCAATGGTAGCGCGTCTGACTCCAGATCAGAAGGTTGCGTGTTCGATTCACGTCGGGTTCAAGTCCCTTGTGGTCCCAACCTTTTTTTAAAAATAAAAAAACTTTTCGGGGCCAAAGCCCAATCACTAATTCCACTTGTCCTCCAGAACTTCAGCGAAACCTTTTTTCTTTTTTGGGCCAATCACTAATTGCCACTTGACCTGACCTCCTGACATTCAACGAAACTTAAAAGCAACTCATCCATAATTTCCGGATGTGTGAATACTTTGCAAAATAATTTGAAACAATTTTTATGTTTTTTAACCTCTATTTATAATACTTATTTTGTATAATAATATTTATGTTTTACCAAAATATTGCTAAATGCTTTGAATCTCAATTTTATTAATTCATATTTTATATAACAAATTGTCATAGAATTGGTTTTCAAATATTAAATAGAATTGATCTACTAATCTAAAATCTTGAAGTTAGAGCAATCAAGTGTTTTGACATTTGCAGGAGACGAACATATTATATTATTTGTAGACTTTATTTTTTGAATTGATTAAATGATTTAGAAATTAGAAATTTAAATTCAAAGTATAAAATACTTTCATAATCTAAAATAATAAAAATTCAAGCAACCTCTCAAATACTTCCTTGACTATTCCATTTTCACAACCAAATACTAAGTCTCATATTTCAAACACTCATTTCATTATCTCAACAAAAGGAAATTATTTGTAAGTACTGGCATATAGAGAATGTGAAAAAAAAATGGTTAAATACATTTCCATTTATCAAAATTGAATTGCCTTAGCAAGACTTCCACATTAAAGAATAAAAATAAAGCACAAAAAACACCCTAAATGCATCATGGACTTTACTTTTATCGTCATGGCTCATAGGCTCATATCTATATTGCACTAAATAAAAATAAAAAACTACAAAAAACTCATAAATTATGAGCTCTTAAATAAATATATTGCAGAAAAATTTGAGGTTCTGCCATGTGGTGCACTTTATTAAGGGATTTGAAATACTCTTAGAGATAAGAATAAATTAAAAAATAGGGACTTTTAATTTGCTTTGGTTTAATGTTTTAAGACAACTTTTTGTTACATTTTTTATTTAATGTTTTAAGACTACTATTTGTTTTATTTGGTTCAATGTTTCAAGAATTTTCCTCTCTCTCACCTACAAAAAACTCTTTGCATTTCCGTTCACCATTTTCACTTCTACTCCTTTATATACACATGTCCACAACCCTTCATGTCATTCTATCTCAAATACACTTAGACAAAAAACGATTTCATTCACCTTCAGCTTTTCAATTACACCTATATAATTCCAACATTGTGGTACCATTTGATTGTTGTGATGCGCTTTGAGTTTTTGGGCGTTAGAGATTTTGGTTTGGAAAAGTCATAAATGTATGAAGTTTGTTATTTATTTTATTTATTTATTATTTTGTGTTAGAACTCATAATTTGTAGGTTTCTTTGTAAGTTTTTTACTACTATTTTGTGCGGTATGAGTCATAGTGATAAAAACAAAAGTTCATGATAAATTCAAGGTATTTTCCTCTTTTTCTTTTTAAAGGATACCGAAGCCTAACTAAAAACAATTAAATTTTGATAAATGAATGTGTTTTTAGCCAATTTCTTTATGTTTGATCATGTTCTTTTTATGTTGATACTTACAAATCATTTCCTTAATTTTATTGAGATAATGAATTGGGTGTTTGCGATTGAGGTCTCCATATTTGGTTGTGAGAATAGAGTAGTTGAGGAAGTGTTTGGGGTGTTACTTAAATTTATGAAATTTTAGAATATAAAAGTATTTTATGCTTTAAATTCTTATTTATAGATTTCAAAATCATTTAAATAGTTTAACAAATAAAATCTACTTTTAACGGTAAATATTATAATATGTTATAGTCTTATAGTGTTATACATTTTTTTTTTCAATAAAATATGAATTAAGAAAATTAAGTTTCAAAGTATTCAACAATATTGTAGGCAAATATAAACATTATACAACAAAATAAGTATTATATGTAGGTCTTAATATACATAAAAATGAATTTAAATGAAATTGTAAAGTAGTCTGTGTATCGTGTGGGACATCATCTAGTATAACAAAAAAGTAACTAATCTCATCAATAATCTATTAGAAAGTTTCTTTCTATTTCTCTTTAGTTCTGTAAAAAAAAAAAAAATTTTATGGCTTTCCCACACCAAACACCCAATGACCCAAAGCAATTACATACTATAGCCAACTCATATGGGTTAAGATTAGATGGGACAACGAAGTTGGAGCTAAGTACTTGTCATTGAAATGTTAAAGATAAGTAACATCATTTTTGGTCTGGATGTATTTCAGATAAGATGACATGAAGGGTTGTGGGCTATATATAAAACAGTAGAAATGCAAGAGGTTTATCTTGAACCATTGAACCAAAAAATACAAAAAGTTATACAATGAATCTTTCTTCTTTAATAGAAAAAGTCTTTAAACATTAAACCAAATAAACAAAAAGTCTATATTTTTTTTTTTTCAAACAGTGCCATGCTCTTCCACGAGGTTTCTGTTTATATATATATATATATATATATATATTTTTTTTTTTTTTTTTTTGGGTTCATTAGTCGTTACTTTTTTAAATTTATAACCAAACTTGTTCTTTGTCACGCAGTGTTTTTCTTTTTTTTGCCAATCACTGAATGCAGCCTGTGCCTAGAAACTCAATGACACTTTCCCAACAAAAACCCATACATTTTTGTCATTTATTCTTCAAATATAATTCATCCTTATAAGACAAGACACAGTTACATAAAATAAAAACTTTGGCCAAAAACTTTGTAACTCAATTGGTTAGCCTCTCTTGATGTGAATATATATAATTTTTTGAATTGTCAAAAAAATAAAAGAGATCCTTTAATCATTACCAATGACAGTGAAACTGCAAAGTTGTGCGTACAAATTAACTAAAGGAAAAGAAAATTAGATCCTAATGTTTCACCTTCAATTTGCAAGAATCAGTATATCTAAAAAGAATAAGTTCTGCAAGAAGATAAATAATTGATCTACCAAGGCTCTCGGACTTATTAATCTTGATTCCTTAGGATTGACCATAATTTGACTACATTTATGAAGAGAAATAATATGAATGCTTTGCCACCCAATCAAATATATATAGAAATATTAAATATGAATAGGATTATAGGAATCTCCCTCAAAAAGAGAAAAAGAAAAAGAAATTAAAGCGGGTGGGTAGAACTGACGTGGTAGTTTTTTTAGCCATGTGTTGTCCAGTTGTCCATGGACCAAAGCCACTTGAAAAAAAAAAAAAAAAATCCATATATAATAGACCATTAACAAAAAGGACAAAATTAGAGACATTTTAAATATTTTTAGGATTAAAAAGGATTTAAAATTTTTTAGCACTAAGATAAAACTTGACCCAAATTTGAGGGAACAATTACAAAACATATATTTTTGCCAAAAAAAATCCCATAAATGTGCCTAGTGACATCATTTCTTGGCTTCTATTTAACTTAGACAGTTCTATTTTGTCTACCTAATCACATTTCTTGCCAGATTAATTAATATGATTAGAGGCTAGATTATGTTTCAAACTTTATCAGTAAACTTATTATATTAAGCCCTTGGCTGAACTTTAATAACTCGTTGGTGGGTATAATCAGTTCACGCTATATCTGCAAATAGAAAAATCAAAAGCTATGGAAACTATAGAATCAAAAATGTCAAGAATTAACTGGAGTTTTAAAATAGGACACACGAGGCAGATTCGAATTTGTAACATTACCAACAATTAGTGCTGCTTGCTGACATGATCAGTGAAAATTTCCCATTTGTTGTGTTTGATTAATTATGAACCAAATCTAACTTCAAGGTCAGTGGCGGAGCTAGGAATTTTTGTTTGAGGGGTCAAGTTGCAACACTAATATATTTATCAAGACAACCTCACATACACATATATGCACACGTTTTTTATATTATATATACACACTTTTTTATTTGATAAGTTATATATATATATATATATACACACACCAAAAAAAAAAAAAAAAACTTAATATTTTCAATCAAAATTATGTTTGATGGTGATGTTTCATAAAATAAAATTCATTTTTATCATTTTTATAGTGAAATTCTTAAAAAGTTTCATTTTTAATACAAATTATCAAATTTTATACTAAAGTAAGTAAAAATTTTTCAATTAAACTAATAAAATTTTCAAAAACATGAATGATCCAAAGTTTGGAGGAAGAAGTTAAGTTCCAAACATATTTAAGACTATCTTGCTCTAACTCATTATGTGATAATTAAAGAGATATTTCATGTGTAGTTTTAGTGACAATATTTTTTTAACAAGTCAATCACTTGTTAATTGCCACACAACAGGTTGAAAAAGATATAGATCTAAACATATTTGGTGCCAAACTTTATCAAATATTTAACAAATATAAGAGCATATTTTACAATAAAAAATAGAATTGCAAAAAATAATGTTATGTCTCTATAACTATTAAACCAATTATTTTTTTTAAAAGTATCATTGGGCTAAATCAAATATTTGAGGGAGCCAACATTAAAATAATTATATATAAATATTTTATAAAATTTCAAAATGGGGGGGGGGGGGGGGGGTGGGGGGGAGTTCAAGGTCAATGCAATATTCAAATTTGTGGTATATGATTTAGAAATTAGAACCAAATATAGGTTCAAGGTAAAAGCAATGCGATTTTTACGTTTGTCGTAATTGATACCTTCCTTTTTCTTTCGTTGAGGAACATGAAAATGGAAATTTTGCAATCTGCTCATAATTCCAAACTCAACCAATTTCTGCGCATATGAGAATTTACGAACTGAGGGTAACTGCACAATCTATAACTATTCAATGTAACTTAATTGGACGGCAAATTGAAACTTCTGCACCAAGGTTTTCAATTTTTGTGTGCATATATACAAGTTCCCACGAAGCCAGTAGGTGAAGCTAATATCAGAAATTTCGTACCATTGCGCATAGTATAAATGGAAGGGAAAATGGGTCCAAGAGTTTAGGATGCATAGTTCGTCATTTTGTCTAAATACATTACTACAAGATGCATAACTATCTTTTCGTACTAATACATGGAGAAGCCTAGTAGAATTCGCACTGAGGTTCAGGTAGTTTTCCAAAGGAATTTGAACTCAGTAATTTGTTTTCTACATTTAGTTATATTTTTCGTGTGGCTAGTGTGAAGTTGGTAATCGTAAAAAAGTGAGGTGGTGGCTACACTTGCAAAGCTATAACGTAGCTCAACATATGCTATTATTATTATTATTATTAGGGTCATGCTAACGAGTGTCCTTAGGACACTCATTAACAATCAATTTTAAGAAAGTTTTAACATCATTTTTATGAAAAATGAAAAAAGCTGTCAAAACTTTTTTTTTTTTTTCCTATAAAACTTTCTTTAACTGGATTCTTAATCAGTACTCTAAAGGCATTCGTTAGTATTTCCCTTATTATTATTATCATTATTATTATTATCATTTTTCTGAGGCACTCAACAATGTATGCTGATTGGTTTTCCAAAATCAATGCTAACATTGGAGTTTCCAAAAGACATAATAGTTCCAAAAAAGTTCATCCAAAATGACCATTAGATTAACTTTAAACAATTTTGGCTTCGTGTGAATCTGAGTTGGCTTGGAGCCACAACCAATGATGTTATAAGTTATTACCACATTGAAAAATCCGATTCCTTTATGGCATGTGTTATGTTGGAGCAGACACGCACAAGAAGCAAACGTTCACACGCACGTACGTACCTTTTGATTTCTCATTGACTCCTCCAAAGCTTCTATATGGAGGCACACTATAAAAAGGATCGAAGACATTGCCTCTACAGAAGTTCACCTCAATTTATTCTCTTCTTCACTTTCGTAGGTCCTAAAAGTTTAGACATCCCAAGAGTTCTCCTTCTCATTTGCAAACTATATTCTTAGATATGAATGATCAGTTGATTCCGGGTCTTCCAAATGACATTGCCCATGAATGTATGTTAAGCATTCCATACAATCACTTATCCAAGGCTGCATTTGTATGCAAAGGTTGGAAGGTAGAGATTGAGTTACCAGAATTTCTTAAGCATAGGAAGGCTGCTAGCTATAGCCAATCCTTCATTGTAATGGTTCAAGCACGGGTTAACGGGAACCAAGATTGCCAGTCAGCAAAATATCCACCTACGCCGGTTTATGGGCTCACAGTTTATGAGCCCAAAACGGGTATTTGGAGCGAGTTGCCCCCGATTCCCTGGCTTTCAAATGGGCTGCCCATGTTTTGTCGGTTGGCGGGTGTTGGGTCGGATTTGGTGGTGATAGGTGAGTGGGACCCGAAAACTCGGATTGTGTCCAATAATGTGTATATTTATAATTTTGTGTTGGCCATGTGGCGCCATGGTGTAGATATGCCAGGTGTGCAGAGATCTTTCTTTGGATGTGCGTGTGATGACGATCGAATGGTGTTTGTTGCAGGTGGACATGATGATAAGAAAAATGCACTGAAATCTGTGATAGCATATGTTATAACAAAAGATGAGTGGATTCGATTACTTGACATGGCTCAGGAGTGTGACGAGTGCAAAGCAATGTTCCATCATGGCAAGTTCCATGTCATTGGTGGATATTGTACGAAATTACAAGGTGGATTTGAAGAAAGTGTTGAAACCTTTGTTTTTTTCACATGGAAGTGGGATCAAGTGAATAAGGATTACTTTGCGGCGCAGAACCCTTCTATGGCCCGCGTTTAAAATGTGACTTTAAGTTTTTCTTTAAACCGCATTTTTAAAAAACGCGGCTTTAGTCTATCTTGGGCAGCATTTTTTATAGTTGTGGCCCAAAAAAACGCGGCCCAATCCCCCCGTGTTTTATAGTGCAACATGTGTCTTAAGGCTTGCGTGGCAAGTGACAACGGAAAGTTGTACATGTGTTGGGCAAGTGATGTGGCGACACTAGAGAAAGACATTTTGAAGATAGTAGCTCAGCTGCGTGCTGAGTTGGGTGATGTGACTTATATGACAACATGGCAGGAAAAGTTAATGGTGATTGGGTCTTTAAACTTTGGTGTGTCCCACTTGGCTTACATGTTGGATTTGATCAATTACACGTGGACAAAAGTGGAGTTGCCTAAGGAATACTCTGGCTATGTTCAATCTAGCAGCTATTTGGAGATCTGAAAATTTTAATGTAATTATTTTTTCAATTGTAGCATAATTGGAGTATAATTAGATAATGTTTGTATTCAACCAATCTTCCTTGGAAAATAGTAATATAAAGATTACTACAAATTTTTTTACTATATCTACTTTACAAACACATATCAATTTTTAAACAAACACATAAAAAATTCAATAAAATATTTATTATTTGCTGATGTGTTACTAATCACAATCATTACTTTATAGTAAAATTGATAACTTAGCAATTTTCCTTTAGATAAACTATATACTTGAGAACCCCTAAAGTCAATTTGCAATAGAGGTTAAGGCAAGATATCATTCACTAATTTATTTTTTTTGTTGATAATTCCCAAATTGTAAGATAGGGCTATTCTTATAACAATAGATCGAGTAATATTATGTTTATAACATTTTCACAGCAATTTCACTATAAATGTTAGGTGACAAACAATGCTGTTTAGTAAAAAAAAAAAAAAGATGTTAATGATGAGTTCAATTTAGGGACTTTGTCAATTAGAAAGGGCTAGAATCTCCTTAAAGAAAGCTTGATTTTTGTGCTTTAGCGTGATTGATTTTATTATAATTTCTATTTTTATATCTTTAATTAATTTTCCTTTTCCTTTTCTTTTTAATTTTTTTTTTTGTTATCACTAACACACATAGATTATGAATATTTGAAAATTTTGTGAAATAAAGGAATTATATCACTAACCATGTATCATTTATTATAGGTTAGCACCTATGACCTATCATTATAGGAAGAGTAACATTAGGGACTTTCAACCCAAAAAACACAAAAATGAAAAAGAGTAATGTTTGGACATAATTTTTCACAATTATTGATATTTACAAAGTCCTATTATTGATACCATGTTTATTAGTATCAATCATAATATGCCAGCTCTATTCATTGGTCCAATCATTGGATGAAATTATGGCCATGGAGTCAAGCTTTGGATGGGCCTTTCTATTGGGCTTGAAATTTGGCAAAAAAACAAATTTGTTTGGGTGAATGGAGGGATTGCTATTTTCACTAACCGAAATAACATTGCAAGGAAGATGCAGAGTGACATCGTTTCACAAAGGGTGACACGATCCTAGAGCAACACACAAATCTTTGGACCATTGCAAATGATGTCATTTGGGTGAGGTTTTGAAACTTTTCTTGCGTCTTCTTCTTCCTTGAGACGTTCCTTGTTGGGCTATGAGAGAGAGAGAGTTTTAAGTAGGCTTTGTCGTCTACTTCCTCCATTTCCAAATCATTCTAAAAGTTTGCTAAGTCTGTTTCTTCACCTCTAGCCTTTTGAGGCCTCAATTTTGATGCACTCAGATTGTTATCTACAGATCTACTTGCCTTGCGTGCAGGGACGAACGCAGGATTTTAAGCCGGGGGGGGCCAGAGATAAGCAAAATTTTTTTTTTTCAAATACGCATTCATATAGTATTAATAAATTATCAACCAAGACAAATACCCAAAAATCCAAATAACCCAAATATCCCAGTGACCCACTAACCCAAATATCCCATGAATCCCACTACAGACAGTCAAGCACTACTAACAAAAACTTTTCTTCACTTTATCCCCTTTTTTTTTTTTTTTTTTTTTGTTTTCTCCCCTGTCAATTGTCTTTGCCCAACAGCAACTCCACACCACTTTTCCCTATTCCCTATTATTATGTCCAACTAATGTCCAACTACCGGTCAACAATCTCTACTCTCTCTATCTATCATTCTATTTCTTTTATCTATATAATGCAAGGCAGCAAGAGCCACACAGTCACAGACTCACAAAGCCAAAAACCCAAAACAAAAAAAAAAACACAAACAGTTCAGTTCAGACTTCAGCGGTTCAGCCGCACAACACAAGCACCAAATCAGTTCAGTAACTTCAGTTCATCAGTAAAAACACAAACAAGAAACACTCAAACACCACAAGCACAGTTTCTTTGATTCTCAGAATCTCAGATCACAGATTCACAAGGTTTTGAAATTTGAAGGAAAAGATAAGAGTTAAAGAGTAAATACCTGTGGGCTGGGCAGATCGGGAAACGGCGTGGGTCTCGCTCTCGCAGTCGCCGGCGCGGCGTGGGTCTCGTCGTCTCGCTCTCTGTCTCTCTAGTCTCTCCGTCACGGGCCTCACGGCGTCACGGCGAGACGGCGTCACGGCGTCGCGGCGCTGCCTCTCTGTCTCTCTCCGTCTCGCACTCTCGCTCAGTCGCCTCTGGCTCTCGGTCTCTCACTTTCCTTTCTTCTTTTTTTTTTTCTTTTTTTTCCTTTGGTTTTTCAGTTTTTGCTTTCTCCGTTTGGTTTTGGACTGCTGAGGGCTGAGATTTTTTCCTTTTTTTTTTTTTTTTTTTTTTTTTTTTTTTTGCTGTGGATTGACATGGGTAATGGCCTTATGAGCTCTGCTCTGGGCTGGCCCTGGCCGGATGATGGGCTAGGGGAAGGGGGGCCGGAGCAAAAATTTCAGGGGGGCCCAAGCCCCTTTTTTTTTTTTTTTGGAAATTTTTTACTTGCTAAAAAATTTTTTTTTTGGGCCCAGGGGGGGCTCGGGCCCCCTTAGCCTTGTACCTGGGTCCGTCCCTGCTTGCGTGCTTTGGCAACTGAAGAAAATTTATGAAGATGTGAAACAAAGGGTGTCGAAAAAGATGAAGAGTACCAACCAAGTTTCTGGTTGGCTTAAAAAAATTCTGAAATTGGAAAAAGATGTGAGCAGAACTCTGAAAGATGGTGAGGAACAAGATCAGAACAAGTGTCTCGGAGATTTTTGTCCCAAAAATTGTCTGTCAAGGTCAAACTATAAACTTAGAGCAATTGTAAGAAAAAAGCTAGAAGAAGTAAAGAAACTAAAAACAGGAGGTCAATTCAATGCTGTGGTTCAGAAGGGTCATGATCCAGTCAAGAAGATACCTATTGGCGTGACTGTTGGATTAGATTTCACGCTTCAAAAAGCCCGAATATGTATTGAAGACAAAACATTGGGAATTATTGGATTATACGGAATTGGAGTTGTTAGAAAGACTCCCTTCTCTTCAATTCAAACAATGAGTTCTTCAACGTTAGACATGATTTTGGTGAAGTGATTTTGGTTTTGGTATCAACAACCAGCCCTAGAAATGGTTCAGAAAACAATTATGGATAAATTGGACCTCTCTAGAGACATAGGGAGTCCAGATAGTTAGCAGACAAACGCTCGAAGAATACTTGCAAGGCTACAGGGAAAAAAGTTTTTGTTGTTGTTAGATGATGTATTGCAGAAACTTGATCATAATCTAGTAGGTGTTCCTCTTCCAAACGATCCGAATCAGTCCAAAGTAGTATTTGCAACGTGATCAATGGACGTTTGTGGCCTCATGGATGCTTAACAGAAAATTGAGGTTTGATGTATAACACCAAAAGAAGCATTGCATTTGTTTAGGATGAAGGTAGGTGAGGCCATTCTAAATTCTTATCTAGAAATATCCCAACTGGCAGAAGATATGGTTGCAAAATGCAACGGCTTGCCACTAGCACTCATAACTGTTGGGGGTACAATGGCTAGTAGGAATGATCGAAATGAATGGGTATCTGGGTTGAACGTATTGAGAAACATCCCATCACAATTTCAAGGCATGGACTCCGTTCTCGAGCTTTTAAAGCTTAGTTATGTTAAGATTGTAGAGTATTACCCATGGGCCATGAGTCTCGTTTCTTGTATTGTTGTCTATTTCCAGAATGCCATGAAATCAGGAAAGAACTTATTGAATACTGGATAGGAGAAGGGCTTCTAGATGAATCATGTGTTTTTATTTTGAGAATCTAATTTATAAGTATTTTTTTTTTTAATGAATCTAATTTATAAGTAGATAAAGCAATTTGAAAAATTACAGGAAAGTAATTCTATTTTTTAGGCAATGTTTTAGTGGGAGTTAGAGTTGCATTTTTACCAGAATGTCCTTTAGTTTTGTTTCTACTTAAACATAGAGGTGTAAGGGCATTTTTGAACTAAAAAATGAGGAATCCAAACAGGGGAAGCCCCTTAAATAGTAGTATAGACGCAAATATAAATGGTGACTTACGCCTAAAGGAGAATTAATTATTGGAGATTTAAAGCGAGCATGTTTATTAGAGAGCGGTGAATCAGAAGAGTCCATTAGGATGCATGGCATGGTCCTTGACATGGCTTGGCAGGAATGCAAGAGAAATTTGCACATGTTAACAAGTGCCCTTAGGGTATTGGTTAACAATCTATTTTAAGGAAGTTTGAACATCACTTTCATGAAAAATGAAAAAAATTGTCAAAATATTATTGTTATTATTTTTTTATTTTTTTCTAATAAAAATTTTCTTTAAATAGATTTTTAACTAATGCCCTAAAAGCATTTGTTAACATTTCCCTTTTATAAAAAGAGATAATGAAGCACGTAGATTGAGAAGATGACATGAAGTAAAAAGGATGTCGTTGTGGGATCACAGCATAAAAGATCTCCTCACAAAAGTCTTGCATCCGTATTAGGGGTGTCAAATGAGTGGGTTTGGGTGGGCATAATTGGGCTGAGTATTTAAAACTCATTTATCTAATTAAAACTTATTTAACTAATTACTTCTAACCCAAACTCAATCCAACCCAATTATTATGGGTAAACTCTAACCCATCCAATTACCCAATTATCAAAATTACCAAAATGCCAAAGTGAAAAACTCAAATTTCTACATTCAATCTTTTGCACTTGTTTCTCCAAAAAAAAAAAAAAAAAAAAAAATTCTTTTGCACCTAATTTTCTTGGCAAACAAACAGCAAAAAGAGATTGTGAATCTCATACCCAAGCGTATCGTCCAGTCGGATCTTTCTCCACAACCTCACCAACCTCAGTTTCTGATTTTGAAACCACACCGAAATCCATAGCTAAAGTAAAGAATTAAGAGAGAGAGAGAGAGAGAGAGAGAGAGAAAGAGAGAGAGATTGCTTTTAAGAGGAAAAAATAAAGAAAAAGAAAAAAAATTGCAAACCCTATCAAAGAAGTTGTTTGATTTTGATGTTGATCGGAGAACAAAGAAGCTGTTGTTCATTCAACGGGTCAGCCAACTTGTTGATCTCGGTCTAGACCCTGGTACCGGGAGCGACCTTCGACTGGAGGTCCAAAATTGGAACGTCGTTGTAATTGTCGGCGAGCGGTGTAGGAGGCAAAAATTTGTCAAGCCAATTACAAAATGCCACATCAAAATTTAGTGGCAAATTCCAAATTAATGTCATTAAATTAATTAAATTAGATGACGACATGTGTCATCTAAATTAGCATCACATTGGCATATCAAAATTTGCCACGTGTCATTTGGCCCACAGGATAAAGATAAATTTCTTATTCAAAATTTATGGATAATTATCTTTATAAATAAATAAAATAAAGATAGATTTTCTATTCAAAATTGATAGATAATTATCTTTATTAAAATAAATTAAATAGAGATAATTATTTATCTTTATTGATTATTATCTTTATCAAAATATGATATTTATCAAAATAGATAAATAGAGATAATTATCTCTAAGAAGAATTTTGGCCAATCAAAAGTCTACTAAATACTTTCAAGTATATCAATTCAAAGTGGAGCTTATCCTCTAAAATCACTATAAATAGAGGACATCCCCTCTCATTTTTGAGAACAAGTTTTGAAGATGCCCAAGCTCTGGAGAAATTCCATCTCAAGAAACTTTGAAGAACTTGAAGAACATTCAAAGAACTTGAAGAACATTCGAAGGGCTTGAAGAACTTGAAGGACAATAAATCTCTAATAAGCTCGAAGCTAGAGATTTATTGTGAAGATCGGTCAATCCATCTTTCAATTAAAGTCAAGAAGATTCTTGTTCGAGTCAAATTCAATGAAGATAGAATCAGAGGATATTCTTTTGTAAAAGAATCGAAATAGAGATTGTACTCATTATACATCAATACAAATTTATATTTGCAAACCATATTTCTTTTCAATTGTTTGATTTTCTGCAATTGGAAAAATTTGTTGTTACAAGCGGATCCTCCATCGAAAGCGACTGAACGCGGGAGGCCACGGCAGCTTCCTGGCGGCGCTTTAACTTCTCAAGCTTCGCGGCTTCTTTCTTGGCGGCTTTCTTGCTTTGAGTTTGGAGGATTCATCTTCTTCTTCTTCTTCTTGTTCTAGTTGTGGTTTTGGTAGCAGGGGTTCGAAGGACGACATGGATGTAGGAGTAGAGAGAGAAAGAGAGGGTTTTGGTTTGAATGGGTTTGAGAGAGAAGTGTTTGGACGCCAAGAAAATCAAAGAAAATGGAAGAAAATGAAAACAACGTCTGGAGTTTTTTTTTTTTTTTTAAATATTTTTTATAGAAAGGGATAGGTTGAATTTGGGTATATTGTTTTTGGGTTAAATGTGGTTCAATGGGTTTTTAGTTAAAACCCAATAATTATTAAGTCTAATTGGGTTGATATCCATTTAACCCAACTAATAATTGGGTGGATTTGGATTCAATTAGAGTGGACGGGTTTGAGCGGACAAATGGGTTTGAGCTTATTTTGCCACCCCTAATCCGTATTCATCTATAGAAGATCGATCTTCTTGGAAATATCTCTCAGTTACCCAATCTCTGGACTATGATTTGTATGGATCTTATGTCAAAAACATTGCATGCTATATTCTTTCCATTGATCTCTGCTCTGAGGCTTTTGGACTTGTCAAATAGTTCAGTCTTACATGAGTTACCTACGGAGATTGGTCAATTAATCAACTTGGAATACTTTAATCTCTCTGATACTGCTATTCCCGATTTGCCATCTGCACTTCAGAAATTGACAAAAATGCGGAGATTGATCTTAAATTATACAAATAAACTTCAGGAAATTCCAACGGCAATGATATCAAACTTTCCGTTCCTAGAAGTATTTAGTAAGTTGGACGCTCTTCCAGCCTTACATTCTCATGGTTACGTGCAATATTTGTTAAAGGAATTGGAGTGCCTACGACACATATGAGAAATCTGCATTGCCATTCATGAGGCCACTTCCCTGCAAATATTATTGGGATCGCAGAAGTTACTAGGGTGCATAAGAAAACTCACACTCGATGATTTCAGTGATATGATCTCCATTGAACTACCACCTTCATCTGTGAGAAAAATGGAGGATCTTGAATTACATCATTGTGAAGAGTTACGAGAGTTTAGGATTACCCTTGGAACAGGGCACATTGGCAATCTTAGCAAGGTAGTGGCCAAGATTACATCATGACAATATTTTATTATTAAAACAATATTATTTTCCAAATTAGCTGTCATTTTTCTTCAAATCGTGTATTCAAGAATCAAAACACAATTTCAACAGTAGAAACTATGTTTTGAAAAGCACACTTTTACCTAAGATTACATCAAGACAGCCTTACTTCTGTGAACTAGATCCTTTACTAATACCCATGTTTATTCATTTCACAATGGAGGTTTTTCAATTCCGAATCTGAACTTTTACACTGGTATAAAATTGAATGAAGAACCCATAAAATGACCCTTGACCCAAATACTAACTTCATTGACTCGATCAATTTGGATCCCTGATTACTGTTTCAGGCCCTTTAGTTGGGCAAGGTGGAAGGATATTTCGGATTAATTTAATTGAGGGTTCTGGGAAGGAGGAATTTTGAACTTCCAATTGAGCCCCCATTTAAGTGGCTTTATGGGAAATTAAAAACTTCTCTTCCTAAATAGGGATTTTTGTGACTTCGCCTTAAATTATCTATATTTTCCATATCTTTGTGAAATTGGAGATCTAAATTACGTGTGGCTTGAACATTCATGTTCAAGATCATTTTGAAATTTATCAATTAAATATTAAAATAGGATTATACAATTTTTTATATTTGAATCTAGCAGATCTTATCAAACACTTTCCGAGTTTCTAGTGTGAAATTATAATTCATTTTAGGCATTTCACATATTAGGCGTTGCTGTGTTTGTTTTGCTCCAGGTACGGGGACTTTCTCTCAAAGTAATTAGATTTCACTTCACTTGTTTGTACACGAGCTTAAGTTATGTAGAACTGTACAAAATGCTCTCTTCTCATTGATCATTTACAATCTTTGCCGTATCTCATATGTTGATGCCTGCTTATAGAATTATGAACTTTTTTCTCTTTCCTCAATTTCAGTTGGTATTGCCTTTGTAACCACACACTTGCCTTGCAATTTTCTTAATCTGGCCCACAATGCCCAATATGTGAATCATATAAGGTTTTTTTTAATGCTGGCCATATTTTACTTCCCGTACTCGTTAGGGGCACAGAAAGGGAACATGTTGTTATGGTGATTTTGGAGGAGATGTGGCGGTGATCATAATAGGAGTTGTAAATTTTGATTACTATACATTTTGTTACTGTACTCCATTTAGGGCCCAATACACAAGACTGTTGGAAAAATAGATGTGCGCAGCGGAAAAAAAAACGGATCTACTTCATTAGAAAATGATAACATGTGCTACGTAAGTTTCAGAATTAGAGAACAAGAATGCGTACCTTGGTACGGTGAAATTCAAAACCAAAGATCAGAAGTTCTTGGGAAGACTTTTAATCTTCACTCCAATTCCACTTGATGCCCAAGATGTGTGGTCTCTTAATCAGTTTCCAAGGAGAGAATAAAGAGTGTCCAACACTCACATAAAAACATTTCATCCCTTATGAGAACTCTCATAAAAAGACTTAATGAAAAGTCTCATGAAAAAGCCTTATGAAAATCTGTATGTTTCTCTCCTTATATATATAACTGATTATCTAATTGGGCTAGCCTTTTGGGCCTTCTCAATTGGGCTTTAGTGTGTGGCTTAGAGTAGGACCAAAAGGGACCAATAAGACACTAGCTCCAATGGGCCTTGAGCTTTTCTGTCAACTCTTGACAAATCCAAAGTTACCATTAACTATATTTAATACCACTATATAAATATAGTTGCACTCTAGGCCTTATCTATAAATTATATCCCAAGACTTTATTGTACATACAACCCCTTTATTAAAATATTCGTAGTAATACAAAGTTATGAATATTTACTATCACTTTGAAGATTACTACATTTTAATCATTGAGTACCCGGTTTAATCCTTTATGTTATTCAATATATATTTATGAAATCCAATTTCATAAATATATATACTTTAGTAACTCCTTACTAAAGTGGTTGGGCCCAATACTCTGAATAACCAAACCTATTAAATTTATCTCAAGGGAATATTTTATATCTCCGTTAGGAGATTATGAATTCCATCTTGAAAATATATGTTTCATCAACACTAAATGCGGTTGCCCAACATACTGAGGTTTTGACCGTAATTTATAGATCTCACTCCTGATATATCAAAGCAACCTACATCTCATGATTAGGTCCATTATTCTCTCAGGATTTAGAGTTGATGTAAATAGAAGTCGTGAGATTTATTATTCATTTGACAGTCGTTAGGAGAATAATAAATCTCACAGCGGTCCAGTTCAATATGTTTTAACTCTTAAAACATATCAACATATCAACTAGAAGTCTCCACTTCCATGATCAAGACAAATCATCTTAGTTGATATGTTATAGTTTTCGCAGATGAAATGCCCAATTTCATCACCGACTACGAACTAAAATTCTGAGTTTGCAAAGAACTTGTAATTTATATCTTTCTGTGACTTTTCACATAAATCTCATACTATGCATCTCATGGACTAAGATAATGTCGTATTAGTTCATATATAGTCTCATATAATTAAACAACTTAATTATTTATAACATGCCAATAAATTGGATTTTAGGGCATAAACGCCAACAAAGACATCATATACTATAAATCCTACATGTTCTTTCAGTTTTTCTTAAGATTAATGTGTTCATACACCTGCCTTTTGAGTATGATTCTGTTTTGTGAAGGTTCACTTATTATTCTCTTTCATGGTGATGATTTAGCTTGAACATTAATGTCTCCTGGTTACTTGACATTGTTTTTTGTATCACTATTTTCCCAACTCCCAAGTGAATATAATTTATCCAAAGCAATTATTCATTTACTATAATATTAATGAGATTTACTTTCTTTAGATTGTGAGCTTGTTTAGATACCCATGAAAAGTTTGCACTTGATTTGGGATTGTATTTACTTGTATTCGGCTACATATAATTTGGAAATATGAATTTTTATAATAATAATAATTATTTTGTTTTCACTTTTAATTTTCAGTTTTTTTTTTCCCCTTATGAGCTATGAAATTTTGTAGGACAAGTGCTCAAAGATTGTTGAAGAAAATTGCTTGTGAAGTGTTGAAGTACGAGTGTAGTGTTTCACAATAAGTGAAGTAAAGAATGTTTGTTTGAATGAATGTTATGTTATTGATCTTGTAAAGGTATTCTGGCTTGTTGTCTTTCTCGTTAAGAATATGAAGTGAGAGAAAAATACTGAATAGTCTGTATATTGATGTGTAAAATAATAATGTACAATAGAGAGCCTTATATAGGCAAGGTATGTATGTGGTATAAGTAATATGAGTAAACTACAAGTACAGTATACTGGGCTAAGCTCAATGGGCTAATCTAGTCTAAGTTATGTACTAACAACCCCCTTCAAACTCGAGGTGGCAAGGAGGAAGTCAACTGGAGTTTGGATATAAGATCTCGATGACGACTAGGTGGGTGAGTCTTGGTGAAGATATTAGCAAGCTAGTCAGCAGAGGAGATGGAGAACAATTTGAGATTGCCTTTCTTGAGATGTTGGCGAGTGATGTGGCAGTCGATCTCAATGTGCTTGGTGTGTTCATGGAAGACATCATTATGAGCAATATAGATAGCACTACTATTGTCACAATAAAGAGGAGTGGCAGTGGGCTGTGGAGCATCTATGTCAGCCAAGAGCCAGCAAAGCCAGACAAGCTCGCAGGTGGTGTTAGCAAGAGCACGATACTTAGCCTCAGTACTGGAACGGGAAACCACATCCTGCTTCTTGCTAAGCCACGAGACAAGAGCAATACCCAATAGGAAACAGAAACCTATGATGGAGCATTGATAAGTCAGATCACTTGCCCAGTCTGCATCTGAATAAGCATGAAGCTCGAGAGAAGACCAAGAGGAGTAGTGGAGACCATGATAAAGTGTACCTTTGACATATCGGAGAATTCGAAGAATGATAGCATAGTGGACAGAACGAGGGGCATCCATGAACTTACTAACCATACCTATGGCATGTGAAATATTCGAACAAGTAACAGTGAGATAGATCAGACTACCAACCAACTGATGATAGCGAGTAGCATTGGATATAGGTTCACCATCCAAGGGAATGAGCTTTGCATTGTATTCCAAGGGAGTGGAAATAGTCTTGTTGTTGGTGATACTGGCTTTAGAGAGAAGATCAGAAGCATATTTAACTTGGGAAAATAGCTGAGAGTGCCTAGATTTTTCATCTCAAAATGCTGACTAAGGAAGTTCTGAAGAGAGCGGATACCTGCAGAATCATTTCTAGTAATAATCATATCATCAACATAAAGAAGAATAAGAGTAATACCAACAGAGGATCTTCGAACAAAGAGAGCAGTGTCATGAGGACTTGAAGTGAAACCCTATTGAGGAACAACTGTGCTAAACTTTTCAAACCAAGCCTGAGGAGCCTGCTTGAGGCTATAAAGAGCATGACGAAGGCGAGAAATTTGACTGCTTGAGTGTGGATAGCCAGGGGCTGGTTGCATGTACACTTCTTCTTAGAGGTCTCCATTGAGGAAAGCATTCTTCACATCCATTTGATAAAGAGGCCAACAACGAACAGCAACCACAATAATCAGACATCTAACAGATGTAAGGCGAATAATAGGAGCAAGTGTTTCCTCATAGTCAATGCCATACTCCTGAGTAAAGCCCCTGGCAACTAGGTGAGCCTTGTACCGTTCAACAAATCCATTAGCCTTGGTCTTGATCTTGTAAACCCATCGACACTACTACAGACTGACCAGGATGCAAATCAACCATATCCCAAGTGTGATTCTTATGAAGGGCATCTGGTTCTTCGTTTATAGCTTGCTGCCAAAGAGAGTTAGTATGGGCCTCATGATAGGTGTGAGGTTCATAGAGGGTGGTAAGAGTAAAAGAGCAATGATAATTAGTGAGATAAGGGGGAGGAATGCTTATCTGAGTGAAACGACGAAGTTCAAGACCAACAAGAGACTCAGGAGAGGGTGGTGCCACAAGATCCAAGACAGGCGGGTCATATGCCAGGGATAGAACTGGAGATGATTTGTTTGGAGAGGCAGCCGATGTTGAAGAATCCTCCACAAGTTCAGGGTAGAGAGGAAGGAAAAGATTAGTAAAAATGGGAGACTCCGAGGAAAAGGATGTAGGAAACTATTGAAGACTTGTGAAAGGATGTTCCCAAAACTTAACATGACGAGAGACACGAAGGTGATGAGAAATTGGATTATAGCAACGAAACCCCTTTTAAGATACGCCATAACCAAGGAAACAACAGAGTACGAGATTGGAGCTTTGTTCGTTTATGAGGAGGAAGAGAGACAAAGAAAGCACAACCAAAAACTCGAAGAGAGGAGTAGTTAGGAGTTTGACCATAGAGAAGCTCGAATGGTGATTTGTTGCATGTAGTTGGTGAAGGAATACAATTAATGGTGTATACAACAGTGAGTGCAGCCTCACCCTAAAAGCGCTTAGGAAGAGAGACAGAAATGAGAAGGGTGTGGACAACATCAAGAATGTGACGATGTTTTTATTCTGCACGACCATTTTGTTGAGAGGTGTAAGGACAAGATCGCTGAGGAAGGGTACCATGATTGTCTAAAAAGGATAGGAAAGATTTATCATTATATTCTTGAGCATTATCTGATCAAAAGACTTTGACGGTGCGATTGAACTATGTTTCAATCATTTTATGAAATGTTTGGTAAATAGACACAAGTTCAGACCTATGGTGAAGTAGATAAATCCAAATATATCGAGAAAAATCATCCACAAATATGACAAAATATCTAGATCCCCCCTCAGTGGGAACAGGTACAGGACCCAAAATATCATAATGTATAAGATCAAAAGGTGCAGAAGAAAATGAGTCACTATTATTAAAGGGAAATTTTGTTTGTTTGCCAAAATGATAGGAAGTGCAATCAAATTTTTGAAACTGAATTGAACCTAAATGACCTTGAGAAGCTAACAACTGAAGACGAGATAAGGATGGATGACCAAGACGAGCATGCTATAGATCAGGTGAAAGGGTGGCAGTGGTAGTAGCTGCAGAAATAATTTGTGAAGGAATCTTCAAGTCATGAACCTCAAACATGCGACCAACCTTACGGCCTGTCCTAAGCACTTGACCCATATAGGGATTTTGCACATCCACACCATGATTAGTAAATAGAAGATCTATGCCTAATTTACAAAGTTGACCAACATAAAGCAAATTAAGGGATAACTTTAGGATATGAAAAGTGTCACTAAGGGATAAATAAGGAGAAAAGATTGTTCCTTTATGACTAACAGGCATAGGAGTTCCATCAGCAATGTAAATGATGATTGGAGGTTCTAAGGGTGCCTTATCAGAAAATTGGGATTCATCAGGAGTTATATGGTTACAACATGTAGTATAAAAAAACCAAGGTTGTTTACCTGAGGTGACAGAAAGGCCAGTGGAAGTGCGGGATAAAACCTGTTGAACTACTGCCTTAATATCAGTTGTAGTAAGTGAGGAAGCCAAAGATGGACCCGTAGGAATCGATGGATCTGAAGGACATATAGCAGTTGCTTAAGGAAGAGAGGCGTTATTTCGCTCTTGCATAAATTTCTGCAGTTTGCAACAAATTGAGATGTCATGGCCTTTGGCACGGCAAAACTTGTAGCAAGTACCTTTAGAAGACTGAGAGGTGGGATGCCCAGAGTTTATTCGTGGAGGAGCAATGAATGCAGCAATGGGAGGCTGTGGAGATGGTGTAGCCAATACATGATTAGATGATGACATGTGATGAGTAGGCTGACGGTTCTCCTCAGAAATGAGCTTCTTGATTGCAATATCAAGAGAAGGAGTAGGAGACTGACTAAGCAGGGAAGCCCTAGTAGGCTCAAAATTCTCACGTAAACCCATAATGAAGTGCATAAATTTACGGCGATCCTGATATTTGACAAAGAGCTCAATGTCCTTAGAACACACTAGTGGAGGATTTGCAGCAGAGAGTTGTTCCCACATAGTAGAAGTCTGAGAATAAAAATCAGAAATAGAATGACCTGTCTCTTGGCGCATTTGATAAAGCTTTGATTCAATGTGGAACTGTAGGCTTGAATCATTAGTACAATTATAATGATCGGCCAGAAATTTCCAAGTAGCCTCAATAGTCTCAAGACGAGGAAGAAGATTATGAATTGAGGGAATAGATGTATTGATAAACCAAGACAAGATCTTACTCTGAATACTCTCCCATTCCTCTAGGTGTTCTTCGTAATCATTTGCTGTAACAGCAGTCTTAGAGGCATCTTCAACAGCTGTGGCTTTGGACTTAGGGTTTGGTATTGGCTTAGAAATTGAACCAGCCACATATCTCCACAATTTACGATCATTGGGAAAGAAAATCATATTCTGAGACCAAGCATGATAACTAGTAGGACCATCCACATAATGGTGATAGGACGAATGATATCTCGTTAATTTAGTTGAGCCATAATGAATAAAATAACCAAAATTGGGATTTAGAAACCTCAAATGAAGAAATAGAGCCCAAAATCAAAATCTACGAAAAATTGAGCAAGACAGGCCTTGTTGAAAATTTTTGACTTTGGTCAAAGTCAATGGTCAACGGCTTAGGATGATGACGTCTATTGATATGGCAGTGTGATGTCACTTTAGGGCTGACGTGGCAGGACGCAATACGGGGCAGGCACGTGGAAGTGCGTGACAAAGATGTTCCCGGTGCGTGAGGCGCGTGTAAAGGACTGACGTCGTGTGGAGGTGTGAGGCAGAAACTTCAGCCGGTGCGTATGGGCGCGTGTGAGGTGGTTTTTGGCCGTTCTTGGTTGGGTTTTTCTCAAGATTGTCAGATCTGTCAATATGTGCCTTGACTTTGGCGGTTTGATCAACAAAATTGACAAAATTCGAGTGTTCTAGGGGCTGTGGGCTTGACGGCGATGACTCGTTTTTGACAGTAACTACTAGATGAAGATGAGGGTGGCGAAAGAATGCTAGAGATGTCCATAGGAACCAGAAAGTCAGAGTAAAGGCTCTGATACCATGTTAAGAATATAAAGTGAGAGAAAACGACTGAATAGTCTGTATATTGATGTGTAAAATAGTAGTGTACAATAAAGAGCCTTATATAGGCAAGGTATGTGTGCAGTACAAGTAACATGAGTAAACTACAAGTACAGTATACTGGGCTAAGCCCAATGGGCTAATCTAGTCTAAGCTATACACTAACATTTCCGTGTATTTGTATTTGTATTTTTTTTTGGGGACTGTACTATATATTTGTTTTTCATTTTGATTTTTGGCTAGTCCTTGAGTATGCTTTACAATAAATGACTTCAAGATGTTCCATTCTTTTGAACGATGGGGTTGATACAAAAAGTACTCCAAGAAAGTTCAAGCTCTGTACATTATGAGTATTGATAGAATGCGATTTTGCCTCGTCAGTATGTTTCTCATCAATACGATGGACGATGTGGAGATCCTGTTCACAAGAAACAAACAAAGTAGTGAAGACATCGGTGTGAGGTCCACTGGGGAGCCTTCGATACTTAAGTTAGCTTATTTCTCGTGGAACCAGAATAATTTGTATGTGTTTGAGCTTGTTTTTACTTATTTGTTGCTTTTGGCTTTATATAGCCTCTTTGTGAGTAAATGCTTTGTGCATTTATCTTCTCAGGCGTTATGGTTGAGCTAGAGGGTTAAATAGCTCATTTAATAGTTATTTAACTTCTCCATTCAATGTCCTATAACGGCTATGTAGCGGTCAACTTGAGGTGACTGTAAGAGCTATGAGCTAGTGGCTGGAAAGGTTGTATGTCTGTTACACTTGTGCTATTTAAGTGAGGAATTTATAGCTAAGCATTAATGTATGCTTATGATCGTCCTTGGTAATGACGATCCTATATGGACAGTCATTTTATGGACGACCATTTTACACTACTTGTCAAGTATCATTTTTCTTAAAAACTGTTTCTACTTTTGTGATTTCAAATTTCAATAATCGTTGAGTGGAATTGGCATTCTCAATGGAAATACGGATTTCTGAAGTGCACCTTCTTGTTCTACTAAGGAATGGACGATTCTGGGGTGTTAGTGTTTAGAGAATGGTGCCAATGGTAGATGAAGTATTTGAGATCAAACTGGTTCGAGGGAGTCAACCTTAAAGAATGTTAAAAGTAGATAAGGGAAAGAATTTAGAGAGAAGGTAAGGAAATTTGCATTAGTTTTCATATATGCATTGCACTAGTTATATAGGCCTTTATAGAATAGTTCTTTGCAATGTCGTGACCAATGTACAGGCCAACTAGTAACTAATCAGTAATCACTTAACAATTCCTAATTGGGAGCACCACTCACTTATCTCCCACTAAATAGCTACTTATTAAAGTTGTCAATTTTGTTTTAGTGATACTTTTGGTGTATTCATTGAAACGAAATATTTTGGTATCGGTCTATTCTGGCTAACCATTTTTGAATTTCAGCAAAAATTATTATATATATTACAAAATAAATATTCCTGAATCTTTATCACAGCATTATTTCACATCAAGTCACTAATTCAAAATCAATTAATATATTCTTAATATCATCATCATATAAAATTAGGAAAAAAAATTCTTAATAATTAAAAAAAAAAAAAACACATGTCTTACGTGAGTAAAGCAAAAAAAAAAAACACACACACACACATTCTGATTGCGTAACACATTAAGTTTAGTGCAAATACATTATTTTAAGAACACAAACAAATACAATACAATTCACGAATAGCAAAAAAGTAAAATGAAAAACAAAAAGACGGAATGGTCAAATGGAAAAACCAAAAACAAATTCAAGAGAAGAAAACTTAACGCTCATTAACACAAACATTCATCAATTTTCTTCTTTTATTGTTGAACACAGCATCCAATACTTCAGCGTTTTGCAAGCCATCTTCCTGAATCAATCTTCTGCAATTTTTCATATAAATAATTTCTCATTCTCTCTCTCTCATCTGCAATTTGGTCTAGGGTTTCAATTTCAATTTCATTGTTTTTACAAACTTGATTCTAATTTGTTTTTGAATTTTTGTTGTTTTTGCAAACAAATATATGGACAAGAAGCTCCAGATTACGTTCCTATTACCCTCCATGAATGCTTTGCCTTGTATTTCTTTTTATTATTTATTTATTTTATATTTTGCAGTTTTTCTCTCCTTGATTTGTGAGAAAATTTAGGCAAATGAAGGAAAATAGGTTATCTTCTTAATTATTCATAGATATTGAATTAACCGAAAATTTATAAATATAAAAAAAAAAAAAAATCTTGTAGCTAAAGCTAATGTAGCTGTATAGTTCCAGACTTGGAGCTAAAAATGCTTATTAGAGCTTACAACTTGGTATTCAAGCTTTTAGCTTCCTATTTTGTTCCTCACTATTTTATTTTATTTTTTAACTTTAGCCATTGTATTCATAAAAAGTTACTCTGATTTTATAGTTTCTTTGCGAAATATTGTAGTGAAACCATGACTATTTTTTTAAAAAAAATTTATAAAATCGAGAATTGTACGAATTTTTTGGGACTACATTCCCTAGTGTGTTTATGGGACCATGTCCCAAAGGTTTTGGTTTCACCAATGTTGGCTGGTTTTTGGTTTCAGACTAATCTTTAGTTGTAATATGGCCTTAGACATTGTATGAACTTAATTTGCTAGAGGGTAGTGAAGGGAAAAAGGAGCCATTAGACTAAGCTCTTTGAATTGATTTGGTTGAAGAAATTTCCCTTCAAGGAGTAAGTACTAGACAAAATTAGAGGCTAATGAAGTACCTTCCTTGATGATACAGTGAGTTTCTTGACAAATAAAACTCTAAGAAGAGAAGAAAGGGGAGAAGAGGGTTCAAATAATTCCCCTTAACTAATCTGCGGAAAAGAGGGTTCAAATCCTCCCTTTGTAAACTAGTTTGGACTGCATCAATGTATCATGTTTGGATTCAGAGAAATGCTACAATGTTTAATGTGAGGTTGTGTGCAGGTAGTTGCAAAGCAGTGACCATTTCACATTGTTATAAGGTCTTTTGTAGTAAGTGGAACATTTCTTTCTGTGTTTTGAGTGCTAGAACAGGTTAAGGGTTGGTATCTGACTTCTGACCCTGTGTTGTTGGAGTCTCAGGTTTCCCCTAATGAGAATTGGTGTTTATATTTCTAGTTTGATTTATTGATCAATAATATCACTTATTCATTAGAAAAACTAAGGGTGGAAACATCATCAAGGTGAAAAATGAACTTTTTAGTCTGATTTTCATTCATTTTTGCAGGAAACTTGTGGAACCTATGGTATTTCCAGCATCTACACATTTAACAACAAGAATTAAAGCTCGCTATAACTAGGTTTGATTATCAAAACATTATTTTCTCCATCTCATGTTCTTTTTTGTCTATAACTTACTTTGCTGTACCATGTTGTTCATCATTGCTTTGATGAACAACAAGGTATACTTTGTTTCTTCTTTGGGAACAGTGTAGGGAAAATTTGACCTTTAACTTTTTTGTAAAATATTATAACTGCTTTGTGAAGTATAAGCTGCATGTTAAGTTATGATAATATTCATGGGCACCATTTGAATTTTTGTTGTATATTATAACTTATATAAATTATGGGGTCAAGATTTGGTTATGAGTAATTCTTGGAAAGGATTTTCCTGTGACATTGTTTTCTTTATTGGTACCCCCTTTACCTTTCCTCCACATCACATCATTGTATGCCTTCTTGGTTATATAGGAAAAAGTGGTAGAAAATGGAAGTTTCCTACATAACAATTCACTGTAATATTTGACATATTTGCATTTCCTGTGTTCTTTAATGCAACTGACATGGAATGGATGACAAAGCTGTTAAATTACCAATTGTTCCAAAAGTTTAAGCTGTTAGGAAATGATGAATTTAATCACTTAACCATAACTCTAACACTCCCCCTCACTTGTGGGCCTAAACTTCTCCTTAATAAGTGGGGGCCCAACAAGTGGGAATTTAATATTTTAGATGGGAGGTAGAGTAAAGCTAGGGATTGAACTCAGGATCTCCTGCTCTGATACCATGTTCAATTACCAATTGTCCCAAGAGTTTAAGTTGTTAGGAAATGATGAATTTAATCACTTAACCATAAGTCTAACAAAAGCTCCAACCATCCATTTTTGTTGCGATGAAATGAAAGTGCCCTATGATAACATGTTTCATCCATATTGTAGCAGTTGCCTATTCAATGGATAATAATGACCAAATCATGATTGCCAATGAGTTTTAGCTCAAAGGGTACTTGTCCCATAAAAAATGGTGGAGGGTAAGAGCCCAACTTGTCCAATGCATTAGCACATTGGTTAGCTTTCCTAAATACATGATGGTGTTCAATTTGGAGTAGTAAGTTCCTAAAATTAGAGTGTAAGGAATCCATCAATAGGTTAGTGGCATTGTTATTTGTTAGCTAGCTAATTAGGCATTTTGCACCAAGCTCTATGTTAAAGTCACTGGAAGTCCTTGATTTTAGTCTCAATCAAGGTTCCTTTGTCCCCTCTAGCCAACTAGCATTGGGACTATTTATATTGTCCATCTATGTAAAGAAATACACACGCAGCAATATACAAATTAAGTATTCATACACGTCTGTTCTCTCTCTTTCAATAGTTTCCTATATTGTTGCCTTTCCTCTGCACCCTAAAGCATTATTCTTGTATTTTGACCGCGCCATTGTCAATGTTTTATGGCTTGTAGTATTTTGCACTTTTTGGTAGTTGCCTTTCTATTTTTAGAGAATTTGTACTTAATTATTCAATAGTTTTAGTTGGTCTATAATTACTTCAACTTAAGACAAGTTTTTGCCTATTTATTGCATCCTAAGGGAATGATACAATCTTAAATAAACTATACAAAGGAATATAAATTTTTATAGCTATTTAAAACATTTCTTTAGTTGTAGCTAGCAAATAAAGAACCAACTGCTTTATTCCTGCTTGGGTTAAGTTCACCAATGCAAATAAACGAGGCAAGCACAAAGCGATAGACATTGTAAAATAAAAGAAATAGCAAGGAGGAATAAAGAAAATTTTTGGGTATGGGTTTTCTTTTTCTTTGAGTTAATGTAAACTTAAATTCTGTCATTTTCTTTTGGTTTTCTTTTCCTTTTTCTTTATTTGTTTCTGTGCTCCATTATTTTCCTGCAGAGGTTCCTTTGGGAAGCTTGGCAAGTTTTAAACCTTATCATCTTGATCATAGCTGCTGTATTGTCATTGGCACTTGGAATTAAAACAGAGATGTGTTTGGTGTTTTTTATATAGATCATTTTCATCGTAAGGAGTGTCAATTCATGGCATTTGTTTTTTGAACCAACCTTATATAGGTTCTAGGCTGTTGTGATTTATATTTCATATCATGTATTATCGGTGTTTGGTCTGTGTATACTCTTAATTTCAATTTGTTACCTTTGGGTCTTGACTTTTTGATCCCCACAGTTAATAAAATTTAGGTAGCTCCTTACTTAAGTCTTACCCAATTTTATGTGATTTACAGGTTGTCCTTGACGCACACAATGGTGTAATATCTACAATGAAACTTGGAGCAAATTGGGTGGACATGCACTTGTTAGGGTGGATGTATGTGTTTTATGGAGTAAGGAAAATATGGAAAGAGGGATGGGGTGTCCTCTACGGGGAAGTACATGAAGAAAGGATGCATCATCTTTTTTTCAATAATACTAGCTTTTGTCATGGGCCTGGCCTTCTTGTTGGGAAGTGGCACTTTTCCATATATTTGTTACTTGAGGATAATTGATGGAGCACAAAGGTTTTCAATTTTTTTCTTTTAATTAGCCATTTTGAAAACTTGGAACTATTTGAATACTTGAAAATTAGACTGGTTCTTTAGTTTTTATATAAGAATGGAGTTTAATTTGGAATTGCACAATTGTGTTTATGTTTATATTTTAAATCAAGTTATTAAATTTTGATCATGTGAAGGGTTGCATCCAAATTTGTTTATTTATTTATTAAAAAAAAAACTTATTTCAACGGTTTCAAACTGTTGAAATTTATCTCAAGATAACATATGTTTCAATGGTTTTTAATAATATTTCGACGTTTAATTACTGTTGATAAAAGTGAATCACATTTTTCGATGGTCACATAGGCTGTAGAAAAAAAATTTCGACATAGTTTTCAGTGGCGGTTCTCAACGGTCACTTAAACCGTCGAAAATGCTTTTTTCAACGATTTCTAATACTTTTTTCGACGGTTTCAACCATTGAAAATAGCAAACTTTCTTGTAGTGCAAGTCATTAATTCAAAATCAATTGATATATTCTTAATATCATCATCATATAAAATGTCACATATAAAATTAGGAAAAAAAATTCTTAATAATTAAAAAAAATAAAAACACATGTCTTACGTGAGTAAAGCAAAAAAAAAGAAAAAAAAAACACACACACACACACATTCTGATTGCGTAACACATTAAGTTTAGTGCAAATACATTATTTTAAGAACACAAACAAATACAATACAATTCACGAATAGCAAAAAAGTAAAATGAAAAACAAAAAGACGGAATGGTCAAATGGAAAAACCAAAAACAAATTCAAGAGAAGAAAACTTAACGCTCATTAACACAAACATTCATCAATTTTCCTCTTTTATTGTTGAACACATCATCCAATACTTCAGCGTTTTGCAAGCCATCTTCCTGAATCAATCTTCAAGTAGTTGCCAACCGAAATTGTGCATTGAGTCAGTTCATCATAACCATAATCAATTATTGAAGACATACATTTTCAAAAAGGAAGAAATTTCAACCCAATAAGCTTAACATTAATGAATCACATATTTCCTTTCACACTGCTCAATTAAGAGTTAAAGCCAGTAATCAGGGACTTAAAATTCGTATTAGAACCATCTATTTCATAAGAAAAACATTAAAAAATTAAAAATTAAACCCCCACTATTTAAATTAATAAAAATATCAATTAAAACATTGTAGTTATAACTCAATTGGTTGGCAGTTGGCACCTTCCGTTACTTTTAAACAAAATTTAAATCAGATAATTTTAAAACCTTGAAGCACGAGTTTAATTAAATTAGATAATTTTAAGAAAGCCCCAATCTATCAATGCATAAACAGGGCCGTGTTATGTTAAGGTTAGGGGGTTCAAATTAACACTATAGAATCTACATATAAAGCATAAATCATACTAGAAATAAACCTAGGAACTACTAGGTTTGTAGGTGATAATATGAACTTTAAACTAGTAACATTTGTTGGTTGCATTAATTAGAGGAATTTCCCCCCCTATGTATTTAATTTGAATTTAGTTTTACTAGAAAATTTCATAAATTAGCTATAACTAATAATAATAGAATTCATGAAATCAATGGTTCATAAATAATTTCTTACAAAATTTATAAAAATGAATTGTGCAGGATACCAACTAGTTATTAATAAGTTCAAAAAAAAAAAAAACACACACACACACACAACCAATGTGGGCATATATATAAAATAAGGGAAATAATGTAAATCTAATAAGACCCAGACACATTGGTCACCATAGTCCGGAGAACAGTATGAACAAGTGAGGTTAAGAAGGATTCAGCCGAAGAAAAAATGGGGTTAAGAAAGACGTGCGAAAAATTTAAAATGTATAAAATGTGGGAACGTAAATGAGTAATGTGCACAAGCACTACTTACCTCAAGTATACAAAAGCAAGAAAGTGCGAATCAAATCGCACTAGAACTTGCCATCGCACTAGAACTTAACATCGCACTAGAACTTGCCCCATCATCTTCGTTATCATCTTCGTCATCATCATGGTCCCTTGAAGCAAAATAAACACCGCAACAAATCAGTAGTATGCAATTCTAGACTATTAACTCCAAAAGATAGAAATAATGATGTGCAAAACTCAAATCTAAGGTCTTAAAAAAGTCCTAATACCACTAATTAGGCACAAGATCCAAATTAACCAATGATAGAGCAACTAAACATGACCAAAACGAGCAACAATATGATTAAAATAACTAATCATAATTAATTATTATTAATAGTTAATTATTATAATAATAACAAAACATATATTTAAAAGTCCAACCACATAAATAATGCTATTTTGTAAACAAAATTCCATTTTAAAACTTAATCAATGGTATCTCAAGTCATTCTCGGATTACACTTAAAATAAATCCCATTAAACAACAAAGGTAAATCCATATGTAAGGATCCATTTTATACCCAAAAAAAAATCTATATATATATATATTAATAAGTAAAACAGAGAGAAAATCTAATTATGTTTTAAATTGGATTCTAATTGTTGTCTAATTTTGCGCCACGTGTCTTATTTAATTAATTAATATTTTTTTTAAAAAAAATTTGTTCTAGGTAAGTTAATGAGATGCAAAGGTGAAGGGTCTAATATAAATAAATCATTAAAAAATCAATAAACAAAAAAAAAAGGAAAAAGAAAAAGAAAGAAATAGTAAACTCATGTTTATATTCCAAAGAAATTAAAATAAAAAAATAAATAAAAGAGAGAGAGAGAGAGAGAGAGAGAGAGAGAGAATATATATATATATATATATAAAATTTGAATCCATATATATATGTAATTGTAATTTTTTTAAATTGTATAGTGCATATGTACGAGTTATACACTAATAATAATAAGGACAACCTTCGTTTTCATATAAATACATAATTATTTTTATTAAATTTGATATTTGAAATTGGGATAAAAATGTATCAATTTCTTTCATTTTTCGTTGTTACAACTATTGAATTAAAAAAAAAAATTAAAGAAAAAAAAGAGCCACATCTTCAATTGAGGGCCTCAATTACCCATATATGGATGATACAAAAAATTTAATATTGGATCGATAGTGTAGATGAAATTTGAGAACTCAGAACTTAAGGCATGTTCTCTAAGTTCATTGAACATTAAATAACTCACCGCTTAGGTGGCCTTAAGAGACGTGTGTATGGCACAATTTGAGAAAAACAACAATGGTATGTCCCAAAGTTGAATAAATCACAAGTTTCCTTCACCTGGTCCAATTATTATTAATGGTCCCAACCAGTAATTAGGGACTTACTTAAACTTCATTCTCAATTTCATAAGAAAAGCATTGAAACAATGTAAACCCCAAAATGGCATAACCTTAATTAGTACCAACGATCACCAATCTTAAACTAATCAAAATCCTTCCAAAATCAATACTGATATTAGTGACAAATCTCAAGTCTCAACTACTTAGATGAAGCATCAATTTGATTAAAACAGATCATATAATTTTAAGAAAATACCAAATTGTCAATTCATAAACCTTAACTTCACAAACAATTTTGAACTGACAGCATATAGTTTTGAACTAGAAGAGCAGAACCAATTTAAGCTAAGGAGCTGAATTTGAAGTTCTTACTAACTTACCTGGAATGACGGACGAATTTTGAACTAAAAACTTGCTTAGTCGCTTCATCCTCCCAACGCAAACTATCCCACCACATTTTATCTCCGTGAATTAGTCAGTTCTTTGCGCTGTTGGAATCAAATGGTAGCTCCTTTAGATTATGACCACTCAGTACCTCAATCTCTCTGAGCGAAGGAAAGGGCAAGACATGGCTGCATATTCTATGTAGGGATGGTAAATTAACCAAACGTAGAACCATAAGACTTGAGAATATGAACATTTTTTCTATATTTGTTTCTTCCCACGATGCTATACACTCAAATAATAGTGTACAGTCACGTACTTCAAGAGTTTGAAGGTTTGGAGCATAAATGAGCCACGTCACATCTAACAAGGAGAGACAACTTACAATAACCACCTTACGAAGGAGTGAAAACACATGCCTTGGGTAGTACGTTCCAGGGGAAATTTTCACCTCTTCTAACTTTATACATTTACGTAATTCAAGATGCTTCATTCTACTCAGCAATATGGGTGATACTTCGAGGAAGGTCAACCCATCGATTGTGTAGAGGAAGAGTTTTCTTATGCACGATTGTAACTTATGCGATCTCATTAATATTTTGACGGAATCTCCTCGGTCTGCAATGGCAATGCAGATTTCACTCAAGTGTGGTAAGCCATCCAATTCCTTTAACAAATATGAGCCACGGTCACGGATGTAAGGGGGTAAACCGGCAGGACCGACCCAACTAAATATTTCCAAGAACTGAAGTCTTGATATCAATCCCCTTTGTATTTCCTGAATGTTTGTTCCATTTAATATCAAGCACCTTAACTTTTCCAAACCTAGAATTTCAGCCGGCAATTCTGTGATAGCAGTTTCAGAGACATTAAGATATTCCAAGTTGATTAATTTACCAACCTCCTGGGGTAACTCACGTAAGAGAAAACTATTTGACAAATCCAAGAGTGACAAAGCAGACATCAAAGGGAAGAAACCAGCTGGAAATGTTGTTAACATTGGAACCTTACAAATCATAGTACGGAGATTCGGTAACTGCTTGACATTTTCGCAGAAATGTTCTATGCATGTCGACGGTGAAGAATTTATGAGGACATCATCTATACTATAATCCCACAAAGACAACCTTTCTACTCCATTCCATATTCTTAATCCGCGTTCTTCATCTGACTCAGCATCTCTTTTGATGAATATTGCAACCTTGTCTCTACATTCCCACCAGGCCATGTCACGAATCAAACCGTGCATCCTAACGAACTCTTTTGATTCACCACTCTCTAGTAAACATGCACGCTTCAAACTTCTGATTATATATTCTCCGTCACGGTCATATTCATCTAGAAACCTTTCTGCTCTCCAATATTCAATGAGTTCTTCTTTCCTGATGTCATATCCATCAGGGAATAGACAACAATACAAGAAACAAGACTTAAGGGTAGCATTCTGCAATTTTTCGAAACTAAACTTCAAAGGAAGCAGAACAGAATCCATGCCTGGAAACTCTGAAGGGGTGTTCCTCAATGTGGCTATTTCAGACTCCCAGTCTTCTGGATCCTTCCTACTAGCCATTGCACGCCCAACAGTGACCAGAGCTAGCGGCAAGCCTTTGCATTCTGCAGCCATAACTTCTGCAAGCTTCGGTATACGTGGATCAGAATTAAAAGTGTTTTCACCTACCTTCATCCGAAACAAATATAAGGCTTCTTCTTGTGTTAAACACTCTACCTTGATATTTTGCTGAGCTCCCATGAGGCCACAAACTTCCTCTGATCGGGTTGTAAATATTACTTTGGACTCATTCCGATCATTTGGAAGAGGAATTCCTACAAGTTTGAGATCAAGCCGTTCCCATATATCATCTAACAATAACAAAAACTTTCCTTCTTCTAGCCTACAGTATATT
Organism: Quercus wislizeni; assembly: GCA_023055345.1. Taxonomy (NCBI): domain Eukaryota; kingdom Viridiplantae; phylum Streptophyta; class Magnoliopsida; order Fagales; family Fagaceae; genus Quercus; species Quercus wislizeni. The sequence goes on from JALGQJ010000002.1 coordinate 48,821,522, forward strand.
TGAAAGGCAATATCCTCTATAGAATCCAATCTAAAGCCTTCAGAGAGACCCAATTTTTGGAAAATTGTTTTCTGAATTTTTTTCACGTCTGGTTGTTTTGATACAGAAACCAAAATAACTTCAACAAAATCATGGCTTCGGCTCAAGAACAGATTGTTTATTCTTTCAAGGAGGGCAGTCTTTCCGACACCCCCAATTCCATATAAGCCAATGATTCCCAGACTCTTGTCTTCAATGCATCTCTGGACGATTTGAAGCATGGGATCTAAACCCACGGTCTCATCCATAGGCTTCTTGTCAACGGAATTATGCATCTTTGCAACCACAACGTCGAATCGACCTTTATTCGTCAGCTTTTCTACTTTGTCGAGCATTTTGCTTACTCTCTTTCCTAGCTTATAGCTTCGCCAACAGTTTTTGGGACAACAACCTGCGAGACACTTGTTCTGCTCTTGTTCCTCACCATCTCGAAGAGTTTTGCTCACATCTTCCTTCAGTTTTCGTACGTCGTCAAACCAGCCAGCCACTTCTTTGGTCGGCTTCGCAAGTAGTAATAACTCTTCAGTTTGGACCCTTCCCTGCACATCTTCATAGATTCGCATGAGTTCCTCCATGGTATCTCCCAAGGAATTGAGATTTTCTTTCAAATTGCAAATGAGGACTGCACGCTTGGACCCGGAATGCCATAGGCACAATCCAATTTCTTTAATGACCGGGATCACGAACATGCCAGAAGTCATGGCTATGGGTGACTACGAAAACAAATTTTAACGAAAAATGGTCAGCTAAAAGGAGGTGGAAAATGAGAAAAGAAACCGAAAAGAGACTGAAAAAGGGTTGCTGTGAGTAGAAGAGATGCTAATTTTTTCTTTTCTTCTTTTTCCCTCTCTTTTTGCAGATTAACTCGTGGCTAGTACTGACTATTTAGATGCCAAGATTCTAAGAAGATATGCTATTTTGAAATTAATCCTAAATTTCACTATTTAAGAGAACAAAAGAATTTAGAATTTGGTTTTTGAAATTATATGTCCTGTTTGGTAGCTTAGTTTGAACATACTTTTGAATATTTTAAACAACATTAGACACATTTTCATACATTTTTCACCCACATGTATATCAAAAACACTCAAACAATATTACTCAAACTCCTCTACTAAACACCCCCATAGTTTTTAAGAGCATGTGAATATCTATAACTTATTTTAGGGGGAAATGGCATGTAAAGTGCATGGATATAATATAACTTTATAGTACATTTTAAAGGAATTAAGGACATATAAAGTCAAGTGTGGTTTACCTCAAATTTTTTTTTTTTTTAAAAGACATCAATTTAAATTGAATCCCATGTAAATACTCGTGCAAAATACACAATAAAGTAAACAGTTATTTTGGGGGGGGGGGGGAGAGGAATTTTACTTACTTGATTGTGTGGTCCGTCCATGGTTTTAAAAACCGAATTAGAAACCAGGTACTAGTTTGGTCCGGTAAAATTGCTCAAGGTCCAGTTTATTGATCGGTTTGGTTTTTAAAACCGTGGGTCCATCGGCTTAATGAAGATTTATTTTGAAAAAAAAAAATTGTTTTTGGAAAATGAGGGTTTTAATAAAAATATCATGATTTTTTTTTTGGAGAAAATTTCCCTTGGGATATTTAAAAAAAAAAAAAAAAAACTCATGAACTTTTTGCGGAAAAATTTCCTAAAGGGATTTTAATAAAAATTTCATGAGTTTTGGATGGAAAATTTCCCTTAGGGATTTTTACTGAAAAATTCATATGGGTTTTGAAAATGAGACTTTATGGATCTATTTTTTGGAAAGCTCTTTTGAAAACAATGGAAACACTTTTTTCTTTTGGTGGAAACCATTTTGAAAAAATTTTGAAATTACTTTTTTTTGAAAATTTTATTGAAATAATTTCAAACGATGCTTACACAAAGCCATTTTGTTTTAGGGTTATAAATTTACAGTGTTAGCTAGCAAGCACATGAAAACCCATTTTTATTCAAGGACAATATATATATATATATATATATATATATATATATATAACCACATGAACAGTAGTAATATAATCCCAACAACATAACCAATTATCACACAAAAATCCTATGCTAATTAAAGACATATGCATTGTGTTCTCCAAATAGTACAAGCATAGATTTAATGAAATATACATCACCATGTTCATATAGTCATATTATTCAATTACATGCTTCAAGGACAAAATATATGAGGTAGACATCAAAATGGGTAAGGACAGAATGTAGATTGGCCATGCAACAATGGGTAAGCCATGCAAGAGTAGGTAGATGTGAGATTTCAAGCATAAATTCAAGCAAGCATCATCAAGTTATATCCATGTAATTAAACATCAATCATGTGATTTAACCAATAATCAAAGGAATTGAAATGGGTGTACTACTTATCAAAAAGGGGTAAAGCATATAAAGCAAAGTAGGATAAAAACATAGCATTATGAACATATTCGTTGTACAGCAGCATTGCTTGATCTCCTCTATAAGGAGATTCAAGCTTTAAATTTCCTTTTTATTTTTTTTTGGGTAACAATTGAATTATGATTTTATATATATAAAAAATATATATATAAATAATCACAAAATTGAGTTTCCCGCCAAAGATGGTACTGTTGTTGCAACTAAAGTCCCCATATAGCACACAAAGATGTTTCTCAAAAAAAAGAGAGCACACAAAGATAACAACCGAAAAACCAAAGAGAAAATCCGTTATATTATTTTTTTTTTATGAGTACCCCACAACTAATTTTTGCACTCTCATTTCATTTTTTTTTTCAATACGTTTATTCGTCTAAAATTTTTGGGTGAATTGAAAACTACATTCCTAAAGTTTGGAAGTGTTTGGATTTTAAAACTTGAAATTTTAGAATTTAGATTTTACCCCTTGAATTTTGAGAGTATTTGTATTTTACACCTTAATGTTTCAGAATTTAGATTTTACTCCTTAAGATTTAGGAGTGTTTGGATTAGTTGCTTAAAGTTTGGGAGTGTTTAGATTTTACATTCTGAAGTTTCTGAATTTGGAATAAAATCCAATGACTCCGAAACTTTAGGGGATAAAATCCAAACTCTAAAATTTTAAAATATAAAATCCAAACTCTAAAACTTCAGGACATAAAATTCAAACTCCCTTAAACTTTAGGAGGTAAAATCCAAATTCTAAAATTTTAGGGTGTAAAATCTAAATACCTCCAAACTTTAGGGGTGTAGTTTGCAATTTAGACAAATTTTGTTATGACTTAGCATGAGGTCTCTCATCCTATTCAAATCATTTTTGGTTGGAGACAACTACACTCATTAGTCTCAAGCTTTGTGCAGTGCAAACTGTAGCTTTCTGTGAATGGCCAACACAAAGCTTTTGCATAAAAAGAAGAAGTCGATGATGCCTATACTCTTCGTTTTTAAGATTGGGAACGGACAAACCCGAACGATATTTATAACTTTGTTTGAACTAACCACATCCCACGTTGAGTTTTTTTTTTTTTTTTTTTTTTTTAATTTTAAGAAACAAACATTAGATAGAGGGAATGTGATTTATAAGTTCTAATACAAAGATATGTCACAAGGTCTATTCAAAAGTCATGACAATAGGAACAATTGCAACTATAATAATCATGATAATAAACATTAGATTCAAAAGTTGAACCATTATATATATAACCTTTAATCAACAGAATTCCTAATCATTCTCAAATTACAATCAAATCAAATCACATGATATGAGATTAAAAGAAAAAGACTTTAACTTCCATATGTATCCAAATATTAGAAATTTAAGGCCTATTATGGAAAATTCCCAATCTAGAAAAAATCCTACTTAATTAATTAAATGTGACATTTGAAATTGGCATCATCATCAGACACCAGTTTCCAAGCCATATATGATATATCTTCAAGTGAGAGTTCCAAGGAATTGCATAATTTGAGAAAACAACACTTGTACTTTTAAGTCTAAAAATCACTTAATTTAGGGCAAATAAGCCGTTAACAACAGATTAACTTGAAGTTAATACAAAATTTACTTTCACCTTGCAAATTATTGTTCCAAACCAGTGATTAAGGACTTGAACTCCATATTAGAACCCTCAATTTCACAACAAAACATTGAAACCCCAAAATGGCCTAACCTTAGTATCAGCAGTCAAATCTTAAATTAATCAAATCCAAACCAATTTTAGTTAAAGGTATCAAGTTCCAACTACTATTTCTGGAGAAAAGAAAAAAGTCACAACTCACAGCTACTTGATTGAAGCATCAATTTCTTTACTGTCCTAACTTCATTTGAAGAAAAGTCCAATTTTGTCAATGAATAAACTCAAAACTGGCCAAAATTCCAACAATAAGCTCAATAGTTTCTGTCAAGACTTAGTCAACTCTCAATTGTGAAAGGAATTTATATCGAAAATTAAGCACTTTTGGGAAAAGTCAGGGGCGTTAGCATATTGTTTAGGGGGAGCACAAAGATTTTAAGCTAAGGATTAGAATTTGAACATTTTTATGACTTACCAAGAGACGAATTTTGAACTGAAAACTTGATTAGTGGATGCACCCTTCCATTGCTCTTCTTAGCACTGGAGGAATCAAATGGCAGCTCTGTTAATTGTTTACTCTGTAGTCTGCACCTCAATCTGTATCATGGAAGGAAAGCTCAGCTAAGCGAATTGTTTAGGGGGAGCACAAAGATTTTAAGCTAAGGATTAGAATTTGAACATTTTTATGACTTACCAAGAGACGAATTTTGAACTGAAAACTTGATTAGTGGATGCACCCTTCCATTGCTCTAATTAGCACTGGAGGAATCAAATGGCAGCTCTGTTAATTGTTTACTCTGTAGTCTGTACCTCAATCTGTATCATGGAAGGAAAGCTCAGCTAAGCGAAAAGGCAACTCATAGCTGTCAACAATCTAAGGAAATTTTTAGCTAGAAGCACATTTCGGCATATATGTTAATTTGTCAAAATTCTCGAATAATGCAAGTATTATCCAAGAAACTGGAAAGACACGAAGTCTTCAACTATAGTAGTCTGGTGGTCGGTAGAAACTGCCAAGTCTAGCTAGGTCTTCTCAAATAATGCAAGTATTATCCAAGAAAGTACAATATAAGGTGTAGGGAAAGTACCATTGACCCAAAGTCCTTGGCTTCTTTGTTAAGTTTAGCTGTTTAGGTCTTCCTAAATAATGCAAAATTTGTATATTACTAGTGGTGGATGCAAAATTCTCTCTCTATCTTGCTAGTGGTAATTTGATACAGTCATTCGTGTAATTTGATATACACTGGTAAGCCCCGTGGAAACCAATTGAATAAGATTTACCTTTGTAAAAGTTTCACTACATATTTATCCATATGGCCAATTTGAGCTGTTTCCAGCACTATTTATCATGAACTTGATCTGAACTTCATGGACTCATTACATACTAAATTTGCCAATTACAAAGTCATGGAATTTGTCCACACTAACACATTGATCGTCACGAAATTAAATGTTATTTTGTTATTTGATTTTTTTCTACTCTAAAGGTTCTTTAATAGAATCATGTACCTGTGCCATTTGAGCTTGAGCTCATTGGCTTTCTCCTGATCTCTTTGCAACTTCAAAATATATCCTCATCTAATGGCTTTTACCCATCAAATAATGTAAAGCTAGTAGAATCAATGGTATAGGCTAGTCATTACTATGAAACATTTTCAAATAGCGTGTTAGATATGAAATAAGAAAGCACAATTGACACTCCAAGAGTCTTGTAGTTCAACCAGTTGCCACATTTTATTGTTTTCAATATAGACATCCAAGGTTAAAATCTCTCATACCCAAGGTTTTCAAACCCGGATCATTCATTGAACCGTAAAAGGGAGAGATTTAAGGTTTTTGAGGTCGAAACGAGGTCGAATCGGGATCGAACCGTGATGACGTCATAATTATTTTAATATAAATAAATATATTAAATTAGTATAAATAGAAAATTTAACTAAAATAATCCAATTAAATATAAATATCTATATTTCAAATATATATCTTCATATCATAACTTTTACAAGACAAATAAGAAATATCAAATCCTAAACAAATTTAAATATTTTATTTATTTATATATTGATTAGTTAAAATTGTAATAATAATAATAATAATAATAAATTATTATTATATAAGAATTAGAAAGACACTCAAATAAAATAAAATAAATTATTTAATAATTTTAAATTGAAATAATTATTTAATAATTATTATATACTTAACTGTAAATATTAATTAAAATTAGAGCAATAATAGTACCATTACATTTTATACAAATTTTGCCACAATTTGCTATGTGACGAAATGTGAGTGGTAGAGATGTAGACCTATAATTTTTTTTCATTACTCACACTTTGCCATGTGTCAAATTATAGCAAAAAATTGTGTAAAATATTGTGATACTATATTACTCTTAAAAGAATAATGCTAGAGATACAAATTATTTTATAAATTTTTTTTACAAACTACTAATGTGATGAGTGATTATTTGTAAATAAAAATGTGATATTAATTGTGAGTTTAGATGAAAACTAATAAGAAGTTGGTCATATCAACATTTTATAAAAATATTGTAAAATAATTTGTGGAAGAGTATTACTCCTCTTAAAAATACTTAAAATATTTAATACACCTACACTGCATGTCACATCATGCTGGGCAGCTGAAAAAAAAAATCTGAATCTAATGGCTAAATTTTTTTTTGCTTTTATTAAAAAATTAAAACCTCTCATCTTTCCAATGTTAGCCATGTGAGGGAGTGCATGTCACATCATGCTGGCAGCTGAAAAAAAATCTCAATCTAACGGTTGAAATTTTTTGCTTTTATTAAAAATTTAAAACCTTTCATCATTCCAATGCTAGCTAGCCATGTGAGGGACTTAGGAATTCAAAACTCAAAAGGAAGTAACAAAGTAACACAGGAAAGAAAGAGAACACATAGCACTGATTGCAGTAGTATTCAGCGAAAAAGAGGAATTATAGAGTGATCTCCATCAACGGAAAAAAGAAAGAGAAGAAGAAAAATAAAAGAAGAAAGAAGAAGAAGCAACAGCAGACGACAAAGGCGTGATCGGCGACTGTGTTAGCAATCTGCTGGCTGCTGCTTTAACTGGCCGCAGACCCTGTTTTGTTGTGTTCTTCTTCTTCCTTCTTTTTTTTGTTTTTTTTTTTTTTTGTTTTTTTGTTTTTTGAGGAACTTGTCTTCTTCTTCTCTGCTGCTTTTTTTTTTTCCCCCCTTACAAATCCCTTTGTTCAAGATCTGAAATTATTAGATTTCCTTATGATCTTTGTTCTTCTTCTTGTTCTTTCATTTCTTCTAGATCTGATCATAACTTCATACCAGTGTATTGGCCAAAATTCACCGGAAAAGCTGAAACAAAAAGAAACCGTCCAAACCTCAAAAATCGGTCAAGGTTCACAGAACCGGACAGTCGGATCATAGTCCGTGCAGGTCCCTGCTTTTTTGCATGGAACGGTTCTTCACCCTAAACAGACCGTAAAGTTGAAAGGTTCAAGGTTTTCCCAGTCGGACCGTACGGTTCGGTCCGGGTTCAAAACCTTGCTCATACCCTTAACTATCAAAAATAAAAATAAAAATTTGACTCCGAAGTCTTTGGCCTCTTCTTCGATTCAAGTTTTTCTTAAACAATGCAAAGCTCATAAACCAATGGTATGGGTCAGTCATCACTAAATATTTTCCAAGAAAGTACTAAATACAAAATTGCACTACAAAAAAATGGGGCTATCTCAGCATTTTCAAAACTGTTGGGATAGTCCCAGAAAGCATTGGAATAGGGTCAAAATTCCTATCCTGGCATTTTTTTTTCCGACGCTTTAAACCGCTGCATTTGGACTGTTGGTATAGGGTCACCGGACTTGTACCAACATTTTTCAAAAGCGTCGGGAAAGGCATACGCCCTATACCAGCTCTTTTGAAAGCACTGGTATAGGCTTTTTAAATTATATTGATTCAAGACCTATACTAGCGCTTTTGAAAGTGCTGGAATAGGTATTACTTATGCCAGCGCTTTCAAAAGTGCTGGTATAGGTCATGAATGAATATAATTTAAAAGACCTATACCAGTGCTTTTGAAAGCGTTGGCATAGGCAGCACCTATTCCAGTGTTCTAAAAAGCACTGATATAGGTCTTGAATCAATATAATTTAAAAGGCCTATACCAGTGTTCTCAAAAACGTTGGTATAGGTCTTGAATCAATATAATTTAAAATGACCTATGCCAGCACTTTGAAAAGCATTGGTATAGGTCCTTTTTTTATATAATTTTTTAGCACTTGTAATGTACCTAAAATACATATTTTTCAATACCTATTTTATTGCAACTATAATGAACTACAATTCATATTTTCCAATTGCAAATACCATACCACATTAAATCAAGAAACTAAATATATTTAATTACACCATATCAATAATTACATCCCAAATGTCTAGAATTTTATACACAAAATAATACATTCCAAGTGTCTAGAATGTTATGAACAAAATAATACATTCTAAATAACTATGTACAGTGTCCTACACAAAAGAATACATTCTAACTGTATAGAGTGTCTTGCACAAAAGAATACATTCTAATTGTCTAGAATGTTATAATAAAGTTTCCAACTATGATGTGTACATATATAACAAAGTTTGAAACTTTATTATAAATATCAAAATATCATAGTAACTACTCCAAAATAAGTGCCCAAAGTATCGCCTAGTGCGTATCATCAAATGATAAGTGCTGAGCATCAGGAGACTGGATAGCCACTGCAGAATCACCATCACCATCACCATCCTACGAATTAAGAAACACACAATGGATTAGTGTACTAAACAACAGAGTTAGTAGCTGAATGACTCAATATCACTAGTATTACTACCTAGTGCCACATAAGCAATTAAAACACACTCAAAATTTGAGATTTCAGTAAGCATTCAAACATTCTATTCCTTTAAAAACTCTCAAATTTATTTCCCTCCAAATGGTCCATAAAAGGCAAGCCAGAGTAGCTCCCCACTAAGTAAAACAAGTCTTTTTACCACACAATCTAGACCAAATAATGAGCAGGTCTGGCACCAAACACAACTTTGAATTGCAGTAAGGTACTTAGACTAGTGTGGTAAAAAGTGAGAAAAGGTTCAAACCTTAACTCTAACTCTCCTAAAATGACCCAAGCAATACATTAAGTTATATGAGAAACATGTTTTAGATATCACGTTCTATATTTGCAGAACCCTTAAATAAGTTCAATTAAATAAGCTACATCTTTCAAACTTACTTCCTTCAAGTGGGCACTCTCATGTTGCCCTATTCAACTTATTCAGTTTACTCATAAAGTCACTCATAATTAACAAACTAAAAATTGCTTAGCAAAAGTGACATCACTCTTCAACCAGTACGTAAAAGCAAACTTCCTTGGTATCAATCAATTACTGTGCCTTACAAATCACAATATTTTATCTCTCTCCATCCTTCGTTCCCCTCTCTACTACTTCTTTCTCAAATTCAAATAAACCCAATTGTCTTATTTTGCTAAAAGGAAACTAATTCCTAAGTGGCTGTAAAGGCAAAAAACATATATAACAATCTTTGACTACACTATCAAGAGTAAAGTGAGATATAAGGTTCCTCTTATTAATAATTTATCACACATCACATTTACAGGCTTTTGATGTGCGCATTTGTGACTCATTTTACTAACAAATTTTGACAATTCTATGTTAATAGAAATGAGAAAATTTCACCACAGAAGTGTCAAAAAGTTTAGCTTTCATTTCCAATGTATTAGACTTTCTAATGCCAAAAATGTTGCATGTTTGCCTGGAAAACCCTCATGCCATTTTGGTGATAGAATGGTGATCTAAGTCTGAGGAAATTAGTAAATATAGGACTGCTGAATGCAAAGATCAACAACTTGTTTGCATAAGCATGCAATTATTAGATTTGACAAATTGAACCACAACTAATGTCCTTGGGTGTCTAGCATCATATTATTAACCCTAAAATATGGTGCATCTTATTATTTACTTATTTGTTCAACACAACAAAAAAAAAGAAAAAAAAAATCATTTATTATTTGTCATGTCTACTGGCTTTCCATTTTTTTTTTCCAACAACAATGTCATTACATTCAGAAAAATAGAGCGACGGTTTTGAAACACATTTACTTCTACTTTAAAACGCAAAATGATTTAAGTTTGATTATTTTTTGGCATGTTACTAATATATAAATTTTAATTCTTACAAAGAGATCAACCGTTTGGGCATAGCTTTTGGAACCACAAGTATGTAGCTCATGCTTCTCAATTATTGCCAAATGGCATTTTGGCCACTTTTACAAATCATATTTTCTATGAAAGACATAAAACAAGCACAAAATAAAAATTCAATCTATAGCCAACTAAGAACACATTTTAAAGAAATAACAATCAAAAGTAGACCATCTTATATCACCATGCAAGCCACCCGCTTACTCCAAATCAACAACCCACCACAACAGTAATTTTGACATATAATTATAGAGTAGTAGAATATTATGAAGTAGATTTTACTCACTCTTTAGCAACTCACTGCCCACCTCACGAAAAGAGGAACCAAACTTATAGCAAGCTGCTAATCCTGCAAAAGCTATGTCTAAATTATAAACTATTAAGATAACCAGTGCATAAAGATAAAGTAAAGAAGGTATGAATAGCATGCATCAATTTACTTCCTCAACAACAAAAGTCTGTAGTGAGAATAATAATTATCATCATCATCATCAATTTTTTTTTGGTGGTTTTTTCATTCTTAGTATATTAGGCTAGGAAGTGTTGACCAAATTATAGAGCCCAAATCGGCCATGAACAATATAACATATAATTGATTTAATCTTTTTTATTCAATGAATTAATCCCAATTTAGACTTTTCCCACCATCCAAGCTTCAAGGGGAAAACAAACAACACCAAAACCAGAATTTAACTTTGGTTGAAACAAAAACCGTATAGAATAAACCCACTTTAAACCTACTATAGAAATTATTTCATTTTATCCCTGTGCTAAGTTCCAAAATAAAGAGCAAATTGACTTTGGAAGTTCACAGTACATAGACTTCCACATAAAATGAGTTGCACTCACACAACAGAAATTGTAGCAAGACTAATCCTCTATCATTCCTTAAACATGGATATATAATGCAAATAAAATAAATAAAATAAATAACTACAAACCTAGTTTTATTGCAAATAAAATCACAACTACATTTTTTTTTCCATACTCAAACCGGTTTTTATATTGAAAACAAAATCTAAAAACAAAGATTGTAAAAGATGAGAAAGTTGAAAAGGAATGAGGATAGAGAGGAAGTAGTAGTTCATGAGCTACTTAATAATGCTAGGATAAATATCAAATTAATGAGAAATAATGAAAGTAAATTACTAGGATATATATATATATATATATAGAGAGAGAGAGAGAGAGAGAGAGAGAGAGAGAGAGAGACTTACAAGTTCACAATTTCCTTTATTAAACCACATCAATCCTTGATCTCCCTTTTTTTTTTTTTTAGAATCAATCCTTGATCTCCTTGATTGGCTTAGATTTAAATCCACACTTTAAACACCAATGGTTAATTACACCTTAAGTACTTAATTCAAACACCAACAACTATATATCTAATAACTTAACCACTTAATAGCCACATATATTGCTTTCTACTTACTTAGTATATAATCATAATACAATTAGCCATTCACTTACTTATACATATATGTAGTCAATTATGCATATCAATTAAAGCTTAGTTTTTAGGTTTAATCTAATCTATGATCATTGGTTTTATTGCAAATAAAATCACAACTACATTTTTTTTCCATACTCAAACCAGTTTTTATATTTGAGAACAAAATCTACAAAAAAAGATTGTAAAAGATGAGAAAGTTGAAAAGGAATGAGGATAGAGAGGAAGTAGTACTTCATGAGCTACTTAGTAATGCTAGGATAAATATCAAAATAAAACCAAACAAGATGTTCATAGCTAGAAATACATACTGACCAATTCAAAGAATTTGACCTACCTCAAGTCTTTAAAACTAGTAGTTTTACCTTGGATTGAATCCATACCAGCTGTTGTGGTATGGATTCAATCTCTCTACCTTGGATTGACCATATCCATCTTTACCTTTGCACCCTTTTGGAAGTTACAACTCCTGAACAAAATAGATGGACTTTTAATCTTTTCTCCAACTAGAAAAGAAAAAAGGAATAATGAATATGAGGTTAGTAGGTTCTAATGACACTCAAAACTAACCCATGATTTAAGGATATGTCTTGCATCAATAAATACATATACTAGCTACCTAACATTAAAAAAAAAAAAAAAAAAAAAAAAAAGGAAAGGATTTGGTGCAAATGTCACATAAGAAAATTTATTGTTTGAACTCTTATATAAAGGCAAATCTCATTGCAATTTTAATTTAAAGATGATAGGATGTATGGTCCCCATTTCTTATTGACTTATAAGTCAAGGAGATCCAATACAAGCAACCATTAATAGGTGTTCAAGCACCCATACCATCAATGTTCAACTAAACCTCATAATTAAAAGGGCCTACTTATCCAGCAAAACTTTAGTTTACCATCAGCTCAACATCTTAATTCTTTCAACAATAGCACCTTAAATTAAGAGATAAAATTTAGAGAGAGAGAGAGAGAGAGAGAGAGAGAGAGAAAATCTGGAAGAAGAAATGAAGTGCACAATTATAAACATCCACCTGTTGGGCAAACAATATGAAAAGAAATCAAGAAACAGCTACCCCCCACGGATCCACCCCCAGGAAAAAGGCTTCTCTCAGAAATTATGCCATTAAGCATATATTTTTTTAACTTACTATTTTCCTAAAATTAATTTAGAATCCAGAATTTTTTTTCACATTCTTTGACATTTCACAAAAAGCCATCAACTATCCAAATTTTTGAACTTACAGGCAGGGGTCATTGTTATGACATGTATAGCAGGAGCAGTTCTAAATATCTATAATCCTATTAGGAGGCTATTTGATGGCACAGTTTGTCACTAGTTGCCTTGAGATAGTATACTATCAACTTTTGATTAGGTATGGATTTCATTTCAACCTCTTATATGGAAAGCAAATTCAAAAGAAATGGACCTAGTGAAATTGCCTATTTGCCACTTCCATAGATCTTTCAATGAATTTTTTATTATTTTCATAACCAGCCTAGTCATGGTTGTTTATTTATTTTATTTTTTTGTTGATAAAAAGTTGTTTATTTAAAAAATAATATACAAATAAAAGTAAGAACTCATGCCAAATGAAAATGACCCTAGTAAACACACACAAAATTTGGAGAATGAATTACCCTCTTATAGTCTTCTCATAATTCCACCAATGCCTAGTGTTTAAGACTAACACATCTGCATCTCTCCACTTCACAGAGTTCCAATCCATTTTATCCAACTTGAAGGTTGTCCACACCTTTTGTGGAGCTCTTATAGGGGGGCAGCTTTGCAAAACAAGAAATGGAGACCTGTAGTACTCCACCGTGCAATGAAATTCATCCCTTCAAGTAATTTTTGCTTAGTAACAGGACAAATAGCTTGGCAAAGTCATTAATTTGGAACCTGCTCTATATCAAATACCACACAAGACTCTTAACTACAACCAATATATTGGACCTTATAAATGAAAATTTCTAGGTATATTCAACTTCTACCATGTGAATAGGGTTGTTAATGATGCAACTACTTCTATAGCATATACCACCAAATTACAGAGCTGAACTAATACTTTAGCTATTAATTATTTTTGGCAGAAAATTCACTACACAAAAATGGAAAACTAATAAATGCATCAATGACTATTCAATACTAACTGATCAATGCATTTTCATAATTTTCAAACAATCCTTAATTTACAAAAATCTAAATAGAACACAATAAATTATGAAGTTAACATCAGAAAACAATTATTGATAATTAATGTTACTTGAAAGTCAAAGCACAATTATTCCAAATGAAACTATACTACAATAAATAATATTGTGGGCCATATAAAAAAAGGTAACAAGTTCTTCCTTTACCTAAAATATAGGTCATATAGGCTGGAAAATTAATAAATTCATGATGGATCATATAATCAGATGGTAAATAATAATTAAAAAAAAAAATCAACATTAAAGAGTTTCCATCATTACTAGCATGTTTATGATATATTATCATGCCATTGTATGTACTATGAACATATTCACTCCAAATTTTATCCACTAATTAAAAATCCTTTTTTTATAGTATGACTATCTTAAATCTAGTTTATAACAACATATACTTAAAATTACATTGGATGAAACTCTACCATTTTTGTCCATTGCAAGAATATCCCATTCTGAAAGAAATTTAATTTTAAGGTGAAACTAAATAAGTTTGTCATTTTCATGGAACAATAGAGTACTTTAGCTTGATAATCAGGTCCATTAGCCATGGACACTACTATCACAAGTGGTTAAAAATTAAATTCTAAAATAGAGCAAATTTTTGTTAGCACTACTGCCACCTACAGTTCCTCCAAAATAGAGCAAACTTTAACCAAAATTAACTAAACTTTAACCAAAACCAAAACCAAAACTAAAACCCACACAATCAACCAATAGTTACACAAAAATATACACATAACCCAAACCAAACTTCAACCAAAATCAAATAAAAACTAGAAATTTAGCAACAAATATATATACAAATATTGCTACAAAATAGAAATGAGAGCTAGAGAGACTTACCTTGCTTTGGGTAGGGTTTGTGGTTTTGGGTAGTATTTTTGTGTTTGAAATTTTGGAAAAGAAATGGTGGGTTTTGAGTAAAGAAGAAGAAAGGAGGAGGGGAAGTGGATTGAGGAAGAGGGAGAGGGAGAGGGAGAGAAAATGTGGGTGAGAGGAAAACATTTGAAGTAAAGAAGTGGGAGACCAAAAATGAGAGGCCAAAGTGGTGGGAAGGTGAAAAAAATAAGTGAGAAGTCTAAAAATTTTAAAGTGGTACGAGGGACCTATCCCAGCGCCTTTGGAAGCGCTAGAATAGGGTCCACCTATTCCAACGCTTTCAAAAGCGCTAGGACAGGTCTCTCCATTCCCTTATGGAGAGAGGCCTATCCTAGCGCTTTTTGAAGCGCTAGAATAGGTGGACCTTATTCCAGCGCTTTTATGGTGTGTTGCTCTTACAGAATGTGGGTCTTATAGGTAGGATCATCAAATATGAGAGGGGTGCTCCTTGAGACTGTCTTATAAAATAATTTTTTTCATATTTTATCCTCTCAATGAAATTGAATTATAATTATTTAATAAAATTTTGAAAAAAAAAAAAAAAAAACTTCTCATGGTGGTGGGTGGAAAGATACGGTAGCACAAAGTCTTCAACTGTCATGGTCTAGGCTATCTCTCAAATATTGCAAAGTTTATAATATTAGTGATATAGATTAGTATTTACAATGAAACACTTTTTTAAGAAGATATTGGATATGAGTCAAGAAAGGGCAATTGACACCAAGTCTTCCACTATCACAATCTATCTTATCTCAAATAATGCATAGTTTGTTCTTCAAAATAAATAAAAAATAAAAAATAACGCAAAATTTATAATACTAGTGATATGAGAATTGCTACATCTGCAACATTTTCATAACAAATTATAACAAATTTTAGATAGTAAGTTGTGATAGCTGATTCTAATTTGAACTCATTACTAAAATTACATTCTTAAACAATCTACTATTTAAGATTTATTATGAAAATATTTATAAACATAGATTAGTATTTAGTGTGAAACATTTTTCAGGAAGGCACATGATTCGAGTTAAAAAAGGACAAATGACGCCAAGTCTTTGGCCTTTTATTTTATTTTATTTTTTGATAGGGAGTCTTTGGCCTTTTATTGGCTCTAGGTCTCCTCAAATAATGCAAAGCTTATAATATTATGGCCCTAATATTTATGGTATGAAGTATGAACTAGTCATCACTATGAAATAATGAAATATTTCATAGGAACGTATTACATTCGAAATAGGAAAAACATCATTAACAACTAGTAAAGTCAATTTGATGCTCTTTGGTCAATGGTGATCAATGATCACCACAAAGAATGCAATTTGCAGTATTTATTAGAGCAATCGTAACACTGATGTGGATTGTTTGATAACACTTTATATGTAAGGTGCTGGTGGCCTATTTAAACTCAAGATCATTTGGAATCATAATAACTGAGAGTTGGACAAAAACTTTTTCAGTCTTATTGTGATAGAAAATCAGAAAAAGAAAAAGTAATGGAGTTGCTGGGACATTATTGGTGGTGGCCGGTGGTGTTAGTTTTGGTTCATTTTGGTATGAATGGGTGCTTTGGTTGTTGGGATCAAGAGAGAATTGCTCTCTTGCAATACAAAGCTTCCACCATCAACTACACTTTTGAATATCATTTTACACCTTGGGACTCAGCCAACAAAGAGAGTGATTACTGTGAGTGGGAAAAAGTCAAGTGTGACATCACTACTGGCCATTTAATCAAACTTGCTCTTAATAATACAATTTATTGGAGTGGAGAAAGTGAGGGAGGTTGGTACTTTAATTCCTCTCTATTTCTTCCCTTTGAAGAGCTCTAGCACCTCGGTTCGAGTTATAATTCCATTTGTGGATGGGTCCCAAATGAAGGTACCAAGTTTATAATTTGTTGATATGCTATTTTTTTTTCTATTACATCATTTGAGCTAGGAATCATTTTATACTGTTGTTGAGGACAAATTTTTCATCACATGACTTTATTTCATTGGCAACCTGCACCATATCAACATTATCATGGATTTTGGAAAAATCTCTTTTAAAGCCCAAAAAAGCCCATATTTACACAAAAAAGCGTTAAACTCCATGGTCCAAAACCCATGGTGATATTATCTCATCAAAGCCCATGGTTCAAGCTCATGGTAGAACATCTCATTTTCGGCTCATGAGTCTCATCGGGGGAATTTAGGGAGTCATGGTTTGGAGGGCCAAAAAATATGTTCAGTAAAGTTTCAGTGGTTCAAAGTTGATAAAGGAAAACATGTTGTTGGGCATGTCATTCAGATGACATCATCCAGCAGCTACTGCTATAAAGCTAACAGCTATAACAGTAACCCCAGCAGCATTAAAGTCTCAAACTTTTTTCTTTTGGCTAAAAAACAAAAAACCACTAATGAAACCACTTACTTTGTCAAAGACTTTTCCTTATTTGCTAAATTTCTCTTCAACTAATTCAAATCTAGTTACATACTTGGCTCTATATAAAGAGGACCAAGCTACACACTAACACAACCACTATCCATCCCTCTCTCACTCCCTTATTCTGAAACTTCATTCACTTTGCTGCCATATCTCTAAACATCTCCATATCTTTCTTCATCTCTCTTACAAAATCTCTCTTCTTAGATAACATCTATTACACACACTACTACCCATCTCTCCCACACTTTAATATTCTGAAACTTCATCATTTTGCTAAACAAAAACACATCTCCATCTCTTTCCCTATTTCTCTTACAATATCTCTCTTCTTAGAAAGCAACATAACCCATGACATAACACAAAAAACCACTCCAGTAGTAACTATAAGCTTATGTATTTACTATATTTAACCATCATATTATCTATCTCATACTTCCATATATTTCACAAATACATTCCTCACAAACTATCTATACATACTTCTCATATATATTTCTAATCTATCTTACAAACATCATATCTCACAAAACATATATATATATATATATATATATATATATTTCTTACTATCTCTATACATCTTAAAAAATGTTAAACACTCTTCCAAGAACATATTACTAAAGCGCTTCTCATGAAAGACATATGAACATCAATACTAAGGCCTTTCTCCTAAAAGGCACAAAGACTTCATATTAAAGTCATTCTCATTGAAGACATACATTTCTAATACTTAAAGCTATTCTTATGAAAGACACAAACTTATAAAATTAAAAACCCTTCTTATGGAAGACAGTATCACTAATACTTGACTAAAAACTAAAAGAGCATTACATGGGAAAAATCATTTAAGTGCATGATTAAGGAGATAAACTTAACCAACCTATGCACACTGCTGGACATGTTCTCTCTCACTCCAGTTGCACCCATTTTTTCCTTTCAATCATGAAGTCATCATGAAAGGACTCATAATATCATACCACACCACTGGACTCACTTCATCAAGTTGCTAAAATATTATAAGTCCTATAGGGCTGGAGCTACAAACTTTGAAAATAAGTCATTATATTTTTGTCTCCAAAATTATACTATTGAGTATATTTTAATTTATTATCATTATACTGTTGTACTCATATTATTCTACCACTAGAATGTTATCAGCTCACTAACACTATACGGCTGGAGCCACAAATCATATAAAGAACAAAGTGATGGTGTACAGTTGAAGTCAGAAACATATAAGATAAGTCAAAATCTCTCTATCTTCAAGATTACATGATTAAGTATACATTAACTCATTACTATTGCACCACTGGATACAAGTTACTTTAATATCATCTCATTACTTAATAAAACATGATCTCACTAATACTTCATTAATGAAAATTGATCTACCATAGCTGGACATATTATTCAGACATAAACCACCGATGGAAATATATTATTCGGATATATACCACCGATGGACATATATTACTTGACATGAACCATTGTTGGATGTGTAAAGTTTGGACATAAACCACAGCTGGATATGTATTATTTGGACATAGACCATTGTTGGACATACCTTATTATATTGAACATGAACTATACCACTGTTGGATATGGACTATTGGACTCATCCTATTATTGGACATATGACACTTAATTAATTACTTTCTAATATTGGATATCACTTAATAAACATAATAATGATGTTCAACTAATCATTTAATCAAAGCTATTCAATTAAATTTACTATTTATTTATTTCAACCATTATCATGATTCTAAGACTTTGGGCTTTAACTATTTTGTAGGCTTAAAAATGCACCGGAAGCCATTGGTCTATGCGGCCCAATGTCGAGTTTCGGATTGGACTCCTTAAAACAAATCCGGGCCTAGCAAAGTCACACCTCCAGCGAAAGGCATGTGGCCATGTGTGAAAAACGTCCCCGACAACTGTTTTGTGGGAATATATAGTTGTAGACATGCAAATTGAAGCATCTAAATCTAAATCACAGGTTTTGAAAGATTCTCTTCGTTGAGCAAGCTGGAGGTGCTTCACTTGGATGGTAATTATTTCAATAACAATATTCTGCAATCCTTAAGTGGTATTATGTTGTTCAAGGAACTAGATTTGAGTTACAACAATTTGAATGGAGCAATTCATATCAAAGGTAAACTCTCATTAATTTGCAAAGGAAGATTATTGGAAGAGCTTTCTTGGCCTAAACCAACAATCACATAGGAGCTTCAAGGTTGTTCTACATTGTCCAAAGTTAGCAATTCAAACTCGTTCTATATTCCAACTTTAGTAATCCAAGAATAAAATGTTTCTCCAACGGTGTTGCACAAGATTAGAATAATGCAAACAAAATCACACTCTAAGAGCCTCATAACAATATTACAATATATTCATATTCTAAACTATATTAATCTAAAAAAATACATTTTCTATTATTCTAATGACTTGTAAATAATTGAAGTTCATTTGTAAAAAATTATAATACTCAATTAGTATTATAAATTGATCATGAACATAATTTCTTATCCAAAAAAAAAAAAAGGTTTTGATATGATTTGTGTAAAAATGAATTTACCTAAATCGGAAATAATTGTAGCAACAACAAAAAAGAAATGATTTAGATGTTATACAAAAAGGGGAAAAAAAAAGGTTTAATGAAACTGCTCTTAAAATAAGACTGAGATCTTCAAGAAAAAGCATTATCTCTAGTTGAAATAAATTAATTTCATAATTTGAATTAAAATATAAAATATGAAAGTATATAGGTTGCCACATTAACTGGTAGTCTATAAAATTATTATTAGATAAAATAAAATTACTTTCTTTCAAAGAATCTTAGTTGTGGGAGTGGTCTTCGCAACTTTAACACTTTTGTGTGGTATCTTAATAATTTTGAGCAATTAGTACTAATTTAAGCTTTTTGCTTTTGTTTTAGAGTTGAGCAAACTAAACAACCTGGAGCAGTTGAAGTTGGATAGTTAATCGATTGATAAAAGTCTTCTTCATAAAATTGGAGTTATGACTTCTCTTAATGTATCGGCAGTGAAAGACTGTGGATTGAATGGCACCCTACCTGACCTAGGTAGGGTTTTTTTTTTTTCACAATTATATTGCTTTGAATAATTACAATGGTAGAACATAATAACTAATTATCACATTATACAGGCTGGTGTGAACTTAAGAAACTCCAAGAGATATACCTCAGCTGCAATAATTTTAAAGGGAGACTACCTTCATATATGGCAAACTTGACATCACTCCACGTATTGGATCTCTCTTATAATCACTTCAATGGGAACATTGCCCAATCTCCACTATCAAGTTTGTCATCACTTGAGTACCTTTCTTTCTCAAATAACAAGTTCTTGACCCCATCCACATTTTCCTTCCTTTTCAACCTCTCAAATCTTAAGATCCTAGTAGGTGATAACAATATATTAGCTTTGGAACTTGATTCTCTTGGATTCCAACCTTCCAATTAAAGGTTTTCAGTTTGTCTAAATGTTCATTTAACAATCACAATAGCACACCTCCCAAATTTCTTCAATACCAATATGATTTGTGAGTAAGTAATAAATAAATAAATAAATATATATATATATATATATATATATATATATATATATATATATATTAGCAACTAAGCAATAGTAGAGTCAAAAGTTGAAACCGCCGTACTCAGCCAATAATAAAGCCGTTCCCCCTCACTCAAAGTTCTGACTCCATCCTTATTTGATAATGATGAATGAGATTTGTGAAACTTAGTTCAAGACTATCAAAATTATAAAAGATGACATTAAGAAGGATTTGTATTGCAAGAAGATTGAAAATTTTATTGCTTTCTGAAAATATAATTTAGATTCAAAAGAGGGAATTGTTATTGGCGGAAAACCCAATTAAGGGAGGGAATGGAACTATTCTGTTATAATGAAATACCAATGTGTGGGGTTTGGTTTGCTTTGGTGGTTTGGGTTAAAGTGACTGGTGGCTTCGGTTTTAGTTTTAGTTTTAGTTTTGGTTTTGGTTTTAAGAGGTAAGCTGGTTAGATTAATCCAAACTAGAGTTAAGTTTGTATTTATTATGTGGTTAAAGCTGACAACAGCTAGTTGTCCAAATGGCAGATCACTATTGGCTAGGAGGACCACGTCAGCACATCCACCTGGTCCTCCGTTGTGGCTAATAATTTCTCGCCCTCTAGTATTGAAGCCCACGTGAAAGTCCAAAGAAGTGTCAGAATTACTAGAGCCCACGTGAAAGTCCAAAGCTCAATACTTTTTTGTCTTTAATTTTATTTTCCCAGTACATGTTAAAGTTTATTTACCTCAACCAAAAAAAAAAAAATGCTAATGTTAATGTTAATGTTTATTTATTTATTCTAGAAAAAAGTATTATTATTATCAGTATTACTATTATTTGGGTTTGACTTCCATATATTAATTAAAATATGAACTAATAATCTTAAGTCTCCTAATAAATTATATAGGTTTTGACTAATAATATATAAAGATATATATATATATAAAATAAAATAAAAATTAAACAACGGTAACTTCGAAACGGTATATCAAAATAGATTAATATCGAAATATTCCATTTCAATAGACAAACCAAAACAAGTATCGAAACAATATTCATAATATTGATCCAAACCATTTAAGTCAACTCTCCATTTTGAAATGACATTATCCTGAAAATTTTAAGAAAAACCCGGGGCATTGGTTAGGAAAGCATATGGTTTAGGCCTTTAGAGGAGCACAAATAATTTAGGCTAAGGTTGTCAACTTTGAACTGAAAACTTGATTTTTATTCTTCCATTGCAACCTATCCCATTCCATTCAAATTTTCATGGAATTAGTCAACTAAAAACTCCATCAAACTTCTCATCCACACTAATGCAATGTGAAAGCCACAAGAGGTAGAACATGTCTACTTCAAGAAAATGACTTCGAATTCATGAGGGTTGCTAGAATCCACCAGTACTTTATTTTGACTTTTAAATAACAACTTATAAAAAAGATAAAAATTACTAAAAACAACAAAAACAAGGATTTCAAGACCTAAACGAAGGAGTTTTCCTAAAAAGTAACGTCAATTAGCACCTAAGGTGCTGAATTTGGCTTCCAACATTGTTTTCCTTCGCATCATTGAATTTCACAAAATTTTTATCACTGTCACTCCAATTATTACCACCATTATGTGACTTGTGAATGGTCAATTGTAATGATACTATTGATCAATTCTTTTTCTTTTTCCTTTTTTTTTTGTTTATCATATGGAGGCTACCATTAGATAAAACAATGGAAAAAGGAAGAAGAAAATATTGAATTTTATTATATAAAAGATGCTATTGGTTAATATATATATATATATATATATTGAATTTTATTATATGAAAAAAAAAAAATATATATATATATATATATATATATATATATATATATATATATATATATATATATATATATATATATATATATATATATATATATATATGTTTGTTATATGGAGGATAGCATAGATAAAAAATAAAAAATAAAAGAAAAAAAGAAAAAAAAAAGAAAAAAGAAAAAGAAAAAAGAGAATATTGCATTTTATTATTTAAGTGATGCTAATGGTCAATTTTTTTATTTTTTATTTTTTATTTTTGGTTTATCATACAGAGGATAGCATTAGATAAAAAAAAAAAAAAAAAAAAAAAAAAAGAAGAAGAAGAAGAAGAAGAAGAAGAAGAAGAGAATATTGCATTTTATTATTTAAAATATATAAAGGGACATTATTATATTTTTACTTTTTGACAAACCTAAAAGAACCTATTCACCAACTTAAACATTTCAAGGTTGATCGAGCATCTCTTGCACGAAATCACAAATTCTTCATAACCATAAGGTTTAAGGTTCATCACAATTCCAATATCCAATTCCACTTTTTTGGCAAACTTGAAAGTTTGGACTTTGATACATGGCAGTTCCAATAGCAAGTAGTCGAAGTGTTCTTCGGCATTTTAGAAGTCTATGCTTCCTATGTTCATCATTCAACACTTCCAAAAGCTCACCGATGCCTTTAGGAGTTGATTTAGAAAGTAAAATGACTCCATGAATATATGTAGCAATCAAATCACCATAAGAAACAGCTTCTTCAATCAATTTTTGCCTTCAACGATTTCTTGATTCAAGAAGTATTTGTATGTTCCCATTATGAGTAGTGCATGTTGATTTTTTGCTTCATAACATGAAAATATCAAATTTTTTGTTTTGTCATCTAGTAGAACTAGGTGACTAAAATACGGAGCCTGGCACCCAAATTAAAATTAAAAATAAAATGGACACTCGACTCAAGATTAAATTACAATTAGAAACTAATTTGAATAATATTCTTTCAACTAATATTTTTATTAGTTTTGTTGATAAGATTCATTGAGAAAAAAGAAAGGCAATTAGCATTGTGTTTGCAAGTGAGAGAGAGAGAGAGATAGTTGGCATTAGCCCAAACCACAAGTAGTTTAGTGAAATTTACCCTTAAAAAAATAAAAGAAAAAATGTTATACATCTTATATCATTTATTGAGACCTGCATTTTGTCGAGGAATAATAGTCTCTAAAGTCGTAGACTACTCATAGATGTATAAGTTAGATGTCAAGGAATAGTAGCCTTTAAAGTTATAGACTCATAAATGCATAAGTTAGATAGAAGATAGTTGATCAAGCTAACAATAAAGAATAATTACATACGTACCTAAATGTCTAATAGTGTACTTCTAAAGTTATTGTAAGCGAATAAAACATCATATAATTTGTAAAAAGTAATTTGTATGAGCTGAGCTTTGCTTCCTTCTATTCAATCATCTAGTAAGCTAAAATAACATGCCCTTTGTCATCCGTATAAAAGACATGTCATGTAGATATAAAAGAGTGATGCCAACTCGGTGGCAAATTGGAATTTGTGTAGTTAAGATTATTTAAGTGAATGAGGTAGTCATTTGGTTTTTGTGTTAGTATTATAATAGTCACTTGGCCAAAAAAAAAATACTCTTGGTGTAAAATTATATGATTAGATATATAATTGTGTTTTTTTATGGTTCATTTATGTTGGACTCCTCGTCTTTTGTATTGAATGACTCACTTAGAACGAAAATTTAAAAACTTAAATGAGGCATGTTATGCAAAATTAGACTCTAATTGATATCATATTTGGATTCTAATTATAATGATTTTGCAAGATGGAATTTAAGATAAAATTGAACAGTATGAGAATGAACCTTAAAAGAGCAAAATGTTTAGTAGATTTATTTTTTAAGATGTCTATGAATGTTTTGCTAGTGTAACTTTCACAGAATTTGTGAGAAGATTTAAACAATTCTTTGTTTCTTTTTCTTCTTCTTTGTTTGCAAATTAGGATTACTATTTCAAAAATTCCTAATGACTAAATGGAAAATATCAATTAAACAAAAATTTAAACATTAGGATTCCATTTCCTAATATGTCCTCAATCATCTTCGATGCAACCTTACTCCCTTCTCTTGAACATTGTACCTCATCCCTTGTGCCAGCTTCAAAGTTCTGAACATCAAACTTAAATATCATGTATGTGCCACCAAAACACAATTAATTAATACTAACTAAAATATTACGTGTGAACTATTGGCACAATGACTTACGACAAAAAATATATGCCACCAAAACACAATCAATTAATACTTTTGTGGGCATTATAGTTTGCTTATGATGAGAACTTTGAGAGAATCACCAAGGGAGCTCTTGATGGTCCTTAGTTTGCATCACTCTGTTTAACAATATTGCATAACTTAGAGATCTTTTGTTTGCTGTAATTTTAGTTGGCTCAAAAGAAAAGTAAATGAGTTAGCTCATGCATTGGCAACCCTTTTTCCTTAAACCATGTGATGATGTAACACGTAATTCTTTAGTTATAGTCACCATTTGTAGAATATGTTAGAGAAAATGAGGAATACCAAAATAGAATGTGAAATAAGAATATTTTCTATCAGATTTTATAAAAGTGCTATTTATCTCGCATACAGACTCACCTACAAATTTTAGGAGTTGCATATAACAGCATGTGTAAAAAGAAAGTGAGTTGAACTACAATAGTTCCACTAGAGCAAGGATAGCAACAATAGAAACAGAGACAAACTTTGATCAAATTATAGATTGATACAGTACACAAGTTACACTCGCACTCATGCATATATTGAAAGGGTAATTAAGCCCATACAATTAAGTGGTTCTTAAGTAAATAAAATTTTAGAGACATTTGGCACTGCAGTCAAACTAAAGTAAAAAATGTTCAAAAGTAGCACAACTATAAGCCAAAATAAAGTAATATGAAATTGAATTGGCAGCCATGAAGCTACTAAGAGAGAGGTGTTTGCCATAAAGGGGACTAATTAATAGGTTTAAGAATTCACAAGGTTGACATTGGATATTCTTCCCATGTGCCAAATATTGTTTCCAGTAAAATCTACAAAAGGTAGAGGAGGAGGCCTACTATTCAAAGGATGTCACAATAAATGGGTTGAAAGCCACCTTCGTGCAAGATTGATATCTGCAAGAGAAGTCAATCATCAAGCAAGGACTAGAGGATTCCAAAAAATGTTAATATTGACTCAATGTAGGCGCACACACACAAACCCATCACTATATCAATTATGAGAATCAAAACTAAATGGAAAAATCACAAAAAAGATGAACCTTGGTGAGGATGTTTATACAAAAGATCCATCCACGTTTTTGAATCTTCAATCTCTATTGGTGATCGAAAGTTTTGCATCTTAAAAAAAAAATTATAAAATAAAATAAAATAAACCTCAAAGTTATAGTTTTATGATGGGTCATTTTGTAATATGATAGGCATTTGTGTGAAGAAAAAACCTCTGAAGTTGTATGGCTGGTAAAAAAAAATTTAAGGACGTGTTTAAGAAGTTTCATATATTTGAATTAATATTTAAGTTAATATTTCAATTATTATATATTGATCAGCTATATTTATATCTTTTAATTTTATAAAATATATAGCTGTAGTTACTTAAAATTCTGGAGAAACATGATAATAATTAAATTATTATACTAATTCCCAATTGAATCCTAAATGAACTTGTATGGAGATGAGTTTTTAAAATCTTGTAACAAGTCCTTTCTTAAGATGAAAATCCTTTGATTTCATATCAACTACGTACAGTATACATCATATTATATCATATCATATTATATACTATATAATAAAAGTTGAGCTTAGAAGTTGTGATGGTGCCAAGTGGCTTAACCAAATTAAATAAGTTCTAAAAAATAAATGTAACTTTTTTTTTTTTTTTTTTTGTTCTTATCTTCTTCTCCTATAATTTTCAAGTTGATAAAAATCTTAATTTGATTACAACCCAAATTCTTCATCTAATCCTTTTCTTATTATAAGTTATAAGTTGATAGATAACATCAATTTGATTACAATTCAAAATCTTTAATATTTTGTCACAAAAAAAAAACTTTAATATAATATCATAGGATATAATTTTTTTTAAAGGATGAATATATTAGTAGTATCTATTTGATATAAAATTTAGATCCTATTGAAATTAAAAATGACATATATTGGTAGAGTCTCATTTGATATAATCATAGAGGTTAAATCCTATTGAAATTATAATTTCTAATCAACGTTAACATAAAAAAATGAAAACAAAAAAAAAATGAAAAAAAAAAAAAAAAACCCGCAATTGATAGTTGTATGGAAATAGGATATATATATATATATATATATATATTGTAAAAAAAATGTAATCTTCAACATAGAAATTATAAAATAAAATTAAAAATAAAAAAAATACAAAGAAGACGAAGTTGTTATCAACATAAATTTATCCAAAGAAGTGATAAAGTAATAGAAGAAAAATTGATAAGAATAAACAAATTCTTCATCTAATCCTTTTCTTATGATAATTATCAATTTGATTACAATCCAAAATCTTTAAATAATCCTTTTATATTTAAATTATATTACTACATGTAAAAAAAAAAAAAGCATTGTACACGTTTAAAAAAAAAAAAAGGTACAACTTTTAGTGTTTAAATAAAACACTAAATTCTTTGGATTTCCTCTTCACACACTGTGACTTTTCTTGTTCACATGCCACTTTTTTTAAGATTTAGACTTCAGCTTTACACTTCCACAAATTAGACATTAGACTTTTTGTTCATATCAACTTTTTCAATATGAAGTGTATATATATAAGATAATTCATAATGAAAACTTACCATATGGTTCTTATGGAGACAAGGTCCCAAATTTGTGTACTGGGCCTTAAGTCCTATTTAATAAAATAGATATGTCCGAGGAGAAGAAAACAATCAAACAAGTACTAGATTGGAGGGCCACGTGAAGGAAAAGGTAGAATGTTACAGTCCAAGAAGATTATACTACTCGGATAAGATGAATACTGGTTCAGCAAGTATTCAAGTACCTTTGCCTACCTTCTAAGAACTTCTAGCGATAAGAAGAAACTTCAAAGAGTGTACGAAGGACATAAGAATGTAGAAATATCTAAGGGAAAAGCTGTTACCACCGCATTCAATGCCCTGCAACAACTTTTTTGGCCGCATTTATGTGAAGAATACCCCCGAACAGTGTAGTTTCAACCACTACAACTCACAGAGAGCCAAGGAAGATACCTGATGGGACAGGTACTCAAGTAAAGGCTGGAATAGTTGACAAGTGTGCGATCAAGATGGCTTAAAAGGATATTATATAAGGAAAAAAGAGTTCCCAAGGAGGGGGATTGAAGAAAATTTAAGGGAGAAGAGAAAGAAGAAGAATTATTGTAGCATCAACCTTCATACATAGAGAATTCAACAACAATCTATCTCCTCGGACAATGACTTCCTCAAAGTTTGATATCCATTTCAGTACTTGTTTATCATAAAGATCCTTATTAGCCGTTAATCCATTTGTCTAGATCCTAGCTTTCTCACCCATTCTCTACAAATTTATTGTATTGGGCTCATTGGGCTAAATCCAAATCCTATTGGGCTTGGACTTAAAAACTTTGGCCTTACAATTGGTGCCGTCTATGGGAATTGCTTGTGTTCCAGTATAATTTAACGGTTATGGCAGGATTAGGACCACACCAAACTAGTCCGCACCATGCAGAATCAGCTAATGTTCATCAACAGGGCGAGCTTCACGATCTTGAGCGTGAAGAGGACATGGACAACCAACAGGAAGGTAGCTTGCAGACGCTCCACACAAGTAGAAGTGGTTATCAAAGAAGAGGTCATGCAATACATGAGCAAGCTGATGAAAAGGCTATGTAATGAGAAATTGATGATTTAAAGAAGCGACTTCGTCGAGCACAACGAAAACAGTCCCCTTCCAGCTCTGATGTTTCTTCTAATGACGAGGAAGATATAAGCTACAAACAACGATCAGGAACTCCACCTAGTGAATCTTTTTCCTGTGATGAGGAACATCTTCACAAGAGGAGGCGCAGGAGTCCATCCGGGAGGGGAGTAGGAACTAATGTTATAAAGAAAGCTCTGAGCAAATTTCTAAGTCACCCTTCACCCAGAGAATAGAAAAGGCAAATCTTCCCAGACGTTTTCATCAGCCAACATTCGTCATGTATAACGGTTGCACGAATCCTGTAGAACACGTCAGCCAATTCAAACAAAAGATGGTTGTACATTCTCAAGATGAGGCCTTAATGTGTAGAGTGTTGCCATCCAGTTTGGGACCTATGCCGATGAGATGGTTTGGTGGATTGAAGACAAATTCCATCAGTTCTTTCAAAAAACTCACCCAATCATTTTGTTTTCGATTCATTACATACAGTAGGGTCCCTCAACCCCTAGACTCTTTACTGTCCATGTCAATGAGGGAAGGAGAATCTGTGAAGGCGTATGCTGAGAGATACTGGGAAATGTTTAACGAGATTGATGGTGACTTTGATGAGGTTGCCATCAGAACTTTCAAAGTGGAGCTCCCCTCCGAGCACGGTTTGAGAAAATCTTTAACAGGTAAGCCTGTCACCAGTTTGCGTCAGCTAATGGATAGAGTGGATAAGTACAAGAGGATTGAAGATGATCAACAACAAGGAAAGGGGAATGCTAAGGTTACCCCTCAGGAGAGGAGGGATTTCAGGTCGGACAGGTATAATAATAATCGGCCGAGAATGGATTATATGGGGTAATCAGGGCTTGTTATTACCCCAGTAGTTAATACAGTGTTCCGAGAACTCGTCCATCAAGTTTTGAAGAAAATTAAGAATGAACCATTTTTCAAGTGGCCGAATAAAATGGCTGGAGACCCTACAAAGCGCAATCAAAACCTCTATTGCCACTATCATTAGGATCGAGGACATACCACTGAGGACTGTAGAAATCTATGGGATCACCTAGATCGGCTTGTTGGGGAAGGTAAACTAAAATCACTCTTGCATCATTCTAGCAGCAAGGGGAACCAGACGAATTCAAACTCCAGGAAGAATGCTACTTATGGACCTCATTTGGGGACAATCAATGTCATCTTTGCTGCTCCTGGGAGAACCAGATCTTGCCCCTCCAGGGTACTGTCAGTGGCACGATTATCATCCCAGTAGGATGTTTTAGAATCGAAAAGGGCCAAAATACAAATTCAGCCAACTTTGGGCTTCTTGGATGAGGATAAAGTCGGAACCATCCAACCCCACGATGATGTCTTGGTGGTTACGCTCAGAATAGGAGGATTCGATGTGAAACGGGTATTGGTGGACCAGGATAGTGCTGTCGAAATTATGTATCCTGATTTATACAAGGGGCTAAATTTGAAGTCCGAGGACTTAACGGCCTATGCGTCCCCATTAATAAGCTTCGAGGGGAAAACCGTCATTCCAAAAGGTCAAATCAGACTACCCATACAAACAGACTCAGAGGTAGTGGAGGTGGATTTTATTGTGGTAGATTCATATTCTCTTTATACAGCCATTGTGGCCAGGCCATGGCTTCATGCTTTAGGTGCTGTCTCCTCTACCCTGCATCAAAATGTGAAATATCCCTCTGAAGGCCTAGTTAAAGAGATTCTGGGTAATCAATCTATTGCTAGACAATGCATGGTGGCGGCTATCTTGCACAAACCTGAGGTTACGTCCTCGGATCCTACTCAAAGACCCTTATAGCAGTTAAGAACCTCGGCTTCACTAGGGGGAGGATCGACCGAGGGGGTAAGCTGCGAAGACTTAGAAAGAGTGATAATTGATACTGATCTAGAGAAATTTTTTCAAGTTAGGGCGCAATTACTAGCCCTTGAAAAGCAGGCACTGATTGAATTCCTCCGAGACAATGTCGACATATTTGCCTGGGACGCTTGTGAAGCCCCTGGAGTTGATCCTGATTTTATTTGTCACCATCTGAATGTTAACCCTTTTGTAATTCCTAGAAAACAATCACCTAGACGCTTATCCAGAGATCATTGTGAAGCTGTTAAGGAAGAAATAGCTAAGTTAAAGCGAGCAGGGGCTATTAAAGAGGTCTTTTATCCTGAATGGTTAGCCAACATTGTAGTGGTAAAGAAGAAGAATGGGAAATGGAGAGTATGTGTAGACTTCACAGATCTGAACAAAGCCTATCCAAAGGATCCTTTTCCCCTTCCCAGAATAGATCAGTTGGTGGATGCAACTATAGGTCATCCTCGGATGAGCTTCCTTGATGCTTTCCAAGGATACCACCAGATACCATTAGCCATTGATGATCAGGAAAAAACATCTTTTGTCACTCCCGTGGGAAATTACCATTATAAGGTGATGCATTTCGGCTTGAAAAATGCTGGATCTATGTATCAAAGGATGATGACCAAGATGTTCGAAGCACAAATGGGTAAAAATATTGAAGTTTATATAGATGATATGGTGGTAAAAAGTAAAATGGAGTTCGAGCATATAGGGGACCTTACAGACATATTCCAAATCCTGAGGGGACATAAGCTCCGTCTTAGTGCCTCCAAATGCTCTTTTGGGGACAAAATTGCCTTTTGCCCTTTTCGGGCAAATTAATCAGCTTTTTACCCTTCTTCCCAAACTAAATAGGGAAATGCCCCTCTTTTGAAAAATCGAGTTTTTCAAAATCGAGTTAAGCCTTATAGTGACGTTTTTAATGACCTATAGTGGCGTTTTAAAGGACCTATAGTGACGTTTTGTAACTTGATATCCATGAAATCGAGTTATAGGCAATTTTATTGCCTATAACTCGATTTCATGGATATCAAGTTACAAAACGTCACTATAGGTTCTTAAAAATTGCCTATAACTCGATTTCATGGATATCAAGTTACAAAACGTCACTATAGGTTCTTAAAACGCCACTATAGGTCATTAAAAATGTCACTATAGGTCCTTGAATTTTTTTTTTTTAACTCGATTTTGAGAAACTCGATTTTCAAAAGAGGGGCATTTCCCTATTTAGTTTGGAAAGAAGGGCAAAAGGCTGATTAATTTGCCCGAAAAGGGCAAAAGGCAATTTTGTCCGCTCTTTTGGGGTAGGCTCGAGAAAGTTCCTCGGTTATATGGTGACCCATCTGGGAATCGAGGTAAATCCAGATCAGGTTAAAGCTATAAATAATTTACAATCTCCTCGGAACCCCAAAGAAGTTCAAAGGTTAGAGCATCCACAGCAGCTGTGGCAAAAATTATGCCATTTTACCACACTAAAGACATACTTTATTATTTTACCACATCATTTTACAACACCTCATTTATCAGATGTGTTATCCTTCAATCCTATACATTAAAATAATATATACTACTCATTAAAATAATATATTATCTCACCCACCAACAACAAACAAATAACAATCCCCAAGCAACAATAGCCACCAACCATC
Organism: Quercus wislizeni; assembly: GCA_023055345.1. Taxonomy (NCBI): domain Eukaryota; kingdom Viridiplantae; phylum Streptophyta; class Magnoliopsida; order Fagales; family Fagaceae; genus Quercus; species Quercus wislizeni. The sequence goes on from JALGQJ010000002.1 coordinate 48,853,670, forward strand.
ACTGCTGCAACATCACCGACCACCCAAATGCCAAAAAACCACCGATTCAGCAACGATTCAAACAGACAAACAAAGCCACCAATTCATCATTTCATCAAACAAACACCAATAGCAACCTTCACCGATCTAGATCATCCGTAGCAACCTTCATCAACCTTCACCCATCCCAAATCTCACGCCCACAACGCCGACCCAAAACCCACATCGACGCCGACCCAAAACCCACGTCGAAATCCACATCAACGCCGACCCAAAACCCACATCGACGCCGACCCAAAACCCACGTCGAAATCCACATCAACGCCGACCCAAAACCCACATCGACGCCGACCCAAAACCCACGTCGACGCCGACCCAAAACCCAAATCCACATCAACGCCGACCCAAAACCCACTTCGTAACCCACATCAACGCCGATCCACAAATCTCAGCCAACCAACAGCAATCACAACAACAATCTCAGCCAACCACCAAAAGAGAGAGAGAGAGATCAGAGAGCGATGACGATGGCTCAGCGATGACGATGGCTCGTGCGCCACGAGCGGCGAACTCGTCGCCCATGCCGCTTGCGCCTCCGGTGATAATGGCCACCGTCAAACTGATCTTAAATTAAAGGGAAAAGAGAGAACAAAGGGAATTGGGGTGGCTGAGAAGAGAGGGAAACGGTGAGAAAGAATAGAGGTGAGACAGAAGAGAAAAGGATAAAGTGAAAACAGAGGAGAGAGGAGAGAGAAAAGAGAATAAAAAATGATTAAAATTTTACCATTTTAATTCCGTACCGTTGCAAATTTGCAACGGTACTGTATACATGTTGTAAAAATTATAGAATTTGACACATCTGGTATTTGATGTTTTTTGTGTTTGGTGTGGTAAATGTGCCAAAAATTTGGCATTTGGCACATTTACCACACCTGCTGTGGATGCTCTTAACCGGAATGATGGCGGCCTTAAATCGGTTCATTTCACGGTTGGCCGACAGGTGTAGGCTTTTCTTCTTATTGATGAAAAAATGGAAAGGTTTTGAATGGACTAAAGAATGTGCTCAAGCTTTCCAACAACTTAAAAATTATTTATCTCATCCACCTATCATGTCAAGCCCAGAAACAGATGAAGTACTATTTGCTTATATCGCTGTAGCTCCTCATGCTGTGAGTTTGGTATTGATCCGAGTTGATAATGGCAAACAAAGACCAGTCTATTACGTAAGTAAATCCTTGCATGATGCCGAAATTCACTATTTACCTTTGGAAAAGGCAATCCTGGCAGTGGTGCATGGTATGCGAAAGTTGCCCCATTATTTCCAAGTGCATACGGTAGTTGTCCTGACCCAACTTCCACTCAAAGCCACACTTCGAAGTGCTGATTACACTGGAAGAATAGCAAAGTGGGGCACGATTTTGGGTGCTTTTGACATTAAATACATGCCACGTACCTTGGTTAAAGGCCAGGTCCTCGCAAATTTGGTCGTAGAATTCACCGAGACACCAGTAGAAGATAAATCAAATGAGCATTGCATGGATGAAAAATCGGTTGGTCAAATTGCTGTACAAGAACCATTGCAATGGAAGGTGCCTCGTCAATGGGCCGGGCCGGCCCATTTTTACTTGGCCTATGGGTCTAATAGGCTGGGCTTAACGGGTCGTTGACTAGTCAATGGACTGGGTCGGGCCGAGCTGGATGGAAAAACCCTAGCCCATGGCCCTACCCATGGGCAATGCCCATTTGGGCTTTAGCGGGCTAGGCTAATGAGGTGGGTTTAATGGGCTACCCATGGGCATTTTTAACAAGTCTTCAATGGGGTTCTAAAAATTTAACCAAAAAAATTATAATTATATATTATTACAAACTATCAAATTGAACAATTAAATCTACTAAAAAATTCTATTAAAAAAAATACTAAGACATACCTCTTAAAACGGTACTAAAATAAGATTAATTAACTTGTATTGATAAGAATAAATAAGTACATTGAAATTTTCATGAATATATTAGACTGAAAATAGTTGCATCACTACAAAATTTGTACATCCCAACTAGGTTGGCACCCACACACTTGTCTATCATTTGCAATTCCCAATCTATTTGTGTTGAAACATCAAATAATTTTATCTAAGAAGAAAATTGAAAAACTTGTTACATAAATTTTATAACTATTTGCCAAGCATTATCTTGAAGTGGTGGATTGTTGGTCATGTGGTGGACTTCTTGGCATCCACTCGGGCCTTTCTAACTTCAATCGTTCAAATGCCTCTGCTAATTCTGCTTCTTGTTCTGCTTCTTATCGTCTTGTGTCTGCTAAGTTCCAATCCTTTAAGCACACAAGTGCCTCAACAGTCTCGGGACTAAGACCACGTCTCTTGTCAGATACAACTCTACCACTTGCAGAAAAAGATGCTTTCGATGCTACTGTGAAAACAGGAACTGATAATATTTCACGAGCCATAATGGAAAGTATGGGATACTTACTTTGATTTGTTTTCCACCAGCCTAATAAATCAAATGATCCTTCTTCATCAATTTCAAGTAAAGGTTGATTTAAATAACGTTGAAATTCCGATAACCCACCTGATGTTACTGAAGATGCTTGTTCTCTTCTTCTTTTAACCATGTGATAAGCATTTTGTTCTTCTTGGTCACTTAGAGAATTAGTAGAGGACAAAGAACTTCTTGTGTTTTGTGTTTGGGCACCAATATCAAAATTTTTATAAGCATTTCCATAATAATCAAATAATTGTGTCATTGAATTTTGAAATGATTGTATGGTCTTTTGAATTTTTTCAACTTCATCATTATAAATTATTTCTAAAAAAACATTCAACTCTTCAATCTTAAATCTAGGATCAAGAATAATAGCCATTCCAAAAATCAAAGGAATATCTCCCCAATATTTGTCAAATTTTTGTCTCATTAAATCTAACGTTTCATCAAATATTCCAAAAGTTTGCCCATAAAATTTTGAAAATTTTGCACAAATGTTAGTCAATTGAATTATAACTCTACAAGATGTTGGATAATATACACCACAAAAATTTTTTGTTGAATCATCAAAAACCTTTAAAAAGTCTCTTACAAGTTCTGCTAACATCCAATCATGTTCTTCAATTTTTTCTAGAGGACAACGTGAATTTTGAGAAAGATGAGAATAATATAAATTTAAAACATCTTTATATTTTATTGCTGAATCTAAAAGAAGATAAGTAGCATTCCACCTATGAGGCACATCAATATTTATATTTTTTTTGTTTCTTTTCAATTCCATACAACATTTTATATACAATTCATATCTTGCTTGAGAACTATTAATATTACGAACAATATCTTTTATTTTTTCAACAGATGAGGATAAATTTGATAAACCATCTTGAACAATTATATTTAAAATATGTGCACAACAACGTATTCGAAATAATGTACCATGTAAAGGTAAACTTAATTCTTCTTTTAAAAACATCTCCGCCGTATCATTATTTGTTGCATTATCAAGTGTTATTGAAAATATTTTATCAGTAATCCCCCAATATTGAAGTTCCTCACTAATAAGATTTGCAATGTTATATCCCGTGTGTGGAGATTCCAACATTTTAAATGATATTATTCTTTTATTTAAATTCCAATTAGAATCAATATAATGAATAGTTAAAGAGAGAAAACCTAATTTATTTCTTGATGTCCATAGGTCAGAAGTTAAACAAAATCTACCACCATGTGCATGCAAAATACTTTTTAATTTTTCTTTATAAAATTTAAATCTCTTCATAATATCTCTTTTTGTGGTGGATGCAGAAAATCCTTTATATTGTGGAGTAAAACCACGTTGCACCATTCCTATAAAATCATGTTTTTCAACAAATGTAAATGGGTGTTCAGCTCTAACAAGATATTCTACCACTTCATTTCATGCATTTGCATCAGTGTAAATAATGTAGTTAAATTTCCCTCCTTATCTTTTCCTAATTGTTGAAAATCTCTAATATCCATTTGATTTTTTCGCTTACAACTATTTAACATATGACGTTTTAAATGGTTAGTACCCGCACTTGGGCCACCAGCAAGCTCGTCACCACATTTGCTACATATAGCTTTAATTTCTTTTGTTCCATCTTGTTTTATCCTCTCTACCCTATCAAAAATTTTCCAAACTTCACTTTTTAATTTTTTATTAGTAACACTTGGATTTGAGCCGAGTGTAGTATTATTATTAGTTGGTACATTAGATGTAGGGGAAACTGGGGATGTGGGGGAACCAATTGACTCAAAATGTTGCCCTTGCTCATCTAAATCATCTAGTATGATGTGATTATTTCTATGAGTCATTTTAAAATTTTGAAAACTAACAAAAATAATGTATACAAATAATGAGACAGCAAGTATATAATAAAAGTTATGAAAAGATGTTACCCAATCAATCGAATTTTGAGACAAATAGCTTCCACAGTTCCACTCCAATTTGTAGAAGTTGATTTTCAAATGCAATTGGATGCTCAAGCCTCCAAGTTCCAAGCCTCCAACTTGAAGAATTTGATTATTTGATACTTGTAATTGTATAAATATAACTATTAAAAATATAATACTATTATTCTATAAAGTATATAACTATAAGAGGGCAAAAATAATAAGAGATGAAAAATTGAGAATAGTCTAGGGAGAGTTTGAATTTGAGAGATTTTTTGTGAGTAAAATGAGAGAAATGGCATAGGTATTTATAGATTGGATACTTGAACACACACACACACACCAAAAAGAAAAAAAAAAGTGAGAATTGACTTTTGTATTGTTCAAACGGTAAGCATTTTTAAAGGAAATTTCCTTTAAGAATGCTTACAATACCGTTTGAACAATATTTGATTCTTCAAATATTTAAATATTTGAAGAATCAAATATCAATTCTTAAAGGAAATTAAAGGAAATATATGAAGAAAATATCAACTCATTAAGGAAAGAATTTCTTCCAACCAACGGTAAGCTTTTTTTTTTTTTTTTTTTTTTTTAATTTTTTTTTTTAAGGAATTTCTTCTATAATTGTAACTTGTAAGGAAAGAATTGGAATTTATCAAAGGAAAAAATGACTTTCTTTCCACAAGCACAGAGGTAGGGCAACAGTCATCTTAGTAACTTTGGTTTAAAAATCAAAGCTACTAGACTAATACCAAAATATATATATTTATTATGCATATTGTACCACAATCATTCCAAGTATTTAGTCGTTAGGTGTGTGGTCTTAAAGTTTTTATAATGTCTAAAGTTCAATCCCTCACCCACCTAACCCCCAAATTATTTTGTTATAAATTTTGGGCAATGAGTCAGGCTAACAGGTCGGGCTAATGGGCTGGGCTAACGGGCCAGGCTAATGGGCCGGCCCACCGAGCGCCCATGGGTAAAGAAACTAACCCATAGCCTGTCCTATTGGGCTACTGGACTGCCCACGACCTTCAATATTACCGGGCCGGGCTGCCCATTAGCCTGGTGGGCTAGCGGGCTAGTGGGCCAGCCCATGGGTCATGGGCTATGTAATGACCCTTAGGAAGGTATATGTAGATGGGGCAGCGAATTAGAAAGGATCTAGTGTGGGGCTAGTCTTAATCTCACCTGAAAAGCTCATCTTGGAAAAATCATTGAGGCTAGGCTTTTCAGCCACTAATAATGAAGCCGAGTAAGAAGCTTTGCTAGAAGGAATGTCTATGGTTCATAAGATGGGGGGAAAATCAGTTACAATATTTTCAGATTCAAGATTGGTAGTCGGCCAAGTGAAAAATGAACTAGAAGCAAAGGATGAAAGAATGCGAGGATATTTGACTTGAGTCCAACAGTTGCAGAGGAGCTTTGAGTCGTTCAATCTACAACACCTCCCTAGATGTGGAAATACTCATGCTGATTCCTTAGCCACGCTGGCAACCTCCTCAGCTCAAAATCTGCCTCGCATTATTCTAATAGAAGACCTTAGTAAACCCTCAGAAGAGAAAGGGAATATGGTTTGTGTTACCCATGTCAGAGTAGGACCTAGTTGGATAGACCCCATCATTCAATTCCTTAGTAAAGATGTTTTACTAGAAGATAAATCAGATGCAAAAAAGATATGGCAAAAGGCTCCTTGGTTCTGGCTATCCAAGGACCAAAAGCTATATAAACGATCTTTTTTGGGGCCATATCTATTGTGCATACACCCTGAAGCATCAGAATTAATTCTTGAAGAATTACATGAGAGAATTTGTGGAAGTCATACAGGGGGGAGGTCTTTAGCTCATAGGATCATTACCCAAGGCTATTGGTGGCCAAATATGCAAAAGGAAGCATTAGAGTATGTAAAGAAATGCGATCAGTGTCAAAGATTTGCACCGAATACACACCAACTGGGAGGATTTTTAAATCCCCTCTCCAACCCTTGGCCTTTTGCACAATGGGGCTTAGATATTATTGGTCCCTTTCCTAAAGCAGCAGGGAATAAGAAGATTTGCTGGTCGGCATCGATTATTTCACCAAATGGGTCGAAGCTGAACCTCTGGCGAATATAAGAAATGTGGACGCAAAGAAGTTTTTATGGAAAAATATTGTCACTCGCTTCGGGGTACCCAGCACCCTCATTTCAGATAATGGACTTCAGTTCGACAGCAAATCCTTTAGGAGATACTGTTATGAGTTGGGAATTACAAACAGGTATTCCACTTCGGCATATCTCCAAGAGAATGGACAAGTTGAAGCAGTTAGCAAGGTCACAGTAAACGGACTTAAGAAAAGGTTGGATGATGCAAAAGGAAGATGGGTGGAAGAGCTGCTGCATGTTCTATAGACATATCAGACTACTCCTTGGAGGTCAACTGGAGAAACCCCTTTTTCGATGTCTTATAGGGCTGAAGTTGTCATCCCCATAGAAACAGGTTTTCCTACATTAAGAACCCAGACGTTTAATCCCAACAATAATGATAGACTGCTGGAAAGGAGTTTAGATCTCCTTGAAGAAAGAAGGGAGAATGCAATGGTCCAGTTAGCTTATTATCAACACAAACTCAAACAAGGCTACGATGCCAGAGTAAAGTTAAGACTATTGGAACCAGGGGATTTGGTGTTAAGAAAAGTTTTGGGCACGATGAAAAACCTAGCATGGGGAAAATTAAGGCCCAATTGGGAAGGACCCTATCGAATCACTTCATTGGCGGGCATAGGGGCATATTTTCTAGAAGATTTAGATGAATATGTAATACCTCGTCCATGGAATGTAAACAACCTGAGAAGGTACTATTATTAATGAAATTTTCCTTTTGTCAAATGAATATTTTGTTGTATAAATCTATTGAAAATTAGGGATTGACATCTATATAAGTGTTAGACAAATCCCAAGTAATGTCAGGTCTCTCGGACCACATACTTGGGCGAAATTAACACTCTTTGACATCTATATAAGTGTTAAATAGATCCCAAGTAATGTCAGGTCTCTTGGACTACATACTTGGGCGAAATTAACACTCTTTGACATCTATATGAGTGTTAAACAGATCCCTAATCATGTCAGGTCTCTTGGACCGCATACTTGGGTGAAATTAACCTTCCTTGATATTCATATAAATGTTAAACAGATCCCTGGTCATGTCAAGTCTCTCGGACTGCATACTTTGGTGAAATTAACCTTCCTTGATATTCATATAAATGTTAAACAGATCCTGAGTCATGTCAGGTCTCTCGGACCGCATACTTGGGTGAAATTAACCTTCCTTGATATTCATATAAGTGTTAAATAGATCCCAAGTCATGTTAGGTCTCTTGGACCACAAACTTGGGCAAAAGTAAACACTCTTTAGTGTGTGTGTATATGTGCTTCATTAATCTCAGAGTACACTCATTCTTTCATGCTAAGTCTGTTGATAAATTTGGCTCATCCAACGTACCTCATAGCGCGTCAGGCTTATTAGCTTGTGTATTTATGTGATGGTAACTTTTATCAAACTTAATAAAACTGATGTTTATTTGGCACTCATGTACTCATTAAAATTCCAAGTGTTATTATTTTCATCATGTTATGCTAAGTGTGTCATTTGCATGATTTGAACTTAAAATTTGATATTGTCATGATAGTACATGATATTGGGGATGGCATTTAGTTGAAACTGTTAAATGATACTAGTTTGGAATAGTAAATAATATCGTTCAAAGGCAAAGTTGAATGAAAAAGAAAACCCTTTCATTAGATGACAAATGTAATTTCTACATTAAAAGCTTAAAGCCATTACAAAAACATCAAGGCAAAACTAAAGTCCTATATTTAAGTCTATGGTTGCTGAGAATCCTTCTTGGAATCAATCTTGGACTTGGATCCAGTAACTTTCACCTTGGAGACCATATCCCCAATGGTAAGGGCATCCTCGGAGGGGTTGGTATTAGCTTTATCATGCTCCTTCTTTTTCTCCTTCTCCTTCTCCTTAGCTTTCTCTTTTTCTTTTTCCTGCTTCTTCTCTTTTTCAACCCCTATGGGTAGTTCACTATCTTGAGAAGATTTTTGTGCTGGGAAAGGTTCATTAGGAGGAGGAGGGGGAATGGTGACTGGTGGAGGAGGAGGAGTTGGTTCCTCTCTGAGGTCTTCTGGATAGTACACTTGATCCATCCTCCTCAGATCGGAATCTGCATGGATTCCTGCCCGGTCAAGGGCGTGACTGTACGTCTCCACGCAATACTCCCTGTAGACTGTAGTTACTTCCGCAGTCAACCTTGTCTCTGTCTCCTGCACCCCTCGCTCATATGCCAAATTCTCAGCAGCAGTAGCAGCTTCCTGGGCCACCTTCAGTGCTTCCTCAGCTCTCTTCGGCTTAGCTTAAAGATCCAGAACCGCTGCCTTCTCAGTGGCGAGGTTAAGTTGAGTTGTGTAAAGCTCTTTGCGTTGGTCCTCAGCTTAAGCTTCAGCCCTCTTCAACCTAGCCTCAGCACTTTTTCGCCCATTTTCTGCGACCTTGAGCTTCTCGGCTAATTGTGCTTTATCATGATTTGCTGTGCCGAGTGCTTTTTCAAGATCATATCGGTTCTGGATTTTAGCATTGAGGTTGGTGGTCGCACTTTGCACCCAGTCCTCAGCTACATAAACCTGCTGAGTAACCTGTCAGGAAATAACCATTATAGTTAAGAACGCATTTGACATATCATATATATATATATATATAACTTATCTTAAAAAAAAAAAAAAAATTGAATACCAGAAGAACAGTTAACCATTGCTAAGTCTCTCTTTAGAGACATGAACAGATCAGGTTGTTTAGTTCGCTTGATGGGCTCCATATCCCTGGGAAGAAGGAGGGGCTGTTGGAGAGCCTGCGCCAAGTAGTTGGCATGACCCCTCGGCGCATCCCATATTGAGGCATCATATGGGATGGCTGCACCGTCCATCTCAAGTTAGGGGGCCCAAGGCCACTGAAGCTGACGTATTTCTGCCTCCTCCCTGCTGTCTACAGAGCCACCCCTCTTATCCCTAGGGTCTCTATTTGTTTTCTGCTGTTTACCCTCCTTCCGAGGAACTATCCCTCCCTCCTCCAGGCCTTGATCTAGCCTTCTCTTCTTAAGGTTGGGCATGGCCTGCAGGCCGAGGTTAGTAGGAGGAGGAGGAACGGGAATTTCTGGTGGGGGTTATGTTTTGGGAGCTTCCTTAGAGCTTCCCCCTTTACTCTTGGCCAACAATCCTCTCAGACCAGGTCTCTTCTTCTGATCCATCTGGTCTTCCTCCCCTTCAGATTTTGAGTCTATCTGAGTGATAACTAACTGTCTAGGATGGACTGAAGATATATCAACAGAGTCGGTCTCGGAATCGGATATGTCAATTGGCTTCTTAGACGGTCCCGCGTCTTCCACAAAGCGAAACTGATCTATTTCCTCCTCCAAGGACAGCCGAGAAGAAGCGATTTCCTCTTCTGCTTTAGTAGAGGCTTCGAGAGGAACTTGTTGCAAGGGAACTACAAGTTGGGGGGGAATTTGTTGGACGGGTAGCCTAACCGAAGGAAGATCGTCCTGAGCCAAGAAGTTTGGTTTGGACACGTTAATGCGGTTTATCCTGGGATCTCCAGCTTTGATAGCGTGGCCTATATCTTGAAAAACTCTTGAAATGGACTCAAAATCCAAAATCAGATGGACAGCTCGTAGTTGACGGTCCTCGCTCACAAAAATTTCGGACCAAAATAGATAGTTTAATCTCACTACGTTGGTGTGACTGAGCAGAGGATTTACCAATCTCCTATCTGCAATAAACAGCCAAGAAAGAAGCTTTGGTTAATTCATGGAATCAGATTATTGAAGTGATGTAAGGAAAGTGATCAAAATTATGCATTGAAGATGACAAGGTTTAAAATATTTTTCTAGGGAACCTAACTCTAATGTACCCCACCTGGCTCTCTCTCCTGAATTGGACAGTGAAGACCGTCGTGCCATGGCCCTGAGACGATGAGGTAGTCGTCTTTCGTCCCTTTGTTGGATTTAGGAAGGCATGAGATGAGCTTGACCACGGCTGACCGGGATTTGAGGTAGTATCCTCCGTCGGCTTGGGAATGGAACTCGTACATGTACACTACATCATGCCATGTGAGTCCTAATTGCAAATGCTCGTTAAGGGCATCGATGCAACCTAGAATCCTAAACATGTTGGATGCACATTGGTGGGGACACAATCTATGGGCTATAAGGTAATCCCTTGTTATCCTACTCATAGGGATAGTCATTCCGTCTTCTATAAAGGCTATTATAGGAATGATAACTTCCCCCGTCTCCTTATCAGTAACAATTCGTTCGATGGAACAATATCGCAAACCCACTTACTGGGGAATGTTGTACTTTTATTTGAAGAGTTCTATCTTTAAAGGGGAATCTACTAGACTCTCGAATCTACCCATTTGAGTTAATTTAAAGACAAATTAACCAAATCCTATTGATAAAGAATGGCCGAGGAGAGTATCCGAGGAAAATATATATATATGTGTATAAGAAAAATGTAAATTCAATAGAAATTAATGTATGTAATAATCTATGATACCTTAATGAAGATTTTTTGGAAAATATCTCAAGAAAGAAAGTGAGTTGGAGTAACTTGTATATTAGAGAAAGGAGAAGGAGGTTATGTGTGCGATATCTCTGAAATCTGAAGACTTGGGGAAAAATGAAGAAATGATCTTCCTGTTCACTTTATATAGGGAACAGAGAAAGGGTGGGAATTATCCCGCCTTAAATCTTGAAGGGGAAACGTTACCCGTTGGATTAAGATTTCACCATTAGATGCCAAGGACACAGCGCCGTCTGACACAATTAATGATGCTTTGCAAGTTTCGAAGCGTCAGAAACAATAATGAAGCGCCTCAAATTACGCTCTTACACATTCAAATTGGAGTAATTTTACGCTAATAACCCTAGGTATTTTTAATATATCAAAACTCTATTTTTTACCACTCGGCTACAAGGGAAAAATTAAAGTTTTTAGGGGTTATTGTGGGGACAAGGTCCCAAATTTGTGTACTGGGCCTTAAGTCCTATTTAATAAAATATATATGTCCGAGGAGAAGAAAACAATCAGACAAGTACTAGATTGGAGGGCCACGTGAAGGAAAAGGTAGAATGTTATAGTCCGAGAAGATTATACTACTCGAATAAGATGAATACTGGTTCAGCAAGTATCCATGTACCTTTGCCTACCTTCTAAGAACTTCTAGCGATAAGAAGAAACTTCAAAGAGTGTACGAAGGAGATAAGAATGCAAAAATATTTAAGGGAAAAGCTGTTACCACTGCATTCAATGCCCTGTAGCAACTTTTCTGGCCGCATTTATGCGGAGAAGACCCCTGAATAGTGTAGTTTTAACCACTACAACTCACAGAGAGCCAAGGAAGATACCTGATGGGATAGGTACTCAAGTAAAGGCTGGAATAGTTGACAAGTGTGCGATCAAGATGGCTTAAAAGGAGATTATATAAGGAATAAAGAGTCCCCAAGAAGGGGGATCGAAGAAAATTTAAGGGAGAAGAGAGAGAAGAAGAATTATTGTAGCATCAACCTTCATACATAGAGAATTCAACAACAATCTATCTCCTCGGACAATGACTTCCTCAAAGTTTGATATCCATTTCAGTACTTGTTTATCATAAAGATCCTTATTAGCCGTTAATCCATTTGTCTAGAGCCTAGCTTTCTCACCCATTCTCTACAAATTTATTGTATTTGGCTCATTGGGCTAAATCCAAATCCTATTGGGCTTGGACTTAAAAACTTTGGCCTTACAGTTCTTTTTCTCTATTCTTCTCTTCTTCTACCTACAACTTTGCAGGTATATATTTGTTTACACTAATTTTTTTTCCATTAAATTGAATAGGTTTTGTTTATTTTTGCTGTCTTTTGTTTAACCTAATTTGCTTAAGTTTTATCCAATTTATATGATTATGGTTTGAGAATCAATCATTAAATGTGCTTAGACATGATTTTTTAAATTATTTTGTGTTTTATGACATGGGTTCCAATGGTGATATGTTGCATTTATCCTCTCAATTTTGCTTTAGAGAACAATCTTCTTTTTAGCTTATTATTAAGAATGTCTTGATTTAAATTTGATGATAAATTGTTCATAACAATTTAATTTTTTTTTTTTTATTAAAATAGCTTTGGCTAACTATTAGAGTTGTACACTTTGACCTATAAAAAAAAATGCAATTTGTCCATTTAGTTTTTTTATTTATTTATCAATCATTAAACAATTTTTTTAGGAGAAATAATTAAATATGGTTTGGCGTAATTTTTATCGATCATTAAATTTTCTAATAAAGAACAATAACAAACAAGAACAAGAATACACTAAAAATATAGTATACAAAGAGGTATTCAACAATCTCCCAAAGATCACAATTGGTATGTTACAAAATAATAATTTTTATTTAGGTGTTATCATTTTATATTTAATAATTATTATACCAATACAATTTATTCATTTTGTTATTATAATTATTTATTTTGTTATTGTATATCAGATAGAATATATATTCTATAAGTTTAAGATAAAACTGTGCAACGCACGCTTTTAACTAGTTAACATTGTATTTTGTATAACATTTACATTTTTAATTAATTAGTTATTTTTTTATTACTAATATTAGTTATAATTTTCACACATTGTCTTTTAATTTTGTCTAAATAATATCCTACTCGGCCAATGCATCTAGTACATTGTCAATGGAGCCAAGTTAAAGCAGGAAAAGAATTACCTAATTGCTGCAAGGTGATAAGTTACGCGGCATCCCAGTTAGTTTCAACCCGTATTGGTGGGAACTGGGAACTAGCATATATGATTTGAAATGAAATCTGAACCAAGCAACAAGCTCTTTGCAATATAGTTGCCATCTTGGAAGTAATAAAAACTATGTGAACCCGTTAAAGGAATTAAACTATTAAGCTCCAAATTTAAATTGAGCCCCTTTTGAGGAATCAAAATCCTTTTAATTTCTTGAGGAATATTATATCACTGGGTATGGTATTCTGTCAATCAATCAGAAGGGTATAAAATTTCTATTTTCTACACTCACAGCACCCTTTAATATTCAAAAATCAATGAAAGAATGAGAATGTCTCAGTGTTATTTGGTTTTCATGCAATTGACGAGAACCTCTACAAATCTCTTGTACATGTGCCGCTTTAAGTACATTCTCTCTACCTTCTTTCGTCCTTCCATTCCCATTTGCTCCCTTGCCAATGGGTTTTTAAGCAAAAACCGAAGATTTTGAGCAAGGATATGTGTTCCTGGACGCCCCAGAGGATGAAGAAGACCTGTTACATTGTGATCAACAATCTCTCTTGTCCCACCAGCATCTGTTCCAAGCACCTGTTCCACAAAATGAAATGAAAATATTATCAGGATCTGTTTGTTGCACTCATAAACCTATGCAGCATGGTACAGCTTTTCTTTGAACTCCATGTTCCCAAGATCCAATCCATGATTTTGATTTCGTCTAACATAATTTTTATCTTATATGTCAAAGCATCTAATGCATCTTAATGTTCATTATTACCATGATTGAATCATAATTCACCACTAATTAGAGCTTGCTATAATCACTGGGAGATCAAGACAACAGTGAACTCAAACCAAAAGATAGAGCAGTTAAAATTATCCAAAAAGGCAATGCAGTCTCAATTACGTAGACAGGACTTGCCAAAGGAAATTTTCTTTGTGTCATTGTTGAGTTTGTGCAAATGCAAATGCACAAACTCAAACACAATGCTAGCACACAAAGAAAAGGCAAAAATATTTTGCAAAATCAGAGGACATCAATAACTTAAGAAAGACAATGTCTAACTTCTTATCAATAAACATGCAACACGGCAAGAGATGGGCTTTAAGCAAACATTAGAAATAGCCTCAAAGCAAGAGATGCGGAATTTGATTATGAGCATGTTACGTTTTCAAAGAAAGATAGCTCATGAGGGAATTCACACCTGGTTTTTTCATAGTTTCTATATTTTTCCTCTTTTAGAAAGCTATTTTTTCTGCTTTAGTTAACTACTTTTACAATACACCCTACATCTCATTCTTCATTTTACAATACTTTTTATTAAATATTCTAATATATTCTTCTTCTTTTTCTTCCTACGCTCAAGCTTTAAACAAGCCCAGTGCTATCTCTCTGCAAGCAAAATCAATCCCAAATTGAGACCCATATAATACCCCAAACAGACTCAAACTATCATCACTCCACTACCACCTCAAATTGAAGCCACACCACACCAAACCCAAAATGCACCACTGCTGAAACCCAAAATCAAGTAACACAAGCAGAGCAGATTAGAACAAATTTTTTGGATTGACAACAAGGCTGGATCCGACCAAATCCTAAATCTCTGCTTGATGACCAATAGAGCTTCAATTCGAGGATTTCTCTAGGACATTCAAAGCGTTCGTGAGAACCACCTTGCTAATGTTTCCATGACAATGGGGAATTCATTCTCCACCTTCTGGCTCCATTGGAGGGTTCTCTGGCAGCGGATTTGGTCAGAGATTTTATTTCACGAGAGAGTTTCTGAGGAGAGATTAATTTTGAGTCATTGTGGGTCCCACTCCCACATACCAACGAACCTGCACAAATTGCAGTGGTTCTCACTCAACCGAACACACCGTTGTCGCCATGACAATGGGAAACTAAACCGCAACACAGAGAGAGCGACAGAGAGAGGCTAGAGAGAATGTTTTTCTAAGGAGTGAGGAGAGAAAGTTTGAATAAAAAAGAGAAAATGGCATACAAATGCTACAATGCTCCTCTAAATTTGAAGGATGTTGTAGCATTTTGCAAAAATTTGAACAATGATAGAGAACTGGATGTAGGGGCAATTTTGCAATATTTTGTTTATAGTATTCTCTATTTTGGCTTTTAATGGGTTTTAGAGGAGCAAATGTGCATGATTTGAGAGGAAAATTCTATTCGAGTATACAAATGCTACAGTGCTTTAAATTTGAAAGATACTGTAACATTTTGTAAAAAATTGAACAGTGATAGAGAACCGGATGTAGAGATGATTTTGCAATATTTTGTTAATAGTATTCTCTATTTTGGTTTTTAATGGGTTTTAGAGGAGCAGATGTGATTGATTTGAGAGGAAAATTCTATTCGAATATGCACTAGTGAATACTGAATATGAGTACTTAAGCTTACATCACCTGGTAGATGCAAAGAGTAGTTGATATAGCATTATTGGGCCCAAGCCCAAACCCAAACCATAAGATTAAGCGTTTCGATTATTGGTATTTCCATAACAAGTGGTATCAAAGCTAACAATGAATTTGCCACAAAGTGGGTGGTGGAAGGTCCATTTCGTAGTAAAAGCGGGCATGAGTGTGCATTTAATGGAGAAACCCACAAAGTCCCACAAATAATAATGGAAATGGGCTATAGTCCAAAATTGCCTCAAATTCCTATTTTGAGTTATTTACCTATTTAAATATTCTTAGTATGAAAGCAGATATGTTTCTTGTCAAAGAAGTAATTTGATATTTCTTGTAGTCCAAGGAATAGGAATTGGAGCCCTATATATTGGCATTACTATTAAGGGTGTGGTGGATTTAGCCCAAGTAACACCCTACCCCCCCCCCCCCCCCCCAAAAAAAAAACCCCACATGGGGAGAGGAAAAGACTCTTAAAAGAAAATTGAGTTTCCTAATAAGTAGTTTGATATTTCTTTTGGGGTTAAAAAATACTTGTGTGTGAGTTGAGAATTTGTTTATTTTAGTATGAGATCACTACTATGTATTGAGGTGTCTTGTTCAAGATTTAGTATCGAAAGTTTCTTTTGTATGTATTGTGATTTGGGTTAGTTTATGTTTATGAAAAGTTTTGAGTGTGTATGCATTTGTGAGATTTGTGGGTGTTGTTTGTGAGTTTGTGAGCATGGTTTGGTAAAACATGTTCTTAATCCATATCACTAATAATGGTTCTTAGTAAGAATTGTCCATAGATGTAGGCATAGAGTTGTCCAAATTACATTAAACTTTGTGTCTTGTGTGGATGCTTTTAATGTCTTGTTTATTGTGAATGTGCTTCCACTAGCTTCAAATTCCAACACCTATAGGCAAGACGGCTTGATGGTAAAATCCCAGTGACACTTATAAGCATTGGATAAAATTAGGCTCCTATTCTGGGCACATGACACTTGATAGATGTTAAAGGCTTCTATTTAGGGGGGACTATACCTAATGTGGTGGTAGAGACACACAGAAGGAAAGGAGAGATTGTTCGTGTTGGAATATCCATGTGTAAGTATAAGTATTAATTTCTACATCACATGGTAGTAACAATAGTCAGTTGCTGATATAACATTGTTAGATCCAAACCCATAGATGAAGCTTTTGGGTTATGGTAGTGTCATGACGCATCACATGAAGCCCTCACCTGGGGACTGCTCAAGGTGTTATAACCCCTAACAAATTCAAAAAAATATTAACTAATTTAATAGTTTGATTGATGTAGTAAAAGGCATGCTTCACCTATCATTACAATAAGTGCATGTTCAGTACTAAAAAAATAACTTCAACTCTTATGAATAATAATGCCTAATCTTAATGGAGTTTGGGCTCTGTGATCAGAAATATCAAGCCACCAGCATAAGAAGCATGGAGGCCAGGATCACACTACAACATTAAACTGGCGTGCTTTAACATATTTAAGTTCTTTAAGCAAAGATAAACTAGCAGGACAAGGTGAAAAAATCATATGCAACGCCAATAAACAAGAAAGAAAATCTAGTTGGTTGTCATACCAGAAGTCCAAAGGCCATTGCTTCAATTGTCACTCTCCCAAATGTTTCTCCCTGTCCCTGTACACAATTTTACAAATTTTACATTGTGAAGTTTGTTTAATGTACAATAATGAAAATGATAAGAAGCATAAATTAAGAAAGTTATTTTGAGTTTGTTGAGAATTAAACTTCATATAACAAGCAAGAAGTAATATATTATATATTTTCAAAGATCAATAACGTAAAATTCCTCAGCATGTACATTGTAAGTGTAACACACTAACAATTAACAAACACCTAACTAGAGACACCTTCATAACAATTTTGGGTATCGAATGGAGCTGAATGCAAGGATTCTTTGTAGGCGGGGGATATATCCTCAACTTGAAAATTTTTAAAGTACACAGCAAAATTAATCAAAACATAAGAACAAGCACAAAACCAAAGCCATCCATAAATACATACAGAACCATGAGCATTTTTTTATCGACTTGAATCACTAAAAGACCATGTAAATAGTTCACCTGGGAGTTTATGACATAAACATCTGCAGCAGAATAGAGTGAGGCTACACGTGTAGTTGCTGGAGTCCACAACACTGACTTCGACACATTTGAATGCAGGGATAAAAATTTTAGAAGTCCTTTGACATAAGGCACCTTGTTGCTCTTAGATCCTACAGAACCAACAAGAATTTTAAGTGACTGTTCTGCTTTTTCCCCGTTATCAGACAACATTGTTCTTCCTTGATTGTCATAAAAGTTCACAGCATCTGTGTCATTAACAGATGTAAAGCGACTACGTAACCGCAAGGTTTTCCCATTGGGTATTTTCAACTTGACAAAAGAGCCACTCAAAGTAGGTGATTCGTTGGTCTTGGCATTTTCAACTTGTAACAGAGCTCTTAAATGGTGTTTTCTAGCCAGGGTAGATTGGTCTTGGCCAATATCTGTTGGATTTTTTATCTGAGGATCATCATCCAAAGGTTCTTGTTCAACCATCAAGCGTGCTGACTCAAGAAGTAAGAGCTGGCCTTTTCCAGGGTTTATACTACTCAGGGACATTACAAGCATATCATTATCTGTTAATCCCATCTCCTTTCTAACTGAATCCCGCAACAACTGCCTTTTCTGTTGCATTTTTTCAGTAGTGAAAGATGGCGTATTAAGTGAACTAGAAATGCCAGCTACAAATGCTAGTTCATCATTAACAGAAAGCGGAACAACTGCAGGCTGAGATCTCAGCTTAATTTTTCCTTCTTCACACCAGTTTAGCCATTGTCTAGACTGTGATTCAGATAGAAAAATCAGCATTTTCACTCGGTTAAGGACAACCTTTGCCCTATCAAAGTACTCTCGCCGGTTTTCCATTATCCACCAACCAACTTGACTGCCACCAGCCGGAAAATGAGTAATATATTGGTCTGAAACAAAAAAAAAAAAAAATTAAATAAATATAAATCGTGAAGTTGTTTGTTATTTAAGGTAATACCACAGCATACATTCAAAAGAAGCCAATACTTCTTCAAACAACTCATTCACACTAAAGACTAAACAAATTAATATTAGTTGTTACTCAACAGCCACAGTACCAAAATGACTGTTTTCAGTTGAAGCAGGATAAAGATAAACCACAACAAAAGCGAAGCAACCTGTAAAAATAGATGTTATTCGAGTAATCCAAGACAGGAATTTCAGGAACATTACCAAAGAGGTACGTAGAGAGTCGCTCAAAACTCATATAAGTAAATATTCTCATTTTCTTGATTTTAATTAGTGTACGCATAATCAATTATGTTTGATGAGAATTAAAAGAAGCAACCATTACGCCTAGAAGAAGAAAACTCCACCGTTAGAGAAGCCTGTTAATACTTTATTGAAGAAATTCAACCAGATGATTGCCATTACAGCATGTGATAAAGAAATCCACAGTTACTTTTGCAACAAACATTAGTTTTCTGATCCACAACTTTTAAACTCTTTTTCTTTTTCTTTTTTTTCATCAACAGAATTGTATGTCATAGCTGAGACATAAAGATGATATGACCTTTGATATGTGAAGAAAACTGCATGACTATAACTCTTCTTTTGTATTCTTATTCAAAATCAGAGTGGTATCATTATGTGACCAAGGTCATATTTAGATGTCATAAAATGTAGCAACGGTTTTTAACATATAACAGGTATGACAATTGTTGTTAAAGCTAAAATTGCGAAGAGTAATGCATTTCAATAGCTGAACTGTAGTTACCATACTTAAGTATAACGCAACTTATATGCACTTCAAAGCTACAGAAGAGTATTGAAAACACAGAATACAGAAGACACTTAATGTTGGATATAACATACCATAACATGCATACAGGAAGTAAAGAAATAAAAAATGCTGGTAATAAAAAAATTATATGGACAAAGGTGTAATTGATTATTCAAATCATACACTTTTTACTCAACTTTAAAAATTTTTCATATCAGATTAAGTAATAAATGTCAAACTTTTCAAATTATATTAATAAATGCTGCCAATAGTTCCTACCAATCCATGATGCACAGACTGCTGATCCAGCAATGACAAGATCTGCCTTCATGGCAGTTTTGAAGCTGAGGTCAGCTCTGTCCTCAAGCACCTTGATTCCTCTCCTACCAAGTTCTGGCATCAACCCACCCCTTTTGCTAAGAACTACAGCAGAAACTGTAGCTCCACAGCTTAAAAGCTCAGTTGCCAATTCCATCATAGAAATTGGAGCCCCTGTCATTGAAAGCTCATGGAATATCAACACAAATCTCCTAGACCAAACAAGACGTGCAAAGTCTCCCTTCCTGTCACAGGTTCCAGAACGCTTCTCCGGACTCCATTCCAGAATTCTATCCTCCATCAAGCCAAATGGACCAACAAGCAACCCATAAGAAGTATTTTTGTTTGGAATTTCTGGTTCTTGTTCCTCTTTGTCAAGGTGTTCAACCCCCAATGCTGTCTTCTGCTTACCACGCGATCTACGTCGTGTTCTTTTACTTCTCTTCCTTGATTTTAATTTCCTATTTGATGAAACAACATTCTCTTTTTTAGCCAAAACTACACCCATTCCTTTGCCCTCTTGAGCCTCACTTTCAATAGTCCAATTATTGACTGCCAATACATCATCTTTTGCAATCAAATCCCTTCGGGGATTCATCTCAGTATCTGTATTCCCATTACTTTCCTTATTTCCAAACCCCAAAAACTCCTCCTTGTTATGACCGTGAGCCCACCTGGACTGAACATAAAATCCCAGGTAAGCCCAAAGAGTAATCAATAGCAACCAATACACCAACCGGTTGCTTCTAAACCACTGCATTCCACCTCCAACACTTCTACCTTCTCTTCGTGGAGTTCGGCTCGAGTTCAGTCTTCGAAATGTAGGAGAATTCCGAGGAGTTGACTTTCCCGACAGAGTGGGCTTAAAAGTGCCACCTGACTTAAATGATGACTGCCTTAAATCCCCTCTGGTATTACTTTCCTCCATTGGTTTCATCAACTATATTACATCACCAAAAATATTGCTTTGAAGATCTGATTCTACATAGCGCAAGAAAACAGAACTTTCATTCCCCTGTTCAAAATCATGATAATAATGGTGTTAAAAAATAAATAATAAAAAAACAAGAATTGGTTTATCTTTTTTATTTCTCTATATAAGCCAAACAGCATTGCTGGATTATGTTTCTTTCTTTCTTTCCTTCTTACTATTGAATAATTTAAACATAAAAACATGAAACTTTTCAGTTCTATAATTTTCTTGCATTTTCTCAGTCACCAAACAGAGCCTAAAATCACCAAGAGTAGCATTAAATGTGGACCATTGGAATTTAACTGTCCACTTGGCCACTCAGAAAACGAAAGAAAACAAAAACTCCATTAATTTTAGTGCACTTTGGTCCTGAATTATTAATTATGATGATCAACGATTATCATAACAGTAATAACAATAATTACAAAAATAGAAATTTCATGCTTCCTTTCACTTCCTACATTTTCTCAGCCACCAAACAGAGAGCCCAAAAAAAAAAAAAAAAACTTACCGTCAGTTAATCAATACACGTAACGGAAGTTCTTTTTATATAACTAAAAGAATCAATTTCTTTCTATTTTCTCTCCACTTTCTCCGCAACCAAACACGGTACACAGATACACACCGATTCTCAAGTACTCTTAACTATTTACAGACATAGTAGTCGCAATCCAAGAATTGAATCTTTACACTATGAATTGAATGCGAAGCTTGAAATCAACGATTTTTATTTTCTTTGAAAAAGTTAGAATTCTTCGTATTCTGAGTTAGGAAATGCGAGTGCTGAAGCTGAGAGAGCTTTACAAAAGAAAGAAAAGTAAAAAAAAAGAAGAAGGAAAAGCTTGCTTACATGGATCGGCTTCACACTGTAAAGCTTGTAGTTCAAGATCTGAGCCAAAAGTTCTCGAAGCTTCTAGAATGTGCTGCTTTGAGCTTATTATAGCAGACATAAAGAGGGAAAGTTAGTTGGGAATTGCTCTGAGCTTTGTTGTATTGTAATAGAGCAAGATTTTTAGAGAGAGAGAGAGAGTTAGAATGGTGAAGAGACAGCAACTGTGATAGTTGCAGAGTTTTAGAGAAAGAGAGAGAGAGAGAGTCTGAGATTTCAACGAGAATTAGAAATGATCGCACGTGCGAGTTGACTCGTGTGTGCGGGTTTTAGAACTGGAGAAGGAATAATAAATAGTATACAAACGCTGAACTATCAAATTATATGAGTCCTTCTTTTATTTCTGTTTGATAAGAAATTAGGTTCGTTTGATTTTTATAGAGATTATTGACTGAGATTTGAGATCAAAATTAAGGACTGATGATCAAGAGTAATTGATCACCAATTGTATTTTACAATTCCCCCTCTATTTAGATAGATAGTTATGAAATCCATGTTCCTTAATTTTGGGGTTATTTGTATTTTTGTAATATATATGCCCAAACTTCAAAACTGCCTCAATGTCATCTCTTAATTATTGAATAAGAGAACATTATTCAATTTTGAAGGATACAAAAAAATATTATAATTATAATATTTAATATTTTTTTATAATTTAATTATTATAACAAGTGGAGGTGGGGGATTGAACCATGCTTCTTTTCATAGAGAATATCTCACAAAATAACTAAACTATAAGGCTGTTGATCTCTTGACTACATGATAAATATTTCATAAAATTATAATTGTGTGGATTTTATATTCAGATGAAAGTCACACAGAGTTATAAAATAGTGTTACATATTTTCAATCACATAAGACATCATGCCATTAATTAATAAGAGTATTCTACCAAAAAAAATTAATTTAATAAGAGTTGTTTAAGAGAAATAAGATTCCAATTCTCATATTTCTTACTTCTTACGACATTTGAATTATTAAAAAACAAAAATTCAAGCCACTCAACTAAGAGTTGTGTTTTGGCCAAAAAAAAAAACTAACTAAGAGTTGTTTTGTTTTGCATGATAACCCATGGCTCATGGTGGTAATTACTAATTATGTTAGTTTCTTTTCCTTCTATTTTTTGATAATTTAATAATTAAGGAAAAATATTTATTAAAATTTTTGTTAAATAAGTGTACTAATTGAGTTACAAGTCTCTCGTTATAATACTTTTAGCTTTTGATAAGGCTAGGTTAGTTCCATAAGGCAAAGTATTTTGTACTCAATTCATTTAAGTTTAATATATATATATATATATATATATATATATATATATATTAAGAGTAAGCTCCACCTGTGCACGGATTTAGTCTAAAGCTTTTAGAGTTCTATAATGTCAACTCAACCACCACCACTAGGACCATCACAATTTGATAAGTTTTATTAGCCATATATTTTGGATCAAGGATGTGGTGGGGGTGGAGCCCACATTATGGATCAACAATTTTTAAAAGAATTGATGGAGTCAGGGCGGCCCAAGCATTTTAGAGGCACAAGGCAAAACTTTCAAATGAGATTTTTATGTTATCACTTAAATAATATTTAATTAGTATTTTATATAACAATTTTTTTTAAATCTATTCTTTTTACTCTTTAATGTGATATTTTTTTTTGAGAAAATGCTAAAGTTATAACAAATTTTATTATAAATTGGTATTGTAATGAATGTGATTAATGGCATGAGACTTATAAAAATACTAGAAATATTATAAAATTTACAACATGAGAATTACAAAGATATATCACAAATTACAAATATTCATTCAAAAATGTATTCAATAGTTTATTGAAATTTACCTATCATATTCATTGTCACATCAAATTAAAAAAGCTATGAAGACCACTAAGCACTCTTGGTGCAGTGATCACTCCACAAATATAAGTTCTTATTGGGTATGAGGGGCAATAACCGAAATTTAAGTCTCTAGAAGAGAGTTTCCACACATATATACTTAGATTATGATAGAGTATAATTTTTATCTTGTATAAAAATAATTAAATAAATAAAAGTTATGTAGTAAAATTTATAGTATTTTTAACATTTTCCTATTTGAATTACTTGTTATTAGTAACACATCTATTTGTAAGACCTATTTATTTACTGAATTCTTTGAGTCTTTTTAATAGTGAAAAAAAAAATGTAAACTAAAATATTTTAATATCTCTTAAGAATATTTATATATAAAATATTTTAGTATCTCTCTTTTGTTCTATTCATTGGATTATACGTGTAGTCGGGCATGAAGCAGAAGAATCATGCATATTGATTCCAGCTAGTACCCACCAAAAAAAGACACAGGAAGCAATACCATAAACTTCCTCTAATCTAGCATTATGAAAGGGAATCATGTTTCATTTTAGAAATATTTAGCTTGCTTTTCCCAGGCCATGCGAGTCTTGGAAATGCCGAAATGGCATTTTCCCTATAATAATATAACAAAGTAGCTGTAACGAAAGCTATTGTTTATTGAAGTTGGTTCTATATGGCACTTCCAAAAGCATACACACTTTGTATTACTACTCCTCATTCTTTTTTATAAATGTATTACTACTCCTAATATAGCTTGTTAGATATGGTGGTTGAGACTTGAGACTTGAGAGAGAGATATGGCTCTTTACTGCTAATATTTTGCAAAAATTCTTATTTTCCATATGTCAAAAAGAATTCTTATTTTCCAAACAGAGTTTGTTTTAGTTAATCAAAACTTTCCAAACTTAAATACAATTAATAATGGAGCCCAGCTTTCTTGAACTACTTTCCAAATTTGAGAAGAAACTTCCCAAGTTCCATTACCGAATCAGACGAATTTCTTCAATTACAAATCTGCATCAGTCAAATTTAGGGTCCATTCATTATTCAAAGTTGTTGGCCACTAAACATCTACTACCGTGACCTCTATCTAAGATAGACCTTATCTTGATGACATCTCAATCAGGCAAACTAGTTAACATCAGCCAACTATATGTTGCTGCTACTGCAAACTAGTTACAGTTACATGCACAATATGTAGGAAAATTTTATCTAGTTTTTTGTTGAAAATATTTTGTTGCAAGTGTGCTAAAGTATACTTGTATCTTAAAAAAAGTGAATTTTAAAAAAACTGTACATAAAAATTAAAACTAAAAACTGATGCAAACTCACCCATAGAATCACGTTGTGGAACTTCTAGCATGAGAAACATAAATAAATATAAATAAATAAATAAATAACTGAAAAAAGAAATAATAATAATAATAAGATTTGAGTCAAAACTCAAAAGTTTAATACAAAATTAAACATATTTTAGATTTCTTTTTAAACTTCTTTTCTTTATGGGGGGAAAAAAATCAGAAGGATTTTACTACCAAAGCACAAACTACAAGCACGCAACAAAATTGCCATAAACAAACTATGCAAACCAACTAAGCTTGCATAGATTTTTTTTTTTTTTATAAACTAAGCTGCATAGATAGTTAGATACACTACCATGAGAAACCAAGACCTTGGAATCATCACCAGGATGAACTGATTAGGTCGTGTAATTGTTTCTAAAAGAATGGTCGTTCAACTGAAAATATTTATCCTTCAAGATTGAATTATTTGAATATTTTAAATATTGAGCCACTACTTATTTTTATTAAGTAGGAAAAATAAGAAAATTATAAACACGGTTACTAATGCATAATCCAAGACCAAAAAGAGAATCATGTTGTCATCAGAAATTTTAAAAGGCCAGCCTTATTTACTTATGAGTGCTGCTAGTGCTAGTGCTAGAGAGAATATAATAAATGAACTTCTTGTACGTTGAAAATATACAAGCTAACAAGAGGAAAGTCACAGAAAATATTACTAAAGCTAACTAATTGAAACTAATTGATCCTAATTAATTAGAAAAGCAGATGTAGAAAAATTTTAGAAAGCCATCCTTCTTTTGTTCATTGTACTGCTGCGTATAAATTTAACTATTGCTGTTTTTGAAAGTGAGTTGCTTCCTGTTCACATGAACAATCTTAATGGAGGAATCCCACCTTTCGTTGGGAACCTTAGCTCTGGGATTTTTTAGAAAATAACTACAAAACCCAAACAATATCATTAGTTAGGAAACGTTTGAAACTAATTTAGTTTCTAGCAATTCGAGTTCAGAGGGGTCAATTTATGTGTTTTTTATTTTATTATTTGGCCAGCAGCTGAGGTTGTTAGAGTGGCCACGTAGGCGAGAAATCAAGTTCAAAGGACTCGGTTTCTAAGCCTAGAAAACGAGTCCATTGGACTCAGTTTCCAGGCTTCAAAACCGAGTCCATTGGACTCGTTTTCCAGGCTTAGAAACCGAGTCCTTTGAACTCGGTTTCTTTGTGTGCAAAACCATCAGTTCCCTAGTCTCTCACTCCCATCCCAGCAGCATCAGTTCCCCACAGGCAAAGCAGAATTTGTACAACAACAGAACTCAGATAGGCATTCAATTGCTTGCAAATGAGATTGACAACAATGTCGATGAAGCTGTTCTAAAACATCCATCTCCAGCGACAGCAACGGAAGCGAGAGGCAGCGACGACGACAGGAGCAGTCGGCGACGGAGCGACAGGCTCGGAATGAGAGTGTGAGAGTGAAAGAGAGCTCGACTGAGAGTGAGAGGGAGAGACTGAGAGTGAGAGGGAATGAGACAGTGTAACTGTGTGTTTGAAGTTTGAACTTAGTTTTTTTTTGTGTTTTTGGTTTTTTTGTGTGCCTGAAGTGCTTTTTTGAGTGGTGCCTGCGATGGTTGACACGTACCCAACAAGGATGGTGGTATCCTTTAAAACAAACTGAGTTCAATGAACTCGGTTTGCTAGAATAGAAACCGAGTTCATTGAACTCGATTTATATGAATGAAAATTGAGTTCAATGAACTCGGTTTGCAAGAATAGAAACCGAGTTCATTGAACTCGTTTTCTAATCTTACAAAACGAGTGACATGAACTCGATTTCGGGCATATTGGACCCACCTCAGGTACTGGCAAAATAGGAAAATCAAGTAAAACATACTCGATTTTATAACCCAAAAATCATCCCCTCTGAACTCGAGTTGTTAAAAACCAAATTAGTTTGAAACGTTTCCTAACTAATGATATTGTTTGAATTTTATTGTTATTTTCTAAAAAAATCCCTTAGCTCTCTACAACGTATATCTGTCACCGATAATGTCTTGGGAGGACATATTCCAGATTCCATGGGTCAATTAAGAAGCTTAACGTTTCTTGGACTAGGTGACAATAAATTCTCCGGTATGATTCCTCTATGGCTCTATCTTTATACAATCTTTCGTCTATTGTGATTTTTGCATTGGCCAACAATGATCGTGGAGGAAGTCTTCCTACAGACTTATTCCTCACCCTTCCTCATCTCCAATGGTTTCAGATTTATGGAAACCAATTTAGCGGATCTATTCCAGTCTCATTATCTAATGCTTCAGAGTTGAAAGTCTTTTCAGCTGAATTGAACAATTTTACAGGAAAAGTGTCTGTCAATTTTGGAAGATTACAACGTTTTTTGAAACTTTATATTTATGGAAATAACTTAGGAAGTGGAGATGCTGATGAAATGGATTTCTTTCAATCTCTAGTCAATTGTAGCAGTTTTCAGTATATGGGTCTTACGGAGAATCAATTCGAAGGTACATTACCCAAAGTTTTGGCAATCTTTCAACACAGCATAAATTTTTCTTGTTCCTCAAAAAAAAAAGGCTTAAATTTTTCTCAATTAGCCAAAATCTTATTTTTGGAGAAATTCCTTCAGAATTTGTATTCTGGTCAACATGACCAACTTATTTATGGCTGATAACAAATTTACAGTTACAATTCCTAGTGATATTGGTAATCTTCAAAAAGTACAGCGATTATATCTAGGTAGGAATAGACTTTCAGGAAGGTTACCAATTACTCTTGGAAACCTATCATTGCTAAATTATTTGAGCATAGATAATAACAAATTGAAAGGAACTATCACATCAAGTATAGGAAATTGCCAAAATTTTTTGTTGTTAAATCTATCTGAAAATAATCTCACTGGTACCATTCCAAAGCAACTATTTACAATTTCCATGCTATCAATTTCACTTAATTTAGCTCAAAATTCTTTTGTTGGATCGGTACCATCAGAGGTCAGAAATCTTGTTCATTTAGTGGAATTAATGTTATTTGAGAATAAGCTTTTTGGTGAAATTCCAAGCAACTTAGGCCACTGCACTAGCCTTCAGTACCTTTTTCATGGATGGCAATTTCTTTCAAGCTGGTAATCCCAACACCCTTGACTTCTTTAAGAGGTGTTGAAGACATAGATCTTTCTAGGAACAATCTTTCAGGTCAAATTCCAAATTTCTTAGAGGAACTGTCCTTAAAGAATTTGAATTTATCCTTCAATGATTTTCAGGGTGAGGTTTCAACTAGAGGAATTTTCATCATTTGTTGGCAATAGTAGGCTTTGTAGGGGCATATTAGAACTAAATTTGCCCAAGTGCTGAACAAACAAGAGAAGGAAGTGGTCTCTTGCACTCACAATGGTGATATCAGGGGCATGTGTGATTGTTGGAGTTACCATGATGTCATATTTCTTATTTTATTGGAACAAAAAGAGAGAAAAAGATAACTCTTCAGATTCTTCCTTGAGACAATCACTTTTGAAAGTGAGTTACCAAATGCTTCTTAAGTCCCTCCTTTGGAGGTGTATTGTATCTCTATTTCTAAGAAAGCTTCGTGCTTCTCCTAGAATAGTAGAATAGTTGTCCCTTCCCTTAGAAGGTGAGTTTGTACTCCTTAAAATAACAAGGTTATTTTAAGATTTGTTGGGTTTTTCTTTGTGGGGTGGGGAAACACTTCAATTTTCTTTTTGCAATAGCTGTTCTTCAGTTCTTTTTCTCTCAGTTCTTTTCGAATCATCTAGAGGATTTGACCTCAAATTAAATGACAAAGAAGTCCAATTTGAGGGAACAAGGTACAGGTTCCCGCGGGGGGGGGGGGGGGGGGGGGGAGTCTTCATGAACAAAGTGCTAGACAAGTCTCCAACTCACAACCAGGTGTAGCGGAGAGGCAGGCAGGTAGTGGAGGTCCGGTGGAGATGAGTCAGTCATCTTTGGCAATGGGCAGAAGTAGTGATGAGGGCATTGAAAGCATGACGCAGGAGGATTTTAATGTGGCTAAGATGTTACACAATGTTTCAGTGTTTGAGCCGAATAGGGATTCTTTCCCAATCATAACTGATCATATTAATGATCCTAACATAATGGAGGAGGGTAATGGCACCATGAAGCCTATTCCAAATCAGATGCCAACGTCAGGACTCTTTGACATTCCTATCAAGGGGTTTAATGAGGGTGTAACAGGAATTAACTACAATTATTCTAATTTAAGGCTGTGTTTGGTTCATGTAAAATATTTTCCGAAAAATAAATATTTTCTGGAAATGCTATTTTCGGGAAAGGAAAATATTTTCAAGTGTTTGGTTGCATTCCAAAAAATGCTTTGGAAAATATTTTCTAGTGTTTGGTTGTTTTGCTGAAAATGCTTTAGAAAACCCATTTTTATCACGTTTCTCACATTTTCTTAAGATCCAAACAAATATTATTACATAGAATCAAAATATATAAACAACACAAGAAACAAAAATCAAAACAAAAATGTCATTTATTCACAAACTCAGTGAGAGGGGGAAGAAAGAGCGAGAGATTGAGGGAAAGAGAGATCGGGAAAGAGAGAATTGGAGTGGATGGAGGCGGCGGCGGTCAGATCGGGTGGGATTGGGGGTGTAGTGGAGTGGGCTGGTGGTCGGTGGCGACCAAATCGGCGATCGGTGGTGGAGGCTAGTGCGTTGGAGAGCCTGGTGGAGCACGGCCAACGGTCGGTTGTCAAGATCGGAGCTCGTCGGTGCATGGCTGGCGATCAGAGAGGTGGATAGGTGATGAGGGAGGGGTGGGCTGAGATCTGGGTGGACCGGTGTTTGTGGGTCTTGGGTGTTTGGCCGGTACGTGATCAGGGCAGTGGGCCGACGTGATCAGAGCTTGGTTGGGTTGGCTAGAGATTGGTTGAGGTGAGCTGTGATCTGGGTTTTGTGGGTGTGCTCATGCTCTCTCTCTCTCTCTCTCTCTGTGTTTGCGAGTATGTGCGTCTGTGAGTCCTTTCTTTGCGCATCTCCGGAAATGGTTTGAAGTGAAAATAACAATAGAAAATATTTTCTGCCCCATTGCTCTTGTTTTACGATCAACACTGAAAACATTTTTAGTTTGACCCAATTTTCTGGACCAACCAAATAGCCTATTTTACAAAAAAACATTTCTAAAATTAGTTTGATGCCAAAACAAACACAGCCTAAGTCTAAATAAAGAGGCAGCAATTAATGAGGATCTCCTTTCCCATGTCCAGCTTGCCACCTTAGCCGAGAAGCATGCAACACGGCCAGCTGGAGTTAGGGCAACACGGAAAAAAATTTACTCCTCCAATTTGAAGTCTGCTACCAGCAACAAATTGAGAACCAAAAGGTTCATCCCTAGTGTGAATTACTCAAAATCCGTGGGCCATACAGAAAAAGGGAGAAAAATTTGTGGGAAAAGGAGTGGTGATGTTCACCTGGAGTTACCTTGCAAGTATAGGCAAGTTTCAAAAGATGAATTTTGTCAATGGTGGAGGCTGATACTCAGCCCCGCCAACACAATGAGTTGCTTAGTCTGGAACTGTCGTGGGCTTGGGAACCCATATACAGTGAACGAGCTTGCTGAGATGGCGCGGGCAAAAGATCCTTCTATCTTGTTTTTAGTTGAAACATAGGCAGATGAAGCTAGGCTAAAAGATATGAAAAGGAAAATTCAGTTTGAAAACATGTTTGTATCGCCAAGAACAAGTAGAGGTGGAGGTTTAGTTCTATTTTGGAGATCATCAGTAGATGTTTTAGTGGAGGGGTTGGATAAGAGCCATATTGACACAATCATAAATAAGAACAAAGAATCCGAATGGCGATTCACAGCGTTCTATGGTGAACCAGACACTCAAAAGCAGATTAAGTCTTGGGATTTGCTGCGCACTTTAAAAAGGAAATTTCAGAGCCCGTGGCTATGTGCGAGGGATTTTAATGACTTGGTGAGAGGTGATGAAAAATTTGGGGCGGGGGGGGGGGGGCAGTAGAAGAAGTCACAATCAAATGCAATTGTTTCGTGAGGCAATTGACGCGTGTGGTTTTGTGGATCTAGGGTACTCGGGTTCAAGGTTTACTTGGAGTAAACATTACAATTCGGGTCATTTAATTTAAGAGAGGTTAGATAGAGCCGTATGCACAACAGATTGGCTCGACCACTTTGCGAGCACCAAGGTTGTTCATCTCACATGTAATACCTCAGATCACTCCCCATTATGGATTGCTTCTAGTGGTATAGACCCCCCACCAAGTTCTAAGCCATTTCGTTTTGAAGAAATGTGGATGTCCGATAAGGGGTGTGGTAAGGTGATTGAAGCTGTGTGGAGAGGCTCTTTCCCTCATGAAGCCAAAAGACAAGTGATAAGGAAAATAGAAAAATGTGGGGCAGAGTTAACACAATGGAGCCGCAAGAACTTTAGCCATGTTAGGAGACAATTGATTGACAAAAGGAAATGTTTGCTTCAGGCCGAACAGCAAGCAATGCATGGTGGGAGTAATAACCGAGTGAGGGGTTTGAAAAAGGAGATTAATGAATTATTGGTGAAGGAAAATTTGATGTGGAGGCAACAGGAAAAAACGCTTTGGCTGGTTGATGGTGACAAAAACGCTAGGTATTTCCATATTAGGGCTACTCAAAGGCACCATAAGAATAAGATTTTGGGGGTCAAAGATTCTTCAAGTGCATGGATCAATCAACTCGAGGGTATTGCTGAAACTTTCACTAACTTCTATCAACAACTTTTTGAATCCTCCAAACCAACCTTAGGACTCAATTCAATGGTGAAGGTGGTTACTGATGATATGAATGCTCAATTGTCATAAGAGTTCATGGCGTGGGAGGTAGAAGTTGCACAAAAATAGATGGCTCTGTTAAAAGCTCTTGGCCCTGACAGTATGCCCCCTCTTTTCTACCAAAATTATTGAAGTCTTGTAGGTAATGATGTCACTAAAACCATATTGTCATACTTAAATTCAGCCACAATTCCCCATCCCCTAAACCATACTTTAATAACCTTAATACCAAAAATAAAAAACCCCATAACTATCACTTATTACCGTTCCATTAGCCTTTACAATGTCTTTTATAAAATCTTTTCCAAGGTCCTTGCAAATAGGTTAAAAAAAATCCTACCCTTAATCATAACCGAACACCAAAGTGCCTTCACAAAAAACCGGTTGATCTCAGATAATATTCTTGTGGCTTTTGAAACATTGCATAGCATGAGTAATCATAATTCCAAAAAATCTGGTTACATGGCATTGAAACTAGACATGAATAAGGCGTATAATAGGGTGGAGTGGTGTTTTTTGGAGGATGTGGTGAGAAAATTGAGGTTTAGTGAAAGGTGGATAGCCTTTATGATGGTGTGTGTTAAAACAATCTCATACTCGGTGTTGGTGAATGGTGAACTGAAGGGATTGATTAAACCATCAAGGGAAATTTGCCAAGGTGATCCTCTATCACCCTTTCTATTTATGTTGTGTACGGAAAGCCTTAATAATTTATTATTGAAGGTAGCAAGTGAGGGCTCCTTACATGGATTTGCATTCAGTAGAAGAAGTCCAAAACTAATGCATCTGCTTTTTGTGGATGATAGCTTATTGTTTTGTAGGTCTAATATAAATGAATGTCAAAAGGTGCTTGATCTTCTTGCCTCCTATGAAAGCATGTCCGGGCAGCAAATAAATAGAGGGAAAACATCAATTTTCTTTAGCAAATCTACCACTTTAGACATGAGGGCTGAAATCAAAGAAGCTTTGGGGGTGCCAGAAATTGTGCGGTATGATAAGTACTTGGGGTTGCCTTCTTTTGTAGGAAAGAGTAAAAGGGAAAGCTTTGATTATATTAAGGAGAGGGTTTGAAGGAAGCTTCAAGGATGGGAAGAAAGTCTTCTATCACAAGCGGGGCAAGAAGTTTTGATTAAGGTAGTGGTCCGAGCTATCCCAACATATACCATGTGTTGTTTCAAGCTTCCACTAGGCCATTGTAATGAAATTGAAAAACTTATTCGTGGCTTTTGGTAGGGACAAAAAGGAGATCGTAGGAAAATTCATTGGGTAAAGTGGGAAAAAATGTGTGAACCAAAATCCGAAGGTGGCATGGGATTCAAGGAATTGTCTTTATTTAATGATGCTCTTTTAGCCAAACAAACGTGGAGGTTGCTGCACAACACAAATTCTTTGTTTTACAAAGTGTTTAAGTCAAAGTTCTTTCCAAATTGTTCTATTGTGGAAGCCAAGGAGGGCTATAGATGGTCATATGCTTGGAGGAGTATTTTGAAAGGTAGGGAGGTTATAAGGCGAGGAGTGAAGTGGAGAGTGGGCAATGGAGAATCTATTAAGCTTTGGGGGGATAAATGGCTGCCTTCTTTGCAAAGCCCAAGCCTCCAAAGTCCCCTCACAATTGAACTACAAAATGCTAAGGTGAGTTCTCTTATTAATCACTCAACTCGTCAATGGAATGTTCAGTTGCTGCCTAACCTCTTCAGCCAGATGAAAGCGGACCAGATTGCACAACTCACTCTTACCCGCACCACCTTAGAGGACTCTCTCTTTTGGCCTTATGTTCAGTTCGGCCAATATACTACCAAGTCAAGTTATTATTTCCTCAAAACAAAAGCTAATATGGTGAACTCGCAGTCCCCTTCCCAAGCTGAGCTGATGAAACCACTTTGGAAGAAAATATGGAGTTTATCAGTGTCGTGTAAGATCAAAAACTTTCTTTGGAGGGCTTGCAAAAATGCTATTCCAACTTTGAATAATCTGAAGCGTCGTTGCGTGGTGGAAGATTCAAAATGCTCTCTCTGTGCCCAACACGATGAGGATCTTATCCATGCCTTATGGTCTTGCCCGACCCTTGCACAGGTGTGGAACGAAGACGCTCAATGGAGCTTTAGAGGCCAAAACGTTTTCCATGATTTTGCCTATCTGATCAACCATATTTTTGAGTTGGGGTGTAGTGTTGAGTTGTTTGCTATGCAGATTTGGACAATTTGGTACCGAAGAAACAAAGTTAGATCAGCTCCACCAGGTTTCCCCCTAAATCAAATAGCGCAGCAAGCATATGAGGCATTACTAGAATATCGGGCTGCACAACCATGGCATACTATGGCAGCACCCACAGCCAGACAACATGCAAGATGGACTCCACCTCCTTCGAATTAGTAACTTTGATGTGGCAATCTTCAATGACATTGGTAAAGCTGGACTTAGAGTGATAATCCGTGATAGCCAAGGACTCGCAATGGCTGTTTTAGCTCAAAATGTTCAGTTGGCTAGCTCAGTGGTGGAGATGGAAGCACTAGCAACCACATGGGCAGTGGAACTTGCTGTAGAAATTGGCCTTGATAGGATTATTTTTGAAGGCGACTCTAGCATTGTCATCAGAGGCTTAACGGATTAGGTGCCAAACTTTGCTCCACTCGGCTTTCTCATAAAAGAGGCAAATGAATTGGCTAATCAACTTACTCATGTAAAATTTTAGCATGTGGGTAGAGAAGGAAATAGTGTAGCTCATAACCTTGCTAGGCATACACGACATGTCACAGGTTTTTTTATTTGG
This sequence comes from Quercus wislizeni, assembly GCA_023055345.1. Classification (NCBI taxonomy): domain Eukaryota; kingdom Viridiplantae; phylum Streptophyta; class Magnoliopsida; order Fagales; family Fagaceae; genus Quercus; species Quercus wislizeni. The sequence continues at coordinate 48,888,066 of JALGQJ010000002.1, forward strand.
ATGGAGGATGTTCCGTCCCTTTGTTTTGAAATGTATCAAGTAGATTTGCCTTCAACTTAATAAAAATCATACTTTTGTTTCTCAAAAAAAAAAAAAAAAAAGCTTCTTAAAGCAATTGATGGGTTCTCTTCGACAAATTTGATTGGAGTGGGTAGTTTTGGCTCAATGTATAAAGGAACTTTTGGTGAGGATAGATCAATTGTTGCAACCAAGGTACTTAATCTTCAACACCGAGGGGCTTTTGAGAGCTTCATCTCTGAGTGTGAAGCCTTGAAAAATATTCGTCACCGGAATCTTGTGAAGATCATAACTTCTTGCTCAAGTATGGATTTTCATGGCAATGATCTTAAAGCTCTCGTTTATGAGTTCATGCCTAATGGAAGTTTAGAAAATTGGTTACATATGGATATTGAAATGGAAACTGGGCAAACAAAGATACGAAATCTGAACCTTCTTGAAAGAATAAACATCGCCTTTGATATTGGATGTGCACTAGATTACCTACATCACCATTGCCCAATGATAGTTGTTCACTGTGATTTAAAGCCAAGCAACATTCTTTTTTTATTATGATATGACTGCTCATGTTGGAGACTTTGGGCTTGCGAAATTTCTTTTAGAACTTATGAATCCAAAACAAGGCAACTCTATTGGAATAAGAGGAACAATTGGTTACACTGCTCCAGGTAACAACAATTTACTAAACTTATTAATTGTAAACATATGTTTTCCACATTTACCATAATTTTTTTAAGCTCCCAAATTGTAAGGTGATTTATATTATCTATGTCAAATATTTTGAATGGCAGAATATGGTCTAGGAAGTGTAGTGTCAACCAAAGGGGACGTATACAGCTATGGAATCATTTTGTTAGAGATGATAATAGGAAAGAGACCCACAAATAGTATGTTTAGTGAAGGCCTTAACCTTCACAAATATGCTAGCATGGCCTTGCCTAACCGTGTAATGGAGATTATGGACCCAAAACTTTTAAACAATGATGATGAAGTGATTGGCAATAACAAATGTAGCACTACAAACAGAACGGAAGAGTGTATGATATCTATGGTCAAAGTTGGAGTGGCATGCTCTATGATGCTGCCACAAGAATGATGGGACATTAGCAAGGTTATCTCTGAGTTGCATTTGGTCAGGAACATTCTGCTTAGTGCTAGGATATAGCGCAACGTTCTTGGCTATATGGAAGGTTAAAAGAACAAAATTTTCACCCTCTTTACATTGGTATTAAGTTTTTAGATATCATGATTTTCCCCCTTACGTTGTTTTCTATTTACTTATTGCAGAAACAAAACAACAATGGACGGAAAAACTTGCTCAAGTATGCTTGTGGTTTATTGAAGAGTATTCTACAGAGTTCCTATATTTGATCCTATCTCTATATTTTAGGTGAGTTTAAATGACTCGAAATAATCTCATTACTATATAATTTCATTTGTAATTAATCGTGATATTTACAGTCAATATTAAGATATATATATATATATATCATTTATATCTTCACTTGATTATCTATTTTTCTTCAAATCTCAAGCTCAAATAATAGCATGTTGATTTTACTGTATTAATAAAATTCACATAGCCGTGCTTTGATTACCAAATTTTCAATAACAAAAGTAATCACATAACCATGCTTGACAAGATTGGACAAACAAGTTCACGCATATGTAATTTCAAAGATACGTTTCCTAATCAACTTAGTCATGGTTTTTCTTCTCAAAAAAACTTAGTCATGGTTTTAATAACTTTAATTCTATGCTGGGATTCGGCCTCTGATTGTTAAGACAAGATTTACAAAATTATAGAAAAGATGGTTTATTATACAAGATTTTCATGGGAAGCTGCACCACAAGGTTTACATGGTAGGAGCTAGCCAAAGAAGATACATATGTTGTGTCCAACAAAGAATTGGAGTACATTTGCATCACTTGCAAACAATCCCTATAAACTACAATAAAATGTGGTTGATTGACAACTACATTCTGCTTTTGTTTTTAACCATTCTCCTCCTGCGAGACTTCCACATCATACCAATTAATAGCCTCTACGAAAAATTTCCCCCTGTTAAAGAAGTTCATTTCCTTCCTTCTCATTCTATATTTAAGCTTTAAGAGATATATGAGAAAAACTTATAACAAGGAAGGAAAAAGTATTAGTCACAACTGTGTCATATTGTAAAAGGATTAATCTAATCAGAATTAAAACTTCTTGTAATTGTTTAAAGCCTAAATCAATCTAGTATATACTTGATATGGGACTCAGAAGACTCTTGTTAGATAATAAAGGGGTAAATAATGTAAGAAATGATTAAATTAATGAACAAACAAGAAAACTTTAATGGCTAGGAGGCACGATGAAATCACTATCTTTAGACAATAATTGCCCCACACACAAATTACTAAAGGATTTCTACAAATTTGTCTTCGAGATACAACCAAGCCTATTAGGTTTTATAAATAGTAATTTTGGAAAGACCCCACAGGATTTACTGTATATTTAAAATTTCTCTTTTCACAGGAAAAATTAATCTCCAGTTAATAATCAAAGTTTAAATAATATATATTGACTATGAAAATTCACAAATAAAAGTATTACTAGTGTTGGAAAGCAATTAGAAAAAATCTCCCAATGTTCACTAACATTTAAGTTATGTGGTGCAACTCTTAGTAATAAATTTTGTAGAAACTATAATTCAACATAATCTCACCTGAAATTGAGTTTCGAGCAAGCACACTAAAACTATCAAACATAATCTTTCACTTGACATTCACTTGATCGACCAAATGTCAGGCTAAAATATGATGAAGTCACACAATTGCATTTTCACTTGCATTAATTTTTGTTGTTTCTTTTCCTTTATCTCTTTTAGAGAATAAAAACACTCTTCCACTTTCAAAGTAGGATTCTAAGAACATTCTTCTACTACAAAAGTAAGATTAAATTTGTATTACAACCTATTTGGATATTCATAATCAAGGACAAAACCTGGAATTTGTCATGGGGGGCCATAATATGAAGAAAAAAAAAGGTAATTCAAGAATAAGAAATATACTAAAATTTAAAATTAAGTTGTTATGTGATTGCGTGGCATTGGCTAGGAAATTAAATTGCATTTTTGAATTAAATACAACTAACCGCATTCCAAAGCGTAGCATAACAAGTTCATTTTGCACTTTTTTCCATCAATGCTTTTTTCTTATGCAAAAAGACACAAAGAAACAACAAAGGGATACAATGGTCAAAAGCTTATGTGAACATGTACAATCAACCTAAGGGCTAAGAAGTAGAATGCATAAACAAAGGGGCAACTAAGAACATATGATATAAGAATGCACGGGCAAGTGAGCATAAAATATAATCTATCCTAAGTGATGATAAACGAATGCATGGATATGTGAGCATGTGAGCACATACAGTTTACCCTATGAGATGACATATGAAATGGATGGGCATGTGAGAAATTTATGATAGAAAATAACATTAAAAGGTATAGATAATCATGACAATGTCTAGGGAAGTAAATTTCATTCTTGAATTAAATACAACCAACCTCATTCGAAAGTGTATCATAACATGTTTAGTTTGCACTTTTTCCCTTCAACGTATTTTCCTCATGTAAAAAGACACAAAGAGACAATATAGGGATACTATGGTCAAATTTGTATAAACTATGAGAAGAATCTGATTTGACAATTTTTGTGTCCTTGTGGGAAATCTTTTTCATGTGAACATGTACAATCAACCTAAGGGCTGATGTGTAAAATGCATAGACATAGGGGCAAGGAAGAATTTATGAGGGATATAAAGGTTAATTGCTCACAAATGGATATTTTTAGAATTTGAAATTTGACAACTTTTAGTAGCATGTGAACATGTACAATCAACTTAGGGGATGACAGGTAGAATGCACAAACATATGGGCAAGTGAGAACATATGATATACGAATACATTGGTATGTTTTTTCATCAATCAATAAATAAAGGACCTGATTTTCATTTTTATTTTTAATATTTTGATAAAGATAGAGCTATCACTCACTTGACTACAGTAGTCTGAACTAAGCAGAAGCATCAAAGCCACAAGGGTATAAACAAATACTTATTATTTTCCCCCCTAGTTTGCAACTTACATTATATACATCACATGTGCAACCTGACCTGTGTAGATATCCATCTATCTTATTTTTTTCCCCTTGTATTAACGAGTTTTGTGCTCTCACTTCTTTTCTACCAAAATTTACGTAGGTGGTGTATTCTCTACAGACACTCATTTGTAGCTACATTTGGCCTGCCTTCTGAGTCTACAAATAAATAAAATAATGCAAACAGAATAATTATAGCCAAGCGTTCATTTACCTAGAAAAACATCAGTAATCACAGATAATAGCTCACTAAAACATCAAGTTCCCATTCATTACACCAAATACCAAATACCCTTTTTTATTTGATTGACTCAATGGATAAAAAAAAAATGATTTATGTCCACCAAGGAAGATTTTGGGGTCAAATTATGTCGTGGGAAGGTGTGAGGCACCCACGCATGCTTGGTATGTTTATTGGTCTTTACTAAGTAAGTAATGATGGTTTTGCTGTTTAATTAATCATTTGATGGACACAATATTATTAACCAAATTCATTACATCAATTCAAACAAGTGGTAAATGTTATGACATCGTGGCCTAAAGCTAAATCATATAATGAGGCCAATGATGATAAAAGACACGACATGATAAAAATGGAATTATAAACAAGTGTAAGCAATAGGAATAACAATTATGCTATGTAAAGCATGTCTAAACTTAACTCTTATTTTCAATCACGGCCTTATCTACAAGACTAACCTAAAGGAAACCCAACCCGTTGACAAGCCCATAATCAAGAATGTTCTAAGTCACCTAATGTTTTTCTTTTTTAATCCAACGTCCCCTGTTTTCACCTCTATTTGTACAAACATAATAACACGCAATAAGAATAGAAAATTTCAAGCAGAGTGTGAAAGTTTTGGGCCATGTGAGAATCCTAGGTTCGGTGGGATTTTATTTTGTGGGTTTTGGGGGTCTTGGGAGGTTGGGTTTTTATTTTTAGATTGAGTAGTTTTGCAATGAATATGGTTGCTTTATGGATTGAGGTTAGTTTCATCAAATCCATGCCTTGACTGAGCAGGTTCAAAGAGACAAAATACAGCAGCCAAACAACCACGATTATCATGGAAGTGAGGCATCAAATGAAGAGAGATATGAGGATCCTTTTGCCTACAACCCAAGGATAAGACATAAAAGGCAAATTCCTGTTCTGCAACCAAGGGATTATGAGAAAAAGTGGGAATCCAACTTCAAGATTGAGTTATCTAAGTTCTATGGTAGCTTTAATCATGAAGAATTCGTGGACTAGCTTAACCAAGTGGAAAGAATCTTTGATTTCCATGAGGTACCAGACTACAAGAAGGTGAAAAATTGGTAGCAAATAAACTCAAGGGCAGTGCATTTGTTTGGTGGAGGCAATTGCAGGTCCAAAGAGTGAGAATGGGAAAAGGAAAGGTGCAAGAATGGTTCAAAATGAAGAGACAATTACAAAAGCAATTCCTGCCTTTCAACTACATGCAAACTATCTTCCAAAATTTGCATAGGAAGTCATTGCAATCTGAGGCCTCAAGAAACCAAGTACCAGCAAGTGCAAGTCCTTGGCAGCAATCTTGGCCAACCAAGAATGATTATTGGCAGACCAAGAAGGACAAGGGAAATGCAGCAGAATTTTTTTCTGTTAATGCAGTACCTGATCTATCAAGGCAGCCATTGCATGCAAGCATGGCACAAGCAATGGAAATTTCAAGTGTTACAATTGTGGAGGACAAGTCTTTGAAGCCCCTAACAAGAGGAAGTCAGCCATGCAGTTGGAAGGAAAATCCTTGATGGCAGAAGGGATTAAAGAAGAAGGTATAACTTTGATCCTTGATAATACCTTGCAAGCACCCAAGGAAGATATGCTCATGAATGCACCCGTGTATGATCAATATGAAGAAGAAAAAGAAGAAGAAGAAGAAAAAGAAGAAGAAGAGGAAGTCAGTGATAGCATATTGCCAATTGAAAACAATAAAGTGAAGGAATGCATTCTAGAACCCATGTATGATCCATTTGTGGAAGAAGAAGTAGATGCTGATATAGAGCAAGAAGGAGGTGAAGTTAAGAGTTTCAAGAGGGTGCTTGGGGTTCTTATCAATCAATAGCTTTGAAGATAGTGTTCTTTATGATGAGAAGACCATGAATGTTTGTCATCTCTTACTTGCAAGTGGAAGGCCACATCAACATGATTGGAAAATCATCCATGGTAGAAGGTGTAGCACACACATTATGTACAATATGGTACAGCCCTACAATTTGCAACCAAAGAAGAGGAAAGTAAACCCCAAGCCAATGGTCAAGATGAAGGTTGGTTCAGTTGTGTGGGACTTTGCTGTGCAGAAGCAGCAGCCTTTGGTGTGCTGCCAAGAGTAGAAAACTCATTACACAATGCAACTGCATCATCCTAGAAGGCTAGAAATTCATACGAATCTTGTGGCAATCAAGAGCACTTGAGGTCAAGTGCTTCTTAAGAGAGAGAGTCCTGATGCAGGGCATTTCAAGTTGTTGCATCCTAATCCTCTTGTGAATAGTAAGTTAGTTAGATGATTGCTTAAGCAATAGCCAATAGGATTTAGACACTTGTCAAGCATCTAGAAGGCTCCAATGCCAAACAAATAGTATAAGTCCCACATTGTAGTTACTTTGTGATTAGGTTTTGAATGCAATTACATAGATTGGCCTAGTGCTATTTTCAAGAGATGGATTTCTATTAAGAAGCTTTTGTCACAACTTGTTCACTGTTCTAAGCAACTCTCATTTCCCTTAATCAATTATAAGCCTAAACAGCAGCCCCCTTAGAATCCCTGCATCACAATGCCACACCCGAATCATCCTGCAACCTTTGCCCCCAAAGTGTACACACTGTTGTCTTGAAATTCCAACAAAAATGCCCTCACTTGATTCCAGTGATGTAAAAGTTACTCATACAAAGAGCCATCCCAAAGCTAGGCATAAACCATGTATAAAAATTATATTGACATCCATAACCGTTAAGGCATAAACTACGTCTTCTTATATAAATTAATAAGTAGCAGCAAGTAAAAACATAAAAAGATGAAATCATACAGATTGAAAAGGAAAAGTTAAAGTCCATAGTTTATCCAGATTAATCCAGCATCATTCAAGGCAAGAAACGTCAACCAAGAATCAAATTCGATGAAAAACTTCAATTGGGTAGTCACAATTCTATAGGGAGTGCAGTAGAAAATCTCAACCACAAATGAAAGAAAACAGCCTCAACTTAAAAAACAAAATTCCTATATCAAAACCAATCCACCCACAATAACCAAATCTAAATCACATTTAACACTCAATAAAAAAGTAAAAAGAAAAAACATTACCAGTAGCGGTTCCAGCCATCTCACTGGGGAAGAATGAAACTCTAAATCAAGTACGTTATGAGTAATAGGGGCAAAATAGTAATACCATGTACTTTATATATAAATAATATTTTATGTGTTAGGGTTGATTTATCACCAACCCGTCGCCGTCATTAACCCTCCGACCACCACCCACCGATATTGTTGTCGCTAGCAACCATAACCTTACTCGCCAGCTCTGACAACCCTAATAGAGACCTCCGACGATCTCGATTTAGTGGCTGAACGAGTTGTCCAGCGCTGGTGACCCTCTCTCCTGTCTCGCGACACCAGATCGACGTCGCCTAACTACAAGAGAGGCAGGGTCTTACTCGCCCTCCTCCGGCGACCTAGCCTAACTTACTCGCCGGTCCTCTTGCCGCTGCTCCTGCACCCTAGTGCCACTGCCAAAGTTTTTTCAATTGAGGGTTTCAACCATGGTTTGATTTTTTTTTTCTTCTCTTCTGCAATATGTTCTCTGATTATCTGTTCAGGCAGCCTTAGGTTGATGTTTAGTGGTGGATTGGGCATTTCTTTTTGGTATTGGTATGGATTTGTTGCTGCCTTGTTTTTTGAAATAGTTTGGTGTTGATTTTTTTTTTTGATAGATGAGAGTTGTTGTTGGTGTGGCTGATTGGTTGTTGGTTGGAGTTTGTTTTAATCCAGTTCAACATATTTCTTTAGTGTTAGTTTTGTTCTTTGGATTGCTATTATGGAGTCCAAAGACAATGCTCAGCCCACTAATTATTTCTTATCTCCTGATATGTTATCAATTACCTCCATTCGTCTAAATGGTAGTAATTATGCTCAGTGGGCACAGGCAGTTGAAGTCTTTCTTCTTGGTAGAAAGAAGTTTGATTACGTGATTAAGGAACCTCCTGTATCTACAGACTCTAAATTTGCTGATTGGAGAGCCAAAGATGCGCAAATTAGGAGTTGTTTGTGGAATAGCATGGAGTCTAAGATCAGTTGTAGTTTGGTTTTCTTACCAATTGCTAAACTTGTTTGGGAACAAACCAAGGAACTTTACTCTGGTGTTAACAATTTGAAGCGGATTTATGATCTTCATCAAATTTATTTCTCCTTGAGTATGTGAAGAACTCAATATTTATCAGTCTATCTCCTCTGATGATAAAATTATGAAGAAACAATGAGATTCTATGCATGTTGCTCGCTTCCTCTCTGGATTGCCTAAAAGTTTGAATCCAGTAAAATCACAAATTTTAGCTAGTCCAGACCTCCCTTCATTGAGTGAAGTTTTTGGTAGACTTTGACAGGCCACATTATCCGATTCGAGTACTGACCATTTCTCTTCCTCCAATACTGATGCATTACCTTCTGGTGATAAATCTGCCATTACCACTTATATGGGGAGTAATAAAGGTGATCGTGGAGGTTGAGGTCGTGGAGGCCGAGGCCGTGGAGGTTGTGACCAAGGGGGCCATGGTAGTGAACAAGGAGGTCGTGATAAAGGACGTGGTCTTCGTAAGTGCACTTATTGTCATGGTGAGAATCATACAGTAGACTTTTGTTCGGAGTTGTATGGTAAACCCTCGGCTCATCAAGCTAGTTTTCAAGTTCAAGAACCATCTTCACAGTCACTTCCACCAACATCCAAAGTAGTCTCTATTCTTGAGGAAGAGTACAATCGCCTCTTGTTTTTGCATTCCAACTTTGTTGGGTCTGATTCTACTGCTACTTTGACTCAACAAGGTACTTCCGCTGCTTGTCTTGCCACTCAGGACCCTTGGGTCATTGACTTAGGTGCTACTGATCATATGACAGGTACCTCAGATTTACTCTCTGACCTTGAGCAATCTAGTAGTCTTCCCAATGTTACATTGGTAGATGGCTCAGCCACTACAGTTTTTGGTTTGGGCACTGCTAATCTCAATCCTAATCTTTCTCTCTCTTTTGTCTTATATATTCCTGATTTTCCTTTTAACCTTTTGTCAATTAGTAAGCTTACTAAAATTTTGAATTGTGTTGCCATTTTTTTATCCACTCATTGTATCTTTTAGGATCTCAAGACGGGGAAGATTATTGGTGGGGTGCATGAAGCCGGACTTTATTACTTGGATTGATGTGGTTCTTCCCGTTTAGTGGCTTCTCATTTGTCTATCTCGCCTCTTCAACATCATTGTCGCCTTGGTCATCCATCTCTCAAGAATTCGAAGTCCTTAGTTCCGTCGTGTCGTCAAATTGAGTCTTTACAATGTAAAGCATGTTAGTTGGGTAAACACCATAGGTTGCCTTTTGCCTCTAGGCGTGAGAGTCATGTTAGTAGTCATTTTCATTTAGTTCATTCTGATATTTGGGGTCCAATAAATACTCCCTCATTGTTGGGATTTAGATATTTTGTCATTTTTGTTGATGATTATTCTAGAGTCACCTATCTTTACCTTACAAAAGAACGGTCTAAATTGTACTCAATTTTCAAATCATTTTATATGGAAATAAAGACTCAGTTTAATGCTTCACTTCGTATTTTTCTGTCTGATAATGCTCGTGAATATTTTCATACATCTTTGTCTCAATTTTTTGATGATCATGGTATAATTCACCAATCTTCATGCCCCCATACTCCACAACAAAATGGTGTTGCTAAACGCAAAATGTGTCATTTGTTAAAGGTCACTCGTGCCTTAAAGTTTCATAAGCGTGTTCCCAAATCATATTGGAGTGATGTTGTTCTCACTGCCTGTCACCTAATTAATCATATGCCTTCCACTGTTTTAGGTGGTCAGATCCCTTATACTGTGCTCTCTCCTGATGCACCTTTGTTTCATCTACCTCCTAAGATCTTTGGTTGTGTGTGCTATGTTCATATCTTAGGTCCAAGGAGTGACAAACTTGATCCTAGATCCATTAAATGTGTTTTTCTTGGGTATTCTTGTACTTAGTCCTTTGATGAATCTAAGTCCTATTTCTCTCCTTCGGTTGCTAGTGACAGTTCTCCTTCTTGTCTTCCTCTCCTACCACCTGTGTCACCTATTGAATCTCCTCAGAAACCACTCCAGGTATATTGTCGTCAGCAAAAACCTCCAACAAAGACTTCTACCCCGCCTAATGATCCGACTCCTGATCCTGCCTCTCTTCCAATTGCTTTGCACAAAGGTGCTTGTACCTCTCACCCTATCTCTCAGTTTGTCTCTTATGGTCACTTGTCTTCATCTCTTCATGCCTTTACCACATCCTTGAATTCTACTGTTGTTCCTAAGTCTGTCCAAGAGGCTATGTCCATTTCTGGTTGGAAATCTGCTATGGAGGTAGAAATGTCTACCCTGTTTGAAAATGCTACTTGGTCTTTAGTTACTTGTCCTCCAAGGAAAACTACTGTTGGTTGTCATTGGGTATACCTAGACATATGGTGTTGACTATGCGGAGATATTCTCACCTGTTGCTAAAATTTCTTCTGTTCGGATTTTGATCTCCTTGGCTGCTAATTTGGGTTGGCCATTATTTCAGTTAGATATTAAAAATGCCTTCTTGAATGGCGATTTGAAGGAAGAGGTGTATATGGAGCAACCACCTGGGTTTGTTGCTCAGGAGGAGTCTAGAAAAGTGTGTAGGTTGCATAAGTCCATCTATGGTCTTAAACAATCTCCCAGAGCTTGGCTTTGGTAAATTCAGTGAAGTAGTGTTAAAGTTTAGATTGCGACGTTGCCACTCTGATCACTCTGTGTTTTCTCATACATCTGATAGAGGAAAGATTTTGTTGATAGTATATGTTGATGATATTATAATAATTGGAGATGACAAGCAAGGTATTGATAATTTGAAAAGATACCTTCAAAACTCCTTTCGAACTAAGGATCTAGGTAAACTTCGTTATTTCTTGGATATTGAGGTAGCACGATTTAAAGAAGGCATTAGTTTATCACAGAGGAAGTATGTGTTGGATATTTTGGAAGAAATTGGCTTGTTAGGATCTAAACCAGTGGAGATTCCTATGGATCCTAATGTCAAATTGTATGAAGATCAGGGGGAGCTGTTATCTAATCTTGAGAGATATCGCAGTTTAGTTGGTAAACTAAATTATCTCACAATTACTCACCCAGATATATCATTTGTGCCTTCCACATTGGGAGACAGTTATTCGAATTGTGAGGTATCTTAAAGCACATCCAGGCCGTGGTCTTTTGTATAAAGCTAATGGTCACCTACGGGTAGAAGCCTACACTGACGCTGATTGGGCTGGATCACCATCAGATAGAAAATCCACTACTAGGTATTGCACTTCTCTGGGAGGAAATCTGATTACTTGGAGAAGTAAGAAACAAACTATTGTTGTCAGGTCTAGTGCAAAGGCTGAGTATAGAGCCATGGCACACACATCATGTGAGCTTATGTGGATTAAGCATTTACTTGAGGAATTAAGATTCATTGTGAAGCTGCCTATGACTATGCATTGTGATAATCAAGCAGCAATTTACATTGCCTCCAATCTTGTATTCCATGAGCGAACCAAGCATATTGAAGTAGATTGTCATATTACTCGGGAGAAAGTAGAAGATGGTGTAATTGCTACTCCATATGTTTCTACAAGAGTCCAGATTGCTGATATGTTTACTAAAGCCTTATGTAAGACTCGTTTGGGTTTATTATGTAACAAGCTAAGATTGTATGATACATACTCTCTCCAGCTTGAGGAGGAGTGTCATGAGTAATAGGGGCAAAAAAGTAATACCATGTACTTTATATTTAAATAATATTTTATGTGTTAGGGTTGATTTATCAAACCCTAAATACCTTCACAGTAAACAATAAAGTCAATTGAAATACAAAAGCAGAGCATAACAAGTTTGGTTTGCACTTTTTCCCTTCAATGTATTTTTCTCATGAAAAAAAGACACAGAGACTACAAAGGGATACAATGGTTAAATGTTTATAAAGTGTGAGAAGAATGTCACTGAACAATTTTATTATCCTGGTAGGAAATCCATTTTATGTGAACATGTAAAATCAACCTAAGCGCTGACATGTAGAATGCATAAACGTACGGGCAAGTAAGAACATATGACTTATGAATGCATGGGCATGGGCATGTGAGGTGCATGAACGTGCGAGCATGGAATATAATCTATCCTAAGTGATGACAAATGAATGTATTGATATGTGAGAATGAGACCACATATAGTCTACCCAATGAGATGACAAGTGAAATGCATGGGCATTTAAGCAATTTATCTTAGAAAATAACACTAAAGAGTATAGTTATGCATGTGATTGTATGGCATTGGCTAGGAAAGTAAATTGCATTCTTAAATTAAATATAACTAACCTCATTCCAAAGCATAGCATAACAAGTTCGTTTTGCACTTTTTCCCATCAATGCATTTTTCTCATGCAAAATGGCACAAAGAGAAAACAAAGGGATATAAAGGTTTAATGCAGACAAATGGATAACTTAAAATTTTGACATTTGAAAAATTTTAGAAGCATGTGAACATGTACAATCAACCTAAGGGATGACAAGTAAAATGCACAAACATATGAGCAAGTAAGGACATATGATATATGAAAGCATGGGCATGTGAGCATAGAATATAATCTATCCTAAGTGATGACAAATGAATGCATGGATATGTGAGCATGTGACCACATATAGTCTACCCTATGAGACGTCAAGTGAAATGCATTGGTATGTGAGCAATTTATGTTAGAAAATGACATTAAAATGTATGTATAGCTAAGCATGTGATTGCATGGCAATGGTTAGGAAACTAAATTGCAATTTTTCCAAAGCATAGAATAACATATGATATATGAATGCATAGGCATGTGAGGTGCATGAACATGTGAACATAAAATATAATCTATCCAAAGTGATGACAAATGAATACATAGGTCTATGGATCTAAAACCCTAAACCCTAAACCCTTAACCCAAAACTTTAAATCCTAAACCCAAAATCCTTAAATCTTGAACCATAAACCCTACACCTAATACCCTAAACCCTAAAACCTTTTTTTTTTTTTTTTGATAGGTAATATGAGAACTATTATTGATGAAAAAATAAAAAAGAAACATACAATTTGTTCATGAGGATGAACAACAGCAAAACAAAAAACATATAGAACAATAATCAGGAAACTAAACTAAGTGAAGAACAATCCGTAAAACCGCAACACCAAGACCAATCAAAAAGGCTACGCTAACACAAGCCTTTTAACTCAACCAAAGAGTTCTCAGAATCTTCAAAGGAACGATAGTTTCGTTCCATCCAAATAGTCCACATTCAAACAACCTGGATATAAATTCCAAATATTTGAATTATACTTCCCAAGAAAATGACTCCAACAAAATAATTCTTTTGCCACAGAGCTAAGCAAGACCCACTAAATACCGAGCCTGAAGCATAAAAACCCATAAAGAATGCGCTACTGAAGAAGGAGATGATCCACAGATTCCCCACTGCATTGGCACATGCAGCAGTGATTTGCCAAAAAGCGACTCCTTAGCATGAGATTGTCCAAAGTAAGGATGTGATCATGAGCTGCTATCCACAAAAAAAAAAAGCCACCCTTTTTAGAACCATTGCTTTCCAAATACCCTTCTAAGGAAATATACTCATTATAAAAGGAATGAGTATCAATTTTACCACTTCCATTAAGGCCCTAACACAAAGAATTGCTGCCTACTCCTCGTGGAAGACGAGCTTGAATAAATTCAAGTAGAGAAAAAGATGCAGCAAGCTCCCAATCTTTAAAATCCCTATAAAACCTCAAGTTCCAATATCTAACATTATCCCCCTCCTAGCTTCCTTTTCAGCCAAAATTACATATAGCTCAGGGTAGAGGGTTTTAAGGGAATCAACCCCAACCTATCTATCATGCCAAAATAGGATCGGGGTACCATCACCCACAACAAAAGAAAAATGCATAGAAAAGCTCTCCCACCCTTCACTAATACTACACCACAAACCAAACCCATCAGTCTTCCTACAAACTTTAGTACTCCAACCCCCTTTACCCTCCCCATATTTAATGGATATAACCCTCCCCATATTTAGTGGATATAACCCTCCACCAAAGATAAGTAACTTCATGACCATACCTCCACAACCACTTCCCTAATAAAACTTGATTAAAAGACACCACATTCCTTATCCCTAAACCACCCATTTCAATAGGTAAGTAAACTTTTTCATAAGCTACCAAAGAGTATTTGAAAATCCCCTCAGAAGAACCCCATAAAAATTTCTCTGGATTCTTTCCAGCCTATCAGCCACAACTTTAGGAATAGTAAATAAGAAAAAAAAAAAAGTAGGAAGGCTAGAAAGAGTATTCTTCAATAAAGTGAGTCAACCACCCTTTGTTAAATAAAGGTGCTTCCATCCCGATAATTTCTTCTCCATTTTCTCCAGAATGGGATTCCAAATAGAAACTGTCTTAAAAGAAGTACCAAGTGGCATCTCCAAGATTTTTTTTTTTTTTTTTTTTTGATAAGTAATAAGATATATTGATAAAAAGGGACACCCTAGTGCACAAGGAGTGTACAAGAGAAAAGAAATCAAATACAAAAATTGCAAGAGTCTAGGAAATCAATAAAAGAAGGGAAAATTTTATTTTGCAAAGCAAACAACCAATCTCTTAAAGTTCTAAAAAAGAGAAGCTTGAGGTCCAGAATAGATCTCTCAGTATCTTCAAAACATCTACTATTCCTCTCCCTCCAAAGACACCACAATAAGCAATGAGGAATGATGGACCAAATATAACCATTTCAATGACGACCAAAGCTGCCTTGCCAACACCATAACAGCCCTAAAACAGTGTGCGGCATAACCCAAGAAACTCCAAAAAGGCCCAAAACCATAGACCATAGATCCGAAGCAAAAGGACAATGAAGGAATAGATAGTCAACCGATTCACCATTTCTCTTACACATGTAGCACCAATCCAAAATCCACACCTTCCTTTTATGTAAATTATCAATCGTCAAGCATTTCCCGAAGGCAGTAGTCCAAACAAAGAAAGCTACTCTAGAGGGAATCTTCTACTTCCAAATACTTTTCCAAGGAAACCCAAAGAAAGCAATGCCAACTAAAATTCTATAATAATCACTAACCAAGAAACCCTTATCTTTGCTAGGAATCCAACACATTTTATCCTCACCTCGCCCCCTTATAGGCGAACCATATATTGTACCATGAAGTCAGATATAGCCTCTAGATCCCGAGCATGCACACCCCTAACGAATCTCACATCCCAAAAGAGGACACCATTGGTGGACATCATAAGTTCAGCCACACTGGCATCCTTATTCCTGCAAAATCTAAACAAGTCTGGATATTTAATAGCAAGAGATGTCTCTCCACACCACCGGTCTTGCCAAAACTTCACTCTAGACCTATCACCAATATCATACAAAATATGGCGAGAGAAAGAAGGCCATCCCTGACTGATATTTTTCCATAAACCAACACCATAAGGGGCAATCACAGCTCTGGTATACTAGCTCCCCCACACACATCCATACTTCATCTCTATCACTTGCCTCCAAAGGGCATTTTCCTCAATCCCAAATCTCCAAAGCCACTTCCCAAGTAAAGCTTCATTGAAAAGTCTTATCTTCCTTATCCCTAAGCCACCCGAAGAAATAGGAGAACAAACAGTAGCCCATTTAACCAAATGAATTTTAGGATCATCTACAAAACTGCCCTATAAGAAATTCCGCTGGAGCTTCTCAATTCGGTTAGCCACACTAGCAGGAATAGGAAATAAAGATAGAAAATAAGTGGGTAAATTAGATAGGGTGCTTTTGATTAGGGTGACTCTACCTCCCTTGGATAAGTATAGCGTTTCCAACCCGCCAATCTCCTCTCCATTTTCTCCTGAATTGGATTCCATGTAGTCTTATCCTTGAATTTAGCACCCAAAGGAAGACCTAGATATTTCATTGGGGGAGAGCCCAGCTTGCAACCAAGAACAACCAAGAAAAGGTCAATATTATTGACTACCCCAATCGGAACCAATTCTGACTTGCCCAGGTTAATCTTTAGGCCTAACACCGCCTCAAACCAGATAAGAATCATGCGAAGAATCAAAATCTGATCTAAATCAGCCTTACAAAAAATTAGCGTGTCATCCGCAAAAAGGAGATGAGACACCGCCATGGATCTTCCCTCCAAGTTACCCACACTGAAACCTGACATGCGACCTTCAAGAACTGCTTTGTCCAACATTCTTCCAAGAGCTTCCATCACCAAAACAAACAACAATGGAGACAACGGATCACCTTGCCTCAAACCTCTAGTGCTACCGAAGAAACCACAAGGAGAGCCATTAATCAAGATGGAGAAACGGACATAAATAGACAAAAGAGAATCCATTGTCTCCATTTGACAGAGAATCCACTTCTTTCTAACATCTGCAGCAGAAAATTCCAGTTTACATGGTATTATTTCATAGGCAAACTTCCTACTCTGCAACTAATAATATCAGTCAAAGCAATCAGATTATGCACATTCTTCCAGCTTTTATAGGTTGTGTTTTCAAACCTATAAAAGCTTGAAAACACAACAATGCCAATCTTATAGACAACTACACCCTAGAAGCATCACAAAATAATATAGTGTCATCCGCAAACAATAAATGAGAAATGTGAACACCAATAGAGTTCACTGGTCCCATATGAAAACCATGAATCAAACCACAATTCTAGGTCTTTCTCAAAATCTTGCTTAAGACTTCCATAATCAAAAGGAAAAGGGTAGGGGAAAAAGGACCTTGTCTTAAACCCCATAAGCTTCCAAAAAAACCTTAAGGGGATCCATTCACTAGGACAGAAAACCGAATAGAAGTGACACATGCCTTAATCCACCTACTCCATTTCACCCCAAAACTCATTCTATCCAACAAGTAGAACAAGGCATCCCAATTAACATGATCATAGGCTTTTTCAATGTCTAGCTTGCAAACCACACCCGGTAAACGAATCTTCAACCTGCTATCTAGGCATTCATTGGCAATGAGCACAGAATCCAAAATTTGCCTCCAACCAACGAAGGAATTTTGAGACTCAGAAATAAGATTATCCAAAACTGCCCTCAATCTATTAGCCAACACCTTAGATAATAGTTTGTACATGCTACCCACCAAACTAATGGGCCTAAAATCTTTAATGTTTAGAGCAAAACTCTTCTTAGGAATTAAAGTAATAATGGAGGCATTCACAGACCATTCAAACACAGAGAGTGATGGTGAAAGTGTACAAAAAAAGCCATAACTTCCTTTTCTACAACACTCCAACATTTATGGAAAAAAGCCATAGTGAATCCATTGAGACCAGGGGCTTTATCCCCCTCCATTTCCTTCAAAACCTAGATGACTTCCTCCTTAGAGAACACTCTCTCTAAAGACAGCCTCTCTTCCTCCTCAGTACAAGAAAAATCCAACCCATCCATAAGGGGGCACCTTGTTTCAATCTCCTGATACAAAGCCTGATAGAAACTGAACCACCTGAGAATGCACATCCATCTCATCCTCATATACAACCCCATCCACCAAATATTGTTAATTTGATTAGCTCTTCTACGGGAATTTGCTAATCTATGAAAGGAACAAGACACGTCTCCAAAAAAATCTCCTCCAAAGAAACTAAATATTCAATATCCCTTCTCATCTATATATGGCGAGACTATTCCTCATTTGAGAGACACTGCACCTCTTCAATAGCATCAATCCCCAGCAATTCAAACAACAAACTTATTTTCCTAAAGGCCAGGTCTCCAAATTCCTCCCTATTCCACTTCTTGAGATCAACTTCAAGAACCTTTAGTTTTTTAGCTAAAATAAAACTAGGAGTGTTCTTAGAGTGTGAGGCTTTTTATGTAATCTGAGCAATGAACTCTTCTATTATGAGTTATTCCCTTTTTAACATTACTTCATTATTCAACTTGCTGAGATCTATATAGTCACACAGGTTGGTTGTCACCCAATTTTTTTCTAGTGGTAAATTACACATGCACCCTATAAGATTACAGCGATGGTCACAGTTATCTACAATAATGATTTTAAAAACAACCTCAACTGTGCGTTCATCTTTGAAACCAAAAAAAAAAAAAAAAGCATCCTCTAGCTAAAGACCAAACTCAAATTGCAAAGCAATATCTAGAAACTATAACATGACAATGAAAAAAATATTGCCAAAGCCCCAAATGCATGTAATCACCTAATGTATTGTGTGTGTTTAACAATGGAGAATGCATCCGCAGTAGTACAAGGATTGTAGTGAATTAGATTTGGATTTATCAATAATATGTTAAAGATATAAACTATTCATATAAGATAAAAAGAAGAACCATAAATTTGAGTTCTCCATTATTATTTTTATATTAAACGGTAAAAAATTATGATAGCACAAACTATAATAGAAAAATTATTTTTATCTTAAAACTAACATAACCAAACTATATCTATCATGTTGCTTTCCACTTACGCCTCTACTGCATTGTGATGCCCTTGGATTTTATATATTTTGGTTTACTTCCATAAATATGTCTACCAGAAGAAAGAGACAACTCAAACATGTCTTTTTTCTTCCCTATGGTGTATAGTGATAAAAAAGTAGACATTTGATGAAAGGAATTAAGAAAACTAAAAATTTTTAGTTGCAAGCAGACTTCTAATCACATAGTAAGTATGGTATATCTAAGACCTATAAGATAAAATCTGCAAAATATAAAGAAGGAAGAAGCATGAAAAAAATTAAAAATTAAATAGAAGAGACCTACCCAAACTCTTTTTTTCTTTTTTTAAATAAGTGAACAGACCTACCCAAACTCATCAGGAACCAACTACCAAATCCTCATCTTCTTTCTTGGTGGGCTCGGAAAGCTACCACCCACCCACACACACACATGAACAGATAAAAAGTCAAAAAGTTCATGTGAAAATTAGTAGAAACAGTGTAATGAGAGTGGCCAAGGTAAAAAAAGTAGAGCATGACAACTTTCAAAAAATGGCAAGTAAAAATCTTTCTCAAGTACCTTAATCATTTTGCCTAATTTTGGTTGTCTTGGAAAGATGGACGAGATTTTTTAGGATCTAAACAAGCAAAGACATTATGAGCAAAATGTTATTATAGAACCAAATATTGCAAGGCAAATTAAGATCGTATGAGAGAGAATGGGAGGATAAAATAAAATCTAACATGGTAATGAATGCCCTAAAGGCTGCTATATCAGTCTCCCATTACCTTATATAACATTTCATTGTTAGGTAACTAATTTGTTAGAAATTTCAAAAGAAAACAAAACCCCATACATAGGAAGTATAAACACACCCCTAAATAACATCCAAGCACCAATGTTTGTGGAAAGTGGATGTAAATATCAAGGAAAGAAAAGATAATAAATTTAACCACCCCCACAAGGAAGGTGCTTGAGGAAAAGCAATGAAGTTCCCCTAACACATTTCAAAAGGAACCAACAAACACCTAAAGACAAATCATGTTATGAAGCCAAATTGATTCCCCTACTCACTAGAACTGCAAATCCAAATTGTACATCCTAGTTAATGGTGCATTTATCCTGTAGATAAAGATTTCACATGTTATCAGATTATGAAGCAGCAGACCACAGCCAAATCATATTATTACTTCGACGCATTAAACTTTCAGCAAGCCCAGCAAAAAAAATTGAAAAAAATAAGTACCTGAAGAATGTCCAAGCAAATATTTCCCTAGACATCCACATTGGGAAGGAAGCAGCCGGTTTCAAACTTGAACTTCGGGGGCTTAAATGGGTAGTCATTCAAAAATGAAAACCCCTCTTACTTTTTAAATAACAACTAGTCTAGTAGTCTCTCATTTTAATTCAAGCCTGGGATTCCATAAAAGGCCATAGATAAACTGGGGCTCTATCTGTATCATTTGCTATACAAGGATCATATGAGAATTGGGCAATTCCTTAGAAAGGCCTAAGCTTTGTGGCTCTTGGTTCTGCATAGATTTTTTTCAGGCCTTTGGCTCACTGGGGTCACATAGAGCCCTTGGGCCTTATCGGTTTATCTAGTCTATCCAGTTCAACTATCCTTACAAAACTGCCAACAATATCAACAAAATAAGGTAAAATAAGACATGTTTTAACATTAATTTTTCAAAGAGGAAAGAAGCAGAAAATAATTGCCAACCAACTCTGTAAAGCCATCCAAAAGCAAGATAGTTCATTCTAATAAATTGTTATTGAGATGTGGCATCACAGAATCACAATTTACCAAAGAATGGATACTACTTAAGTGAAAGCAATATAAACAAGACAACATGCATACCTGTTGCATATCAAATCCACAATTATCTGCAAAACACAGTAGGAACATCACTATTTCCAATTAACATCAATTAATTAGACTATTAGGCAGAATGAATAGTCTACCAAGAAAATGTAGGACCAAACGCATCAAGCAAACCCTTCAACACTTGTTCCAAAGGCATCATAATTTGGTACATTTGAACCAGATGCTTCCATATCAGTAACCCTTCACAGAAAAAGCGGGGACAAAACAATTTAAAACCAGGATTTACAATGTAAAAATCCAGAAGGCAAAACTGTGCTTTGATACATTATGTTTGATCTGGTTATAAACTTGCACCAAAACATAAACCACAGTT
Source organism: Quercus wislizeni (assembly GCA_023055345.1). Lineage (NCBI taxonomy): Eukaryota > Viridiplantae > Streptophyta > Magnoliopsida > Fagales > Fagaceae > Quercus > Quercus wislizeni. Next base: position 48,909,176 of record JALGQJ010000002.1, read on the forward strand.
GAAATGTTCAAAATAGAAGCTCTTAATAGAAAAGGTAATATTAAAAAAAAAAAAAAACAAAAGCTGCATCAATAACTCACACACAAATCTAACTGCTCAAAGCAACAGACAAAACATGGTGACCTTTCTTTCACTTTGATATAATTTTAATTTTTATCAAGTAACAAATAGAAAAATATACAATGATCCAAAGGGCATATATTCATGTGGACTGGAAATAGAAGCCTAAAATAATGAAATGAAAGAAAGTAACCAAAGATTGGACAGTGAACAATAACAACAACAAAAAATAAAAACAAAGCCTTAAGATTCTTACGTACAATTTTTCAAATCCTCACTTTTTACCAAATAAGTTATAAATCCTAAACAGACACAAACACAGACATAATCCAAAAATTTCAGAGTCAGCTATAAATCCTAAACAAACTAATCAGGGCCGGTCAAATGTATTCAAATTTATCATTGCACTTCATTTTTGCATTTATTTCATTTAAGTAATCAAGCATTGTCAATGAACCTTAGCAGAAAGCAACCAATTAGTTCTAAAAGAAACATTGACAGCAAAGAGCACATAATTTTTTTATTTTTATGAAAAAAAAAATTCAAATATTGGGTTATGTTTTATTATAAAAGAAACCTTATAAAAATGAACATATTTGAACTAAAACCCAAACTGAAAATGAAAAGCAAAACGTGGCAAAACAAGGAATAAAGTTAATAAAATAGTAATCAAATCCAAACTACCAAATCTTCACTTACCGGAATCAAATTGTGAGTTCAAAGATAGCGTCTGGTTGCACAAATTTTTTTTTTTTTTTAAAAACCTAATGTTCTTTCCCAGTAACAAAAGAAAAACCCATCTCAATTATAGAAAAATTTAGGTTAAGTCACAAGGTTCTTACCATTAAGGCCATCAAGTCGGATTGCAACCTGTTTCATAAGACAATAACAAAGGAAACAGCATTAGAAACCCTACAAACCCCATAAAAATAAAATAAAAAGCCAATTCAAACATCCAAGTTTTCAAAATCAATATCCTCAGAGATTCAAAAAAAAAAAAAAAAGCCAATACCCTAAAAAACCCCATCTAGCATTCTAAGTAACCCTTTTACATACAAACTCAGAAACAAAAACCCAATAACCCATAACAAATGGACAAACCCAGACCCCCAAAACAACCCATTAATCCTCCAAGAAACCTTTCAAAAAACAGCTTGCCTACATAAATTCAATAATCATCAACATATAATTAAATAAAAACTCAAATTCTTGACAAACCCAAATCTACCTTTTGAGAACAGACTGAGTATCAACGATCTTGGCAGAAGGGTTTGGTTGCCATATGTATAAAAAGACCCTTCTTTGAGAACAAAATAATGGGCTTTGTATAGAAGCACCGGTGAAGAAGAAAGAGAAAAGAGAGAAGAGAAAGAAAGAAAGAGAGAGAGAGAGAGAGAAAACAGGAAAGGAAAAAGAGCCGTTGGGTGTTGTGGCTGGTTATGATGTTTAAATAACTAGTGCAGGGGCTTAGCTGGACTGGGCTTTGTTTTTTTGAATTTTGAATAAAGGGGTCTTAAATAATAAATAAAAACTAATGGGCCGGATAACATAACCCAGCCCAACCTTCTCCTTTTCTGCTGTTTGGTTATGGGTTTGGATAGCAGGTAATGTGAAAATAAGAGTTAAGTTTCGACATGCTTTACATAGGAAAACATGTCGTTTCTCTTATCATTGTTGGTCTCATTATATAATTTAGCTTTAGGCCACCATGCCATTAAATTTACCACTTATTTGAATTGATGTAATGAATTCGGTTAATAATTCAAGTGATGATGGGTTGTTTATACAATACCCTGAGCTATCATTAGGAGTATTAAATTTGTACTATAAGTTAATAATGATGATGGGTTGTTTAGACCCAAAAAAGACAGGTTAATTAATTTTTTGTGGTCAAGTTATCAATTATACCAATTATGCAAGCCTTTTGGTCAAGTAGTAGAACTTTGAAGTACTAGTTGAAACTTTAAAAAACCTTTGGTCATTATCAGTGAGCAATTGGTTAAACTTCAAAAAGACTTTGGTCGTTATCAGTTGCTCAAGTTATTAATATTTTAAAGGCCAAGTACCAATGATTTCTTTCAAATTTATTGCTTTTTACAGGTACTCCTATAAATGACAACACAAATTCCCCCCCCCCCCCCCCCCCTTATTCAAGACCAAGGCCACTTAGCCTTTCTCCATGTGAACTGATGAATCTCACAATTCCTATCCAGGAAATATCTTTGATTGCTTCCTTCAAATTGTAGGTGTTTGTCTTTGTCTGATCTAATTACCAAATAGCATTGAATTTTGTGGTCACGTATTGAAGCATCCTCCCTATATGCTAGGTTAGTATACCTAGGGTGTTGGATGTATGACACATTTTATATGAAAAATAAAACTAATATCCCTCAAGTATTAGAAGAATATAACAAAATAAAAGATACAAATAACTATTTGATATATCAAAAATGAAAATCTACATTTTGTTTGTATCATTAGATTCATTAATATTGTACTTTATTTATTTATTTGATAAACTTTAATATTAGATCTTGAGTAAGCCAATTGCCAGAATCTCATATGAAACACAGTTATAATGCATACGTTTTTTGCATTTTTTTTCTTAGCAGAGATTATTAATTTTTTATAGGATTTTTTTTTTATCAGTAAAAAGTTATTTTTATTTTTATTGTGGTAGGGGGCCACATTGCACTTATATATACTAGTTAACCACTTAACTTTTGGGTTTTTAAAGACGAGTTTTCAATTTTAGGGGGGGTGGGGGGGGTGAGTATGAAAATTTTCAAAAGGCTAGGGGGCTGGATGTTGATATAGTATTTTGTCCGACCTCGATTCACTAGTCAAAACAAAGACCAAAAAAATTTAAAAAGGGGTGCCAAATCATGAATTTCAAAGCCAAAAAGGGTAAAAATAAATACATGTTTGAATGGTGAATCACAAAGTCACAACATTTGAAAAATCCATTTTATAGCAATTAAGACCAAAACCCTAACTAGATATGCTCAAAAGGTAGAATTTTTTATCCAACCATTGGATTGTGTTGAATTTTAGACCATCTCATAGGGCATATTTTTCCCTTCGAAATGATAGTTTATGAGCCAAAACTGGATTTAAAATGGATAGGATATCACAAAAATATCGAAAACCCAAAAAAAATCTTCACTATTTTTTAAGGAAAAACTGGCAGTTTTTTACCTGACTTTGCGCTAAACTATACCAATGGGTAAGAACTAGAACGAGTAGGCTGGATCATCTTGAAGAACAAGGTCTTAGCTAATTTTCACCAAAAGGGCTCAATGATATCTGCTTTGGATTGGAAGATATGAATCTATAAAGAAAAAACGTCCAGAATTTTTCATCTTTACGTCACCTTCCTTCTGAGTGTGATATCTCGACAACCGTAGCTCCAAATCAAACGAAGCCAAGAACGTTGGAAACTAAACATTCAAAGATTTTCGTACATATAAAATTCAAAGAAAACAGAGCTTAGAAGGCCTCCAAACAACCGCATTAAGATCGGGCCAAAATTCAGAAAAAAGACAAAAAAAATAGTTGATGAAGTGGCAAAAGTGGAAGGCTAGCATTGGTGTATCAGGATACACCAATGCTAGCCACCCCTTGCTATGGGCAGCTAGCACTAGTGTATCCTGATACACTAATGCTAACCCCCATTTTCCACCTTCCCCTATGAATACCCCCTATTTTTGAGAGAGGGATATATATATATATATATATATAGAGAGAGAGAGAGAGAGAGAGAGAGAGAGAGAGAAAATAGTGGAAAAATAGAGAAGAAAAGTGAGTGAAAGTCAGAAAAAGTGAGGAAATTCTATAAAAAAATAATAAAAAAGCCTTAGAATTTTTTTTTTTTTTTAAATCTCTCTCCTCTCTCTTTCTCTAGGAAACCCTACACAAAAAAGCCTCATCCTTTTTTTGTTGTAATCTTTGTCAGTAAGGCTATAGGGATGGGTTAGTTTCTTAATAACTAAACCCATCCCACCCCTTTTATTATATTGTAATCATCATTTCCATATATATAAAATCATTTCTTTTTTGCTCGTTGTTCATAGTTGCTTTATTTTTACTATGTTCTTGTACATATTGTGTATATATCTATCTCTTTATTTCAATGTTCATATTATTGTTGTTGGTTTATATTATTGTGTTGGTATCCCTACATGGGTATTGGACCATTTCCTAGGCTATGTATGGAAAGTACGAGAAATTATTGGGGCCTCCGATATGGTCCTCCCAGCTCCTACTACCCAATAGGAAAATGGCACCTAATCTTTTTTTTTGTTACTCAGCTCCACATCACCACTTACCCATTAACTTAACTATTGTTAGAAAATCAAACCAAAGTTAAAACTAATAGAAACACAGCAAAAACCTTTTAACCGTGTTAAACCAAACTCAATTAGCCACTTCTAACCCCAACGTGTTGGCCAATTCTCACCCAATTTCTAAAACCCAAAATTTTATTTTACCCACTCAATCCTCTTCCCTTTCCCTTCCCGCATCATTGAACAAGTCTTTTGAACAATCTTATGCTGTGCTTGTTTCTTTCTTCTCCCTTGGATGAATAGTGAGTACAATTGACTGTAAACTATGGTTGAAGTGGTTGCTAGAATCCACACACAACCATTGCAACTAACCAAGATTGATCAAGGCATGTATGTTACAAAGACTCATTTCACTCTTCAATGTATCATTTTCTTAGCTTTCTTTTATTTTTATGTAGTTTATAAATATGGTGCCTTCTACATGTTTGATAAAAGCCCAAGATGAGAAAGAATTAAAATAATGAAATTTTTATGTGTTGTTTTCTTTCTATCTAGTTTATAGATATTAAAAATTAAATTTTTATGAGTATATGGTGTGAATTGTTAGAACCCATTCCATTCCTCTGCATACTTGTTGTTTTGGGGTTTATTAAATGCCACTCTATTTCTTTGGTCTTGAAACAAAGCACAACTTCTAAATGAACCATTGAGGAACCTTAAGTCCTCCACTAGAATGTCTTGCACTAAAGTTTTTAGTCTGTCCCTACCATATTATAATTTGAACCTTTTGTATAATTACATTAAATATCACTTAGTATTTAAATGAATAGCTTTTAATTTTTCAAATTGGTCTCAATTATTATATATTCACATAATGTGTGTAAGTGCCTTTAACTACTTGATAAAAGTCCGAAATGTAAAAATAGTTCAATTTTTTTTTTCTTACAGTTAATAGTTTACACACACACACACACCATTCTAACCATTTTTTATTTTTATTTTTTATTATTATCCTTTTGATTTGAGTTTCCTTATAAATGTGTTTCATGATGTTTTTAATCATAGATATTAGAGTTGATGAAGAACTACAAGATGTTGAAAATTTGCTTGGAATGGTGGTGCACAGTTAGGAGGAAGCATATAAATTGTACAATGATTATGCTATACGAATTGGGTTTAGTGTTCAAAACTTAGATATGCATAAAATGGTGTAAGACAACAAGAGTATGTGTGTTCGAAAGAAAGATTTCCACAAGATGGTGACCATTTGGATGATAAGAAATTCAAAAGATTACAAACTAGGACTGGTTGTGAAGCTAGTATCTGGTTTACAGTGACAAATGGTGAGTGGAAGGTTACTCATTTCAATCCTAATCATAATCATGAACTTGCAAAGCCTGAAGAAAGACCGTTTTTAAGGTCGAATCGAAAAATAACTGATGCTTAGTTACGTGTAATAAGAACTTTCAAAGAAGCGGGTATAAGAACAGTAATACATATTCCTATTTAGTTGTGGATGCTGGAGGATTTGAAAATGATGAGTTTATAAAACAAGATTGCTCTATTGTGGTGAACAAGTAGAAGTTAATCAATGTTGAGGTTGGAGATGCTCAAAGTTTAGTAAACCATTTTAAATAGAAGCAAGCAGAAGATCCTATATTTTTTTTACGCAATTCAAGTTGATCAAGAAAATTGAATGACATATTTTTTTTGGAGAGATGGTAGATCAAGAATTGATTATAACTCTTTCGGGGATGTAATATGCTTTGACATTACATATCGAACTAACAAGTATAATATGAAATGTGCCCCATTTGTAGGTGTCAACCATCATTGGAAGAATTTTGGTTATGATTTCTATTGGATGAAACAACTGCTTTGTTTACTTGGTTGTTTGAAACATTCTTGGAATCAATGGGAAATCAAAAACCAAAGACAGAAATTTGTACAAATGCTGTGGAAGTATGGAAGTTTACTGTTTTTTTTTTTTTTTTTTCTCAACATATTGTACAGTTTCAAAATTTTATGGATTTGCTTTGGTTTCTTTGGGATACCCAACAATGCAATGATGATGCCTTATCTCTTGCTATTTCCATTGCTTGGGCCATGTGGACAAGAAGGAACTGGAAAAGGAATGGAAAGAAATTCATGACTAATTCTTTGCTAGTTCTGTGGGTTGGGCTGTTTATCAGTGATTTCAAGGTTGTAAATGTGAAGTCCCCTCTTGAATCTGCAAGGTATTCGTATGCTTGGAAGCTACCTACTGATGTTGTGTTCAAAGTCAATGTGGATGTTGCAATTTTCTCTTCTTAACATATGTGTGGTGTAGGTGTTGTGATAAGGGATGAGATGGGATTGGTGGTTGGTGCTCTTAGTAAAAGGTTGAAAGTGGTGCTCTTAGTAAAAGGTTTAAAGTTCCAATTTCCTATCAAAAAAAAAAAAGGTGTGTTAAGTTATAACACTGAAGATGTCCCACTTGATTGGTCTATCAGTAACTGTGTGCTTTACTCTGCTTTTATGGATGATTGCCTCCACATTCCTTTTCCTTGAATGAAATTTGAAGTTTATCAAAAAAAGTTATAACGTGTAACCATGCCATTTGTGAAAAGTTGTATTGGAGATGTTGCTACAGCTGTTAGATATTCTAGGACAATTGGGTTGTTTTTTCCTTTGCTCATGCTTTAGTAAACCAAATTAGGATGCAAAAAAAGGGGGGAATTTAACTGAAGATGCAGCTGCCATTTGACCCAAAAAAAGTGTTGGTTTTGCTGTTTTTCAACTCATTTGCTCGCTACCTAAGTCCTAAATATGGGCTTTATTTTTTCCTTCAGTGTTTTGGCCCTGGCAAATGGAACATTGGGTTGTAATGTAATTTTTTGTGGCCATCATGTGCTACCCAGGATGCTCATGGCCATAGTTTTTATAATACAATAGCTTTACATCAATAAAATTTCTAACATTTCTCTCAAAAAAACATCACTAATAGTCTACCAAATGAGAAATTTTATTGTCAAAATGAACAAAATTTACAATAAGATCCAAACACCAAAACACAAAGATGAACCTCATCGGCCAAAATGGCCAAATACCATCTATTTTTGGAATTTTTAGCAACAAAACACTATTTTGGAAATTATTGGGGATCTACCACCTATTCTGGTACTCGAGCTTGGTGAGCTCGAGTACCATATTTTTTAATCCACCGTGGCACGATGACATGGAAAGATAGAAGTAAAATATTCTGCTTGGTAATCGAGCACCTGAAGCTCGAGTACTGGTTGAATAGTACTCGAGTCCTACATACTCAAGTACCATTTGTTCATTTATTGCACAACCACTTACTGACGCGAACTGGTGTAGTACTGACGCAAACTAGTGTACTACAATTTGATTGGATTTTGGTAAATGCATTATCCTCTTTTCGAAAAAAAATCCATTAAATATATATGGATTGGGAACTTGGTGTAAAATTTTATGATATTCTATAATTCAATAGTGGTTGTGCATGTACTACACAACCACTGTGCATGTACTACACCAGTTCTCATAGTGGTTGTGCAATAAATGTTTTGCATGTATAATATCAGGTTTTGCTACATAAGTGGGTGTGCAATAAATGAACTACACTTGTTAGTAAGTGGTAAATGCAAAACCTGATGCAAAACCAGGTGTAGTACTACACAACCTGATGTAGTACTACACAACCTGGTGTAGTACATGCACTACACTTGTCAGGATTTTGGTAAATGCAAAACCTGTCATGCATGTACTACACCTGTCAGTAAATGGGTGTGTAATAAATGAACAGATGGTACTCGAGTATGTAGGACTCGAATACTGTTCAACCAGTACTCGAGCTTCAAGTGCTCGAGTACCAAGCGGAATATTTTAATTCTAGCTTTCCATGTCATCGTGCCACGGTGGATTAAAAAATATGGTACTCGAGCTCACCAAACTCGAGTGCTAGAAAAAGTGGTACATCCCAATAATTTCCAAAATAGTGTTCTGTTGCTAAAAATTTCAAAAATAGATGGTATTTGGCCATTTTGGCTGAACCTCACCTATAAACACAAAAATTGTTTGCAAATACAATAACTGATGAGTCGAAAATAACACAGGATCGTCACTCCATGTCTATGACGATCCGAGCAAGCGTTACGCATTTATTGCATGCATTAATGATAAAAAGTAATGGACGGAGAAACGGTAACAAGATAGCTGTGTACTTCAAGAGCTCTTATTCATAACACACTAGCCATTGCCCATAAATGCCAAAATTCATTATCCAAAAAGATGGAAAGACAACTATAAAAGAAAGGGACAACATAATCCAAAGGTACACATAAATACTCACCCAAAAACCATTCCAAGTCATTTTTTTCTCTCTAAACCATTTTTCTTCCTTCCTGACTTAAGCATCGGAGTGTTTATGGCAAACACCACACCGGTTTATCATACTTCTTTCTCAAGATTTCTTGTAGTATTTGACCGAAGACATGACCTATCACGGCATCATCCACTAGTGAGACGAAGTCCTCAACTTGGTGATTTTTTGCATCATCCGTTTGGCACCGTATGTAGGAAACGCTGATCATTCAAAGCCATCTTCCCTAAGTGACAAAAGAGAACCTCGTAGCATGAGATGGATGCTGAACAAGCTGCACAGCAAATCCAAGCCCTGGCAACCACCTTGGAAGAAGTGACTCGCCAAAATGAGGAACTGAGGATAGCCGCTAAATACCAGAATAAGGAACAACAGCGGATGCTAGAGAACCAAAATGAAGAAGAGCATCGAAGGATCGAAGGAAACCATAATGAGGAAAGATCGGATAGCTAGGCGAGTAGAAGGACAAGAATGCAAGAAAAAAACTCGTCTAGAATGGAGAGCAAGCTTCGCAACATAAGAGGGAGATGGATGAACTCATGAATGCGGTAAAAGACAGAGCCATAGAGAACTTGGACGGAATGATCCAAAGGACAGATTCGCCATTCACCACAGAAGTGTTGAATCATCCACTCCTATCGAAGTTTCATCTTCCCCAATTGGAATCCTTTGACTGCTCAAGAGATCCCTTAGATCACATTAAGTTGTTCAAGACTTTGATGCTTTTACAGATGACCCTAAACGAAGTACTATGTAGGGCCTTCTCAACAACGCTGAAGGGCGCGGCCAAGGTTTGGAAAACTGCCCTCCGGCACTATTGCAAACTTTGATCAACTTAGTAAAGGTTTTGTTCGTCATTTCATTGGCGGACAACAACATAAGAAGCCAACTGGGCATCTTCTCAACATACGCTAGGGAGAATCACTAAGACAACATGTGACGCGCTTCAACAAATAGTTGTTATAGGTGGACGAAGAGGAAGACCAAGTAATCCTAACGACCTTCCAAGCAAGATTGCAACCAAGAGATTTCTTCTTCTCAATCACCAAGAGTCTGCTAAAAATAGTAGTAGAATTACTTCACAAGGCCCAGAAATATGAATGCAAAGGACATAGTAATAGCCAAAGGAGTGACGACTAAAAGGGAAAGAGACAAAGGAACCAATCACAACCCTGATAGAATAAAGGAAACACGGGATACTGGGCATGCATTGGATAAAAGGAAGTCCTTGATCGAAGACCTAAGTTTACTAGTTTCACTCCTCTGGTGATGCCTATCGAGCAAGTATTGATGCAGATAAAGGACGAACCAGCTCTACAATGGCCTAAACCCATTCACGCTCCAACAGAAGTAAGAGACAAAAGCAAGTATTGCAGATTCCACCAAGACCACGAGCATCACACTGACGAATGCAGACATCTAAAGGACCAAGTAGAAACATTAATCTGTCAGGGAAAATTGCAGAAGTTTGTATGAAGAACGAAGCTGTAGAAAAGACAACAGAGAGATGAGAAGGAAAAGGAGCCAGAGACAGGGGGCAATAAAGCCACCATAGGAGAAATAAGGATGATCTCAGGAGGATTGGTAGCAGGAGGATCCTCTAAATCACTGAAGAAGGCATATGCCAGAGAAGTGAACAGCATACACTCATGGTTCCCACCTTCAAAAATGTCTAGATACAACAAATTAGACATCGTCTTTTCCGAGAAGGGCGTGGTGTTAGACTGTCCCATGACGATCCGCTAGTTATAGTGCTCAAGATGGAAGAGTTTAACATGCATTGGGTACCGATAGATAATAGAAGCTCAGTAGACATCATCTATCTGCCAGCCATCCAACAAATGAAGCTGAACAAGGAAAGGTTACAAACGTTCACTTCCCCATTGGTAAGTTTCACCGGGGACAAGGTTATTCCCAAAGGCATTGTTAAGCTAACCATAATTGCAGGAACTTATCCAGCACAAATCTCCAAGGAGATTGATTTCCTTATGGTGGATTGCCCATCGACATACAACGTCATCCTTGGACAACCAACGCTTAACAAGTTGAAAACGGCAATGTCGAGCTATTATCTAAAAGTTAAATTCCCTACAACTCATGGCATAGTGGAAATCAGTGGAGACCAAGTCCTTGTAAGAGAATGCTACCAAGCCGCCTTAACATTAGGAGAAAACCACACATGGATGATAGACGAACATGAACCAGTCCTCGAGCCAACAGAAGTGCCACAAGAGGTTGAAGTCGTCCCTAGAGATCCATCCAAAGTCTTGAAGATCGGATCAGTACTTTCAGCCTCAGAATAAGACGAAGGTAACAAACTTCCTAAGAGAGAACCAGGATGTTTTCGCTTGGAAGCACAAGGATATGCCAGGAATTGACAGAGGAGTTATCCAACATCGTTTCAATGTTAATCTAGAGTGCAGACCAGTGCTGCAGAGACAAAGAATATTTGTGCTTGAACACAGTAAAGCAGTAGCAGAGGAGGTTAAGAAACTCTTGGAGGCAGGCTTCATAAGGGAAGTGTTCTACCCCAAATAGCTGGCCAACGTAGTGATGGAAAAGAAGAACAACGACAAGTAAAGAATGTGTGTCGACTTCACAAATCTCTACAAGGCATGCCCGAAGGATAGCTTCCCCTACCCAGGATCGACCAGTTAATGGATTCAACTGCTGGGCATAAACTTTTAAGCTTCATGCATGCCTTCTCTGGCTATAATCAAATCATAATGGATGATGAAGATCCAGAGAAGACCTCATTCATCACTAGCCAAAGGTTATATTGCTACAAGGAGATGCCATTCGAATTGAAGAATGTGGAGGCCACGTACTAGAGGTTGGTGAACCACATGTTCTCTCATCAGATGGGAAGAAATGTGGAAGTGTACGTAGATGATATGTTGGTGAAGAGCAATGACAAAGTGGAACACTTGGACAATCTGAAGGAAACCTTCGACACACTGCGTAAGTACAAGATGAAACTAAACCCTTCAAAGTGTGTCTTTGCTGTCTCATCAAGGAAATTCCTGGGATTCATGGTATCTCAACAGGACATAGAGGCTAATCCAAACAAGATAAAAGAAATAATGGAGGTAAAGTCCCCAAAAATAGTCAAGGAAGTACAGAGCTTAACAGGAAAAGTTGCGGTGTTAAACAAATTCATCTCTCGAGTGACAGACAAGTGCCTACCCTTCTTCAAGGTCTTGAAGAAAGCATTTTAGTGGATAGACAAATGTGAGGAAGCCTTAATGAAGTTAAAAGAGTACCTAACACAGTTGGCATTGTTAAGCCCTTCGATAGCAAGAGAAAAGCTGCAACTGTATTTGGCAGTATCCAACACAGCAGTAAGCTCGACACTGAAAAAAAAAAAGAGGAAGACATGCAAAGGCCAGTATACTACACCAGCCAAGCATTTCAGAGAGCTGAAGCAAATTACCTAAGGTTAGAAAAGATCTCTTTCGCCCTAGTAGTCGCTTCCAGAAAATTACGCCACTACTTTCAGGCACATCCTATTGTTGTCATGACAGACCAATCAATAAGAAAGAAGATGAATAAGATAGACACAGCAGGGCACCTTGTCCAATGGGCTATAGAGCTTGGCCAGTTCATCATAGAATATCGACCTCGGGTAGCAATCAAAATCCAGGTCCTTGCTGATTTTATTATAGAATTCACTTATCCTCAAGAAGAAATTGCTGATTTTATTGTAGAATTCACTTATCCTCAAGAAGAAAAAGAGCCCCAAAGGAGACATGGACGGTCCAGATAGATAGGTCCACCACCAAGAAGGCCGAAGGAGCAGGTGTGGTCCTCATATCACCTGAAGGAGAAATTCTGAAGTACACGGTCAGATTGCAGTTCCCAGCAACCAATAATGAAGCCGGGTATGAAACACTTCTAACAGGATTGAGTCTTGCAAGAGTCCTCAAAGCCAAGACCCTCATCATCAAGCCGGTTCTCAACTTGTAGTTGGCCAAGAAAAAGGAGATTACGATGCAAAGGAGGAAAGAATGCAGAAGTATTTGAAGATCGTCAAAAAACTCCTACAACACTTCGACAATGTCAAGTTCCAGCAAATCCCTCGTACAAAGAATACTAAAGCTGATTTCTTAGCACGTCTAGCCTCGTCAGACGAACACGGCATATCTCCAAAGTTGTGCATGGAAACAAGGGGATAGACCAGCAAAGAAGGAGAGCAAATGATGAAGATACAAGAACAGAACGAATGGATGACTCCCATCATTCATTACTTAAAAGAAGGTCAACTCCTAGAAGGCAGGAATGAAGCATGAAAGGTACAAATCAGAGCTACTCATTTCGTCCTTATTGATGACCCCTTCTACAGGCGAGGATACTCTCTCCCCTATCTCCATTGTGTCAACAAGGAAGAAGCCAACTACGTACTTCGAGAGATACACAAAGGGGTCTGTGGCAACCACGCAAAAGCGAGATCTTTGGCGGGAAAAGTACTTAGAGCAGGATATTACTAGCCAACGTTACAGAAGGATGCATATGACCTCGACAAAGCATATGACCAGTAGCAACACTTCGCGAAAGTCCAAATAAGACCAAGTGAGCCAATGACGCTGATAAATGCTCTGTGACCTTTCGCCCAATGGGGGATCGACATAATGGGACTACTTCTTATAGGAAGGAAGTAGTACAAGTTCCTTATCGTTGCAATCGACTTCTTCACGAAATGGGTCGAAGCCGAGCCAACAATGACAATCATAGAAACCAAGATTACCAACTTTGTACGGAAGAACGTAGTCTGCAAGTTTGGCATTCCAAACATAATCATATTAGATGATGGGAAGCAGTTTGACAACCCCAAGTTTTGAAAATTTTTGCCAAGATTTAGGCATCAAAAACCACTACTCTTCTCCAATACACCTTTAAGCTAATGGTCAAATAGAAGTGATGAACAGAAGTCTACTTAAAATTATCAAAACTTGACTTCAAGGGGCAAATGGGGCATGGCCAGAAAAACTGCCTAACGTTCTATAAGCATATAGGACAACCACAAAAGTGCCAACAGGAAAAACACCATTCAAACTGACATTTGGAACTGAAGCCATCATACTAATGGAGATAGGATTGACGAACATCCGGGTGAAAGCATATGAAGTGCAAAGGAACCACCAAGAACTAAACAATAATTTGGATCTGACCAACGAGGTGAGAGATGAAGCTTCGAAGCAGGTGGAAAAATACAGGGCAGCAATGGCCAGACACTACATCAAGAAGGTGAAGGTGAGAAGATTCAACGTAGGTGATATCGTCCTTAGGAAGGTCTCACAGGCAACAAAAGACTCGTCCCAAGGGAAGCCAGGCCCAACATAAGAAGGATCCTACCAAGTCATTCGCCACTCTAGAGAAGGATCATACTATCCGAAGACCTTGGACAGCCAAAAACTACTTCGTCCATGGAACATAGAACACTTGAAAGAAATACTACCAGCAAGAACAATCCCCAAGTATTCCAAAATGTTTGTAGTATTTACTTTTATTTTTCTTCCTTTTATTGTTATTTGCTTTACATAGACGAACGAATGATTTGTCTCTCTATCAATAAAACATACATAGAAGTACTATTCATGAATTATACGTACTAGATACTTACATTACGAACCGTTGGCCAAATCGTCATTAATACATGACGTTGAAAAGTATTAATACGTATTAAGAAACACCACTTATACATGAAATAAAGTTATTAATACATAACAAAATCGTCATTCATATATGACTTAAAATAATGTTATTAATACATAACAAAATCGTCATTCATACATGACTTAAAATAAAGTTATTAATACGTAACGAAATCGTCATTCATACATGAATTAGAATAAAATTATTAATACATAACAAAATCGTCATTAATATACGACTTAAAATAATGTTATTAATACATAATAAAATCATCATTCATACATGACTTAAAGTAAAGTTATTAACATATAATGAAATCGTCATTCATACATGACTTAGAATATAGTTATTAATACATAACAAAATCATCATTCATACATGACTTAAAATAAAGTTATTAATACATAACAAGATCATCATTCATCTGTGGCCAAAAATAATGTTATCAATACATAACAAAAAGCGGGATTCATACTTGACCTATAAACAATGTTGTTAAAACATCATTCATGCATGACTCAGAAGAATGTTGTTAGAACATAACAACATCATCACTCATACGTGACCTAAAAGAGAAGATGAAAATATATGACTTCTTCATGCGACTTGAAAATAGCTTCAATAACATTCGAAATGCCAAACAAATTCATAAATTGTGTGCTTGAAATAGACGAGCTCAAGAGGTTGTTCAAAAGGATGTTAAAAAAAAAAAAAAAAAAAGGATAAAGGCAAGCAGATGTGCTCAAAACAACGAGTGCCAAGAGAAGGGGGATATAATGTCTTTGCCTTGCAAAAATAAGGAAAATCCTCAAGGAAGACTAGGGAGGGAAGGATCTGTAGGGAGGCTCTCAGCTAAATTTGGTATAACCCCGCCCTTCATTGCCACTCTAGAAAGACGATCCTCCATAAGTTCTTCCATGGCAGCCTCAGAAGGACGATCCTCAAAAACTTCCTTCTCCACCTCTCCCATGTCAAGTTAAGATAAGTCCATCTTAGGATATAATTTTTTTTTTTTTTTTTTAAAAAAAAACCCAAATTCTTGACAAACCTAAATCAACCTTTTGAGAACATACTGTGTAACAATGGTCATGAGGGTTTGATCGCCATGTGTATAAAAAGACCATTCTTTGATAACAAAAAAAGGGCTTTGTATAGAAGCATCGGTCAAGAAGAAAGAGAAGAAGCAGCGGAGGAAGAAAGAAAGAGAAAAGAGAGAAAAGAAAGAGATGAAAGAAGCAAAGGAAAAATATTTTCGGACATGATCAATCTCATTATTTGAAAAAGATTTAAAAAAAAAAAAAAAAAAAACTACGATGGAATGGCATAACAAAGCCAAGCACGTAAATGGTCTGGCAATATTGCGCTGAACAGCATTGAACTTAATTGGCTAACTGCACTTCATCATCAGAATCTGATGATGAGGGAGCAGCGTTGAAGAAAGCAGCATAAAGTAGCAGTTAGATCTTTGTTGTAAGCAGCATGGCGAGTAGGATTGTTGCGCGAAGCAGAATGGCTAGTAGTAGGGTCGGAGCTTGGACTGGAGCCCAAAGCAGTATGACCAGTAGTAAGGCTAGAGCTTGGATCAGAGTCCGAAGCAGCATGGCTAGTAGTAGGACTAGAGCGTGTACCAGAGTCCAAAGTAGCATGGCAACCAAAGCCTTTACCAAAGCCCAAAGCAGCATGGTCAATAGTAGGATCGGAGCATCTACCGGAGCCCAAAGCATGGGCAGTAGAAGGATCGGAGTTTGGACCGGAGCCCGTAGCAGCATGGACAGTAATATGATCAGAGTTCTGACTAGAGCCCGAGTAGCATGGCAACCGGAGCCTGTACTAAAGCCCAAAACAACATGGTCAGTAGTAGTATCAGAGCGTCTACCGAAGACCAAAGCATGGCCTGTAGAAGGATCAAAGTTTGGACCAAAGCCCGTAGAAGCATGGACAATAATAGGATCAAAGTTTTGACTAGAGCCCAAAGTAGCATGGCAACCGGAGCCTGTACGTGGTGGCATATGCTAGGAAATAAAGCGGGTTTGCCATATTTGAATGGCAAGAGAAGAAGAAAGGGTGGTATTTGTACACTGGTGAGTATCTTGTAGGTTGGAAAAAAAAAGGTTTGGTGTCTCAAACCGCTAAGCCTGAATCTGCCAAGAGAGGGGACAATTCTTTAGAGACCTATTCTGACATTGTTCCCTATGGGAGTGGCCTTCCTACCATTGGCAACATAGTTCTTGAGAGGTCTCCTCCTCCTTCTGCTCGCACTCATTCCAACAGGCATTCTACTACAAGCAAGCCGAAGCTCTCTGCTCTAAGGCCAGTAATGGATGCTCCTCCTTCTAGCAGGACCCGTGGTAGTAAAAGGAAGACATCTCCTCCAATCCCATCAGCCATTGCCGAGAGAGCAGAGTATGTTATCCCTAAACTTCACTTTTTCTTTATCTTAACTATTTATGGGGCTTTTTTACGGCTAACTTCATATGCATGCTTATTCATCTTCTTGTTTTTTTTTCTTTTCTTCCTTGGCAGTGGTATTTGTACACTGGTGAGTATTTTGTAGGTTGGAAAAAGAAAGGTTTGGTGTCTCAAACCACTAAGCCTAAATCTGCCAAGAGAGGGGACAATTCTTCAGAGACCTATTCTGACATTGTTCCCTATGGGAGTGGCCTTCCTCCCATTGGCAACATAGTTCTTGAGAGGTCTCCTCCTCCTTCTGCTCGCACTCATTCCAACAGGCATTCTACTACAAGCAAGCGTAAGCTCTCTGCTCTAAGGCCAGTAATGGATGCTCCTCCTTCTAGCAGGACCCGTGGTAGTAAAAGGAAGACATCTCCTCCAATCCCATCAGCCATTGCTGAGAGAGCAGAGTATGTTATCCCTAAACTTCACTTTTTCTTTATCTTAACTATTTATGGGGCTTTTTTACAGCTAACTCTATATGCATGCTTATTCATCTTTTTTTTTTTTTTTTTTTTCCTTTTCTTCCTTAGCAATCTAAGCATAAGGAAGACGTTTCTGCCACTCACCCCATATTGCTTGATGAGCCCAAGTTTGAGGTACATTCCCTTTCTTAGCATGCATTTTCATTGCCAAGTGATGCCGTGTGCTTTCTCTTTCTTTTGCATGTATATTTATTCCTTCTACTTACCTTAATAGTTGCCCTCTTTCTTCCTCTTTTTTTTTTTTTTTAGGTTGATCCCAAGCCCCTTTCTATTTATCACCCACGAATGGGGAAGTTCCTGCTGCTATGGGCATGCCATGGAAGGCTTCTTTGATGGGGCAGATATTGTGGTTGAGGCCATGGCCTCTACTTCAACAGCTACACAGGGAGCTCCTGCTGAGGCAATACAACACCATATAATGTATCGATATAATACCATATAATGTATCAATCTTGATAAAATATATCAGATAACCAATACAATACCATGAAAACGTTTTCGAACATGATCGATCTGAATATTTGAAAAAGAAAAAACTATGATGGAATGGCATTACAGAGCCAATCATGTAAATGGTTAGGCAATATTGCGCTGAACACTAAACTCAATTGGCTAACTGGGCTTCTCTGATGATGATGGAGTAGCGTTGAAGAAAGCAACAGTTGGATCTTTGCTAGAAGCAGCATGGTGAGTAGGATTGTTGCGTGAAGCAATATGGCCAATAGTAGGACCGAAGCCCGAAGTAGCATGACCATTAGTAGGGTCGGAGCTTGGACTGGACTTCGAAGCAACATGGCCAATAATAGGACTGGAGCTTGTACCGGAGTCCAAGTAGCATGGCAATCAGAGCCTATATCAGCGCCCAAAACAACTTGGCCAGTGGTAGGATTAGAGCGTGTACCAGAGCCCAAAGCATGGCCGGTAGAAGGATTGGAGTTTAGACTAGAGCCCGCAACAGCATGGATAGTAATAGGATCAGAGTTTTGACTAAAGCCCAAAGTAGCTTGGAAACCGGAGCTTGTATCGAAGCCCAAAGCAGCATAGTCAGTAGTTGGATTGAAGCGTCTACTAGAGCCCAAAGCATGGCCAGTAGAAGGATCAAAGTTTAGACCGGAGCTTGTAGCAGCATGGATAGTAATAGGATTGGAATTTTGACCGGAGCTCAAAGTAGCATGGCAACCGGAGCCTTTACTGAAGCCCAAAGTAGCATGGTCAGTAGTAGGATCAGAGTGTCTACCGAAGCCCAAAGCATGGCCTTTAGAAGGATTGGAGTTTGGACCGGAGCTCGCAATAGC
This sequence comes from Quercus wislizeni, assembly GCA_023055345.1. Taxonomy (NCBI): domain Eukaryota; kingdom Viridiplantae; phylum Streptophyta; class Magnoliopsida; order Fagales; family Fagaceae; genus Quercus; species Quercus wislizeni. Next base: position 48,927,789 of record JALGQJ010000002.1, read on the forward strand.
ATTGACAGTAATAGGATCAGAGTTTTGACCGGAGCCCAAAGTAGCATGGCAATCGGAGCCCAAAGCAGCATGGTCAGTAGTAGGATCGAAGTGTCTATTGGAGTGTCTACTGAAGCCTAAAGCATGGCCTGTAGAAGGATCGAAGTTTGGACCAAAGCTCGTAGCAGCATGGACAGTAATAGGATCGACGTTTTGACTAGAGCCTGAAGTAGCATGGCAACTGGAGCCTATACCGGATACCAAAGCAGCATGGTCAGTAGTAGGATCAAAGCGTCTATCTTTGAACAAGCCATGCTTCGGGCTTCGGTAGACGCTCCGATCCTACTACTGACCATGCTACTTTGGGCTCAGGTAAAGGCTCCGGTTGCCATGCTACTTCGGGCTCCGGTCAAAACTCTAATCCTATTACTGTCTATGCTACTATGGGCTTCGGTCCAAACTCTGATCCTTTTACCAGCCATGCTTTGGGCTTCGGTAGACGCTCCGATCCTACTACTGGCCATGCTGCATTGGGCTCCGGTACAAGCTCTGGTTACCATGCTACTTTAGGCTCTGATCAAAACTCTGATCCTATTACTATCCATGCTGCTGCGAGCTCCGGTCCAAACTCCAATCCTTCTACAGGCCATGCTTTGGGCTCCGGTAGATGCTCCGATCCTACTACTGACCATGCTGCTTTGGGTTCCGGTAAAGGCTTTGATTGCCATGCTACTTTGGGCTCCGATCAAAACTCTGATCCTATTACTGTCCATGCTGCTACGGGCTCCGATCCAAACTCTGATCCTTCTACCGGCCATACTTTGGGCTCCAATAGACTCTCTAATCTTACTACTGACCATGCTGCTTTGAGCTCCAGTATAGGCTTTAGTTTCCAAGCTACTTTGGGCTCTAGTCAAAACTCCGATCCTATTACTATCCATGCTGTTGCGGGCTCCGATCCAAACTCCGATCCTTCTACCAACCATGCTTTAGGCTCTGGTACATGCTCTGATCCTACTACTAGCCAAACTACTTTAGGTTCTGATATAAGCTCCAGTTGCCATGCTACTCGGACTTTAGTACAGGCTCCAGTCCTATTACTAGCCATGCTGCTTCAGACTTTGTTCCAAGCTTCGACCCTACTAATGGTCATGCTGCTTCGGGCTTCAGTCCAAGCTCCAGCCCTACTACTGGCCATGTTGCTTCGCGCAACAATCCTACTTGCCATGCTGCTTCCAGCAAAGATCTAATTGCTACTTTCTTCAATGTTGCTTTCTTCAACGCTGCTCCATCATCATTGGATTCTAATGATGAAGTGTAGTTAGCCAATTGAGTTCAATGCTGTTCAACGCAATATTGCCTAACCGTTTACATGCTTGGCTCTATTACGCCATTCCACCGTAGTTTTTTCTTTTTCTTTTTCAAATAATCAGACTGATCATGTCTGAAAACGTTTTCATGGTATTGTATTGGTTATCTGATATACTGTATTAAGATTGATACATTATATGGTATTGTATTGATACATTATATGGTATTATATTACCTCGGCAGGAGCTCCTTTTGCAACTACAAAAGCAGAGGCCATGGTGCCGCATCGAAGAAGCCTTCTATGGCATGCCCATAGCAGCAGGAACTTCCCCACTCGTGGGGTGATAAACAGAAAGGGGCTTTGGATCAACCTAAAAATAAAAAAATAAAAAATAAAAAATAAAAAAGGGGGAAGAAAGAGGGCAGCTATTAAGGTATGTAGAAGGAATAAATATACATGTGAAAGAAAGAGAAAGCACACGGCAATAATTGGCAATGAAAATGCATGCAAAGAAAAGGATGTACCTCAAACTTAAGCTCATCAAGCAATAAGGGGTGAGTGGCAGAATTGTCTTCCTTATGCTTAGACTACCAAGGAAGAAAAGAAAAAAAGAAAAAAAAGAAGATGAATAAGCATGCATAAGGAGTTAGCCGCAAAAATGCCCTATAAATAGTTGAGATAAAGAAAAATAAAAAGTGAAGTTTCAGGATAACATACTCTCCTCTCGACAGTGGCTAATGGGGCCAGTGGAGATGTCTTCCTTTTACTACCACGAGTCCTATTAGAAGGAGAAGCATCCATGATTGGCCTCAGAGCAAAGAGCTTAGGCTTGTTTGCAGTAGAACGCCTACTAGAACGAGTGCAAGCAAAAGGAGGAAAGCTTTTAAGAACTATGTTGCCAATGGGAGGAAGGCCACTCCTATAGGGAACAATGTCAGAATAGGTCTCAGAAAAATCGTCCCCTCTCTTGGCAGATTTAGGCTTAGCGGTCCGAGACACCGATCCCTTCTTTTCCCAACCCGTAGGATACTCACTAGCATACAAATACGACCCTTCTCCTTCTCTTGCCACTCAAATATGGCAGACAGGCTCTGTTTCCTAGCATATGCCGCCACAGACTTAGTAGGGAGTAACATCCGTGGGTTGACAGAATTAATAGCATGAAGACCCTCAAGAGGAATAAGGGAAAACCCACGGCCACCTAACAACTCTTGCCCAAAGAAAGTCATCACAGCTTGTCAATACCCATGCCTCGCAGCAATGCAATGGCTTTCTCTCTGTGAGCCCGGAATGGTGACTGCTATAATGTGCTTGCTCCAAAACTCAAAAGCACTAGGGCGCAGAAAAGGTTGGATGGAAGTAGTATACTCTAGGATGGCAGTAAAATCATCGGGTATGTCTTGATCCAACCCAAACTGTCTCCTCACTTTGTTGGCAGAATAATGAACAAAACGAATACCCTCGTCGACCAGATAAGGCAATCACCTAGCATTGGTGGCTGCTAAGTAAGTGATCCCCCTCTTATCAAAGGCAGTCAATGGGGTGGTGGTCCCAATAGTGTCTGTAAAGGGACTCATGACCGAATCAGCACATGTTAAACCATTGACTAAATTTCTATAAGCCTTCAAACAAAAACCAACTCCCTTGTCAAAGAATTCAACAACAGGATGCCTAAACGGCTTCAACCCAACCTAGAGGTAAGCCAACAAAAAATTAGATACGAAACGACCACAGAAATTAGTAATAACCTTCAGACAAGACAGGTACTTCTCTTTGGCAAAACGAACGGACTTACACTTAGCCAAATGCATGGCACAATGCTCCCACAACAGATGTTGCAATATGGTACTGTGGCAGGAACCCGCCGGCCTCTCATCACCTTACAGAATGTCCAACTGCACATACAAATCACACAGAAATATAAGGGCCAACAGCAGACTCACTCCGGCAAAAGTAAAGAGGTTTTACAGCATAATGTGGGTGAGAGCCAAAGATGAACTTACAAAGCCAAAATGCAACGAATGTCGCACGGCAGACAGCATCAGAAGTCTTGGAGAAAGCCCCAAGGTCCATATCACCAAGGATAGGCAACAACAGTTGGTTTGCCACATATAGCTGGCAAACCAATGGGCAGTCCTGAAAGGATACCCACCATATGCCAAAAGTGGTTAAGAGGTAAAAATGGCAAATCTTGTCACGGCAAGTAGTATAAAAAGCCATAAACGTGCAAAGTGGAAGGGGGTGAGGAGAAAAAACGGCAAAACAAGAGATATAGAAAAAAAAAAAAAAAAAAAAAAAAAAGAGAGAAAGAGTAAACAAAGAAAGAATACAGAAAGCCAAAAGTAATAAAAAAATATAAGTGATAAGAGCAAAAGCATGCATCAATAAGCTACCCACTTCTCTCCCTCTTAATAGCCCACTCTCTAATGAATCAAGAATAAGTCATCTAGGCCCTTTTTCCAATGTGCATAACTTCTACGGCAAAAGCCCCCTTTAAGGTTACCCACATTGGAGATTGGTTCCCTTTTTAGACTTGAATTTGCTAGAGAGCCAAGTCCAACCTTTTAGCAAACTAATCTTCTTTTCTCTTATTTTGGTTGATTAGTGACTAAATATCTTGCTATTAATTTTTCTTTACCATAACCTTATTTCTCGTAATCGTATTGTGATACCTTCCTTTGTGGAGCTACTCATGTATTATTGTTATTAGTAGAAGATGTCTTAGTTAAAATATTTTAGTTATCATACTGCATTGTGTTTACCATGAATACGTGATCTGTTCAAGATTCCTGCCAGGACGCGTCAACACGAAAAGGGCCCGACTTGCACAAGCTAGCCTAAGGTGCGTTTCAATTAGGCCAGTACCGACTCTCCTACCCCATGGGCCGTGGTATAGCAGGAGTAATCCAACCCAAAACACAAAAAAGGCCCACCACATTTAAATTGGTGATATAATTCTCCTTTCATCAGGACATAGTCCTTTAATATCTTTAATTATGCCACATCTCCTTCCTTCAATAAGGCTTCGTTAATGGGAACCCCCCAATCCCCAACAGAGTCTTAAATTTAAATGTCGTGGGCCTTTTTTGTGTTTTTGGCTGGATTACTCTTGTTGTACCACAGCTCGTGATTCTGGGGTAGGAGAGTTGGGACTGACCTAACTGAAATGCACCTTAGGTCAGCTTATGATCAAGTTGGGCCCTTTATGTGCTGACGCATCCTGGCAGGAATCTTGAACGTATCACGTACTCACAACAGGAGAGACTGTTGTAAATGTTATAACTGGAAACACAATGTAGCAGGATAACTAAAATATTTTAATTAAGACATCTTCTACTAATAACAATAATACATGAGTAAGGTATCACAATACGATTACGAGAAACAAGTTTATGGAAAAGAAAAATTAATAGCAAGATAGTTATTAATCAACCAAAACAAGAGAAAAGAATATTAGTCTACCAAAAGATTAGGTTTGGCTCTTTAGTAGATTTAAGTCCAAAAAAGGAACCAATCTCCAATGTGGATAACCTCAAAACAGGTTCCTGTCGTAGACGTTATGCACTTTGGAAAAATGGCATTGATGGCTTAATCTTGGGTTCTTGATTCATTAGAGAGTAGGCTATTGAGAGGGAGAGAAGTGGGTAGCCTATTAATGCATGTTTTTGCTCCTATCAGTCATATTTTTCATTACTTTTGGCTTTCTGTATTCTTTCTTTTGTTCTTTGTTTACTCTTTTTTTTTTTTTTTCCTCTCTTCTTTCTCTTTGTTTTTTCTGTATCTTTTGTTTTGCCTTTTTTTTCTCCTCTTCCCCTACCACTGTGAACATCTATGGCCTTTTATACTGCCAGACGTGACAAGATTTTCCATTTTTACCCCTTAATTGCTTTTGGCCTGTTGTGGGCATCCTTTCAAGACTACCCAGTTACCACCACTACACTGTGTTGGCTGTGCCACGCCTTATCCCCAAACAAAAGTGGTTTTGTTTTGTCTCTTACCTTCCTTGACACTCCCATCCGAATAAGGATTAAACATCTCCCTTACCAACCTCTATAGCATGCATCTAGTGATTCCAACTCATGTTTACTTCTTTTGGGTGAGACGTCATCCCAACAGGACATTTCCCCCAAAAGAGCTTGAGCAAGAAGCCCAAAATAGGCTCCCCTTTCTCCCCACCACCAAACCACACCCTCTTATACCTCTGACCCATGGTCCACCTCTCCTGTATTGGCTGGGTATAGGTAGGTGGTGCCTAAGCCTTGTGTGCATGCTCTACTTCCGTCTAAGTCCATTGCTTTTCTAGCTCTCACGCGTTTGCCATGGCCTCTAGGTTTGTTTGATTCTGCTACATGTTCTGGTATTCGTTTAACTCTTGCGGCATGAATGATACATGGGCTTTTAGGCTTACGTTCTCTACATCCCATCTCTTCTTCGAGCTAAGCATTGCTTAGGTATGGGCTTTCTCTTGTTTAACTTGGCCCATGTCCCTTTTTATCTTGCGTCCGTGGGTTGATTGGTGTTCCAACCATGCCACTGCATTACTCTTGCTATAATATTGCTTATCTTTTTGCCTTACTCTGAGCTTACAGGCTAAAGTGTCAATTTTTTACATTATTCCTTCTTTTGGTCTTTACTGCCCAGCATTCCTGCTGGCTAATCCATTCTGTACCTTGGGCTTCCTCAGCCCATTTCATTCTTTGGGCGTCCTTGGCCCATTTCATCATTCCCTAACTCTTTCACTCCCATGGGCTTCTGTTAAATCCTTTGGGCTTTCTTGGTCCAATTACTACATCCTTACCTTTGGGCTTATTAGCCTTTGAGCCAACCCCATTTAGTAATTCCTTCCTTTGGGCTTCTCCAACCCATTTTTTTACTTTCTTTCCATTTCTTACAATTCTCATGAGCCTACTACTTCATTCTTTAAGGCTTCCTTGACCCATTTGCTTTCTCTCAGACCACTTATTATTTTAGTGGGCCTGTTGACCATTATTCCTGCCATTCTGGCCCAATGGTCTTTATTTTACTATTCTTCTTTTCCATATTTTTCATATTGTTGGGCTTCTTCTACCATTAGGCCATTTTTGTCAAAAATTGGCATCAACATTCAGCCCCCTGAGCATATGAACTGTTCCTGCAGTTCATATGCGAATAAAAAATCTCTTTTCTCTTTTCTTTTCTTTTTTTTCACGGATTTTTTTGAACAGTAGGCCCCGCTTTATTTTCTTTCTTGCCATGAACAAGGTTGCCTCTTCGAATTCCCCAGTTTAGCAGTTATTCTAAAACACAACTTTTGCTTCATTATTACAATGCCTCTTTTGACAGATGACTCGTTGCCTCCTTTCTTTTCACCGCGTCTTCTTCCTTAAAACCTCACCATCCATCTTCCTTATTCAAAGTTATGTCGCCGGCAAAAGATAAAGGTTCTTCCCGTCGTAAGGGGAAAGAAGTTGCCACCGATGATCTTCATGCCAAAGTCGTGGGTGAAGAAACTCCCCTCTCTAAATCGGACCACTCTGAAGAGGAGGAAAGGGGTCACGACCTAACTAGTGAGTGCCCTCCCTTCTCTATTTGCCACCGTGATACGGAGGTTTCTTGGGCCCCTTTGGCTTCCAGCATTCCCGATCTTGATATACGCCAAGGGACGTCGCCTCCCGTGCCTATTCTCTTCGAATTTAGGTCGAGTACCTCCTTGGGTTGGAAGGAATGGGTGGACAAGAGTTGTCTGACATGGGTTTCATGGCAGCATTATAGCAAGCCAGCGTGTTAAAGGCCATCGTTTCATCCCGTTACTAACTATAGAGACTTGTTCAATCTTCACCATTTGATCCGCCGATGTTGCAACGCCACCCATACCTTCTTCCTTTCTTGCATCAAGATCACCGTGACCTTGGAGGATGTGGCAAACCAACTGTTGTTGCCTATCCTTGGTGATATGTACCCGGGCAATATCGAGCTTTCCATCGAAAAGGAGCCCGTGGAGGTCGAGCTGAGGAAAGGGATGAGTGGGAATGCAAAGTTGTCCCATTGGGAGGCTTTCTCCAAGGCTTTCGATGCTGTCCGTCGTGCGACATTTATTGCATTTTGGCTTTGTAAGTTCATCTTTGGCTTTTAGCCATATTATGCTGTAAAACATCTTTACTTTCGATTCACCATAAAGATTTCTGCTGGGGTGAGTCAGCCGTTGGCCCCTATGTTTCTGAGTCATTTATATGTGCAGTTGGACATTTTGTAGAGTGATGAGAGGCAAGCAGGTTCCTGCCACATACTTACTACTTCTACCTATAGTACTATATTGCAACATCTGCTGTGGGAGCGATGCCAGGCATTTGGCTAAATGCAAGTCTGTTTGTTTTGCCAAAGAGAAGTATCAGTCTTGTCCGAAGGTTATTATTGATTTCTGTAGTCATTTCATATCTGATTTTTTGTTGGCTTACCAATGTGTCTAAAGCCGTTTGGGCATCCTACTGCTGAATTCTTTGAAGGTTGACAGAAATTTAGGCAATGGTTTCACATGTGCTGATTCGGTCATAGGTCCCTTTACAAACAATGCTGGGACCACCACCCCATTGACTGCCTTTGATGAGAGGGCAATGGTTTCACATGTTTTGTTCTTTGTTCTGCCAACAGAGTGAGGAGATAGTTTGGGTTGGATCAGGACATACCTAATGATTTTACTGCCATCCTAGAGTCTACTACTTCCATCTAGTCTTTTCTTCGCCCCAGCGCTTTATAACAGTCACCATTTCGACTCACAGAGAGAGGGCCTTTGCACTACTGCGATGCATGGGTATTGGCAAGCTGTGATGACTTCCTTTGGGTAAGAGTTGTTAGGTGGCCGTGGATTTTCCCTTATTTCTCTTGAGGGCCTTTATGGCATTATTTCTTTCAACCCACGGTTGTTAGTCCCTACCAAGTCTGTGGTGGCATATGTTAGGAAACAGAGCAAGTTCGTCATATTAGAGTGACAAAAGAAGGAAAATTGGTGGTATCTGTATGCTGGTGAGTATCCTGTAGGTTGGGAGAAGAAGGTAAGGGTGGTGAACCTTCCCGCACCCACGAAGAAATGTTCGGTTTCTTGGACTGCTTTTGAGACTTGTTCTGACATTGTTCCCTACTATAAGCAAGCCTAAGCCCTCTGACATTGTTCCCTACTACAAGCAAGCTTAAGCCCTCCGCTCCAAGGCTAGTCGTGGATGCTCCTCCTTTTAGCAAGACTTGTGGTAGTAAGAGGAAGACATCTCCACCAGCCCCATCTGCCACTGCTGAGAGAAGAACATAATGTGTTATCTCGAAACTTCACTTTTTCTTTACCTCAACTATTTATGGGGCTTTTCAACAGCTAACTCCATATGCATGCTTATTCATCTCTTTCTTCTTTCTTTCTTTCATTTTTTTTTTTCCCTTAACAGTTTAAGCATAAATTCGAGGTACATTCCTTTCTTTTCCCTTAACATTTTCTTTCTTTTTCATGTTTATTTGTTCCTTCTTCTTGCCTTAACACCTGCCCTCTTTCTTCCACTTTTTTTTTTAGGTTAATCCCAAGCCCCTTTCTGTTTATCACCTCATGAGTGGGGAAGTTCCTACTATTATGGACATGCCTATGGAGGGCTTCTTCGATGGGGCAGATATCGCGGTTAAGGCCATGACCTTTGCTTCTACTGCTACCCAAGGAGCTCTAGCCAAGGCTCCAATTCCTCCACCCAAACCCGTTCCTATCGAGGAGAGTACTCAAGCCGAGAGGGTTGGTGAGTCTGTTCCTATTTTTGCTGAGATAGGAACAGACTCCCCAAAAAGAAGTCACTCTCACAGACGCATCTTAAACTGGGAGTGTTTCTCTTGCTACTCCTCCTGTCATCGCTACCAATGATCCCTTTGTTGTCCTCTCCCAGGCCGTAAAGGATGGCTCCTCTTTGGTGGTTACTCCTTCCTATTTGGGATTATTTTGGGGCTGTAATAGCAAATTTAGGACCTGTTGGTTGCTGTCCAACCCAAGATGTTTCTCCTTTCCCATTTGTACTTGAATTCCCAACTGGCCTAGTTTGTTGCTTCTCCACCAGTAAAGCTCGGTTGAAGGCTTCCGACACGTTCCATAATGATTTAAGGCTAAGGACTCTTGGATGGATGACTTCAATCCACTCAAGTACCTTGCAACCATTTGCTCTTCACTTTCATTCAATTCTACCCTTATTACAAGTTGGTGAAACACCTCTACACTTCCTTCTTGATTAAGGTTGTGTAGGTCTTTGTAGAGTGATTGGGTGTAGTTGAAAGGAAGAAATTGCTCACGAAGTTTTTTCTCCATCTTCTCCCAACTCTTGATCTTGACTTTACCACTTCTTTAGCGAGAAATTTGCAATTGTTCCCACCAAGTGGAAACTTTCCCTCTAAGGTGAATAACGACTAGCTTCACTTTCTTTTCATCCATAACTTCATAATAATCAAACACCCTTTCAACGGTGTTAAGCCAATCTACAAAGTCTTCCGATTTGAAACTCCCTTGAAATTCTGGAATTTCAACCTTGAAGTTGTAGTCAAGCCTTGGCTCATTTCTTTCCACATAAGGTCTACCCCTTGGAGGAGCTCCAAAAGGGTTCTCAAAAAGAGAATAAGAGTCATCGGACTCATCGATAGCCTTATGAGGAGGCTGCATAACTGCACCACCTCCATAAGTGCCATGACTTGTCTCCTTAATTCATCAATCTTGTGTACTCTCTCTATATTTTGATTCCATCCACCATTCCTCCCCACCGGAGGGTTGGCTTCAACTCCTTCCCCAACATCCATTTGATTCCCCCTTATTCCACCTCTCCTTCCTCTCCTTCTTTGGGCCATTAGAAGGTTTACTATCTTTGAAAAAAATTGTAAATAGCAGCAACAGCACAAGTGATCAAATCTGTGATATTTGCAGCAACCACAGATTTGATTGGCACAAGGAACCTAGATTTGAATTCTAGGATCTTGAATGGAGGGAGAGAAAAAAAAAAAAAAAAAAAACACAAGGAAATCTAGGGCTCAAATGATCAAAGTGGTAGCGAAAAAGAGGACCAGATCTGTGCTTTGATACCAAATGATGGGAACAAAGATCAATTGATTGAGAACTTAACTAGAATTGCATTAAAATTAAGAAATAAAGTTGGAATTACAGAAAAACTTGAGAAACAAAGTTTCTGTCCGGGTCTGAAACTAAATTAAATTCACATCAAAAAACTGATTGTACTCTTACATAGCAAGCCTATTTATAATCTTTAAATATTAGAAAATAAAGTAGCTAATAGTTACATAAGTTAAAACTATAATTAAAGAGGAAACATGGCAAATATGAGAAGTCAAAACAAGGGGGCTGCTAGCTACCCTAAGAGGTTAGAAAAGGTGGCTAGATGTTTGGCTTGCAGAAGGTGGCTGGTTGTCAGTCCTAATGGTAAGGGGGAGGGGGGGGGGGGGGTGGGGTTTGTTGGTTGGCCTAAGGATAGAGGGTGGCTACATCATTAGGCAACTGAGGTGGTGGGAAAGGGAAGGAAGGGGAAAAAATTAGGGATAAGGGAGAAAACTAAAGGGTGATGGAAACTGTGGTAGGAATGGGAAGATGGGAAGATCGATGTCGATTGGGGGTGGAGGAATGGGTGGGACGAGGGAGGGGGTGGGGTGGGGGAGGTAGCGCAGGAGTCATTTTTCACACCTCAAAAAATAAATAATTCATATATTCCCTCATTTGAGCTTAAACCCTAAAGCATGAACATCTGAGCACAGCATAGAATATAATTAGTCCTAAGTGAGAACATATGATATATGAATGCATGGGCATGTGAGGTGCATGAATAGAGAAGCATAAAATATAATCTATCCTAAGTGATGACAAATGAATGTATGGATATTGAGCAGACCACATATAGTCTACCCTATGAGATGACATGTGAAATGCATAGTCATATGAGCAATTTATGTCAGAAAATAACATTAAATAGTATAGCTAAGCATGTGATTGCAGGGCAATGGCTAGGAAAGTAAATTACATTCTTGATTTAAATACAACTAACCTCATTCCAAAGCATAGAATAACAAGTTTGATTAGCATTTTTCTCATACAAAAAGACACAAAGAGACAACAATGGTATATGAGCGTTATATGCTTACAAATGGACAACTTAAGAATTTGACATTTGACAAATTTTAGAAACATGTGAACATGTATAATGAACCTAAGGATTGAGAAGTAGAATGCCTGAAAATGTGAAGTGCATGAAAATGTGAGTGTAGAATATAATATATTCTAATGAGGGAATAAGGATCTAAAACTATCAACCCTAAACCCTACACCCAAACCCTATACATTATACACTATACCCTAAACTCTAAACCCTAAAACCCTAAACCTAAAACCTAAAACCTAAACCCTAAACCCAAACCCCAAACTCCTAAACCCTAAAGCATGGACATGTGTCCATGGAATACAATCAGTCCTAAGTAAGGACATATGATATCTGAATGCCTAGGCATGTGAGGTGTACGAACATGTGAGCATGAAATAAAATATTTCTTAAGTGATGACAAATGAATGCATGCATACGTGAGCATGTGGGCACAAATAGTCTACCATGGGAGATGACATGTGAAATGAATGGGCATATTAGCAATTTACGGTAGAAAATAACATTAAAGGGATATAAAGGTCAAATGCTTATAAAGTGTGAGAAGAATGTCATTTGACAATTTTATTGTGTTTGAAGGAAATCCCCCTTTTTATTTTGAAATATAGTATTGGAATGGTGATTCTTATAGGTAGCACAGACACTTCATTTGGGATGTTTTATCCGTGCTTCCTAGGTAAGTTCTAATTTTTCAGAAATTGTTATGTCCACCGTATCGTACCCATACCTATATCCATTCCCATAACTGTGCTTCCTAGTATTTTATACTTATTTTGTGTATAAGCATATATTTTTGTTTATTTTAAATTTTCAAAATAAATAACTATCAAATCTTTAAAAACATAATCTCAAACACCCAAGAAGGTAACTAGGCCTCTTGTATAAGCCATGACTCTAGCATTTCTATATTAATGACCAAAACTCACCAGCAAGATATTGAAGGGTAGCTGAAACACAGGATATTGATGGAATTGCAGATGGATCCCTGGAACCAGCTCTTGCAGTCAATAAAGCCGCACTCTTTCTGCAGCAGCAACAGTGTCAGGTCCAGTAGATTCATTAGCCCCCATGGACTCCAAGATTGCCTAATGCAATTAATAGATAAGTCCAACACAGCTCATGGATTCATGTTTTTACAGAAAATTTCGGGGGCTCCAAATCATAAAGAAAATTTGAATCCCATAAATATATGACATCATATTTAGTTACTAGTAATCAATTATAGGAATCCCATTAGGCCATGACAACATTATCAACATCCAACTTGAATGTCAATGTATCACAGAATTGACAAGATATTATCAATGGTTTTTTTATAAGTGACAAAATGATATCTATGGTATTTGGACCACACAAAACTTTATAGCTCAAGCCAATCAATGATAGGTATCAGGTCCTGCAAAAGATGCAAATTGCTTCGTTGCAGGCAATGGTTAAGAAAAAGGTTCATGAGTTTTACAAATTGTATCTCAAGAGCCATGATGACCCTAACAATGGCAATCCATCACCAATTTCAGAATAGAGGAATCTTTCTCTAGTTTAGGGTGTTCAGTAGTTCCATGTGTTCAAGGAAAAATAATAATTTCTCACACCGAGGGAAAGATTATTCAATTAGCATAAGTTTATATGCTAAGAAAAGAATGCAACTTTAGACGTGTACAATGAGGTAGCATTAACAATTCCAATTCATCACTAGCACAGGGCATGGCTTAGAATCGTGACACCAAAGACATGTAACCCTTCCTTAGAATGTTGCACCTCTTGATGCATATTATTTTCTTTACAAAAACTTATTAAAATTATTTTAATATAGATTTTTTCGTTCATGTCTAACTTAGGCACAATGAGAAAACCTTAGTATGATCCACTATTACTCTGTGACCATGAAATGATTCTCATCTAACTCTTCTCTACTTCAACAGATTTGAACAATTGAGTCTCACCTAATAAAAAAGAAAGGATCTAAAACTACTACAAAAATCAATGACTGTTAATTAGCAATTGTAGTTACCTATAAAAAAAATAAGTCAGATTATAATATGGCATAGTTGATTACCAGCAATATCCATAGGCCATACTCAATGAGAATAATATACATATTACCTGTGGGATTGATGGAAGCATGTAGAGGCTATTATCAGGACTTCGAAAGAAAGCAGAAACTTCTTTATCAATAAGAACTTTTGCACCATTGGAAATTTCCACAACAACTAAGCAAGCAGGAATTATAGTACTGGATGCATACTCCCTCACAGCTTATGGCTGCTGATTCCAGAATGCAACAGCATCCTAAAAGATTGATGAAATTACCAGAAAATCATTTATGTCAAATAAAAAAGCTATACACTGTTGGAATTATGTTGCTTAACTAAAAAACAACAGCCAAAAACGCAAAAAATGAATCCATATTTTAATATAAATATATCGCCAGAAGACATAAATGAATTGATGAATAAGATACAAAACATCAATGGAAAAATGAGTATAAAAGCCCAGATAGCTATTGTGAGCCCCCTGGCTGTATATAAAAACATGTTCCCTGTTTGTTTTTGGTTGGTAAGCTAATGTGGTGCCTGAACAAGGAATTTTGAAATGGAATTTTACTTAAAGTTCTTATTTGGGAATTTCTAACGTTCATTTACTTTCTTTGGGCTAACAAGAGAGTAATACAAAAAAAATCCATGGATTTTTCAAACATCTAAATCTGAAGCCTAAAATCCATGCAGAGAGGTACCCTCAAAAAAATTATAATTTAAATTGTGGTGGGCCCATGTGTGAGGTAGTTGGCTAATTTGTGAAATTTTGTTATGTGCCTAGCTTTATTGAATTTCTCAATGCTATACAAAATAAATAAGACCATCCAATGTCTATGGAACAACAAAATAAGCCCCAACAATGCCTCCAAACAGTAAAGTTGAGATATCATACCATGTTAGCCTTAAGAAGAGCAGTATATATTGTTTCAAGTTCAGATCTGCAGGCATCAAACTCTTCAATCTTCTTCCATTTCTTTTTTAAAGAATCTTCGGCTTCTTTCCTCTCTGTACATAGTTTATTCAAACGCTGTACTTCAACCATCAGTGCGTTCAAGCTAGTCCTCAACCTTGCAGCTTCTCGCTCCTTGGCCCAGACCACCAACTGCACCAACAAAGAAGCATAATGTGAAGCAGCCCAACTAAAACCACTCAATAAATCAAAAAACAACAGTTGACATTCCCTCCATTCTTTGCATATAAAATTTGAAATAATTTCCAGCCCATCAAAAACTTAATAAAAATTTAAAGCTAAAAAAGGTACTTATTATATTATTACCTCATATCTTGCATACTTTCTGTATTTAGTTCACAAAATAAATTTAATGTGAGTCTACAATGGTTCTTTTACACGTCAAGTGCCGTTTGATTGGATTTAACTAAGGTGTAGAAAGTTGGGTAAAGACAATCCATCAAGACAATATTCAACAATTAAGAAATGCACCTCAAGGTAATGTGCAACAAATGAGCATCAAGAATTGGTCTTTTCACACGTAGCAAGTGAATAAAGATACAATCTTTTACCATGTTTTACAGCATTAAGATTTGAGTAAAAAGAATTCCATATCCAACAATCAATCTCTTGTAGTCAGTTCCATCTTTCTTGTTGTTCTTCTCCCTTATTTCCAACATCAAGAACAACAGCCCCTGATGAAGGCAAAGAATCTTTTATGGTCTCAGTCAGGCTTAAGTTATCTACATCAGATACTGGAGAACAACTGTCCTCTCCAACCATATTGAGCTCAGATTGATCAGACTGTCAAATGTCTGGTTCCAGTACTCTTTACTATTTCATTTCACATTGCTTGACAAAGAGATGCCTGTCACTTCTCCAATGATTCAATGAGGATAGCCTCCCACTTACCTCTGTCATCTAAAACTGACAACAAGGCACACAAATCTATAGCTACAGTTGATTAATTAAAACCAATAGATTGTGTCGAAATTGAAATACTATGTGATTAATGTAAAGACACTTATTTTGTGCACTACTTATAAACCTGTCAACAACAGAGTAAGGGAAGACGCAGTAAATTGATGATGAAACCACAATTGTTGAACCCAAATCCAATTTGAAAAGATGAAGATATGGTAAGAAGCAAGAAGAATGTCCCTAAATCATCATATTTCATTTTGGTTTTACCAAATATCATAAGTAACATAGAAACATTCACTATTGAACAGAGTTATAGCATGTAGGGCCGCAGATCTTTCATTAAGAGGTCACTTGCCACACACAGAGAGTGAAAAAAAAAAAAAAAAATCACTTCAAAATTAAGAACACTGCTATAATGGTCTATATATTACCTCTGCTCTGATACTAGATCCAGCAAGAAGAAGATAAGTTAGAGCCACTAACGCATTCAACTTTTATTCTATGCTTAAATCAGAATATTCACCTTCCATCAATCCTAACAAAGATAATTATCCTGGATGGCTTTCATCGATTTCATTGTGCACACTCAGCATGTTATTTCATGGTTCATATACTAAAGTTTTCTTGAATTGGAATTTCCTGATTCACAACCCAAATCATTGTTGTCGCTACATGGACCACAGTCATTAGGGTCATCATCAACACTTCCAGAGTCCTCAGTGTCAGATTGAAATTTTTCAACCTCCTTTGCAACATAACTAATACAAAGACGATAGGCAAATTATTAAATCATTTCAAATAAAGTTAGATGGATGAGGTTTATTAGGATCTAAACAAGCAAAGACATTATGACCAAAATGGGAGAGAGAATGGGAGGATAAAATAAAATCTAACAGGGTAATGAATGCCCAAAAGGCTGCTATATCAGTCTTCCATTACCTTATATACCATTTCATTGTTAGGTAACTAATTTGTTAGAAAATTACAAAAGAAAATAAAACCCCATATATAGGAAGTATAAACACACCCCTAAATAACTTCCAAGCACCAGTGTGTGTGGAAAGTAGATGTAAATATCAAGAAAAGAAAATGTCATAAATTTAACCACCCCACAAGGAAGGCGTTTGAGGAAAAGCAATGAAGTTTCCCTAACACATTTCAGAAGGAACCAAACAAACACCTAAAGACAAATCATATTAGGAAGCCAAATTGATTCCCCTACCCACTAGAACTGCAAATCCAAATTTTATATCCCAGTTAATGGTGCATTTATCCTGTAGATAAAGATTTCACATGTTATCAGATTATGAAGCAGCAAACCACAGAAAAATCATATCATTACTGACACATTAAACTTGCAGCAATATATTATTGTAGTGCTAAATGATCTCAACAAGTCCAGCAAAAAAAATTTGAAAAAAAAGAGTACCTGAAGAACGTCCAAGCAAATATTTCCAGACATCCACATTGGGAAGGAAGCAGCCGGTTTTGAACTTGACCTTCGGGGGCTTAAATGGGTAGTCATTCGAAAACAAAAACCCCTCTTACTTTTTAAATAACAACTAGTCTAGTAGTCTCTCATTTTAATTCATGCCTGGGATTCCATAAAAGGCCATAGATAAACTGGGGCGCTATCTGTATCATATGCTATACAAGGATCTTATGAGAATTGAGCAGTTCCTTAAAGGCCTAAGCTTTGTGGCTCTTGGTTCTGCATAGATATTTTTCAGGCCTTTGGCTCACTGGGGTCACCATGGAGCCCCTTGGACCTTCTCGGTTTATCTAGACTATCCAGTTCAACTATCCTTAAACTGCCAACAATATCAACAAAATTATAAGGTAAAATAAGACATGTTTTAACATTAATTTTTCAAAGAGGAAAGAAGCGGCAAATAATTGTCAACCAACTCTGCAAAGCCCTCCAAAAAACAAGATAGTTCATTCTAATAAATCGTTATTGAGATGTGGCATCACAGAATCACAATTTACCAAAGAATGGATATTTCTTAAGTGAAAGCAATATAAACAGGACAATATGCATACCTGTTGGCATATCAAATCCACAATTATCTGCAAAACACAGTAGGAACATCACTATTTCCAATTAACATCAATTAATTAGACTATTAGACAGAATGAATAGTCTAATAGTCTAATTAAATTGTAATTGAATCCAAACTACCAAATCTTCACGTACCGTAATCAAGTTGTGAGTTCAAAGATAGCATTTGGTTGCACAAATTTTTTTTTTTGAAAAACCCTATGTTCTTTCCCAATAACAAAAGAAAAACCCATCTCAATTATAGACAGATTTAGGTTAAGTCACAAGGTTCTTAGCATTAAGGCCATCAAGTCAGATTGCAACCTGTTTCATAAGACAATAACAAAGGAAACAGCATTAGAAACCGTACAAACCCCATAAAAAAATATTAAAAAGAAAAAAAGAAAGCCAATTCAAATATTCAAGTTTTCAAAATCTATATTCTCAGAGATTCAAAAATAAACAAAAAGCCAATACCCTAAAAAATCCCATCTAGCTTTCTAAGTAACCCTTTTACATACAAACTCAGAAGAAACAAAAACCCAATAACCCATAACAAATAGACAAACCCAAACCCCAAAACAACCCATTAATCCTCTAAGAAACCTTTAAACAAACAGCTTGCCTACATACATTCAATAATCATACAGACGTAAGAGGAAAAATTAAAGTCCATAGCTCATCTGGATTAATCCAGCACCATTCAAAACAAAAAACATCAACCAAGAAGAAAATTCGATGAAAAACATCAATTGGGTAATCACAATTATATGGGAAGTGCAGTACAAAATCTCAACCACAAATGAAAAGAAAAATGGCAACAACTTAAAAAACAAAATTCCTATCTCAAAACCAATCCACCCACAATACCCAAACCAAATTACATTTAATGCACAATAAAAAAAGAGACCAGAAAAAACATTACTGGTAGCGGCTCCAGCCATCTCTTAGGGGAAGAATAAAACTATAAATCAAGTCAATTGAAATACCAAAACATAGCATGACAAGTTCGATTTACACTTTTTCCCTACAATGCATTTTTCTCATGCAAAAAGACACAAAGAGACTACAAAAGGATACAATGGTTAAATGTTTATAAAGTGTGAGAATAATGTCATTTGAAAATTTTATTGCCCCGGTAGGAAATTTTTTTTATGTGAACATGTAAAATCAACCTAAGTGCGTCATTTAGAATGCATAAACATAGGGACAAGTAAGAACATATAATATATGAATGCACGGGCACGGGCACGGGCATGTGAGGTGCATGAACATGCGAGCATAGAATATAATCTATCCTAAGTGATGACAAATGAATATATTGATATATGAGAATATGACCATATATAGTCTACCCAAGCATGTGATTACATGGCAATGGTTAGGAAACTAAATTGCAATTTTTCCAAAGCATAGAATAACATGTCAGCCCTTAGCTTAAACCCTAAAGCATAATCATCTAAGCATGTGAGCATAGAATATAATTACCCCTAAGTGAGAAAATATGATATATGAATGCATGGACATGTGAGGTGCATAGAATATAATCTATCCTAAGTGATGACAAATGAACACATGGATATGTAAGTAAGGGACCACATATAGTCTACCTTATCAGATGACATGTGAAATGCATGGGCATTTGAGCAATTTATACTAGAAAATAACATTAAAGAGTATAGCTAAGCATGTGATTGCATGGCATTGGCTAGGAAAGTAAATTACATTCTTGAATTAAATACAACCAACCTCATTCCAAAGCATAGCATAATAAGTTCAATTTGCACTTTTTCCCTTCAACGCATTTTTCTCATGCAAAAAGACACAAAGAGACAACAAAGGGATGCAATGGTTAAATGCTTACAAAGAGTGAGAAAAATATCATTTGACAATTTTATTGTCCTGGTAGAAAATCTTTTTTATGTGAATATGTACAATCAACCTAAGGGCTGTAGAATGCATAAACATAGGGGCAAGTGAGAACATATGATATATGAATGCAAAGGCATGTGAGGTGCACGAACATGTGAGCATAGAATATAATCTATCCTAAGTGATGACAAATGAATGTATGGATATGTGAGCATGTGACCACATATAATCTACCCTATGAGATGACATATGAAATGCATCGGCATGTGAGAAATTTATGATAGAAAATAACTTTAAAAAGTACACATAAGCATGACAATATATACGAATGTAAATTTCATTCTTGAATTAAATACAACCAACCTCATTCGAAAGTGTATCATAACATGTTCATTTGCAGTTTTTTCCTTCAACGTATTTTTCTCATGTAAAAAGACACAAAGATACAATATAGGGATGCTATGGTTAAATGTTTATAAACTGTGAGAAGAATGTGATTTGAAAATTTTTTTTTTCTTGTGGGAAATCTTTTTTATGTGGACATGTACAAGCAACCTACATGTAAAATGCATAAACATAGGGGCAAGGAAGAACGAATGATACATAAATGCATGAGCATGTGAGGTGCATGAACATTTGAGCATAGAATATAATCAATCCTAAGTGATGACAAATGAATCCAAGGATATGTGAGAATGTGAGGTGACAAGTGAAATGCATGGGCATTTAAGTAATTTATGCTAGAAAATAACATTAAAGAGTATAGCTAAGCATGTGATTGCATGACAACGGCTAGGAAAGTAAATTGCACTCTTTAATTAAATACAACTAACCTAATTCCAAAGCATAGCATAACAAGTTCGATTAGCACTTTTTCCTTTCAACGCATTTTTCTCAAACAAAGAGACATATAGAGACAACAAAGGGATATAAAGGTTAATTGCTCACAAATGGATATTTTTAGAATTTGACATTTGACAAATTTTAGAAGCATGTGAACATGTACAATCAACCTAAGGGATGACAAGTAGAATGCATAAACATATGGGCAAGTGAGAACCTATGATATACGAATGCATTGGTATGTAAATTGACTGGATATATGGATCTAAAACACTAAACCCTAACATCTTAAACCCCAAACGTTGAACCCTATACCCTAAAGCATGAAACCTAAAACCCTAAACCCTAAAGCATGGTCACGTGAGCACATGAGCATATAATATAATCAGTCCTAAATGAGAACATATAATATATGAAAGGATGGGCTTGTGAGGTGCATGAACATGTGATCTATCCTAAGTGATTGCAAATGGACGCATGAATATGGGAGAATGTGAGCACATATAGTCTACCCAATGAGATGACATGTGAAATGAATGGGCAAGTTAGCAATTTATGCTAGAAAATAAAATTAAATAGTTTAGCTATGCATGTGATTGCGTGGCACAAGCTAGGAAAGTAAATTGCATTATTGAATTAAATACAACCAACCTCATTCAAACCATAGCATAACAAGTTCAGTTTGTACCTACCAAAAACAAAAGTTTAGTTTGCACTTTTTCCCTTCAACATATTTTTCTCAAGCAAAAAGACACAAAGAGACAACAAATGGATACAATGGTTAAATGTTTATAAAGTGTGAGAAGTGTGTCATTTGACAAATTTATTTTCTTGTAGGAAATCCTTTTTATTTGAACATGTACAATCAACATAAGGTCCAACATGTAGAATGCATAAACATAGGGACTAAGAAGACTGTATGATATATGAATGCATGAGCATGTGAGGTGTTTGAACATGTGACAATAACATATAATTTATACTATGTGATGACAAATGAATACATAGATATGCCAGCATGTGACCACATATAGTCTACCCTATTAGATGACATGTGAAATGTACAGGCAATTGAGATTGTAGGGCAATGGCTAGAAGTGTGGGCCCCACACGTGAGGACGCATGTGCTCATAAGGGGGGTGAACCATACTTCACCATGAGACTCATTTCCTTGACAACAGAAACATGGAAGATTAAAAAAAATTAAATATTACATATATCAGAAGGTCTACTGAACAACAAAAGATTTTTACAAGGGATACTCAATGTGAATTAGATGGTAATTAAGCAAAATTCTTGAAGCCTCTTCTTTACAAGGGCATAGGGCCATGGCTTATGAAGGAGAAAACATCTAGTTAACCAAATTTTCTTGTCATGTGTAACACATTTTTTCCCTGGTGGGATTGAGTGACAAGAACTCTATTCATCAAACCTAAAGGCAATAACTTTGTCTCCATAAGTGCATGGAAAGATTTTCAACATAGTTTGTCGTTTAATCAATGTCAAAAATCGATATTGATTTTTAAAACATACTTTTTTAGAGATTAAGTATGTAACCCATTTACTTAATAAACCTATGAATTTGTGTATCATACTGTTTTAGATATTAAGTATGTAACTCATATACTTAATAAAACCTATGAATTTTTGTATGGGTATAAAGTCTTTTCTTTTTTGGCTAACAAGGTGTCCAAAACTCACGAGCACATAACCAATTCCCAAATATGTACAACCTCTCATGCACTAATGGATAAAGATGAACTCGAGACTTTATGGTGAGAAATCATGAGTTCAAGGAACCTGTAGACCCACCCTATGGAGTTGTATGAGTATAATGCCAAGATTGTCTGACTTTCTAAACCCAAGGTCCCAAAGTAGAGTTTGAGTTGGACCAAATAGATGTCCAAAACCACACTTTGGCAGCAAAGAGTACAAAATTAAAAGTTCAACCAAAACTTTCTTGTTGTTGCCATTAAAAGACTTTATTTTCTTTTTTGCACATGTTCAAATCTTTTGAAATAAAAAATAATCTTATTTCTCATTAGTGATCAAATTCATATGATAAGAAACCAATTAAGGGGTACCATCTACAACACCTAAACATATATATATATATTTTTTTTAATAGGGAAATTTATTTAAACAGAAATTATGATTTTATCACACCAATAGGCGCCCATTTGGGCTGCCTTATAAAGGCAACTTATTGCTCATTTTTCCTACTATTTGTGGATCCCACGTGAGTCACTTACTTATTTTATTTAACTTATACCTTTTATCTATAGTACTTTCAACAAAAGGTTTTCAGCAAAAACGAGATAAACTGCTTCCAAACAGACACTTAAATCAGGTGCAAAACCAAGAGTTAATAATTTGAATACCTTGTTAAGTGCTTCACTCTGCGTTGCACCTTGCTTTGAACCAAAACTAGCAGCAACCAATGCTTGAAGCAGTATTTCTGTCCATGTTAGAGGGTTTAGAGCTCTCTTCCAAAACTCTAGAGAAACTTTTTGGTTTTCAGCCTGCCAAAATCAACAATAAAAGTACACAAGTATGAAAACCTTCCATTTAGTTTTATTTTAATAAAAGAATTAAGAAATAATCCCTTGAGAATTAAGCAAAACTCCACATTGTACTACCATAAAATACCTCCAAATTCCAAAATCTATTGAATCAACATCATAGAGAAATTCATTAAAAAAGAAAGAGAACATGGAACTTTAAGAAGTGTTTGGAGGGGCTGCTAATAGTCAGGATACATATTTATAAAGAATATTCTTAGAAAGGCAAAAACATTAGGCCCTTTATCATGTTTTTAGAGTGTGAGGCTTTTTATGTAATCTGAGCAATGAACTCTTCTATTATGAGTCATTCTCATATTACCATTACTTCATTATTCAACTTGCTAAGATCTATATATTTCTATCTGAGAAGAAGGGCAATCCAATTGTCACATAGGTTGGTTGTCACCCAATTTTTTCTAGTGGTAAGTTACACATGCACCCTATAAGATTACAGCGATGGTCACACTTATCTACAATAATGATTTTGAAAACAACCTCAACCGCACGTTCATCTTTGAACCAAAAAAAAAAAAAAAGCATCCTCTGGCTAAAGACCAAACTCAAATTGCAAAGCAGTTTCTAGAAACTATAACACGACAACGAAAAATATTTTGCCAGAGCCCCAAAAGCATGTAATCACCTAATGTATTGTGTGTATAACAGTGGAGAATGCATCCGCGGTAGTACATGGACTGTAGTAAATTAGATTTGGATTTATCAATAATATGTGAAAGATATAAACTATTCATATAAGATAAAAAGAAGAACCATAAATTCAAGTCCTCCATTATTATTTTTATATTAAACGGTAAAAAATTATGATAGCACACCACAACTTTTTATGTACTGCTAGAGTATCAGTCCACATTAATGGGCAAATTTTCAGAACCCAAACACTATATGGCAAAATACATAACCAAACTATATCTATCATGTTGCTTTCCACTTATGCCTCTACTGCATTGCAATGCCCTTGTGCAAATAGATTTTATATATTTTGGTATACTTCCATAAATCTGTCTACCAGAAGAAAGAGACAACTCAAACATGTCTTCTTTTTTTTCCCTATGGTGTATATTGATAAAAAAAAGTAGACATTTGATGAAAGGAATTAAGAAAACTACAAATTTTTAGTTGCAAGCAGACTTCTAATCACATTCATAGTAAGTATGGTATATCTAAGACCTATAAGATAAAATCTGCAAAATATAAAGAACAAAGAGGCATTAAAAAAATTTAAAAATTAAAAAGAAGAGACCTACCCAAATTCTTTTTTTTTTTTTGATAAGTGAAGAGACCTACCCAAACTCATCACGAACCAACTACCAAATCCTCATCTTCTTTCTTCGTGGGCTCGGAAAGCTACCACCCACCCACACACACATGCACAGATAAAAAGTCAAAAAGTTCACGTGAAAATTAGTAAAGACAATGTAATGAGAGTGGCCAGGATAAAAAAAGTAGGGCATGACAACTTTCAGAAAATGGCAAGTAAAAATCTTTCTCAAGTACCTTAATCCTTTTGCCTGACTTTGGTTTTCTTGGAAAGATGGATGAGATTTTTTAGGATCTAAACAAGGAAAGACATTATGAGCAAAATGTTATTATAGAACCAAATAGTGCAAGGCAAATTAAGATCGTGTGAGAGAGAATGGGAGAATAAAATAAAATCTAACATGGTAATGAATGCCCAAAAGGCTGCTATATCAGTCTCCCATTACCTTATATAACATTTCATTGTTAGGTAACTAATTTGTTAGAAAATTTCAAAAGAAAACAAAACCCCATACATAGGAAATATAGACACACCCCTAAATAACATCCAAGCATCAATGTTTGTGGAAAGTGGACGTAAATATCAAGGAAAGAAAAGATAATAAATTTAACCACCCCACAAGGAAGGCATTTGAGGAAAAGCAATGAAGTTCCCCAAACACATTTTAGAAGGAACCAACAAACACCTAAAGACAAATCATATTATGCAGCCAAATTGATTCCCCCACTCACCAGAATTGCAAATCCAAATTGTACATCCTAGTTAATGGTGCATTTATCGTGTAGATAAAGATTTCCCATGTTATTAGATTATGAAGCCGCAGACCATAGCCAAATCATATCATTACTTCGACACATTAAACTTTCAGCAATATATTATTGTAGTACTAAATGATCTCAACAAGCCCAGCAAAAAAAATTGAAAAAAAAAAGTACCTGAAGAATGTCCAAGCACATATTTCCATAGACATCCACATTGGGAATGAAGCAGCTGGTTCCAAACTTGACCTTTAGGGGCTTAAATGGGTTGTCATTCGAAAATGAAAACCCCTCTTAGTTTTTAAATAACAACTAGTCTAGTAGTCTCTCATTTTAATTCAAGCTTGGGATCCCATAAAAGGCCATAGATAAACTAGGGCTCTATCTGTATCATATGATATACAAGGATCTTATGAGAATTGGGTAGTTCCTTAGAAAGGCCTAAAGCTTTGTGGCTCTTGATTCTGCATAGATTTTTTTTAGGCCTTTGGTTCACTGGGGTCACATGGAGCCCTTGGGCCTTCTTGGTTTATCTAGTCTATCCAATTCAACTATCCTTAAAAAACTGCCAACAATGTCAACAAAATTATAAGGTAAAATAAGACATGTCTTAACATTAATTTTTCAAAGAGGATAGAAGCAGCAAATAATTGTCAACCAACTCTGCAAAGCCCTCCAAAAGCAAGATAGTTCATTCTAATAAATCATTATTGAGATGTGGCATCACAGAATCACAATTTACCAAAGAATGGATATTTCTTAAGTGAAAGCAATATAAACAAGACAATATGCATACCTGTTGCATATCAAATCCACAATTATCTGCAAAACACAGTAGGAAAATCACTATTTCCAATTAACATCAATTATTTAGACTATTAGACAGAATGAATAGTCTACCAAGAAAATGTAGGACCAAACGCATCAAGCAAACCCTTCAGCACTTGTTCCAAACGCATCATAATTTGGTCCATTTGAACCAGATGCTTCCATATCAGTAACCCTTCACAGAAAAAGTGGGGACAAAACAATTTACAACCAGGATTTACATTGTAAAAATCCAGAATGCAAAACTATGCTTTGATACATTATGTTTGAACTGGTAGTAAACTTGCACCAAAACATAAACCACAGTTGAAATGTTCAAAATAGAAGCTCTTAATAGAAAAGGTAATATTTATAAATAAATAAATAAATAAATAAAAAGAATGACAAAAGCTGCATCAATAGCTTACACACAAAGCTAACTGCTCAAAGCAACAGAAAACATGGTGACCTTTCTTTCACTTTGATAGAATTTTAATTTTTATCAAGTAACGAATAGCAAAATATATAATGATCCAAAGGGCATATATTCATGTGGACTGGAAATAGGAGCCTAAAATAATGAAATGAAAGAAAGTAACCAAAGATTGGACAGTGAACAATAACAACAACAAAAAATAAAAGCATAGCCTTAAGATTCTTATGTACAATTTTTCAAATCCTCACTTTTCACCAAATAAGCTATAAATCCTAAATAGACACAGCACAGACGCAATCCAAAAATTTCAGAATCAGCTATAAATCCTAAACAGACTAATCAAGGCAGGCCACATGTATTCAAATTTATCATTGCGCTTCATTTTTGCATTTATTTCATTTAAGTAATCAAGCATTGTCCATGAACCTTAGCAAAAAGCAACCAATTAGTTCTAAAATAAACATTGACAGCAAAGAGCACATAATTTTTTTATTTTTATGAAAAAAAGACATTCAAATATTGGGTTATGTTTTATTATAAAAGAAACATTATAAAAATGAACATATTTGAACTAAAACCCAAACTGAAAATGAGAAGCAAAATGTGGTAAAACAAGGAATAAAGTTAATACAATAGTAATCAAATCCAAACTACCAAATCTTCACTTACCGGAATCAAATTGTGAGTTCAAATTTATTTTTGAAAAACCTTATGTTCTTTCCCCATAACAAAAGAAAAGCCCATCTCATTATAGATAAATTTAGGTTAAGTCACAAGGTTCTTACCATTAAGGCCATCAAGTCAGATTGTAACCTGTTTCATGAGACAATAACAAAGGAAACAGCATTAGAAAACCCTACAAACCCCATAAAAATAAAATAAAAAGCCAATTCAAACATCCATCTTTTCAAAATCTATATTCTCAGATATTCAAAAAAAAAAAAAAAAAGTCAATACCCTTAAAAACCCCATCTAGCTTTCTAAGTAACCCTTTTACATACAAACTCAGAAACAAAAACCCAATAACCCATAACATATGGACAAATCCTGACCCCAAAACAACCCATTAATCCACTAAGAAACCTTTCAACAAACAGCTTGCCTACATACATTCAATAATCATCAACATATAATTAAAAATAAAAATAAAAACCCAAATTCTTGACAAACCCAAATCAACCTTTTGAGAACAGACTGTGTATCAACGGTCAGGAGGGTTTGGTCGCCATATGTACAAAAAGAACATTCTTTGAGAACAAAAAAATGGGCTTTGTATAGAAGCACCGGTGAAGAAGAAAGAGAAGAAGCAGCTGAGGAAGAAAGAATGAGAAAAGAGATAAGAGAAGAGAGAGAAAGAAAGAGAGAAAAGGGGGAAGGAAAAAGAGCCGTTGGGTGTTGTGGCTGGCTATGATGTTTAAATAACTAGTGCAGGGGCTTAGCTGGGCTGGGCTTTTTTTTTTGAATTTTGAATAAAGGGGTCCGAAATAAAAAATAAAAACTAATGGGCCGGATGGCATAACCGTGCCCAACCTTCTCCTTTTCTGCTGTTTGGTTTTGGGTTTGTATAGCAGGTGATGTGAAAATAAGTGCTAAGTTTAGACGGAGATTCTAGCATTTTACTCATTTTTTAAAAAAAAATTTGGCAATATACCCCTATTTTCAAACTATATAGGGGCGTGCCCCTGTTTCGAAACTCAGTTTTATCAAAATCGAGTTATACCCAATCAAACTATTAAAAAAAAAAAAAAAAGGCCACTATAGGGCTTAAAAATGCCACTATAGGGCTCCCTGAACTTGGTATAGGGCAATCACACTTAGGAAAAAAAAAATTGTTGGAAAACGCCACTATAGGGCTTAAAAATGTCACTGTAGGGCTCCTTGAGTATGGGGCGATCACACTTATAAAAAAAAATTGCAGGAAAATGCCACTATAGGGCTCCCTGAACCTGGAATGGAGCGATCACACAAAAAAAAAAATTTTGCATGGAACTCGAGTTCTATGCAATTTTTTTTTTTTTTTTTTAAGTTTGATCGAGCATAACCCGATTTTCTACAAATCGAGTATTTAATTGAAACTCGATTATAATGTAATCGAGTATCGAAATAGGGGCACACCCCTATATAGTTTGAAAACAGGGGCATATTGCCTAATTTTTTTTTTTAAATGGGTAAAATGCCAGAATCTCCAAGTTTAGACATGCTTTCATGGTATAATTGTTATTCCTATTGCTTAACCTTGTTTATAATTTCATTTTATCATCTCGTTTCTTTTATCATCGTTGGTCTCATTATATAATTTAGCTTTAGGCCACCATGCCATTAAATTTACCACTTATTTGAATTGATGTAATGAATTCGGTTAATAATTTGAGTGATGATAGGTTGTTTAGAAAATACCCTAAGCTATCATTAGGATTATTTAATTTGTACTTTGTGTTAATAATGATGATGGGTTGTTTAGACCCCAAAAATACAGGTTAATTAATTTTTTGTGGTCAAGTTATTAAGTATACCAATTATGCAAACCTTCTGGTTGTGCATGGAAGCAAGGGGACAACCCAACATAAAGGGAGAGTAGATGATGAAGATACAAGAACGGAACGAATGGATGACTCTCATCATTCATTACTTAAAAGAAGGTCAACTCCCAAAAGACAAGAACGAAGCATGAAAGGTACATATCAGAGCTGCTTGTTTAGTCCTTATTGACGACCCCCTCTACAGACAAGGATACTCTCTCCCTTATCTTCGTTGTGTCAACAAGGAAGAAGCCAACTACGTACTTTGAGAGATACACAAAAGGGTCTATGGCAACCACACAGGAGCTAGCTCTTTGGCAGGAAAAGCACTTAGAGCAGGATATTACTAGCCAAAGCTACAAAATGATGCATATGACCTTGTCAAAGCATGTGACCAGTGCCAATGCTTCGCAAACGTCTAAACGAAACCAAGTGAGCCAATGATGCCAATAACCACTCCGTCACCTTTCGCCCAATGGGGGATCAACATAATGGGACCACTTCATATAGGAAGGAAGCAGTACAAGTTCCTCATCATCGCAATCAACTACTTCACAAAGTGGGTCGAAGCCGAGCCAACAGTGACAATCATATCAGACAATGGGAAGCAGTTCAACAACCCCAAGTTTCAAAAATTTTGCCTAGATTTAGGCATCAAAAACCTCTACTCTTCTCCAAAACACCCTCAAGCTAACGGTTAAACAGAAGTGACAAACAAAAGTCTGCTCAAAATTATCAAAACTCGGCTTGAAGAGCTGCCTAATGTTCTATGGGCATATAGGACAACCACAAGAGTGTCAACCGAAGAAATACCATTCAAACTAACATTTGGAATTGAAGCCATCATACTAGTGGAGATAGGATTGACGAACATTTGGGTCAAAGCATACGAAGAGCAGAGTAACCACCAAGAACTCAACAATAATTTGGATTTGATCGACGAGGTGAAAGACGAAGCTTTGAAGCGGATGGAAAAATACAGGGCAGCAATGGCCAGATACTACAACAAGAAGGTGAAGGTGAGAAGATTCAACGTAGGTGATCTCGTCCTTAGGAAGGTCTCACAAGCAACAAAGGACTCATCCCAAGGGAAGTTAGGCCCAACATGGAAAGAGCCCTACCAAGTCATTCACCACTCCAGAGAAGGATCATACTACCCGAAGACCTTGGACGGCCAAGAACTACCTCATCCATGGAACATAGAATACTTAAAGAGATACTACCAGTAAGAACAATCCCCAAGTATTCCAAAATATTTATAGTATTTACTTTTTTTTTTCTTTTTCCTTTTATTGTTATCTGCTTTACATAAACAAAGGAATGTTTTATCCCTCTATCAATAAAACATACATAGAAGTACTATTCAGGAATTATATGTACCAGATTCTTACATTACGAACCATTGGACAAATCGTCATTAATACATGATGTTGAAAAGTATTAATACGTATTAATAAATACCACTCATGCATGAAATAAAGTTATTAATACGTAACAAAATTGTCATTCATATATGACTTAAAATAAAATTATTAATACATAACAAAATCGTCATTCATACATGACTTAAAATAAAATTATTAATACATAACAAAACCATCATTCATACATGACTTAGAATAAAGTTATTAATACATAATGAAATCATCATTCATAAATGACTTAAAATAATGTTATTAATACATAACAAAATCTTCATTCATATATGACTTAAAATAATGTTATTAATACATAACAAAATTGTCATTCATACATGACTTAAAGTTATTAATACATAACAAAATCGTCATTCATACATGACTTAAAATAATGTTATTAATACATAATAAGATCATCATTCATCTGTGGCCAAAAATAATGTTATCAATACATAACAAAAAGTGTCATTCATACATGACCTACAGACAATGTTGTTAAAACTTCATTCATACATGACTCAGAAGAATGTTGTTAGAAAATAACAACATCATCACTCATACGTGACCTAAAAGAGAAGATGAAAATATATGACCTATTCATGCAACTTGGAAATGGCTTCAGTAACATTTGAAATGACAAAAAAATTCATAAATAGTGCGCTCAAAATAGATGAGCTCAAGAGGTTGTTCAAAAGGATGTTAAAAAGGAAAAAAAAAAAAAAAAAAAAAAAAAAGGAAAAAGGCAAGCAGATGTGCTCAAAACAACAAGCGCCAAGAGAAAGGGGATATAATGTCTTTGCCTTGCAAAAATAATGAAAATCCTCAAGGAAGACTAGGGAGGCTCTCAACTACATCTAGTATAACCCCGCCCTCCGTCACCACTCCAAAAGGATAATCCTCCAGAAGTCCTTCCATGGCAACCTCAAAAGGACGATCCTCCAAAACTTCCTTCTCCACCTCTTCCATGTTGAGTTGAGATAAGTCCATCTCAGGATATAATTAAAAATAAAAATAAAAAAACTCAAATTCTTGACAAACCCAAATCAACCTTTTGAGAATAGACTGTGTATCAACGGTCAAGAGGGTTTGGTCGCCATATGTATAAAAAGACCATTCTTTGAGAACAAAAAAAGGGCTTTGTACAAAAGCACTAGTGAAGAAGAAAGAGAAGAAGCAGTGGAGGAAGAAAGAAAGAGAAAAGAGAGAAAAGAAAGAGATGAAAGGGGGAAAGGAAAAACGTTTTCGGACATGATCGATCTCATTATTTGAAAAAGAAAAAAAAATATGGTGGAATGGCGTAATAGAGCCAACCATGTAAACAGTCAAGCAATATTATGCTAAAAAGCACTGAACTCAATTGGCTAACTGTGCTTCATCATTAGAATTCGATGATGGTGGAGCAGCGTTGAAGAAAGCAGCAGTTGGATCTTTGCTGAAAGCAACATAGCGAATAGGATTGTTACGCGAAGTAACATGGCTAGTAGTAGGGCTAGAGCTTGGACTAGAGCCTGAAGCAGCATCACCAGAAGTAAGGCCAAAGCTTCGACCGGAGTTCGAAGCAGCATGGCCAATAGTAGGATTGGAGCTTGTACCAAAGTCCGAAGTAGCATGGCAACCAGAGCATGTACTGGAGCCCAAAGCAGCTTGGCCAGTAATAGGATCAGAGCATGTACCAGAGCCTAAAGCATGACCGGTAGAAGGATCGGAGTTTGGACCGAAGCATGTAGTAGCATGAACAGTAATAGGATTGGAGTTTTGAACGGAACCCGAAGTAGCATGGCAAGCGGAGCCTGTACTAGAGCCCAAAGTAGCATGTTCAGTAGTAGGATTGGAGTGTCTACCGGAGCCCAATCCTATTACTGTTCATGCTATTGCAGGCTCCGGTCCAAACTCCGATCCCTCTACCGGCCATGCTTTAGGCTCTAGTAGACGCTTCGATCCTACAACTGACCATGCTGCTTTGGGCTCTGGTACAGGATCCGTTGCCATGCTACTTCGGGCTCCAATCAAAACTTTGATTTTATTATTGTCCATGCTGCTGCAAGCTCCAGTCCAAACTCTAATCCTTCTACCGGCCATGCTTTGGGCTTTGGTGGACGCTCTGATCCTACTACTAATCATGTTGCTTTGGGCTTCGGTACAGGCTCCAATTTCCAAGCTACTTCGGGCTCTAGTCAAAACTTCAATCCTATTACTATCCATGCTACTGCGGGCTCCAGTCCAAACTTTGATCCTTCTATCTACCATGCTTTGGGCTTTGGTACGCATTCCGATCCTACTACTAGAAAAGCTGCTTTAGGCTCCGATACAGGCTCCGGTTGCCATGCTACTTCAGACTTCGGTACAGGCTCCAATCCTACTGCTAGCCATGCTACTTCAAACTCTAATCTAAGCTCTAGCCCTACTACTGGTCATGCTTCTTTGGGCTCCAGTCCAAGCTCCAGCCCTACTACTAGCCATGCTGCTTCGTGCAACAATCCTACTCACCATGCTACTTCCAGCAAAGAACCAACTGTTGCTTTCTTCAATGCTACTCCATCATCATCAGATTCTGATGATGAAACGCAATTAGCCAATTGAGTTCAGTGCTATTCAGTGCAATATTGCCTGACCATTTACATGCTTGGCTCTATTGCACCATTCCATCTTAGTTTTTTTTTTTTTTTTTTTTTTTTTTTTTTTTTTTTTTTTTTTTCAAATAACCAAATCAATCATGTCTGAAAACGTTTTCATGGTATTGTATTGGTTATCTGATATATTGTATCAAGATTGAAACATTATATGATATTTTATTGGTTATCTGATATATATATATATAGTATAATTGTTATTACTACTGCTTACACTTGTTTATAATTTCATTTTGTCATCTCGTTTCTTTTATCATTGTTGGTCTCATTATATAATTTAGCTTTAGGCCACCATGCCATTAAATTTAGCACTTATTTGAATTGATTTAATGAATTTGGTTAATAATTCAAGTGATGATGTGTTGTTTAGACCCCAAAAACACAGGTTAATTAATTTTTTTGTAGTCAAGTTGTTAAGTATAACAATTATGCAAGCCTTTTGGTCAAGTAGTAGAATTTTGAAGTACTAGATGAAACTTTAAAAATCCTTTGGCCATTATTAGTGAGCAAATGGTTAAACTTCAAAACATCTTTGGTTGTTATCAGTTGCTCAAGTTATTAATTTTTTAAAGGTCAAGTACCACCAATGATTTATTTCTTTCAAATTTATTGCTTTTTTACAGTACACCTATAAATGACAACACAAATTATTTCCCCCCTGTATTCAAGACCAGGGCCACTTAGCCTTTCTCCATGTGAACTGACAAATCTCACAATTCCTATCTAGGAAATATTCTTGATCGCTTCCTTCGAATTGTAGGTGTTTGTCTTTGTCTGATCTAATTACCGAACAACATTGAATTTAGTGGTCACGTATCGAAGCATCCTCCCTATATGTTGGGTTATTATACCTAGGGTGTTGGATGTATGACACATTTTATATGAAAAATAAAACTAGTATTATCCCTCAAGTATTAGAAAAATATAACAAAATAAAAGATACAAATAACTATTTGATATATCAAAAATGAAAATCTACATTTTGTTTGTATCATTAGATTCATCTATGATTATTTTTGTACTAAGTCTCAGACTTTTAATATTGTTTTTCTTTTTTGCTAAACTTTAATATTAGATCTTGAGTAAGCCAATTGCCAAAATCTCATATAAAACACAGTTATAATGCATACGTTTTTTGCATTTTTTTCTTCTTAGCAGAGATTATAAATTTTTTATAGGATTTGTTTGTTTTATCAGTAAAAAGTTATTTTTATTTTTATTGTGCTAGGGGGCCACATGGCACTTCTACAAACTAGTTAACCACTTAACTTTTGGGTTTTTAAAGACAAGTTTTCAATTTTTGGTGGGGGGAGTGAGTATGAAATTTTCAAAATGTTGGGGGATGGGTGTCGATACCATATTTTGTCCGACCCTGATTCACACGTCAAAACAAAGACCAGAAAAATTAAAAAATTAAAAAGGGGGTGCCAAATCATGAATTTCAAAGCCAAAAAGGGTAAAAATAAGTACAACATGTTTGAATGGTGAATCAAAAAGTCACAACTTTGAAA
Source organism: Quercus wislizeni (assembly GCA_023055345.1). NCBI lineage: Eukaryota > Viridiplantae > Streptophyta > Magnoliopsida > Fagales > Fagaceae > Quercus > Quercus wislizeni. The sequence continues at coordinate 48,961,809 of JALGQJ010000002.1, forward strand.
AATCCATTTTACAGCAATTAAGACCAAAACCTTAACTAGGTATGGTCAAAAGGTAGACTTTTTGATCCGACCATTGGATCATGTTGAATTTTAGACCGTCTCATAGGGCATATTTTTCCCTACGAAAAAATAGTTTACGGGCCAAAATCAGAACTAAAACGGATAGGATATCACAAAAATACTAAAAACCGTAATAAAATCTTCACTGTTTTTTTCAGAAAAAACTGGCAGTTTTTTACCCGACTTCACTCAATAAATTGTACCGATTGGGAAAGAACTGGAATGATCGGGCTTGACCATCTTGAAGAAAAAGGTCTTAGCTATTTTTCATCCAAAGGACTCGATGATATCTGCTTTGGATTGGAATATATGAATTTATCAAGAAAAAATGTCCAGAATTTTTCAACTTTGCATCACCTTCCTTCTAAGTGTGATATCTCGACAACCATAGCTCCAAATCAAACAAGGCCAAGACCGTTGGAAACTAGACATTTAGATAATTCTGTGTATATAAAATTCAAAGAAAATAGAGCTCAGAAAGGCCTCCAAACAGCCGCGTGAATATCGGGCCAGAAATCAGGAAAATACGAAAAAATGGCTGATGAAGTGCCAAAAGTGGGAGGCTAGCATTGGTGTATCAGGATACACCAATGTTAGCCGCCCCTTGCTATGGGCGGCTAGCACTAGTGTATCCTGATACACTAATGCCAGCCCCCCCTTTTCCACCTTCACCTATAAATACCCCCATTTTTTAGAAAAAAAATATGTATAGAGTTTTAGGGAGAAAAATAGTGGAAAAAAATAGAGAAATGGAGAAGAAAAGTGAGGAAAAGTTAGAAAAAGTGAGGAAATTCTATTAAAAAAAAAAAGCCATAGAGAATCCAAAAAAAAAAAATCTCTCTCTCCTCTCTCTTTCTAGGAAACCCTACACCAAAAAGCCTTATCCTTTTTTTTTTTTTTTTTTTTTTTTGGTAATCTTTGTGGGCAAGGCTATAGGGATGGGTTAGTTCCTTAATAACTAAACCATCCCACCCCTTTTATTATATTGTAATCATCATTTCCATATATATAAAATCATTTCTTTTTTGCTTGTTGTTCATAGTTGCTTTATTTTTACCATGTTCTTGTACATATTGTGTATATATCTATCTCTTTATTTCAATGTTCATATTATTGTTGTTGGTTTATATTATTGTGTTGGTATCCCTACATTGGCATTGGACCATCTCCTGGACTATGTATGGGAAGTACCCATAGGGGGAAGAAATCTCATCCCCCCTAGGCATCTAGGGATTTTGTCATGTCATCCTGTGTACTTTCAAGTAATCTTCATCCCCTTTTATTTTATGTCATCCCATTTAATTTCTTGCATATCCCCTCTCCCCCTTTATTTTATTGCACTCATATATATATATATAGACACTAAAAAAAAAGGATTTTATATCATCTCTCTTAAATGGTTTTTAAATCTCCATTAGAGCACAAAATTAGTATGTCTCATAAGAATGGTGATGGCTTAGAACCCTCATTTCTTTATGTTGTAGAATCCATAAGGCTTGAAAGAAATTAAAATCTATTTAAAAGAGAAACAAAAAAAGAATCAATATTTACAATATTCCAAACTCTTTACTTTTATGTCATTTAAATTCCAAATTCTTTACTTTTATACCATTTAAATTTCTATCTCTTTATTTTCCTTGCAATTTATTTTCTGGACTTTATTTTTGTTGTTCATTTACATTCCTCATTAATAATGTGCCATAAAATAAATATGCTTGAGCAAAATATTTCTACTACACACTATTCTAAGAAAATGTTTTTTCTAAAATCTTTTCCAACCTCTTTCTCTAAAGATAAAGTCTTTTTCAAAAAATGATTTTTTTTTTTAATGTCTTCTTAAAAGTTTTCAAAACCAAAAACTTTTTCTTTGTTTTTGTTTTTGTTTTTTTCTCAAAATAAATAAATAAATAAATCTGTTTTTTTTGGGGGGGGGGGGGTGAAACCCGAAATTTATTTTAAAAACAAAAATCTGTTTCTTCAAAACTTTTTTTAAAAATAAAACCGTTTTTTAAAAAACTTTTTTTTTTAAATCTGGATATTATAAAACTAATATAAAATCTTTTTTCATTAAATAAAAAAAAAACTGTTTTCTTAATAAATAAATAAAATATTTTCTAAAAACTGTTTTCAAAATCAAAAATCTGCTTTTCTTAAAAAAAACTGTTTTAAAGAATAAAAATCTGTTTTTCCCAAAACTGTTTTTTTTAGAAATATAAAACTGTTTTCAAATAAATATCAGTTTTCCCGAAACTGTTTTTTATAAAACTGTTTTTTTTTTTTTTATTTAAGAAGAAATATAAAACTGTTTTTCAAAATAAAAATCTGTTTTCAAAACCGAAAATCTTTTTTTTTTAAATCTTTTTTTTTTTTGTGCAGAAACTGTCTTTAAAAACAAAATTCTATTTTCAAAAAAATAATATAAACCAAAATCTGTTTTTTCATGGGAAACCCAAAACCTTAAAAAAAAAAGTGATAACAAAAATGTTTTCAAAAACGTTTTTCCAAAGTGTTTTCAAAAAGGCTTTTTTTAATAAATGTTTTCAAAAGTGCTTTTCAAAATATGTCAAGAATTTTATTTTATTTTATTTCAAAAAAACGTTTTAAAAGGGGGGGGGGGGGGGGGGATGATTCTTCAATGATACATGTTTTCCAAAAAAAAAAAAAACTTTTTTCACTTTAAAGAAAATTGTTTTTTTTTAATAGTTTTTTTCCAAAAAAAAAATGTTTTCTTTGTTATTCCTAAGAAAACCGAAAGAAATGTTTTCCAAGATAAATGTTCTTTACCACGTTGGATTTTCCTTTAAAAAAATGTTTCTTTTTTCCTCAAAACCTCACAATAAATCTTTTCTAAGAAAAAAAAGTGCTTTTCCAAGATAATAAAAGTTAATGTTGTAACTTTTTATTTCCATGTCTTTTCTTGGAATAATTGTAGTTTTTAGATTTATGTTCATGGCTCATTCTCGTGAGTCTTTGAACACCTTATAAGCTTACATTGTCCCTAACATTTCTTGGCACTAATGAGTTTCTTTTTGTCATTTTTTTTTTTTTTTTGCATGAATAAAATGAAAAAATGATGGATGACAACAGGGTGCTACTCTTCCAACTCTTTTCTTATGTTGTGTTTGTTTTATATAGTATTTAATATTCACATTCTAGCTATGTAGTAAATAAATACTAACACATTATTGTATTATATACTTGTATGCTCTCTCACATGATACTTTTATATATATATATATATATATATATATATATATATATCTTACATGTTTTGATTGTATTTATTTTGTTGGAGTTAATATTCACATGCTAGCTATACGTAAATATTTACTCACATGTATACATATGTATATTGTTTGCAAAAACCTTTAAAAAAAATTCCAAGTATTCTATTTTGTCATAAAAAGTTAATGTTTGAAGTAAATTAAAATAAAGTACTATCTTTGAATAGGTGTTGTGGAGTACCTAACATCTTCTTCACATGTAACCAAATTTCTGAGTCCAAGATCATTAGTTCAAAGACTTTTGGTTTACCTTAATTAATGAACCTTTAAAATTTGGTTTAATTAATTAGGTAACTTAAAATAAATTAGACATCTAGGTAACCAATCACAACTAATACAAAACCAATGGTTGGTGGTGAATCCTAAAATAATAAAAAAATAAAAAGGGACTCACATACACACATCCCACCCTAGAGATACAATCACACAAGAGTCATGTCACCAAGGACCCAATGTGCGAAAAAACTCGGTAAAAAAAAAGAATGGGCATCCACAATGGGATCCTGATTTTCTTCAAAGTGTGTATTCATGAAGTATTTTCAAGCCTCCTCTATGAAGAAAATCAGGGTTACGTTCGATCCCTCTCACCCACTTGAAGAAAAGCATACAAACTTTGTATTATTACTCCACATTAAGCAACACCTAATAATCAACCATAACTATTTCAAGTTTTTAACCATTAACATAAATCGTTAGATATGGTGGTTGAGAAAGAGGTATGGGTTTTTTCCGCCTAAATATTTTGTAAGATTTCTTATTTTCCTAGCGTAGAAAATTTTAAATTTTTTAGTCAATGCATTCTTTCCAAACATAATTACTTTCCCAAATTTGAGAAGAAATTTCCAATTTTTAAGTCCGAATCAGATGAATTCCTTCACTTACAAATCTAAATCAATCAAATATAGGGTCCATTCACCATTCAAAGTTATTGGCAGATATTAAAGGATAATTTGTAATGAACTGAAATTCATTCTCACCAACACTAAGAGTCTTATAGTTCAACTGATTGTGGTTGAAACCTCTTAGTCTTTTCAAGACATCCAGAGTTCAAATTTTCAATTTCCTACTATAACCATTGAATTATAAAAAATAAAATAAATAAATAAATAAAGGAAGAGGGGGGAATCTCACCAATAATAATTCAATAGCCACCAAAGATCTGCTGCCATGCTACATGCAACCATTGTCAATTTTGGCGAAACTAAATAACATAAGCTAGACTTTTTTTTTTCCTTTTTTTCTTTTTTTTTGAGGTGGAAATCATGATATATTAATCATCAAATTGTAATTGGATTACAACAAAGGGGAAAAAAAAAGTAATGACTGGGCCACTACATCAAATCTAACTAAATTAGCGATGACACAATAGGGGGAGAACTCCCTTCCAAATATGCATTGATTCGCAGCGTCTAGCATATTGAGCAAGCTCATATGCTACCCTGTTGTAGTCCCTTTTCAGATACTGAAAGCAGCTGCTAACAAAAGTGCCTCGAGCAAAGCTAGATCCCTTGAATGATGTGGCCAAATTCATTGCCAATAGAGCTATCATTGATGGCCTGGATGACCAAGAGAGCATCAGCTTCTAGTTGATGAAATTTCTGTTAGGAAAACTAATTAAAGTCATATGCGCAATTATTAAATTGTAGTGAATTTGTGATTTATTTTGTTAAGTTGAAAGATAAGGCTGTGAAAATTGGGGCCCAAGACTTTGTGACCCATCACTTATGGCTATTTCTAATTGTTTCCAAATAATAACTAAGGATATGTTTGGTAACTATTTTTCCCATTATTTTCTGTTTCCAAAAACAATTTTTTATTTTTTAAACTAAAAAACTTGTTTGGCAACCCAAAATGGACAAAAAATAAAAACTGTTCTTAAAGAATAAATTATATATAGAAAAAGAATAAATTAATCAAGTAACTCATAAACAAACTCTAAGCTTTTTTTTTTTTTTATAAAAACCAAGCTTGAACATGTAATACTAATGATAAACTCGAGTTCAGTTTATGTTCGAAGTAAAATTAATAAACAAACTTAAAATTTTAATACTTGACTTGATTAGACTCATTTATGCCCACTATGATCATAATCATACAATGTCTCGATAACGACTAAGAATATTTAATATCTATTCTTTCAACTCTAAAATGCTCTTTTTGTTTCTTATCTATAAGTTGACAGTTGGAGTATAAATTTACTTTTTGACTAGAGTTTCACACAGTTGCGAGTATTTAGTTTAACTGTTCGTTAAGTTTTTCAGCTGTTTAAAGTTTAAATTGTTTCTTATGAATCCCATCACTTAAAAGTTTTTCCCCAAAATCTTAAGCTCACCTTGTTGGCGTTTTCATGCCACTTAAAAAATAAGCCTTTTTTTTTTCTTTTTTTTCAAGCCTAATTTGTTTCTAAACCACTTTCACTAAATAAGCAAATCAGTAAATTATTAATTTAATTTAATAAATTAAATTATCAATTCATAGACTTATTAGATTAATTATTAATCTTCTTTGACTTTCCTAAAATATTTATATAAAATAAAAATAAAAATAGTAGCAGCCACAGGAGTGAGTCTGTGGGTAGGGCCGTGTAGGATATACATACATATATATTCATACATGTACATATATATAATATATATATAATATATATATAATATATATAGGCCCTTAAATCATCCAAGGGACATGCTCAGGTGACAAGTGAGTGACGAATAAAGGACCAAATTTTTCATCAATAAATAAAGGACCCGATTTTTATTTTTATTTTATTAATATTTTGATAAAGATAGACTCGAATCTTGATACACCACAAAGATTTGAACTCAACATAAGCATCAAAGCCACAAAGGTAACGAGTTCTAATTAGCTCAACTAATAAAATTTTTAATAGTTTAATAAGAGATTTATAATTCAAAACGTACTCCAAAAATTGATTAGAGTTTTGATCTAATGACAAAAAGTTATCATAAAAAACGGACGCCACAAATTAAAACTCTCAAAATAAAAATAAGGACAAAAAGCCACGGGTATAAACACGTACTTACTATTTTCCCCCCTAATTTGCAACTCACATTATATGCATCACATGTGCAACCTGACCTGTGTAGATATCCATCTTATTTTTTCCCCCTTGTATTAATAATTGACGTCCATCTTTACTCTTTCGCAGTATTACAGTTAGAAAGGCCACATTCTAAAATGAGTTTGTGCTCTCACTTCTTCTCTACCAAAATTTACGTAGGTGGTGTATTCTCTACAGACACTCATTTGTGGCTACATTCGGCCTGCCTACTGAGTCTACAAATAAATAAAATAACGCAAACAGAATAATTATTGCAAAGCGTTGCATTACCTAGAAAAACCTCAGTAATCACAGATAATAGCTCACTAAAACATCAAGTACCCTTTCATTACACCAAATACCAAATACTATTCTGAAAGTCCCATGATCAACTAAAACTCTAACCGCAAGATCCCCACAGCATAGTCAACTCCAGAAAAATCCCATACATAGAAAGGGTCTCTCAATAAACTTAACTTGTTATTGTCAGGAAAAAAAATAATAAAAACCCCAAACCATTTATATAAATAAATAGAAGAATTCAACTCCACCAAGCAAACAGCTGCTGCACAATAAATGTTGTTCTTTTCCCCTTTTCTTTATAGTTTTGGAAGCTGGCTTACATTTCTCACAAGCTTCAATAAAAAACCCAAACCACAAGAAAACCTGAAATCAACAAAAGCAGGACATTATCAGCTTCATCCAATGTCAATTGGCGAATTTAGAAGGTCAAGGATTATCCTTTGAAGTAGATTCTTACCGCAAGTTTAAAAAGGAACTGCCACCCGTCAAGCCACAATATTGTTTTTAAATTATTTAGTGCAGCATGAGCAGGTGTTTGTCATATATAACTGCATGAACAGAGACAGAGAGAGAGGGAAGTTAAAACAGAGACAAATAATAAGCTAATAACTGCATGTGCAAACTAAAGAGTAGATACAAAGAAATGGTGGGATTCCGAGATGTTATGGACCTACTAAGCACCAAAACTAAAACTTGACGAAGGCATACAGGTTCCAGAGATTGATTAATGCTTTTAATCACATGATAATCAACCCTGTAATATAGGTCTTTTCCTAAGACTGAATCATATGGGGTGTTTGGCAAACCACAAAACCACACAATCAAAGTACAAGAAAACTGGTTTTAGTTGTTTTTAGTTTGGTAACTTTTTCATTAAAAAACTGGTTCAAAACGGGACCAGATATGTTCTCATATAAATAACCAATTTTAACTTTGGTTCTTTCAAATATATTCCATCCAAAATCATATTTTTAAAAAGACAAAATTTAGCTACAAAATTAGTTGTAGCCTAAAACTACAACTTCCTTTAAAAGCATTAATGTTACAACATATTTTAAAAATCTAACCTTGTATGTTTTTTACGCTCTTAATACAAATGTCAAATTTTGTACCAATTAAATATTATTTACTATATGATCTATTAGTTTATATTTTATACATAATTTAAAAATACAAAAACTTGCAATTTAAACAATTTATTAATGACATAATTATTGATCTTTAATTTTTTAGAAATTTCGCTAGCATAGATGATATAAAAAGAAAATGTAATCCAAGAGAGGATTTGTCAAAATTCACATCCAATAAAAATGTATTGAGTAAGGTTGTAGCCTTAAGCTACAACTAATTTTGTAACCAAACTTTGTCCTTTTTAAAATTTGATGCTTTCACATACAAATTCCTATCATAAACTAATTTTAAATTTGACATTTTCATATGCTGCGCGTTAACTAAAACTGATTCTGACCAGATTCTAAACAAACAAGAAAAAATTAAACCAGTGAGTTCAATTTGTATAAGAACTAAACCAGTCCTGTAGTTTGCCAAGTACTCACATAAATTACTAATAGGTTTTCCGAATGAGGGTGAGTATACTGCAAAGATAAATTTGAGATCTCACATTTTGTGTTAAATTGCAGAAAGACAGTGTAACAGATTGAAGGGGGGAAAATATCAGAATACCAGGTCAGAAAACATTTAAAATTATTCTTTTATCCCTGTGAACATAAAAGGTAAAATTTGAGAAATAAAAAATACATGGAAAGAAATATATTAATCAGAGCAAGATTATTTATCTAAATCTCATGGAACATATTCATAAAAAATAAAAATTTTGAAACCCAAAATACATAAAAGATAAATATATTAATTGGAGCAAGATTAATTACCTAAAATATCATGAAACCTATTGCGGCCCAAAGTGCTCCAGAACAAAAGCTGGAGATCACAAAGGGCCTGGAGGAAGGCCTGCAGCACCAAGCAATCACAACTCAGAATTTTGTGACACCCAGACAACACAAAGTTTAATTGGGCGGTATTAAACCTTTATCTGCTTATTAGAACAGGATCCATATCTAAGTACTTCACTGTCCAAAGTTCATCTCTGAATATCTGCATGGATAGAAAAAGGCAAATATAAACAATCACACAAGGCAGAAGTATATAGCACAAGGAATCAAGTCCTATCCACCACCACCCTATCCAGGGTGGGTAAGTCTGGACAACTTGACAAGCCTCAAAAAATTTATTCCAAACTCAAAAAAAAGAATTTCAACTTGCCTGCGGGGCTTATTTTGTCGCTGCCCAAATTCATCGCTTGCAAGTTCTGCAGGAAAAGTGAAAACATGTTCCTTTTAAGTACAGGATTATAACAAATAATAAAGTGGTGTGTTAAAGAAAGTCACACAAAAGCACAAGACTACAAATTAAGGATCGTATCTTACCAGGTCTCTGTGAAGGCTTCCATTCATTATTGGGCTTGTTCAAATTGTTTTCTTTGCTACAAAGGAACCAAAAAATATGAAGATTAGGACAATGCAATGTTGTTGGAATAACCGCATCAGTCAATAGTAGCATAATCAAACTATCAACATTCACCATATGACTAGGAGGAGAATTTTGCGTTTACAATGACGTGTAATGATCACATGCCAAACAAATAGACAAGACAAAGTCATACTATTGAGCATATCTCCACTAAACGATTTAAGTCATACTATGGAAGATGGTTATATAAGAGTGTCTTGAAGTTGAAGCAAGCATTTAAACAAAAGGACTGAAGTCAAAATAATGCTTCACTAGACACCAAAATAACCAGATTAAGCAAAACAAAGCAATTCATCAGATCATTGTAAAATATCAAACTCATGGAAAACATTCTACCAACCTTGAGGCACCCACGGAAGATGTCTGTCCTGAAGGGCGAGCATGATAAGCACCGTCAACAATATATGGTGAACAATATGTAGCCCCCAAAGCTCCTGCTGCACCTGCCAAAACCGGTAGCCTGAAGAACAAAATGATCATTACTAATCCTTTAAAAATAAACAAAACAAAAGAGACAACTGGACTGATGCAGTAGAAAGGAATTAATTTCTCATTCAAACTTTCATCCCCAAAGAAATTTTAATAGCAGGCAGTCAAGGTCAGAAGAAAAACAAGACAAATACAGATGAAATGAAACTGCACATTTACAACAAAAAGATTACTAACCATGTCATCTCAGAATTTCCCAAACCAAGTTGTGGTTGAGCAACATAACCAGGGAACGCCATGCCAACAGCAGGAACTCCAACACCACCAGGATGCTGGCCTCCAAATTGCATTACTGCAAGTACAACCAGATAAGAACAAGAATAGATAAATAACTAAAACTCACAAAAGTTTGATAGAAGGATGAAAACAAAAACTATACTGGTATTCCATCAAATTTGCAATAAAATAGAGCTAGATAAACAATTCAAGATACCAAAGCTGTTCCCAAAGACCTAATGAGGAAAAAAAGAACAATGCGTAGATAAAATGAATTTGGTTGCTAGTAGGAATTAAATAATTTATTTGTATATTTAATCAACTTAGTGAGAGAGAGAAGGAGGGGGGGGGGAGAGAGAGAGAGAAGAAGATAAATAGCACTAGTTCATTACTAAGCTGCACAAAAAGTAAACTTCAAAGACTTTTAAGTGTCCTGTAAATAGCAATCCAAAAATGAACATTCTGTGTATGCAACGTTTCAGATATTTTCCCTTATTTGTAATTTTCTTCTTAATAATTGAAAGTGAGATCCAAGAAACCTCACCTGGCAAAAAGGCTGGAGTTCCAGGGAAGTTTTGATCTCCATGACCAACTGTCATGTTCCCAGTAGCTCCCATAACCTGAACCCCACCGTACATAAAAGATCCCCTTCCAGCACCTTGAGTATTGGCTTTTCCCTTTCCAACCAATGCACTTTTAGATTTATTTGACTCTGAAGGAGATTCGGCTTCTCCAGATTCGTTAGAATTTATCGAAAGAGCTGTTTTTGGTGGGGAGGAAGATTGAGAACCACTACCAGGCCGCTGGCTTGACTGCTGTGCAGGAGGTTGACCTCTACTTTGTGCAGGACCTTTCTGAACAGAATGGAGTTGTGTTGAAGAAGAAACTCTATTGACTTGATTATGAGGTGGGCCCGGTTGATAATTCATTTGTCCTGGGATAGATAAACCCCTTCCCTGAGCCCTGATTGGAGGAGATTGTGTAGTATTGACTAATGAGGATCCAGAAAGTGGCATTTGCATATTAGACAAAGGTTTCCCAGCACCAGTGTTGATGGAATCATCAATGTAAAGCTTGTCCATGCCAACAGATTCAGCTATATTCTTCCCCCGCAGCAATGAATTGGTTTGTTGGACAGAACTGTCATCCATCACAGCTGGGTGAAGACCTCTGTAGGAACTACCTGCTTGACCATCCCTTTTCTGCGTCAGTGCGATGTCTTTATTGGAAGAGCCTGAAGGGTAAAATGGAGGAGAAGCAGAGTTCAAGCTTGAGAACACTTGTCTCCTCTCAGGAACAGGATCAGATTCCACATTTGAGGTGGATGTGAAAGCTCTCCCAGAGTTAGTATGGGAAGTTCTCTCAAGAGGCTTCCCAGATCTGAAACATCAGCAAACAGTACATTTTAAGCCTAACCTGATGAATATAGGGGAAATTTTTTTACTGAAAGCCATTAAGCTCAAAGTTTAAACTCACTGTCTGTTTTCAGTTTGAGGTGCCTGACTTCTGTTTCTATAGGTAGGTTCATAGCGTCTGGGCCCTCTCCCCCTCACACCCTTAGGTGCCTGGCTCTGATTATTATTGTTAAATGCTTTAGACCTATTCCCTCTTGGATAACCTCGATCAGTACCTCGACTTTTACCGCGGCCTCGATAATGACCCTTGGAATTTCTCCGACCCTGAAATTATAATAATGTTTATGCATCAGAAAGGCAAATGAAAGAGAGAAAGAGAGGGAAAAGTTCCTATATAAAAATAAATAAATAAAAAGGTGGGAACAGTTAAAACAATAATCATCACACAGATTGCACATATCTAAAACCATCACCTCGTCATAATGCCTTTCCTGCAAATTCATCTCCTCAAACTTGTCATGCCCCCATTTACGATCATCTTTGGACTCCCACAGCCTCCTTCCACCATGTGTCCTCCTAAACAAAGCAAAAATCAGGTTAAAAAAAGGATTATACAGTGTGCTCAATTTGCTTAGCTGTTTGAGAAAGGTGATTTTTTTAAAAACACAAATTTTAAAGCGTGCATTTTTTGGAAAAGCAGTTTTTGAAGTTACAGTTAAGTTCTTTGCAAAAACTGTTAAAAAGTGTTGTTTTTGTCAACCCGTCAGGGTGAAGTCTAGTGGTTGCAGACTTGGGATGAACTAAAGTCTCAAACATCCTCGGTTTGAACCCCGCTAGGAGCTTATCTGTATTACCTGACACAGTTCTGGCAAGTGGGGTCATGTATCCATGGATTAATCCCCAGGGGTGGGTCCAAAGGGCCCTGCCTTGGTGAGGTTTTGCGTCATAAATAACAGTTTTTTTTCTATCAACAGATAGTTGGATAACATTGGTATTAAACGAAAAGGTGAAAAAAATAAAAAGAAGATGAATACTTGAGATTTGACAGTAGGTGTGATAGATGAGCAACTATGAGGGCAGCAGTGATGTGAGAGAACAGATGAGATAAGTGTGAGTAAGGGGAGGGTGTTTGTCTGATATTTTGGTCATTAAGACAAAAATTGAGGGTAATTTAGGTATTGAGAACCCAAAAGAGGCAAAAACTTGATTTGAGGTTTAAAATTGGCATTCTAAAAACACAACTGGTATGTGCAGATTCTAAAAGCTGTTTTCAGCATTTTTTAAAAACACAACTCCATCAAAAAATTTTAAGCCAAACAGACACAGTCTTGTGTTTTTGACGAAAACAGGAGTTTGCCCCCAAGAAATAGCAGGGCCAAACAGACACTTCAATACAGAGAAATAATAGATAATAAACCATATGAAATGGAAAGCAACATATAACAAAGAAGAGATCCTTATGAGGAAGTGAAGTTGAAAATTGCATTGAAAATTTTACATCCAAAATAACAAAAACAAATGTTACAGCAGTAAAATTTTGTAATAAGAAACAAAATATTAGTGCATGAGAACTGTAGAGTAGAGTCTCACTTTGATCTGTCAAACACCACTGGTTAAAAGGACTTTATAGTTTATACTAAAGTACACTGTAAACACAAAGAAGCACCTCAAAAACAAAGTCATGGCCAAAGGGAAAAGGGAGCGCCTAGCTCACCCAGAATATACAACTGAATTTAAGTTCATGTCCTACAGTCAAGCTATAATTGCGATTGGTGTTGTTTAGCATTACTGAAAAGTGTGGCACCCAAAACCCTCAAAACTACACCTCATTCATAAAATTAATCTACACATAATTCACCCCACAACAAATCTAGCAGCATTAAACTCCAAAAGATAATGCAAATTATAGCTACATTCTAAACAAATTCCACATATTATAAATAACGGGTACCTGGGTCGACCACCAGCATTGTCCCTAAATCGATCATCGTGCATATAGAAAGCCCCGGCAGTGGGTACCGCAAAGGGCTCATTCTCCTTCTTCTCCTCTACCTCTCCCTCCTCATCTTCCTCCCCATCCTGACCCTCCGCTTGCCCCTCTGCCGATTCATCCACTGCCCGCCTTTCCTCACCGTGCACTTTGCTTTGATTCACCACAGCAACCGCCGAATTCTCAACCCCAACACGTGCCTCTCCTTCACCACCACCGCCAACTCTTTCCTCATACACCCCCACTTCTTCTTCCTCAACAAGTCCTTCATCTTCCTCTTCCGCTAATTCCTCTTCCTCTAATAACTCTTCTTCGTCCAATTCTTCTTCGTCGTCATCATACTCTGCAACCCCGCCCTGACCGTCTGATTCATCGGAATGAATCACAGCCCTTGGATCCACCCTCGTCTTCTCTCTCCCCTCTTCTTCAGCTTCCTCATCATCACTCGCTTCTCTCCTCCGCATCGACAACGATCGCTTCACATCCTCTGGATCGCTCTCATACTCCAACTCGTCTTCACCCGCCGAAGCCATCAATTCCCCCCTAAAAAAAATTCAAAACCCTAAACCCCCAAACTGTCTCGAGAACCAAACGCCAATCCAAAGACAGCAATTCCACTCAATCAAGCCCACAAAACCCAAACTCCCTCCGCCGCCAACCGCCAATTTTAAAAATCCACAACCAAAAACACAGAATAATAAATCAATCTCAGTCAATCCGAACCAGCAAAAAAAAGCCCTAAAAACGCAAACTTTCTCGGGAGCCAAACACCAATTGAAGAAAACCTTGGGCAAATCGGAACCCTAGACACCCAAAATCGAGAATAATTAGGGTTTTATATATATAATTGGGATCTCAGGGGTAGCGTTTACGAAACCCTAGAATTTTGAGAGAGAGAGAGAGAGAGAGAGAGAGAGAGAGAGAGAGAATTTGGGATTTTTTGATTTGTGTCGTCAGCAATTGAATAAGAAAAGACTTGTACAAGGAAAGGTAGAGATTTTAGGAGGGAGGAATTATCATGTTTGATTGAGGGTGTTTTGGGGAATTGAATTTTGGGAAGAGGGATCTGGGAGTTTGTGATTGGTCAGCTTAGCTATCTTGTTTTAGTTAGATTCTAACACGTCACTTGGAGAGAGTAAGAGAGAGAGAGAGAGGGGCTTAAAACAGTCACATGTGGGGGTCAGTGTAGATGAATCTTTTAAAATCCTGTACAATTGTCCAATCATTTTACGCCACGTTGGCTTCTAAAAAAGAGGAGTCCTGGAACCGAAGCATCACGCATGGCATCATCAGGATTTGTCCTCTGTTGGTCCTCCCACCGTAGGAAATAACAACCTCAAGGTGCGTCGGTATATATCGATCTCAAAGTCTTAATTCCACATCCATATTGTTGGGCACAAAAGTAAACAACAATAATTCTAATATGTTAAGTGGAGTGCCTTGCAAGAAGTCTCGAATTGGGTCACACTTGCAGTTTAAGAGTTGTTTAATTTGAGTCGTGCGCTTCATAAAAATACTGTGTTACAACAGCACCTAGAGGTGTCATTTTGCGGGTTCAAGTGGATTGGATCAATAATCACACGCGTGAGACCCTTTTTTGTTCATCAAAAATTAATAATAATAATGATAAGTTTGTGATATTTACTTCCTATTTCGAAGAATCAAGAATTCTAAACCAAATTCATAAAAAAAAATAAAAAACAATTCTAAACCAAATGAAAGTTTAGAGCATTCACATTAGTCCGTGTATAATAGAAAAAAATAAGTAAATTTTACACAATTTTGCCTAAAAATGACTTATTTCAATCCATGTATAATTGTGTAAATTTACAAGTTTGCTACCGTAATTTCTGTAACCGTAAAAATTTACACTGGCGCTATTCATTTTGTTTTTAGTTGTTTATTCTTTCTTTACGTATCTTGAAGATGAAAAAAAAAAGGATAATGGTTGTTGTGTGTAAAGAAAGAGAA
Source organism: Quercus wislizeni (assembly GCA_023055345.1). Taxonomy (NCBI): domain Eukaryota; kingdom Viridiplantae; phylum Streptophyta; class Magnoliopsida; order Fagales; family Fagaceae; genus Quercus; species Quercus wislizeni. Next base: position 48,977,082 of record JALGQJ010000002.1, read on the forward strand.
ACAATTTTAAAAAAATCAAGAAAAATTGATATTTTAATAAAATATGGTATAAAATAAATAATCTAATATGAAGTGTTTTGGAAAATAAGTATATAAAATAAAAGAATAGATTTTTATACTAAAATAGATAATAATTTTTGGACGACCTTATTGCATAATCATATAATATTATATGAAAAGTGTTTCTAAATTAAAAATTATTTTTGAGTGTGTGATGTCTAAAGTCAAAGGCACTCTTTGAAAATAAGTACAAAGATTGTGATTTTTCAAAGAGTAAGATTTAAGTACAGTACTTAAATGTTATTCATTAGGTTCCCCTCTTAAGATTCTGTCATGTGGTTTTTTTTATAGAATGAAAGTGTATTTTTTAATTAAGTAGACATATAGCAGAATCTTAAAACGGGAAACTAAGGAACAACACCTAAACTATTGTATATAAGTTTTGTCCTTTTCCAAAAGCACATTTTATTTAATCCACGAAATCCTTTTTTTTCCCAAAACATTATCTATCAATAATTCATCTCTCTCTCTCTCTCTCTCTCTCTCTCTCTCTATATATATATATATATATATATATATAAAATAAAAATCAACTTATTTGTTCTTATCAATTTCTTTAGATAAAATAATAATAAGTGTTTTAAACAAAACATGTAACATGCATCTAAATTTTAGTTGATAGAGACAACAACTTATTTGTTTTTATCAATTTTTTTTAAAATAAAATAACAATAAGTGTTTTAACAAACATGCAACATGCAACATGCATCTAAGTATCAAAACAACAACTTATTTTTTGCTTATCAATTTATTTAAATAAAGCAAAAATAAGTGTTTGGATAAAGTTTATTTAAAAAATTGGTTATAACCTTAAACTACAACCTTACTCAATATCTTTTTATTGGTGATGAATTTTGACAAATCCACCATTGGATTACATATTCTTCTTATATCCTTCATGCTTGTAAAATTTCTAGAAAATTAAAGATCAATAGTTATGTCATCAATAAATTGTTTAAATTGCAAGATTTTATAGTTTAAAATTATGCATAAAATATAAGATTATAAATCATATAGTAAATAATATTCAATTTATACAAAATTTGACATGTATATTAAAAGTGTAAAGAACATGCAATTCAATGATTAGATTTTCAAAATATGTAATAATGTTTATTTTATTGAGTAAGGATGTAACTAAACTTTGTCCGAAGTGTTTTAACAAAATGTGCAACATGCATCTAAGTTTCAGAAATTTAAATCCTACTCCAACTAAAAATCTATTATCAATATTTCAAAACTTATATATATACACCAATGGTCTTTCCATAGAATTTCTCTCAATTGCAGCTCCAAGATTTTTTCCTAGGGGAGTTAGTAATGGCAGAGCTAGGAATTTGTCATTTGTCATGAGGGGCAGGTAAAAAATTAAATGATTAATCTTTTTTTCTATAGATACAACTTCCATATTATATACAATAATCTAAAATAATATTCTAAATACAATTTAGTATACAATACAACTATATTATACAATAGTCTAAAACCGTTATAAAATAGGTAAGATAACAACTATTGAATGCATAAACTAATATAATTAAGGCAAAAATCCAAAACTGACCCTCTAACTTTTAGCTTTTGTCATTTCAGTCCTATAACTTTTAGTTTTGTCATTTTAGTCCTCTAAGTTTCAATTTTTATCAATGTAGTATTTTGTTAGGTATCAGTTACTCCTCCCGTTAAATTTGGCATTTTTTTTTTATAATAATTTTTGTAATTAAAAGAAAATAAAAAAAATTGTAAAAAAAAAAAAATGTAAGGGGAACGACGTCCTTCCCCTGAAATCAAAACTGAAAAACAGATAAAGTCAATCTCAATCTCTCTCTCAGGATCAGTCTCTCTCTCTCTCAAATCCACCATCATATATATGCATAGTGCTTTAAAGCAGACAACCACCATCATATATTTCAACAAACCAACCCATAATGCACAAACAAACCCTAAAGCAAACACCACACCCTCACCAATCGACCACCCAATTAACAGTGAGCATCGGCCATGGGTCACACTCACTGATCGACCACCATCCCCATGATTGAGAGAGATCGAGAGACGAACAGAGAAAGAGAGATCAAGAGACAAACAGAGAGAGAGAGAGAGAGAGAGAGAGAGAGAGGTATTGAGTTGATCTGAGAGAGTAGTAGTAAGGGTGTTCGTGGTGGCTTTGACTTTGACTTTGGGTCACCGATCTTCCCTTTCACAAGCTAGTATGCTACAGAGAGAGCAGAGAACGGGGAGGCTAAGGATGAAGACTAAATAAGACCTTCCATGTTTTCTTTTTTCTTTTTCTTTTTTTTACAGCTTTTTTTTTAAAATTTTCTTTTAATTACAATTTTTTTTTTTTTAAAAGGGCCAAACTTAACGGTGGCAGTAACTAAGACCTAACAGAATACTACATTGATAAAAATTGAAACTTAAAGGACTAAAATGACAATACTAAAAGTTAGAGGACTGCAATGACAAAAGCTAAAAGTTAAAGGGTCAGTTTTGGATTTTTGTAATAATTAAATTACTAATCATACATTTTTGTCAAATTAATAATAACTTATTATATTTATATGTAATATCAATTATATAAAAATATATGATAAAGAAGGAGAAGACTAGTAACACACTTAGGAGCAGGACTATGAGTAAATGTGAAACTAAGAAAAAAAATGGTAACTAATATAAGTTTTTGCTTTTGAAGTGGATGACTTCTTAACCATACACATAAACATAGTCACTCTCTTGGAATTGGAGATGGAAAGAAAAACTAAGAAAAAAATAGAAGGGAGAAAGTGAGATAGAGAGAATGAGGAAAAAATTACGGATATATATACAGATTTGTTGGTTGTAACAATGATGTAATTTTTTTGTTAATGAAGAAGAAAATTGTAAGGAAAAACAATTTCATTTCATTGTCAACTGCAAAGTAAACCAAAATCCTAAAAAGAATATTCAGATTTTTTTTTAATGAAGGAGCAAATTTTTTGGAACTAACACAATATTTTCAAAAAAAAATCCACAACAAAATTTATGTGACCAATTGTTAAAGGTAGATAAAAAAATATTGTTAGTTGTGGGTTTAGATAAAAAGCAGTTACAACTTGCCTCATATTACAGTAAAAGTATTGTGAAATTAAAATTAAGATGATCATATTCAAACTTCAAGCTTATTTCAATTGGATTCAAACAAAATTTAGGATTAGGGTGTTCAAATTTTTATTCTAGGAGGTCAAAATGAAAAAATTTAAAAATTTTTATATATAAAAATTTTGTTTGGGCTAGGTCAGTGGGTTCATTTAAACCCCCTGGCCTTAATGTAAAGCTGCCCATGATCTCTCTTGCACGCTGCACCACAGCTTTTTTTTTTTTTCCCGAGTTGAGACTTATGCATATGTATTTATATTGGAAGAATATACATGTTTTATAGATTCATAGGAGTTGATAAATTATTAATTATTAATTATTAAATTAATTTTTTATTAATTGTTAGGGTATATTTCCTCTAATTAAGGGATAAAATTAACAATAGTTTAATTTATGTAAAACTTTATCATTTAAATTCTATTCAAACTAAAAGTTTATTATATATTGTTTTAACTTTCTTCCCTAGAAAAAAAATAATAAATAAATAAATTCTAAACTGAAATCTGAAATCTCACACAACGCCACATGCTTTTTTTCCCCTCAAGTTACATATTACATTTTATTAATTTTTAGGATATATTTCCTCAAATTAAGGGATAAGATTTAATTATAATTTAATTTAGCTAAAAATTTATTATCTAAGTTTTAGACATTTAAATCCTATTCTAACTAAAAATTTGTTATCAAAATTTCAAAACTTATAGATATTCGCCAATGGTCTTTCTATAGAATCCTTCATGTACCTCATGGTTTTTTTCTTTTTCTTTTTTTCAAGTTGCAACTTACACACATTTATTTGTATATGATAGTTTTGATTAAATAAATTCATCTTGCTTATTTTTATTTGTTTCTAAATTTTCAAGTATGGATATTATGTTAAAGGAAGTCCACTATAAAGAAGTAAAGCATGAGACACCCATTTAAGTTTTTGGTTTCTCTTATATAAGTTTTATTTTATTTTATTTTAATTTCTTGACTTCTGAACTATTTTGTGTGTTTTAGGTTTTGGTTGTTCTATGTATTTAGTTTGTAAGTATTTTGATTTTTTCAATTGACCATTGCTATGAAAAATTTGGTTTAAAACATGTCTTTCATGTGCTGTAGTACAATCTGATTCCAAGTTATTTTTACTTATTGATTGTTAAGACATTATCAATGTTTATCTATTTTATATTTTAAAATTTTGTATGTATTTTGTGTTAATTTCTGAGAATGCAGAATTCCTCCCATGTAAGCCTATCTATTCTTAACTTCTTTTTCATTTTTTAAAATATCAAAAATTTGGATTGTTTTTCATGTGTAATATTAATATATGTGTTCTTAAAGGCTAACACAACATAATTATAGACATTACTCAAGTTGTATAAGTTAGGGTGTTAACCATTTGAATAAAATCAACAGTAAAACAAATAATTTAAATATAAAAATAAGACTTAAAAATAAAATTTCTTTTAGGTGTTCAAATACAATTGATTTTTTAATCTTAAGTTTGGAATTAATTATTTTAGGATAAACTTATTTATCCAAGTATTAGAAAAGATTTAACAACTTGAGTTCAAATTGCCCTCTTCATTAATAAATAAGGACTTATAAAAAAATAATTAGAAAAGTTTTTATTGATAATTTTAATTAAAGATATTATATATAAGGAAAAATATACAAAATTATGCATTTTATATAACTATAACCATTCATTTAGTTAGAAACAAGTTCTAAAATTGTGTAATAATAACACATTTAGTTATTATTTTTCAAGAAAAATAAATAAAGAAAATTCATGATTAAAGTTGTGCAATACATGAGACTTTCACTAGTATATATATAAAACTAAAAATATTTAACTTTTGATTAACTTCATATATCTTTGCTGCATAAGTTATGCCTTCCCATTTTATACCTCAACACAAGTTTTGAGTTAATTTTTTATATTTACTAGTGTGCTTGGTTTTACTCAAAATTATAAGTCAATAAATCAAAATTATATTAATAATATTATATGAAAAATGTTTCTAAATTAAAAACTATTTCTGAGTGTGTGATATCTAAAGTCAATGCACTCTTTGAAAATAAGTACAAAGATAGTGATTTTTCCAAAATCACATTTTATTTACTTCATGAAATCCTTATTTTATTATTATTTTTTTTTTCAAAACGTTATCAATCAATACTTCATCTATATTGTATTCTATAATCCATCTATTTATATATAATTTATCTTTTTCTTTTATGGGCAATCTATATATTATATATAATTTATCAGTATCTATATCTATATATCTATTATCTCTAATTATATATAAAACTAAAAATATTTGACTTTTGATTAACTTCTTAAAACTTTGCCACATAAGTTATGCCTTCCAATTTTATACCCTAACACAATTTTTGAGCTAATTTTTTTATATTTACTAGCATGCATAGTTTTATCCAAAATTATAAGTCAATAAATCAAAATTATATTAACTAGTCGTTAACCCATGCGATGCACAAGATAGTTAAATAAAAATTAAAAGTATTTATTTTGCTTAAAGGTCTATGACTTGACTTAAAAAAAATGTATAACTTGAAAATGAATGAAAATAAGTAATTTTTTGTTCAATATAATGGTTTAGAAAAATTCTTTTTCTTTCATATCATTGGTTCCACATAATACATCCCGACGTATGCTATTCTATGGTGATGACTTCACACAATACTCAATTGCAATTGAATCTACTATCCACCACCAATCTAATCTATGTTATCTTGGTAGTAGATTTACAAATTGCATTCTTATATTCTCCATCATTTAAAAGGTAATTGAAGTAATGATTGTATATAATATATAAATTTTATTGTCTTACAATATAAAATTATTAAAATAATTAAAATAAAATGTAATGTTTCGGAAATTTTTTGAAATAGAATTTTAAATTTTTTAAAACTTAGTTAATAGAGTTTCTATTTTACCTAAAAGTGAACTATCACAATTAATGAGAATATTACCTTTTTTTGCAAAGAGAAGATAACTGTAGGCCCAATTTTTATTTTATAGCATAGAATGTTACAGTTAGGTCTGTACCATGTGTAAGATCCTAATACCTATCTATATGAGTTTTCTTTTCAATGATGCCATAAAGAATGGAGTTTAATTGAAGTCATTTAAGATCCAACGTATCCAATAATTTTAAAAAAAAAATGTAATTCAAAAGTCTTTTAATTGTAAATTTTTTTAATCATAAAATAGACTCTATCTAAACTCTAAAGGAAAACATTTGGAATGATCACATCATTGATACCACATCATGATAGTTGCAAATAGAAATACTATTATTCATGATTAATAGATAAACAATGAAACTGTGAATTAACAATTTAACAATTCAAATACCAAGTTTAAATTACAACAACACATATACAGAAGACTTCAAGTATTGGAACATACTTCTTCTGCCATTTTCATTATTCAATCAAAACCAAAGTTTCAAAAATAATTCAAATTCAATTAAACCCAATACATACATACACATGAATGTAAAGAATTCCAAAAATAAAAACAACAATCTCCAAAAGCCTCTGCCTAATACAATCACTATTTATTTTTATTTTTATTTTTTCAGATTGTGCGTTCTTTAGTTCTTTTCCTTTTATGTTTCATCAAACTTTTTCTAATTGACCAAAATATCTCTCATACATGTTAACATTAAACCTGATAAGAAAACCTTACATACCTTTTGTTTTGAAGGCACTCCAAGAACCAAAATCAATGCAAAAGACTGTACAGTAGAGTGGTGTTGGAAGAATAATCCAAAAAAAAAAAAAAAAACTATTTAAAATATAATATAGGAATGAAAAGTCTAGTTGAAATTGAAAAAATAGTCCCCAAAAAAAAAAAAAAAAACTATTTATAATATAATATAGGGTTATGGATTAAATTCCTAATCAAATTTGGTTAGGGTTATGGTTTCCTAATCAAATTTGGTTATATAACTTTTTTTTTTTTTTTTTTAAGGATGAATATGTTGGTAGAGTCCGTTTGATATAAAATTTAAATCCTATTGAAATTAAAAATGATACATATTTGTTGAGTCTCATTTGATATAATTATAGAGTTTAAATCTTATTGAAATTATAATTTTCTAATCAACATTAATATAAAAAAAAATTGAAAAAAAGAAGAGAAAGAAATCGTGATTGATAGATACAAGGAATTATGATAGATTTTTTTTTTTTAAATAAATGTTATCAGCATAGAAATTATCAAATTAATGGAGATATATTCCATTTTTTGGGATAGATTTATATTAATGGAGTTATTATATAATTTGTTAGGATTATCTAAAAATCCCCTGATTAGGTGATAATTTAGGTCTCCTTTAAGTATAATGGTTGTATGGCACCAAACAACTAAGTTTAATTTTAAGTTTAAATACTATTGAAATTATAATTTCTAATCAACATTAATATTAAAAAAATGAGAAAAAAGAAAGAGAGAAAGAAAATGTGATTGATAGATATAAGGAAATATGATAGAATTTAAAAAAAAAATGTAATTAACGTAGAAATTATCAAATTAATGGAGATATATTCCGATTTTTGGGATACATTAATATTAATGAAGTTATTATATAGTTTGTTAGAATTATCTAAATTTTTTTTGATTAGGTGATAATTTAGGTCTCCTTTAAGTATAGTGGTTGTATGGCACCAAACAACTAAGTTTAATTTTTTTTATAAAAGATATTTAATAAATTTTTTACAATTTGGTGCTATAAAATCGAAAGAATTAAATCAAATTAAAAAATATAAATAAAAAATGTTGATGTGGAAAATTGTGGAGAGGTTAACCAAAAGTTATAGACTTTGATTATATATATATATATATATATATATATATATAAATTAAATTAAATATCTTCATAATGAATGAGTAAAATGATAAAACTAAATTAATTTTAAGACATGTAATACATAAAACAGGGTGTGTAGTGTTTAAATTTTAATATATTAATAATTATAATAAATATTAAATTTTATTTTGAATTAATTTAAACTTTTGGCAATAAAATTAAGGTTGAAGTATAATTTTAAATTTATTGAAACTCAAAAAATAAATTTTTTCTTAGAATAAACTATCGGTAGTTGTATTTAATCAAGGATAAACTATATATCTTAATATTATCAACTAGAAAATTTATTTTAATAATTAATGAGAGGGTGTAAGAACTTGTCACCGAAAGAAGTTTTGCCACACGGTCCAATTATGTTTTTTAAGATTCAACTTTTATTATATATAGTATATAACAATTTGGGATCTCATATTATAAGTTCATCACACCATAATTTTTTCCTCTATTTGTCTCAAAAACATACCCGAATTTTTATTTTAATTTTTTTAAACCAATCAGAATGTTTTATTGATAGACCAACACAATATAATGTTTATAGACATTCATGTAGGATATATAGTCTCCTCAATCGAAATTTGGTCATCAGTGTGCAGCCACATACATTTTACGCTAAAGGCAATGCCGCTCGAATGCTGTCGTTGCTAATGCATTAGATTTCCCGTCTCCAAAAGCCTATCTACTATCTAACTCTTCTACGCATCAGTTGTGAGGTGCCCATATATTGATAGCTAGGTCTTCTTCTTTGCAACGTTGTGCTTGTAGAATATGGCTTGGTTCCCCTTCCAGAATGATGGCAAATTGTATACCTCTTGTATCACTGTAATGGCTAGTAATTTCTCTACATTTCTTCCCATAGCCTCACGTTTTCTTGAATAATAAGATTGCAGTTTATCATGTAAAGTTATGCATGATTGTTCTTTTTAGACTCATATTATGCAATTTAATTTATTATACTAAGGCTACGTTAATTTCAACTGAAAATATTTTATGGAAAAAAAAATTTTATTTTCCATTTTTCAGGTGTTTGGCCCAACTGAAAATAGTGGTCAAGTTGAAAATAATTTCAATTTGATAGGAAAATAATGCCTCAAAGAGTGTAAATTGGTTTATGTGCTCATATGGCGTAAAACAATTTACACCTCAACATAACTCAACCCAACCCACCTTTCTCTCCCCTTCACACAACCATCATTGTCCACTGTCTAGATCCAATCGATGTGTGAGAGACCAAAAGTTGTCATCTCTAAACCTACTATTGTCCATTATCCTGCTGAATTTCTCTCTCACCGATCTTCTTTCTTGGCCACAGTTGAGCGTTAAACCCATTGGTCTCATCCCTTCGCCAAGCTCATTGAACCCCTGATCATCCACAATCAAACCTAGATGATCAAACTAGAATCCCAGTCTCTCTCTGATTTTCCACCATGCCTATCTGTAATAAAACTAAAAAATGTTGGCTTCTCACACTGCTATTTAGTTTTCCTTTCACCAATTTGCAACAAAAATTCACAGGTTTCTTTTTTATTCTTTTTGTTTCTTTCATTTATTTTCTGTCTGATCTCTCCCTTGCTTACAAACCAATCCCATACTCAATGTGCATTTGCCACGAGTATTTTTTTATTTATTTAATTTTAATCTTATTTTGTGCATGTACAGTTTTTTTTTTTTTTTTTTAATTTTACTTTTTCAAGTACAAGTATACTTTACCTCATTAGCAACAAATAAGACTATAATTCCATTCAATATCTTTCTATTTGAAGTCTAACTTACGCATAAAGAACATGCAATTTGATATGTATGTTAAAAACATAACGCACATGCAATTCGAAGGTTAGATTTTCAAAATACTTAGTCATTTTAATTTTTTTAGTAGGAATTATAATCTTAGGCTACAACTAGGTTTCTAATTAAATTTTGTTTTAATTTAGTTTTTTTTTTCCATCTCTTTGTAAACTTAAACGATAATTTAGAAGAATAATTATTATTATTTTTTTTTTCTATTTAGAAATAGCTTATTTAGCTTTTTGTTATAAACATTTTGTTGAAAATATGCTAAAATATACTTGTACCTTAAAAAAAATGCGAAAAAAGTGAGATTTTAAAAAGTTGTATATAAAAACTAAAAACTAAAAGTTAAACATGCTCTTAATCTCTCATTATGTTCAGTAGTGTCTTTTAAATGAGATGACACATTCTATTCATAAAAAATCATATCCATAAAATGGACTCTCCATTAAAATGTGAAATGAAAATGATCCGAATCATCCTTGGCATAAAAGTCAAACTGGATGTACATCAACGAAGTTGATGAAATATATGGCCTGTTTGGTAACGTCGTTTGAATAACAATTTTCGTTATTTAAACAACACAACATGTATTTTTACAATACTTTTTTATTTATACATATTTTTACAATACTTAAATAACGTTACTAGAATAATATTACTGAACGGGTCCTAATCTCTCTTTTATATATAAAGCTAGAGGTCACAAGCTAAATCTAAACGTGGAATACTCCTAGAGAATGCATTTCCTGGATTAAAATTCTGCAACTCAGCTGTTGGGTTTCAATTCACATCCCTCTCTCTCTCTCTCTTCGAGTGACTCGCCATCATTTACCTACCATTGACTTTCGGTGATGCCATTATTAACACTTAGTAATTGCCTGGCCCAAGGCCCAAAAGGTTGTGTGAGCTTTGAGCAACGTTTGTAGCTCCAGTCACGAGCACCTAAAAAAGATGTAGAAATGGAGTTTCATTTCACATAAAGAAAAGTATCACAAGTGAATTTGAAAACAATCACAAGGTAATGATTTTTTTAATTTATTATTAGAACAAGGTAATGATATTTTAATTACGGAGCAAGTTGGTCCAATAATCAATTATCCCCCTTTCACATATGCCACTTACTAATAAAAAAAGACTGAAAAAGCAAAAGAAAAATCTCAAACTAATTATATATCATAAAATGTGCATGTATTATTTATTCATTTATCTTTTTGCCAAGTACAATTCTAGTGTTATAGAATTGATTCAGAAAAAAAAAAGAAAAAAAGAAAAGAAAAGAAAAATAAAGTATTATGGTATTGGATAAACACACATTTGTTATTATACAGGTGGGACACCAGTGTTTATTTCCATATCATGACCAACATGTTTCTTCCCCTTTTTCATCAACTTTTATATTTTATTTTTTCGGAGAACCTTTGCATTTGGTTAGGTATAGCGGTTAATCTCGTTTATCCGTCAACATGTCAACACATCAAAAAATGGAATCGACCTTACTTGAACAGGATCTATTCTATAGGATCGTAACTCTCTATCCTTGCACACCAAAAAAAAAAAAAAAATCATTGTTGTTTGCTGCCTATATATTATAAAAAATCTTAGTAGTAATTATGTTTTTAATAATTTTATTATTTTTTTCTTCTTTAACTATAAAAAAAGTTCAGCTAACTGGAACTCAAATATTATGTCATGATTTTTAATATTCCTTTACAAATGATATTATCTCCAAGAGGGCAAAAATTAATAGCTATACAGTTGTACTGGGTGTTTTTGAAAACGTTTCAAACCGTAGGGGTGTTTTGCCTGTTGCGCTATCTTTATCTTGTCCTCTTTGAAATAAATCTCCACTCTTTTTCCATTGCTTTTAATTCTTAAACCAGGTTTATCTTTCATAAATTGAAAAAAAAAAAAAAAAAAAACTTTAACCAGGTTTATGTTACAATTTACAAATATACAAATACTATTTTTTTTTTCTTACGTGTACTTCTTTTTACAAGTTGCTAAAAATAATTAAGTCACCAATGGGCATAATTTTAACATAAATTCAAAAATGAAATCACTATTGTTTTCACCATTAATCACAATTTACGACCTCAACAAGTCATAGCTTCTATGTTTATATAAACCTATTGTTTAAATAAAATGGGAAAAAAAAATCTATTTTCAAATAATATTTTAAATTTTCAGAAATTTAATAATAAGTTTTAGGAAGTAACACCATCTCATTTTCCCCCAACACCCCTAAATTTAGATGCTGCTTGTTTTAGGGGAAAAACAATTTTTTTCCCCTAAATTTAGTTGCCGCTTATTTTAGGGGAAAAATGATTTTATTATTTTTTGGTATTTGATTCGATAGAAATTAAAACATGACAAAACTCATGGTCAATGAAAAATAAGTCCATTTGAGCAAAAACTTTTTTTTCTAAGCCATGAAAAAATTGTTTTTTAGGCTGATTTTCTAGTTGTTTTACATTATATTTGTAGGGCCTAAGAATTTGGCAACCAAGACCCATTTCATATTAAGCCCAAGGCCCATGCCGAGGAGGAAGAAATGTCTGAGGACGAACAGAGAAGGTCCAAACTGCTAGGAGACGTTGTCGAGGACAATCCTATCCTTGGCAAACTGAGGTCATGGAAGGAAAAAGTGGCACGCCCTTAAAGACAGCCTCCCCGGGCGTCCTAAGCAAAAAGGACTAATGCAGTGGGCCAGCCATGGGAGCATGGTGGAGGAGTAATTTTAGAATAAGCCGTCACCTCTACATTAAATACCCACAACTAACATCCTGGTCCCATTTATGTGGACATGACCTCTAAACAATGCTATCTGGGTCATCGCAACTCACAGAACGTTAGAAAAAGTGGCTGATGGGATGTGCACTTAATTATAGGCATGGATGACTAACAAGTGTAGGACCAGAATGGTCCAAAGAAAACTATATAATGTAAGAGACCTTCCATAAGAGGGGGGGAGGATGACCGGAGGGTGATAGGAGAACATTGTAGCAATCCCATTCCCCCTTTTGTGCTATGTTTAATCAACTTAGATAGAAGCTCACATCCTCGGATGGTGAGTTCGTCTCCTCGGATCATGAAGCCATTCAGCTCTGTGTTCTCCTACTCAATCATCTTTTACATCCACATTAGCCGTTGTCAAACTCATTAAAGCCTAGCTCTTTGATCCACTTTTTACAAATTCATTGTATCGGGTCCACTGGGCCTAGATCCCATTCACTTTTGGGCCCAGTCCGAAAATCGTGACCCTACAATATTCATGTTATGAATTAAAAATTTTGTTCGAATAATTATTCGAACTTATACAAAGTGTTAATGGTTGCAAGCCAACTAAGGGAAAACATTTGTCATCTTATTTTTTGTGTTACAACCAAATATAGAAAAATGAGTTATTTTTCTAGAAATTATTTTTTATAATCGAATCATATTAAAGAAAATATTTCCACCATTAGTACCGAAAATGTGTCACCTTGCTTGACATTCAGGTGATGTTACAATTAGTTACAAATTAAAATTTATTCAAAAGAGAAGAGGCATATATTTTCTCCTAAAAGCTCTGAGTTTTGCTACCTCTAAAACTTATGAAAAATCATACACAAAGCACTTTAGTTTGGTGCTAAAAGTAGGGTTTAAGTGACCACTCAATTAAGGTTTAAGTATAAATAAGGAAAAAACTAATTTTCTCAATTTTGCTTGAGCGAGCCTTAAGCAAGACTCTTGGATTTTTATATTTTTTTCTTGAGCTGGTTTCTCTTCTGATTTGAGTGTGTTTTACCATCCTGCTTGAGTGACTCTTCATCTCGTTCAAGCGAGCTTTCTAGGATGCACTTCTTCCAACATCTTCGCCATATTTAGTTTGTAAGGAATACAATTACATCATAAATTTTGAATTTTTCCAAGCAAAGTCATGGAAGAAGTCAACACTAAAATTTAATTATAACATCATAAATAATTAAAAATCAAAATGGTGATAACTAATATTTGAGTAAGAGTGAGCTTGACATCTAGTTTTCGGTAACTTATTTGTTAAGTGAGACCAAAAAAAAAAAAAAAAGCGGTTTATTTTTTAAACAATAGTTATATGAAAAAATAGTTTATTTGGTAAAAGATGACAAAAAGCGAAATGCAAAACTATTATTGCTAAATAATAATAATAATAATAATAATAATAATAATAATAATAGAGACTCGAGAAGCCAGACGAGTTAATCTTGAGAATAACTAAAACTAAAAAAGAAGGGATAGCATTGACAATAAGAAAGGAGGTCATAGTGGCTATTACGAGTAAGGTAGTCCCCAACCATTGAGATGTCGATGTCCACTGATCGAAGAGAATAATGTCATCATATTAACAAATAAGAGGACTAATACTTTGAATGCAATAAAAGAGATTGATTGAGATAGTTAAGTCCATTGTTGGGAGACTTGATGAGAACACTTATCCCTCTCTTCCTCTCCCAGGCCAGAGTGGGGGTGGAAGGAAGGCAGAGGCCATTGCAACAATAAAGGTCGCTAAGGATATGCTATGGATGAAGAGATTTCTCCTAGAGCTAGGTGTAAGGCAAGATGAGTATATGGTATTCAATGATAGTTCGAGTGCTATGGACTTGAGCAAGAATGCTACGTACCATTTCGACACAAAGCACATAGATGTGAGTTCCCATTTGATATATAAACAAAATCTTGCATAATACATGTTTTTTTAACAATTATTATAATGATCGAATTTCTCATATCTAGCCGAAAAGAAAGAAGGAAAAATGATAAGAATATTATATTAAAGATTGATGATTGTGCCTAGATATAATCCACTGGTCTTGAAATGGATACATAAAATTTAAGAATTTTGGGAGATAGAGTTTACTAAATAGTTAATAAAATGAGTTATATATTCAAGGACCAAAATCTATTCCACAGCTATTTTTACAATTATCCTATGTAGAAATCTATGATTGACAACTTGTTAATTTTATATAGATTTACTATTTTTCTTTGTCATTCAGACTTACTTAGATGCTATGTTTGTAATTTTTTTTGTCACGATAAATGGTGATCATTAAATACCATCAAAATCTGGAAGAGAAACCTTATCACAAAATTCAACTTTTTTAGTTATTTCTTTTATGGGAAACAAAAATCAACTTTGATTTCACGTCGAGCACTACTGATTTAAAAAAAAAAAAATATATATATATATATATACACACACTAATAAATTTAGTTTTTTTAGTGGACTAGAAAATATTATCATTTATTGTAGTTTTAAATTTTTAACAATAATGGGCCCAATTAAAACGAGTATAGGCCCAATACTGTTGAACAGTGATCCCAGTCCAACTCTCCCATTTGAATTTCAAAAAATGTTACCGTTGAGTTGATCAACCAGTCAAAAATCCAAGGCCACGCCCCTGTCTTGCTTTCCCCATATAGTTATAAATTGGAATTTAGATTTGGAAATCTCACAGTGAGAGAGAGAGAGAGAGAGAGAGAGAGATCAGCTATGGAGTGTTGCGTCCGTTTGCTTCTATTTCTCTCTTTATCTCTCTTATTATTCTCTGTGCGTCTGTGACTCTATTCTTATGTATTCCTTTGTCAAAACTCAAAAGATCGAGAGAAAGATGCTTCACTTTGTTTGTTTGATCCGTAGGGTGATGGGACATGGATTCTTGCACAGGTAATTTCCTCTTAATTCAGTGTTTCTTAATTTTTGTTAGTTCTACACATCTTATTGAGGTTAAGATCCTTAAAATTATTAACATAAGCTGCGTCAGTGGTTACTGAAAACAGTTTTGGTTTTAAGGAAAATCTCATATCTTTCTTGTTAAACTTTAAATTTAAACATTTTTTTTGGTTAAAATTTAAATTATATTTCTTGGCTTTGCCTGCTTATCAGCCCAGAACAATATGAAAAGTTATTGGGTTTGTGATTTATTAGTTTACTGAATTCACATTTCTATTATCTTTCGCATCTCTCGCTCTGCATATTAGCTTGGTACATAAACTCGGCTATGATATTGTCTCCTGGTCCCCTTTTCCTTGGGTTAAAAAATGTCGTTTTTTAGTTACTGATTGACTTTGTGTGGTTGGCATTAGCTAATTTGTGATTAGAATACGATATGATTGGGAAATTTGGTCGAAATTAAGAAAATTGGTTTTCTTTTTGACATGGGAAATTAGAGGTTTAATTTTTTTTTATTAACTAATGGGTTTTTTTTTTTTTTTTAATCTATATAATGTAGTAAGTTTTGTAGTGAAAATGGATTTTTTTAATCTATATAATGTAGAAAGTTTTATAGTGAAAATGGATTTTTTTTTATAGTTAATTTGCTTGTCGGTATAGGAATTAATTGAGGTTTGATTGGGGGGTCTTGTTCACTAATTTGGATTCTTTTTTATT
Organism: Quercus wislizeni; assembly: GCA_023055345.1. Lineage (NCBI taxonomy): Eukaryota > Viridiplantae > Streptophyta > Magnoliopsida > Fagales > Fagaceae > Quercus > Quercus wislizeni. The sequence goes on from JALGQJ010000002.1 coordinate 48,993,360, forward strand.
GTTTAATAATTCAGTTGAGTACTTGATTTTGCAGAGAAAAGTAGGGATCGATAAGGATTCTACGATATGAACTTCCTCAAGAAATCTAAGATGGATAGGGGGTTTGGTATTTGTTTGGGCTTTATGATCTCAGTAATTATATCATTCGTTAAGATGTAAGTGAGGAACCTTTAATCCCCATTGTTATGGATTTCACAATTGAACTGTTGTTTCAATTCTTTCACTGATAAAATTGGTATTTTTCACCACTAGGGCCTCTTTATATTGATGATTTAGAAAGCTCAACCTGACGATTTTTTTTTTCAAGTCTCTTATTATTCAACCTTGAATTGGCTGAGTCCATAATTGTATGTGATGATAGAGTTTTGTTAATACATTCAATTAGTATATCATGTTTTATAATTTTTCAGTATTTTTTTTTCTTCATGTTATTCAATTTGACTTCAGATGTCTGTTCTGTTATAGTATCTAAAAAATGGTTAAGAAACTATGTTTTTTAGGACCTTAGTCAGGTTGGTGCAGCACTCAATCTTTTACCTTTCTTTTTTGGTGGCTCTGATATTAGGAGAACACCATAGTTGATGGTTGTTAAGCTTCTCTCAATTGGCCAGGATTTCTGTAATTTTAATGTCACTCACTTGAATTCTTCGTTGTGGATGGATATTTTTGGTGATGGCATTTTTGTTTGGTGTAGAATCTTAGGGTTTGCGGTAATCTTCCATTGGTTAAGGGTTTCTGGACCATTTTATCACCTGATATTAGAGTCATTATTGATGTTGCGGGATTTGAGACAATCCTTAGTTAGTTAACTTGTATTAACTTCCAAAGTGAATTTTAGGCCAGGAACATCTGTTTTGCATCAAACATGTCTACATTAGGGGCATTGGCCCATTGATTTTGGTATGCAAACATGTCATCAATTTTCTGTGCAAGCGCACGTCTAAACTAGTTCTCTGCTTATTCATTTGAATATGAGGGTAATATTTACTATTAAGTGTTGGGTTTTGTGCACTTTCTCTAACTATGCAGGTAGCCTATAAACTGATGGTTATGCATGAAGAATGTTTGGAAGGGAAATTTCATTCTATTGAAAGACTAAGGGAAGCCAATCAGCAGAAAGCTTCTGTTCATCAAGTCAGACAGGTGATTATAAGTAGAACTATTGGCTTGAATCATTTTATGCTCCTTAGGCAAAATAGTTTATCTTATAAGGTGTCATTCTTCTATTTTTCTCTTTAATTTCTAGTTGATTCATGCTATTATACCTGTGAGATAGTAAATAATTTCTAAATGAACCTAAATGTATCAAAAACAGGTGCATCAGTTGATATGATGTAGGTAGTTTCTTATATTAGTTATAACCAAATTATGACTGTGTCCTTTGGGTCAAAAGGTAGTTTCACATTTCTATTTTAAATATATATATACATTCTGGTTTGGAGGGGGCTGATGCTTATTAGTTGTATATTTTAGAAAAATAGAACTACTATTGTTTAGCAGATGTAATTTTTTATCTGGTTATCCCGATGAAAGTGGGACTAATGATGGAAACTGGGAATTATGAAAATTTGTTAGCAGCATTTTAAGAAACCATTAATATGTCAAAAGATATATAATGCTTCAATAATATATTTGTCTTTTTTTTTAATGGTCTTTTGTGATGCAAAAGAATTATAGATGTTCATGATTATGCATCAATTATGATAGTATTTCAGATGATCACGATTTGTTACTATTTCTGAATTCATTCCTGGAGGCTGCTAAATGGATATTCATCTAATAGATGCACATGAATTTTTTAATTTATTCATATTGATGATTAGGATGAATAACAAAGTTTTCATTCTCTCTCTAGAAAAATACTTAGAGTAAATAGAATGATTCTCTTTGTATTATTGAAGAGTGAAAGATGATAATATTACAAGAATGAGCTCTGTTCTATATATACAAGCAGAGCATCAAAAGAAAATATCTAAGCTAACAAGAAAATATCTAATTAGTTCCAATCTTTTTGGTAACAAACTCACACGTGCTTCAGTTAGATAGACTTGTGCCAAGGTTTAAGATCAGTTGGTTGCTGCACGTGTGGAAGATGTAGTTGTTGGCTGCTTAGTTAAATGACATCGTTTTCCTTGCTTCTTAACACTCCCCCTCAAGATAGCAGTTGTTGTAAGAGCTTTGGAGACTTTAGCAACGCTATATTGATCTTTAGTGATATCATCATGATCTTTCTAATTGCTCATTGAAGGACTGTAAATATTCAACATTCTTTGCTTGTTGAGTAACCTTGTAAAAAAGGGAAATTCTAAAGCTTTACTAAACAAATCAGCTAGTTGATGACCACTGGAAATATGAAAAGTTTTGGATCTTTCCTTCTTGAATTTTCCCCAAATCAGATGACAATCTATTTCAATGAGTTTACTATGCTCATGGAATACTGGATTTGCTGCTATGTGAATTGCAGCTTGGTTATCACGGTACAATAGTGCTGGTTTGGAATGATTCACATTTAAATCTTTCAACAATTGAAGCAACCAAACTAATTCACAAGTAGTTGTATCAATGAAACGATACTCTAGAAACTGTTTCTTGCTTTTTAGATCTCCTAAATACACACAATATCCTGTCAAGGACCTCCTTGTGTCAAGGCATCTAGCTCAATCTGCATTACACTATGCCTTAAGATGCAATTTAGAGGTACTAGATAAGAAAAGGCCTTGACATGGTGATCCTTTGATATCCTGAATTATCCTGCTGCCTTCAAGTTTGGCTCTCTAGGCTTATCAAAAAAATGCCAGCATAGGTGATATATGGCCTTAGTCATGGTGAGATACATTAATCTTTCCAATTAACCTCCTGTACTATGTAGGGTCTTGTAAAATCTCAAGGGTATACTTCCTTTGATTCAACTAACTCGGCATCCAAAAGGTGCTTCAAATGATTAATAAAGTTCACACTGTTACTAGTAAGTAGAATGTCATCTACATAGATCAGCAGTGTAGAATGTCATCTACATTGTTACTAGTAAGTAAATTGTCATCTACATAAAGAAAAGCTTGAAACCAAGACCAAGAATAGCAGCTGAAAGTTTGGCAAACCATTGCCTTGAAGCCTGCTTATAATGACTTAAGAAGTTTACACACCAAAGGACCTTGATTATGGGCTGAGATGACCTTGCTGTGAAAACCAGGTGGCAGTAACATGTAAACATCCTCATGTAAATCCCCATGTAAAAAGGCATTATTGACATCCATTTGTAGGATAGGCTAACCTTTCACAGCAGCTATACTCATGACCAACCTCACAGTGATGAATTTGATGACTAGGGAAAAATTCAGTGTAATCCAATCCCTCTTTTTGTGTGAAACCTTTTGCAACCAATTTGGCCTTGTACAAAGGCTAGGCTAAAGTAGAATGGGGAAAGGTTTGAATAAGTGAGATGGGAATCAATATCATAAGGTTGACCAGCTGAGGGCTTAATAAACCATATTGGTATTTGTAATCTTTAAGATAAGAAGGAGGTTTATGGGTTCTAGAGGAATGTCTAGGAGCTAAGGGAGGGATAGATGGCTCAACAGAACTATCAGAAGATGCGTAAAAAATAGTTTCAGGAGTAGGAGGTTTTGGTGGACAGGAATCTGCAGAGGGGTCAGAAGGTGTATGAGCAGAATTTGCAAGTGGAGAGTCCAACACAACAGGTGCATATGAAATGGGAATATTAATAGGGAGAGGAGAAGAAAATATGGAATTATCATTAAAAATCAATGGAATAGATGTAGGAGAACTAGACTGATCAAGAGTGACTTCAGGAAACACAGAAGCATCATCAGTGGAAATATGAGATAGAGATGTATCAACATGGAAAGGAAAAATAGATTCATGAAAAATGACATCTCTTGAGAGAAAAATGGTTTGAGTGTTAAGGTCCAATAACTTGTAACCTTTAACACCAAATGGATATCCGAGAAATAGACATTTTCTAGCCCTTGAATCAAACTTATGTCTATTATTAGATAGAGTACAAGCAAAAGCTAAGCAGCCAAAAACCTTTAAGTGTGAGTAAGATGGTGATTTTTGATATAGCATTTCCAAAGGTGTAGAATGATTAGTAGGAGAGATAGGCAACCTATTAATCAAGTATGTAGCTGTGAGAACACAATCACTCAAAAACTTAAGAGGCAATGAAGCTTGGAATTTTAAGGCTCGAGCAACATTGAGAATGGGTTGATGTTTTCTTTCCACAATTGAGTTTTGTTAAAGGCGTTTTGTACACATCTGAGTTGGTGAATACCTTTATCAGCAAAAATTGTTTTAAGAAAAACTTAGCTAACCGCAGAGCATTGAGGGGAGCAGAAGAAAGGATGGAAAAGTTGGCATTCACACTGATCATAGCTGACTGCAAGCTAAGACCACACTGATCATAGCTGACTGCAAGCTAAGACCATACTTTTAAGCTCACACAATAGTGGTCCTAACAGACAAACCCTTGCAAAAGACCATGAACAATCCTGAAACTGTTGGACGATTGGTCTTATGGACCATCGAGTTAAGTGAATTTGACGTGCAGACAAACCCATTCGAGAACAACCATTAAAGCTTAGGCCTTGGCTGACTTCATTGCTAAGTTCACGACAAAGGAGGAAGAAGACCGACGACTCGTCCAACCAATACACCAAAGGAATTGGAGTTGTCCTACAATCTTAAGAAGGGGATGTAATAGAATGTGCTATGTGCCTCCAGTTCCCAATGATCAACAATGAGGTTGAGAATGAGGCCTTGCACCTCTGTGGTTATTCATAGTGATTCTTAAGTGATTGTTAGGCATGTCAGTGATGACTATGAGGCCAAGGGTGCATATGAATAAATGTCTAAGTCTAGTGAAGCGTCATGTATGTACGAACTTAGAGGCCAAGTTTGTACATATCCCAAGAGAAGAGAATATGGACGCTAATCGATTAGCCATAGCAGCATCCTTAGCCATACAGACAGGTATTATCCTTCATACAATATTCTCCTGCTACTAATGAAGTGGATGGGAAGCTCCTAGACCACAACGCTGCTGAAGGTCCAAGCATCACACTTTTTGCTGATAAGAGATGTTTTATACAAATTCGTATCTAAGATGTTTGGTACCTGACGAAGCAAACTACATCATGAGTAGGGGTGTGCATGAGTCAGGTTAGGTCGGGTTGAGAGGATTTTTCGACCCAAAAAAATCCAACCTAACCCAACCCACATGGATTGGATAGTTTTTTTTTTTTTTCTCACTATTGTTATTAAATTGATTAGAAAAAATATATATTCCACCTGTCACCTGAGTTGATAAACAAAATATACACAAATTAGTATTCCAACTTAGTTATTAACAAAATAGATCAAACTGAGTTGATAAATAAAATATACATGAACTAGTATCCTAACTCAGTTAGGAGTGGGAGAGTGGGAGTGGGAGGCGGCATAGAGAGAAATAAGATTGTTAGAGTTTGCGAGGTAATTGGGTTTTATATAAGAAGAGCCGAATAGGGGAAAAAAATTAAATAAAAAAACTATTAATTATAAAATATATTTGTAAATATATATTAAATATATATAATTTAAAATTTAAATATATAGGTGGGTTAGGTCAAATTAGGTGGGTTGATTGTTATGACCCGAACCCAACCCAACCTACCAATCCCTAAAAACCGACCCAATCCAACGGGTTGGTTTGGATTGAGTCAGTTTTGATGGGTTGATGGGTTAGTTGTACACCCCTAGTCTTGAGGGAGGTTCACGAAGGCATATGTAGAAACTACTCGGGGGCACGATCTTTTAGCCCACAAGCTTATGCGAGCAAGGTAGTATTGGCCTTCCATGTAGAAGGACTTAGCAATGTCATAAGGCAGCCATCAGAATAGCGAACTCCAATGACAGTCTTATGGCCCTTCATGTAATGGGGACTTGACATAATGAGACCCTTTCCTACAGCAGCACGATAACTCAAATTCTTCGTGGTAGGCATTTGACTACTTCACCAAATGGTTGGAAGCTGAACTATTGGCCACCATCACCAAGAAGAATGTCCAAAGCTTTGTCTGGAAGAGTATTGTCTACCGCTTAGGGACTTTAAGGGGTCTTCATCTCTGACAATAGAGAGCAATTTGAGAACGACGCATTTAAAGACTTCTACCAACAATTGGGAATAAAGAACCACTACTTGTCACCCCACAAGCCAACGACCAAGTTAAGGTAACAAACTCAGCTTGAGGGTGGCAAAAGGGATATGGCCGGACGAAACAATAGCTTGGAACCCTACAAGTGAAACACCTTTAAAGCTTGCATTTGGAAGTGAAAGTATCATACCAAGCAGAAGTGGGGCTAGCTTTAGAGTAAGTCATCATAAAGAAGGGAAGAACGACGAAGTCCTACGCCTAAACTTGGACCTACTAGACGAAGTAAGGGCAACAACTAAATAGATACTGGCATGCTACCAAGACTTCATGGCTAATCACTACAACACTCACGTCAAGCCCAGCACAACATTGGAGAAAGACCGCCACAAAGGATCCTACACAGGGCAAGCTAGGCAACTAGGAAGGACCTTATAGGTTGGTCGACTGTTATAGGGGTTACACCACCCATGGAATGCTGAGCATCTGAGGAAATATTACTAGTAGTGCACCTCCTACAACTATGTTTTAGTTTTTCTTTAGGTATCTATAGCGAGGCCGTTTGGTTTAAGCTGAAAACTGCGTCCACGTTTTACGTTTTCCAGTTTTTTTTTCCCTGCGCGTGAACAGTAAAATGATTTTACTGTGCAGGGGACAAAAAACACTGTTCATGCACTGTTTATACGGGTCCCACGATACTATTCACACATTTAAAAATTATTTTATTACAGTGTTTTCAGTTTTTAGTTTCAGCAACAATAAATTCAATTCAAACGGACCCAGCATGTTCGTTTAACACCTAATCTACTATTCAGTGTACTTTTTCTTTATTCAATAAAAGCTTAGTTCTTCATCCACCATTGCATGAAGGAAAAAAACTTAAGAACCTATAGGGTGGACTGATGACCATGGTAACTGACGGGTACTTGGTCATTTACTCAAATCCTCTTACCTACGAGATGGACTAATGGTCATAGAAACTGATGGGTTCCTGACCTAAATTTAAGTCCTACCTACAGGGGTGGACCGACAACTAAGGTAATCGATATATACCTAGTTAAATACTCAAATCCTCCTACTTGAAGGATGGACAGATGGTCATGAAAACTGATGGATTCTTGACCTAAACTTAAGTCTTGACGAAATGGACGAATGGTCACGACGAGTTCCTGATCCACACTTCCCACCTACAAGATGGACTTTCAACCAAGGTAATCGACAAGTGCTTGAACACCTGCTCAGGTCCTCCTACCTATATCTGACGGGTGACAAATAACTAAAACACTCCTTAACCTACGAGAATTGTTAGGTAAAAGGGTCGTCGGACATGGGATAGAAATCGACAATTGAGTACTGGAGCTAAACTAGTTGTCAACATTAGCACAGGTAACGTGCTACATATCAATTGTTGGGTACCCATGTACAAAGCAAAGTAAGAGAACATGCACATGTTCAGTACAACAAACATGGTATTAAATAAAATATTATTTGTTTGTGACAAAACAGGGGCACCCATAAAAATAAAAATTGTCTTAAACTTATAGAAAAATTAGTTACAGCTCAAGTATTGGGTTCATTGGACACCACCTTGTCATCGACATCCTTCTTTGTATCGATGTCCAATATGCCATCAGGGACAGGCTCCCCAGAACCAGGTGTCATCGGCAGAGGCTCTTCAAGGTTGATCTAAACTTGTGAAAAGTCCTGACCAGAGTCTTTAAAGAGCTTCAATGCCTGAATGCGGAAGTGTTTGAAGCCTTCATTGAATTGCACCCCAATCTCGTCATAGTAATCAACTATAGTTTGGAACTCTGAGACGGAATCAACCCTAGCATTCTCCACTTGCTCACGTAGCGAAGTTAGCTCAGACCTTATCCTCAAGTTCTCCTTCATCAGCTCCTTGACTTGTTAGGATTGCTTAACCTTTAGGCCGACAACCCTGGCTTTGTAGGTGGTGAGCTCCTTATTCAACAGTTTGGACGTAAGATCGTCATATTTACTCAGCTGACGTCTAGAACTTTGAGACAGCATCAACTCCATTTACTCATGCAGCGAAGTTAGCTTAGACGTTAGCCTTAAGCTCTCCTTCATCAGCTCCTCAACTCGTTGAAAGTCATCTCAGAGTGCTCCTCATTCAATAGTCTGGATGCATCCTTGAACTTGGAGACCCTATCAATGTTGGCGGTGTGGCACTCCTTCAAATGAGTGAATAGAGACTTCTTCGTGCACAAGAGGTGTAGGGCCCTCATTCTCACTAGGGCCTAAGAAAAAAGGTAGTTAGTCACTAAGAAGAGCTAGGAAGGGCCAAACTAAAGAAACAAGCTAAAAAGTACCAACCTTTGTTAGATCATGAAGACCTGAGTCACCAAGATTGTTGGTTTCATGCTTAGAACATTCGTCGAGGTCAATATTCCCGACGAAAGAATGGGCCCTTGCTACAGAAAACTCTCGGTCCTTCATGAAGAAAGGAGTAGGAGGGTTGGAGTATGCAATTATAGGCCCCTTTCCTTTGCCATCGATGACAATGTGTTGGCTCGTCGGTCAAGGACTCATATCTAGGCTGGGAAATTAGGTCGTCGTCCAACTCCAAATGGACAAACAACCTATAATTACTCATTGCTTCATTATCACTCAACATCCTCACACCTATAAGCAACGAATAAAAACTAAGAAATTACTCTCTTAAAGGCTATTCAAAAAAGAGAAATATAACTAAAATGACAAGAAGCTTACCTACATAAGTGGACGACAATGAATAAATGCAGACGATCTTCGTAGGAAATGGACGAGAGTATCCCGACGAATGAAGAGCTCCAACAACAAAGTGGTTTGAAATGTAAAATAAGCAAGTAGGAAGGTCAGGAAAGGGAGTGAGCTATTTATAGGTGACACGAAGCGACACGATTGTTTGTGTGGACTAATCACAGGGTGACACGTGTCCCCCTTATTAAATGCAAAGACGATTATACCCTTGGAATTGCATGAATCACAAGGAAGGCATAGATCTCGAGATTAAATGCAATGAACATAATTGCTTGTTATATTCTGTAGTTCATCGGGCATACTCGACAAACATAGAATAGGGGGCCGCTGATAAGCAATATTTTCAACTCCTAAAATTTCAACTAAAATCCTTGAGTCTTTGGCCTCTAAGGGGTCTTTGGTCACCAAAGAAGTATGTTGCCTTGTTTGCCTAGTCAGGCTCCATTTTGGGTCGTCGGGCTCATAATCATTGCCGGTTTCTGAGGAATCGTAATACCACAATGGATCAAAGACAGTCAATATGACTCGTGGTATCGATGAGCATCTCCATGCCGTATATGTGTTCTCCACTCTTGCATCCCCGTATGGAAAGAACTTACGCACCACGCGAAAAGATCTTTCATTCATGGGATCTTGGTCATAACCTCCAAATATGGGAAATTAATCCCAAAGATCCTACATTTATAGGATCTTGGTCAGCTTTATACTACTAGAGTTATTGGAGATCCTTCAGTCATTAACTTAACCTTCAGAGAATGGTCTTTGGTCGACACTCCATCGGTGCTCTTTGTAGGTTCTTCACCTTTCATTCTTCAAGTACATACATTTGATGTGCGTGTTGACAATTCACTCACTAACGATTTTGTGCATCATTAGGGGCCATCTAGTAAGTTCATGTTAGGATCACACACATCCACCTCATTAGTAGCAGCAAAATATTGTATGAAGGATCACGCATGTCCTCTCTGAGGATGCCGTTTTGGCTAATCGATCGACGTCTTTATTCTCTTCCCTTGGGATTGGTACGAACTTGGCCTTTAAGTTCTGACCTACATGACGCTTCACTAGACTTGGGTATTTCTTCATATGTCGCCTTTGGCCTTACAATTGCCATTGAAATGCTTGACGATCATTCACTATGAATAACCATAGAGAAAGCTCTTGCAGCTTTGGCTAAGTCGATGCCTGTCAGCAAGACCTCATACTCAGCCTTGTTGTTAGTTGTCAAAAACTGGAGGTTTACAGCACATTCTATTACGTCCCCTTTCGAAGATTTTAGGACACTCCAATCCCTTCGGTGTATCGGTTGGACGAGCCGTCGGACTTAACCATCCATGGGGCTACCCCTCAACCTTCATCCTCTTTTGTTGTGAACTCAGCGATGAAGTCAGCCAAGGCCAAGGCTTTGATAGCTATTCTCAGATGGTACTACACATCAAATTCGCTTAACTCGATGGTCAAGATTGTTCATGGTCTTTCGCAAGGGTTTGTCTGTTTGGACCATTATTGTGTGAGCTTAAAAATATGTCCTTAGCTTACGGGCAACTGTGATCAATGTGAATGCCAACTTTTCCATGGGGGGTACCTCTCCTATGAAACTCGTGGGGGACATGACTAAGTAGCGAGAGAGCTCTTTGTCGAGGGGCTGAGTAAGGAAGGAGATGCAAGGTAAGTCTTCAGCTCCTTAAAGGCCTTCTTCAGTTGCACACAAGAAGAATTTGTTGAGAAGGCTAAAACAAGAATTGAAATATAGTTCAAAGCTCTTCTAGGAAAAAAATCTAAAGAAAAAAAGCAAAGAAATTTGAGAAATTATCCAAATAGAACCAAATGCACAACCACATAAATCTATCAGAACTTAGTATCTTTGCTTTTTACTATCTTCATAGAATAAAAATTCATCTTTTACTATCTCCATAGAGAAATTCTTAAAATTTTCATTTTCATTTTAAATTACCAAATTGTCTACCAATAAAAAATAAAATTGGGTATATTGTTTAGTTTTTGCTACTTATTAGTGGAGAATAGCTTTTTCTAAATTTTGGATCACACATGAATTGACTGAACAGTCTTATAGTCATAATTTGAAAGACACATTCACTTCTACCGGCCTTTAGGCCAAGGCTTAAGTAGCCTAGCTAGGCCAAAAGTCGCCCTTGATTGGAGGAATATCAATCATCATAAGAAATAGAAAAAAGACAAGTGGCTTCAAAAGAAATTACGTGTGCGAGATTCCATGACCATGGCAAAAATCAAAACCCACATTAAGAATGTTTTTCCACTAGTAGCAAATCCCATTGAACAAGCTAGGCTGTCAATCCGAAAGAGAAGACAAATTGTCAGCTATGCATGACTTGAAGGATTTAATGGCAAACAACTAGATGTCATATTTCACAAGAGAATAAACAAGTTACTTTTGTCATGTGTTCGGTTGTAGATTTTATTGATTTTATCTCTTTCTTATTGTAACATTCATTCATTGTAATTCTTTAACACTACATCATGTATACATCGTGAACTAGAGAAGTGCCTCTTAATCAGTAACACTTGTTACCAAAAAATAAAAAATAACACTACTACTTAGTTTTCACATAATTTCTAGGACAGATTATAACCTTTTTATGCATAAATGAGAATCAAACAAAATGGTGCATGTTTCTCACACATAATTGATTACCACTTTTTTTTTTATAAGTAGTATTTTTTTTCCCATTCAAAAAAGCGTCAAAGGGGCACGCACAATCCTAGTACATTGATCACCCAACTCTTTTACCTTCTAATAGTGCTCAAAGAGTAAATAAAGAGAAATTGGAAAAAATAGAAATCATCTTGCAAAAATTAATAGAACTGAAATGTCTAAATTAGCCCTATTACAATAGACTAACATATAACACACACTATAACCTATTAATTTCTCTTTGTTAGGAACCCTAGTCATATTTCAAGCAAACCCACGATGCAGTAGCTTTTACACCTAACATTTTCTAGTTATATGTTAGAAAGAAATAAAACTCTACCATAAACTACAAAATAGAACGGGACAAACATGTACACATAAATTAAGAAGTTTGGGAGAAGGAAAAGGGAAAAAAAAAATAAATAAAAAGAAAAGAAGGGGGGCAGGAGGGAGAACTCATAGATGGTGCCTTACCATGTGACATTCATAAAGGCAGAAACTCCCTTAACTCCCCGAAGGTAAATCAAGAAGGTATCTAGTTTGAATAAATATTTGCAAACCAATGCCAACAAAGTCAAGAAAATAAAAAGAATTTGTTTAAACCAAGGCACTCATTACCATAACAAAATACACAATTGTGGTGGGACTTTTTGTGATGTTGGGTTGGGCTGTCTCTTGCTGTACTGGGCCTAAGTGTTTTGGATAAGAGAGTTGGGATTGATCCAACTGTAACTCACTTTGGTTCGGCTCGTGCGCAAACCATGCCTCGTTTACCAAAGCTTCGGTCACATGCCCATGGTAGGTGGAGCTGCTATGGAGGAGTCATGTCAAGCAGATGTGATAATAATAATAAAAGAAAGTACTTTTGCCATTAGACAGACTAAATAAATGATCCCCAATTAAAATGGTAATCACAACGATAAGAAACACTTTGTAAAGAAAATGGCGGAAGTAAATAAGGAAGAAGTGAGTTATCAAAGAAAGAAAAAAGATCAATCTGTCATGCCAAGTTATGTCGGTGGACCAAGACCAAGGAGGGAACCATTTTTTTCTCAGTGTGAATAATCTTTCAGGAAGATCCTGCCGTAGAAATTAATCAGTTTGAGGGAAACAGGCCTGAATGGCTTGTGCCCAAAAGAATCCTTTGCCTCTAGTAGAAAGTATGCCTTTAGAGGGAGAGAAGGGATTAACCTATTGATGCATGCCTGCTATTCTACAATCTCCGTTTCCTCTGACTGATTCTCTCTTTTCTCATTGTTTTTGTTATTTCTAATTCTTTTCTTTTCTTCTTTCAGCACTTACCCATCTAACAAGTTGTGATTCTCTCTTAGTGGTTGCTCTTATTGTTCTACTGATCCCCCCTGTGCATGGCAAGGGTCCTTTATATACTACCTGCCGTGACTGGCTTTTTACCATTTTAGCCTTTAACTACCTTTGTCTAGTCTGGGTGTCCTTGCTGACCATTGCTGGTTTGTCAGCTGACTAGGCACTATCACTTATCTGTGCTGGCTGCGCCATTTCCCATTACCAGACAAAAAAGATTATTTTGTTTGCTTGCTCATCGTGGCATTCCTACCTGCTACGGTGTGGGTGCTCTTTCTCTCCCTATCCCTCATGGCATGCACCTAGTAGTTCCATCTCATCCTTACTTCTTTTAGGTAGTATGTCATCCCAGTAGGACATTTCCTCAAAAAGAACCTAAGCGGGAACCCTAGAATAGGTTTTCCCCTCTCCCCACCGCTAGACCATATCCTTTTACCTCTGATCCATGACCCACTACTTCCTGTATTGGCTGGGTATGGGCTGGTGATGGCTGGGCCTTGCGCGAGCTCTACTTCTATGTATGTCTAAAATTTGCCTGCTGCTTAGGCATTTGCCGTGCTTTGGAGGCTCATTTGCACATTCTACCGCCCATCTTTGACTTTTTATTGCGTGAGCTATTTTTTGATTTCCCATTCTTTATGGCTTGCTCCCTTTAGGGCTTGAGCTTTGCTTGATTGTGGGTGCTTCTTCCTTCAACCTACTCTTTTACTCCTTTCGCAAACTTGCCACCATTTCCTACTGTACCATTCTGCCATTCCTGCTGTGATGTTATTTGACCTAAGTCCACTGGGCCTCTTTGGGCTTGTGGCTTATTCTTCTCTCAATGACTCAATATGGTCATTGGGCTTTTTATTACATTGCTTGTCTACTCCTTTTTCCCATTAATTTCCTCTTGGGCATTCTTGGCCCATTTGCTTTCCTTGGGATTCCTTGGCCCTTTTTCTAACTTTGCGTTCCATGGGTTTTTACTAACTCCTTTAGGCTTCCCTGGCCCAATGACCTTATCCTTCATCCTTGGGGCTCATGGGCTTTCCATCAGCCCCTTACTTTCTTTACTTGCATTACTTCGTGCTGCTGTGACCCATTCTCACTTTTCTACATCACATACTGCCTATGAGTTTGTTACTTCTCTCTCTCCAGGCTCCTTTAGGCCCATTTGCTTTCTCAAGGCCCATTTGTCTATTTTATGGGCCTATGATCGATTATTCTTGCCACTTGGGCTTAATGGTTTTTTTTTTTATCCACTCACTAACTCTTTTCTACCCATATTGTTAGGCTTCTTTCTTTTACCGGGCTTCCCAAAATAAGCATCAACATTTAGCTCCCTGAGCATATGAAGCGTTCCTACGGTTCATATGCGAATAAAAGACTTCCTTGTCCTTTTTGTCTTACCTTCTTTTTCTTCGTAGGCTTTTTCGAATAGTGGACCCTAACTTATACACACACACACACACACACACACATGAACAGTGTTGTCTTTTCGAATTTCCCAGTTTAGCAGTTATTCTGAAACACAGCCGCCGTTTCATTAATTCCATCCCTCATCCAATGCCTGACCCATCGCATCCTTTCATGTTAGCATGAATGACGTTGGTGTTTAAGAAAGATTCCCTTTATATTCCAAACACAAACATTTTCTCCCTTTCCCTTTCTTTACCGTGTTCTCTCTCTCAAACACTTTCATCTGTTTACTCTGATCAACTGTTACACCATGATGTCGGTGAAAGGCCAAAGTTCTTCCTGCCGTAAGGGAAAAGAGGTTGTCTCTGATGCTCTCGTTGCACACAATGTAGGCGAAGAGGCCGTCTATTTCAAATCGGACCATTCCGACGAGGAGGAAGCACGGCGTGCCCTTGATAGTGAGTGCACTCCTCTTATAGATCCTTGGTATGATACTCATGCCCATTTCCCAAAAGTTCCAGGTGATTACACGCCGTCGTCGTCGGGTCGTGTGTGGCTTACTCTTTGTCGTCACAATACAGATGTTTCTTTGGTTCCGTTGGCTTCCTCGATCCCTGACCTTGTCATCCGCCAAGGTACTTCACTCCAGTGCCTATTCTCTTCGAGTTTGGATCGGCCACTGCTTTGGGTTGGAAGGAATAGGTGGATAGGGAGTTGTCCGACACCGGTTTTATGGGGTTGCTATAGCGGGCCGATGTATTGAAGGCCATTGTTTCATCCTGCTGCTTATCTAACTATAGGGACCTCTTTAACCTCCACTAGTGGTGTACCATCACTCACACTTTCTTTCTTTCCTATGGTGAGATCACTGTGACTTTGGAAGATGTGGCAAACCAGTTGCTTTTGCCCATCCTTGGTGGTGTTAACCCTGGCACCTGGGAGCTTTCTTTGAAAGAAAAGGCCGTGAAGGTCGAGTTGAAGAAGAGGATGAGTGGCAATGCGAAATTATCATATTAGGTTGGTTCCTCCTTTAAGATCTCTGTTGCTACTTGCTGTGCGGCCTTTATCACGTTTTGGCTTTGTAAGTTTATCTTTGGCTCTCATCCCCATTATGCTGTGAAGCCTTTATATTTTCGATTAGCTATTAAGATATTTGCTGGGGTAAGCCTGCCATTGGCTCCCATGTTCTTGGGACATTTGTATGTTCAGTTGGACATTCTGCGGAGTGATGAGGATCAAGCAGGCTCTTGCCACATAATCACTTCTTCTGTTCACAGTACTATTCTACAGCACTTGTTGTATGAGTGTTATGCCAGGCACTTGGCGAAGTGTAGGCCTGTCCATTTTGCCAAGGAGAAATATCAGTTGTGCCTGAAAGTCATTATCAATTTCTGTGGTAGATTTGAGTTTGACTTTCCGTTGGCTTTTCGTTAGGTTGGTTTGAAGCCAATTGGTCATCCTGCTGTTGAGTTTTTTGATAAAGGAGTTGAGTTTTTTTGGAGAGCATACAGGAACTTAGGTATAGGTTACACATGCACTGATTCTCTTATGGGTCCATTTGTTGATACTGTTGGGACCACTGCCCCATTGACTGGTTTTGAGGAGAGGGCGATTACTTACTTGGTAGCCATCAACGCTGGGTGGTTGCCTTATCTGGCTGATGAGGGCGTTAGGTTTGTGAACTATCCTACTAACAGGGTAAGGAGACAGTTTGGGCTGGATTAGGATATCCCTGATGATCTTTCTTCCCTTATGGAGTCTCCTACTTCCGTTCGGCCATTCCTACGGCACACTGCTTTTGAGTTCTAGAGTAAGCGTTTCACTGTGGTTACTATTCCAGGCTCACAGAGAGAGGGCATTTGTACTCCTGCCATGCACGGATACTGGCAGGATGTGATGACTTCATTTGAGTAGGAATTGATAGGCAGCCGTGGGTTTTCCCTTATTCCTCCTGATGGGCTTAGTGCGGTTATTTCTGCCAACACTTGCTGCTTCTGCCCTATAAATCTGTGTTGGCATATGCTGGGAAGTAGAGTCGGTCTACTATTTTTAAGTGGGTTGAGGAGGATAGAGGGTGGTTCTGGCATGCCGGTGACTATCCCATGGGTTGGGAGAAGAAAGTAAAGGTGATAAACATTTCTGTGCCAAGTAAGAAGGGTTTTGCCAAGTCTACGTCTGCCAAGAAGGGTGATGATTCTTCTGAGGCTTGTTCAGACATTGTACCTTTTGAGAGTGACCTCCCTCCTGTAGGCAACATAGTTTTAGAAAGCTCTCCTCCTTTTGCTCGTGCTCGTTCTAGTAGGCGCCCTACAGCCAGCAAGTCTAAGCCTGCTACTCCGCGGCCATCTACTGATGCTCCCCCTTCCAGTAGAACCTGAGGTAGTAAGAGATAAACATCTCTTCCTCCTGCGCCCACCACTACTGAGAGGAGACTATGTTATTTCTAATTTTGCTTTATCTTCTTTATGTTTTTATAGGGTTTTCTTGCAGCTAACCCTTATACACTTGTTGACTCATCTCTTCATCTTTGTCTTCTGTTTTCTTTTCTTTTGCAGTTTAAGCATAAGGAAGATGCATCTACCACCCGTCCTATATTACTTGATGAGCCCGAGCTTGAGGTACATCTCCTTCCTTTCTTTCTGTATCATCAATAGTTATGCATTCCTTTCTTCCTCATTTTTCTTCTTTTTTTTTTTTTTTTTTTGGTTTCCCAGGGCGAGCCTGAGCCTATCTCCATATATCACCCCACAGTTGAAAAGCTTTTTGCCTCCATGGGCACACCTATGGAAGGTTTCTTTGATGGGACTGATGTGGTATTTGAGATCGCGGCTCCTACCACACCTATTGCTATATAGAGAGTTTCTACTGAGGCTTCTATCCCTTCCACTGAGCCGGTATCCATAGATGAGGGTACTCATATGGAGAGGGTTAATGAGGCTGCTCCCATTCTTGTCGAGATACTCACTCCCCAAGAGGGAGCCATTCCTCTTGCTGTTGCTCTGACTGAGGTTGCTTCTCCTGCCACACCTCTTATTATCTCTACTAGTGATCCCTTCATGGCTTTATCTCAGGCCATGAAGGATGGCTCCTCTTTGGTTGTTACCCTTTCTTCCATCCTAAGCTCTGCTACACATGGACCTGATGTAGACTTGTCCTTTGAGGGATCTGAGGATGTTCTTGAGGATCCTGATGACAAACCCACCATGAAGAAGAGGGTTTCTGATTTTGAGGAAGAGGAAAGTGCTGAGCATAAGGCCGAATTCATGGGTATGTGTCTCCTTATCTTGTTAAGTTCCCTCCTCCTTTTTTTTTTTTTTTCCTTTTATTATCTTATCTTTATACATATATATCTATGTCACCCCTTTGAGGCAGTCTCCCTTTATTTTGAATGTCTATTCCTCTAATTGCAGAGACTTTTGAGCAGCTAGGAGTTGCAACAGACACAGAGATGCCTACAACCACTTCTCTTGCGGCACTTGTAGCACCCGTTTTTGCTGTATTTTCAGCACTAGTTTCTACCATACCTACAATATCAGTTTTGATAGGCCACAAACTGAATGACCCCTTGTGATAGAAATTAATTAATTAATTAGCCAAGTTATTAATTAATCAATTTATCATGCAAACGCGTGGTAGCACAAACAAATCACCAACAAACTAATTATGCAGCGGAAAATAAATAACACAGTGATTTGTTTACAAATGGGAAAAACCTAACGGCAAAAATCCCATCGGGTGATTTTCAAATCACCACTCTCGAAACTCCACTATTATCACAACAAGCGGTTACAAGTAAAGGAATCCTAAGTACCTTACCAAGCTACAGTTGAACCCTTACCCCAATACCCAATTGGACTTGTTCTGTAGTGACAATTCCCCTTTTTGATGCACGACTCCCAAGTATGTGACTAACCAATTACGCAGATCCCAGTACGTGACTTCAATCACCAACTAAGAAGTTTGTCGGCTGCAAATTTCTTCAGTTCATCCACACGATGAAGATCAAGAAGATGCTTGGTCATAAAACCCTATGGTGCAAATACACAGTAACTTCTTCAAGAGAAAGAGATGAACTAGATCAAGAACTTCATCTTCGATCACAATTTGCTTGATCAGAGTTTGCTCAATGCTTGTGTAACTTGTGTACTGTTTGACGGCCCTTAAAATAATCCTTTTATATGTTTAGGGTTAGGAGAAAAGAAAGCCCAAACACATAATCACGGATCTCAAGAAAATCAGATTTGAATTATGAAATTCTTAAACCTTGACAGATAGGAGGTGTCGAGAAACTATCGAGCAGCTGTCGAGCTTTAATGAATTTGCACTATTTACTTGATTTCTTGAACAGACTTGAAGACTTCAACACTTGATCTTGAAACGAGGTTTCTTGAAGTATTTAAGCAAACAAGTAAAATGCGTTTTGTCAAAGAATAAACCAATTACGTAAAATCATAACATATGTTCTTAACATGAGAAACACATATGTCATAACAGTCTCCCCCTTTGGCAATCCGTGCCAAAATCACAACAAACAAATGAACATATGAGAGAAATCATAAATCACTCAACTCATATTCACTTGTTGAATACAATAAAATCTATCCTAACACAAACTCTTGAAAAATTTTGCAAGAAGAGAGTTTATGGCAAGTAGACTTTAACAACCTGTATTTCTAAAACACTTTAAACAAAACTCATCAATGCATCTTTGTGTGAAACAGAAATAATAGATTGCATACAATTAATAAGAAGCATGTGTATAAAGGGAGAAAAGAAACAACACATGAAAGGGTAGGTGAAAGAAAAACATACATCAACAATATAGAAGAGAAAAATAAGTACAATGTATGTTTATAAATGGTCACAAGACCTCATGTACAAGAACAATGTATCTAAGAAAGAAAGAAAAAGAAAAGATACATAATTTCCTCACTACATCCCTCAAAAAGAAACAACACTCCCCCTAACACAATGATCCAAAAACTAACTCTCCCCCTAAGAGTGACTACTCTCATATCCAAAACTACTTCCCCTTTTTGTCACGAGGGACAAATGGTAGAGTGTCAAGTAGACATCTCATCGGTAGAGCTAGCATCTCCATCAGCATCATCAGAAGCATCATCATCATTACCATCATCATCATCATCATCCTCAGACTCAGAAGCCACGGGAGAAGGTGGTGAAGGAGTAGCCTCAGGAACAAAACCACCAATGGACACCTGTCGTCGTGCAATATGACCAACATGAATGTTCACTTGATACAACTCCGTAGAGAGTGTATCTAGGCGAACATCCATGCGCTGTAGCTGCGCCATGACGTCTCCTAAAGACACATTGCCCGAAGAAGAGGAAGGAGCGGATGCAGATGGAGCAGAACGGGATGGTGCTGAACGGGAGGAAGGTGCTGCAGAATCCGACTGTCGCAACCGAAACTGGGCCTCGCTACGTTTAACAGTAGCATAATCTATGGCACACATGTCGGTGAAATGGTCGGAAGAGGGAAAAGGAACGAAAAAATGGCGTAAGATCCTTGTGATAGCGGAAGGAAAGATGAGCTTATCACGGGACGCCGAATCTAGATGAACATCAATAATAGAAAGAATGAAATGAGAAGGAAAATCTATAGTAAGATGCTCAAGAAGAGATAACAAAAATCGAGCACGAGGCTCTGTAATGGAGTTATAATGAGAGAGTAGATGCAGAATAAAAGTCATCACTATGTTCATGAATCTAGGACCTTTAGCAAAAGGTCGACATGGTGTAAACAGACGCTCACCCTAAGCAGAAGGGTGCTCATAAAAAGCAGACATGAGCTCATCTTTGGACACAGTCCTTAGATGCTCACAACCAGGATAGTCAGGAAATTCTATCCTAGGGACCCGAAGCACATCTTCAACAAGTTGTGGTGTGATAGGAATGCATGTACCTCAAACGCGAGTGAAGAAGAGAGGTACTGAACGATCAATCCCGTGCATATTGGAGTAAAACTCCTGGAAAAGCACGAGAGGACAAGTGACCGGTACGTCACACAGTGACTCCCATCCCCTACTGTGAATGACAGAGGGAAGGTCAGTGTCGGTAAAGTCCGACAGAATGACTTGGCATTCCGAATGAATGCCTCGTTTAGAGAAGTTCTCCGAAAATGCCTTAAAGACATCATCATCATGAAACCGAACATTAGAAGGTGAAGGATCAGAAGACGAAGAAGCATCGAAACGAAGAGGGTTCCGGGTTGGAGTTGATTTACATTTAGATGCCATAGACACGACTAACGTAAACAGAAAGAGAAGGAGAGAAAGAAAAGACAATCAGAAAAGTCCCAAGCAGCATCAATAATATCAAATATAATGAAAAGAAAGTATGTATGCATGGGAAATGCATAAACATATGACATGCAAAACAAATTGCACAATGGGCTCAGCCCAATCCAAACCTATCAGCACACAAACAAAAAGCACACATCTAAATGCATGTCAATACTGTTATAATGCTAATGTGATGCAATGTATGAGGTTTTAAACTCATTTAAGTGAAAACCCATCCTAAATTTTTTTTTTAAAAAAACTCATCAATTTTGAAAAACCCCAAAATTTTTCAAAAACCCCAAAACCTAAGTTTCAAAACATGAGATGCATGAAGAATGAGAGATTAGAAACTTACCAAGAGAAGAAGAATCTTGAAAAAGCTTGAAAAATCACAAAGGAAGAGGTTTGGAGTGAGAGAGATGGTGTTTGGGAGATTAACAGGTGCGGACAGATCGAGAGAGATCAAAGAAATGAGAATCGGATCGCGAATAAATGAATATATAGACCCTTAGTAAAGCTCGATAGATGCAAGTATCGAGAGGTATCGAGGAAGCTATTGAGTGAGGTATCAAGGAAAAGGTTGTCAATAGCTGAGGTATTGAGCAGGTATCGAGGAACAACTCATCAGATCCAAGAACAGAAGCTCGATTGATCCACTAGGTGTCGAGAAGCTATCGAGGAGGCATGAGCTTTCTCGATCTATCCACCAGGTATTAAGAAGCTATCGGGAAAGCAATAAGAAACAGCTGAAGAATCTTGACAAACAGCAAGGTGTCGAGGAGGTATCGATGAGGTGTCGAGCCAGCTTTTCAAAACAATTTTTCGAGAAGTGAAAAACACAGACATGAATACAATCCAACATGCAACTCAACCAATGATCCAATCAACATATTAAGCTCTTAAAATCATCTCTCAATAAAAATTTTAAGCACATGGATCTTAAAAACACACACACATACTAAACAAGTCTAACTAATTTTATATTTCAAAAACCAAGTTAAGACAGTTTAGTGAGTATACATTAACACATGTAAAACCTTGTGATGGCCAAATCACATTGTACCTGCACATGTATCAAGAATAACAAAGAATATTGCGGGTTGTGTGGAAAACTTCGCAAGATTGCATAAGTGTATACATGTTATGACGATTTGAGATATGAGAAAAACACTTTAACTCACACATAATCATAACTGCTTGATGGGGACTATCACCTTCAAGGTATACCCTATAACTCCCACATCTTCTAGAATACACGCTTGCAATCATTTTTAAAGCATTTTTGATCTTTTTGCTTTTAATTTTTTTTTTGCATATTTTTCTTTTAAGCATATCATGCATGGGCATATTAGAGAGAGAAAAGAAATACCCAATGATATTTGACATTCCAATTTTGCTATGCCTAAGCATACAAATGTCATTGATACTGCACTTTTGCTATGTCGAAGCACATAGGTGTCATTTTATGATTGGCGGGCAATAGTGGTGAGATGGTTATTAATGCCTTTCTCTTAGGATTTTTTAGTTATTCCCGTCAAAAAGAGTGATACACGTATTAAGTATAAGAGACAACTCAATCTTACTAATCACAAACAAGAGCCACAAAGCTCACTTGCTTAGTTGTGCATAGATATGCTCATCTAAGCTACAAATGATACAAAGTTTAGAAAACTTTGTTTCAATGGCCATCCAAGGTACACAAATTCCAATGTACATAAAACACACACTGTTTTTGTATTTTTCTGATTTTTCATTTTTTTTAAATTAAAAAAATAAACAAAACTGAAAAACAACCAAGCAAAAACATGTTAAACAAGGTAAAGCATAAAAACTAGATTGACTCAAAACTTGAAAGCAAAACACACAAGTAATGCACACACAAAAACAAGAAGAGAGAAAGAGAAAAGTAATAGAATCACTTGGAGCCCTTTTCCTTCCACACCATGGAAGAACCTTTCCTTTGATTATACCCTTGAACCGGTGGTGAGGGGGAAGAATTAAAACCGTTCAAGTTCGAAAGGAACATGAGGGCTTTGAGAAGATCTCCAAGGGGAGCAAGAGAGGATTGAAGTTGATTCTGGCTTCCAGATGCTATCATGCCATTGCTCTGTTGAGTGGCAATCTATTTGTAGCAATTTGGTCGAGTATGACCGGTAGCTCCACATTGATGATAGATGCTGCTTCTTTTGTTTAGGCTTTTGAGAGTTAGTTTTCTTAGCCCTAGGGTTTTTAACATCTTTCTTCTCAAGCTTAGGGGTGCTCCTAAGTTAGATTTACCCTTGTCTAAGTTCTCACTAGCTAATTCAGTTTTAATCTCATTGTTCTCAATTTTAACATTATTAGTAGGAGGAACAAAGACAGTAGTACTAGAAGAAGCAGTATTAGAGGAAGAAAGACCATACCCTAAACCTGTTCGATTTGAAGCAGATTTCTGTATGCTGAGCATATCGTTAAGTTTTGCGCTTGAAGTCCTTTCCAATTGAGCTCTGACTTGAACCAGCTTCGCTTCAAACTTCTTGGTCTTCTCAGCCAAGAAATTGTTCTCGAACCTCAGTGCTTCAATAGTCTGATTAGCTTTATCAAACTTTGTGGAAAGCTCCTCACGATCAAGTTCCACATCACTGAGCTTCTTGGTGGTTAGCCTATATAATTTCTCATGCTTTTCACAAAACTTGTACAACTTTTCATAGGCTGTATGAATGTCATCTTGATCATCCATCTTCTCAAATTTGGATTCCACCAGTTCCTCCTCTTCAATCATATCTTCAACAATCCCATCAGTAGGATCAACAATGGTAGTGAAGGCATTCAAAATTTCGTCATCCTCATTGTCGGAATCTTCATCAGGCTTGGTGTCACTCAAGGTAGCAGCAAGTGCCTTGCTCTTCCCAATGCTCTTGAGATATGTAGGACACTCATGCTTCATATCAAAGCCTTGACACCCAAAGCACTTAGGTCCTGCGGGAACAGTGTACTGACCACCTTCCTTAGCATCCTTCTTCCCTTTGTCTTGCCCTTTAAATTGAGAAGAACTGGATTGCCTATGGTCCTTGTCAAAACCTTTTCCATTTGTGTTCTTTATAAACTTCTTGAACTGCCTGGTGATGTAGGACTTCATCTTGGAATCTTCATCATCAGAAGCCTCATCTGTCTCACTGCTCTTGGCCTTCAGTGCCATGCTCTTGCCTTTACCCATCTTGCCAATCCTTGTCAACCCAAACTCATAGGTCTACAAGTTTCCAACCAGCTCAGTCAGAGGAATCTTGTCAATATCCTTTGATTCCTCTATTGCTGTAATCTTGGTATGGAATCTCTCGGGTAGAGATCTGAGCACTTTCCTTACAATCTTAGGTTCAGGAATGGTTTCCCTAAGATTAAAGGCTGAGTTTACTATATCCTTTAACTTGGGATAGAAATCATCGAATGACTCATCCTCCTCCATCTTTATTTCTTCAAAGTTTGTAGTGAGCCTCTGAAGCTTTAAGTCCTTGACAGCCTTAGTACCCTCATAGGTTGTTTGGAGGATGGTCCATGCTTCCTTAGCAGTTTCAGTAGAGGATATCTTCTTGAACTCCTCATTGGTGACTGCACTGAACAAGGCATTCAATGCCCTGCTGTTGAAATTTGCCGCCTTAATCTTGGCTTCATCCCAATCGGCTGGCACTTCCTTTGGCTTAGTCCAGCCAATCTCAACAGCTTGCCACACTTTTTCATCTAAAGACTGCAAGAAAGCTCTAATGCGTAATTTCCAGTATGCATAGTTAGTGCCATCAAATAAAGGAGGTATGATTAATGACTGTCCTCTATCCATGACAAACAGGGGTCAATGGATTAACACAGCAAAGATTAAACCCTAATCAGAGTGTGCCCGCTCTGATACCACTTGATAGGCCATAAACTGAATGACCCATTGTGATAGAAATTAATTAATTAATTATCCAAGTTATTAATTAATCAATTTATCATACAAATGCGTAGTAGCACAAACAAATCACCTATAAAATAATTATGCAGCGGAAAATAAATAACACGGTGATTTGTTTACGAATGGGGAAAACCTAATGGCAAAAACCCCACCAGGTGATTTTCAGGTCACCACTCCTGAAACTTCACTATTATCACAACAAGCAGTTACAAGTAAAGGAATCCTAAGTACCTTACCAACCTATAGTTGAACCCTTACCCCAATACCCAATTGGACTTGTTCTGTAGTGACAATTCCCCTTTTTGATGCACGACTCCCAAGTACGTGACTAACCAATTGCGCAGATCCTAGTACGCGACTTCAATC
Source organism: Quercus wislizeni (assembly GCA_023055345.1). NCBI lineage: Eukaryota > Viridiplantae > Streptophyta > Magnoliopsida > Fagales > Fagaceae > Quercus > Quercus wislizeni. The sequence continues at coordinate 49,018,266 of JALGQJ010000002.1, forward strand.
ACCAACTAAGAAGTTTGTCGGCTGCAAAGTTCTTCAGTTCATCCACACGATGAAGATTAAGAAGATGCTTGGTCACAAAACCCTACGGTGCAAATACACAGCAACTTCTTCAGGAGAAAGAGATGAACTAGATAAAAAACTTCGTTTTCGGTCACAATTTGCTTGAATAGAGTTTGCTCAATGCTTGTGCAACTTGTGTATCGTTTGACGGCCCTTAAAACAATCTTTTTATATGTTTAGGGTTAGGAGAAAAGAAAGCCCAAACACATAATCATGGATCCCAAGAAAATCAGATTTGAATTCTGAAATTCTTAAACCTCAACAGATAGGAGGTGTCGAGAAACTATCAAGCAGCTGTCGAGCTTTAATGAATTTGCACTATTTACTTGATTTCTTGAATAGACTTGAAGGCTTCAACACTTGATCTTGAAACGAGGTTTCTTGAAGTATTTAAACACATCCTAAGTCTACCCAAATACAAGTAAAGTGCGTTTTGTCAAAAGATAAGCCAATTAAATAAAATCATGACATATGTTCTTAACATGAGAAACACATATGTCCTTACAAGTTTCTGCCATCTCCATAGCCCCTGTTCTTACGGGTCCTAGTGTGTTTCTTTTCCTCATCTCTTTCTTCACTTCTTTATTGTGAGTTCATCCTTCTTAGCTCATGGTTTCTTACACCATGCTTCATGTTTTCTTGTTAGGTCCACTCCCCACTACCCTTTCTTAGTTTGAGGTAGGCAGTAGTTTTGCCACAATTTTAGACCTTGTGAGTGAGGCCACAACCTTCTTCGCTCGTTTTGATCAGCCTGAGGTTAATGACCTCAATCCTGTAGACTTCTGGGGTTCTGGGCCTCCTTACATAGACTTCCATGGTTTCAGAGTTCCTAGGGATTGTGCTTCTCATTTGGAGGCGATCTAAAGGAGCCGCGGTGACTTCATGTAGGGATTCCGCCTTGACCGTTTTGCTAGGGAACACTTCTTGAAACTGCTGGGAGCATGATGAACGATATTGAGCATAATTTTGTGGACAGTTTCCACCGAGAGGATCCTGTAATGGAAGGTTGTGATTCAGGAGCTTGTTAGCGTGGGCTTTACTGTGGAGTTCATTCTGGACCATCTTCGTGAGATTCCCCGAGCCTTCTTCATGAAGATGGTTCAGCCTGCAGTTGATGCCATTGATACACGCGTCGAGGCTTTGTGGAAGGATGTGGCAAACTTGGAGGGTTGTCGTGAGCGCTTTCTTTCTAGCATTGGTGGATCCAACCGTTTTGGAGATCAGCCTCTTATTTCTGGGCTTCCTTGATGATGAAGTGGTTCCTTTTTTTTTTTTTTTTTTCCTTCTCTTGCTACCCCATCTAGTACACTTTATGTTTCCTATAGCACTTAGGCTGTGTTTGGTTGAATGTAAAATATTTTCCGAGTACAAAATATTTTTAAGTGAAAATATTTTCGGGAAAGGAAAATATTTTCAAATGTTTGGTTGCATTCCAAAAAATACTTTGGAAAATATTTTCTAGTGTTTGGTTGTTTTGCTGAAAATGCTCTAGAAAACCCATTTTTATCATGTTTCTCATATTTTCTTAGGATCCAAACAAATATTATTGCAGATAATTGAAGCATATAAACAACACAAGAAACAAAAATCAAAATAAAAAAAAATCAAAATCACAAGACCAATTGTGGTGCGATCGGTTCGTGGGTTCGTTGGTGAGGATGAGGGATGGGTTGATCGGTTCGTGGCGCAATCTCACCGATGGACGAGGTGGGTCGATCGGTTCGTGGGTTTGTGGCGCGATCTCACCGTCGTGTGGCCCTTATGAGGACAGCGATCGATTCATGGGTTCATGGCATGATCTCGTAGGTGGACGAGGTGGGTTGATCGGTTCGTGGGTTTGTGGTGCGATCTCACTGTTGCTTGATGGGTACGAGGATGGCGATCTGACTGGCGCGATCTCGAACTCGATGGCGCGATCTCTCTCTCTTTCTCTGTTTGCGAGTTTGTGAGTCCTTTCTCTCTCTCTTTCTTTCTTTGCGCGTCTTCGGTAATGATTTGAAGGTAAAATAGAAGCTGAAAATATTTTCCGAGTTAAAGGGGCTATTTTACGGTCAAAGTAAATGATTTTCTGAAAAACTCTATTTTCCATGTGCAACCAAACACACGGTTTCATGTAAAAGGATTTCCTGAAATTGTTTTCAGCCAAAACAAACACAACCTTATTTGGCAAGTTTGATATGATTGTCACCGTTTGAGTTTGTAACTATAAGATGCTACACTTATTTACCGCTTTTGCTTTTGCTATGACATATAATGCTTTTATAATACTTCATACCTTTTCATTACATACTCATAAAAGCACGTTACAATCTTGTCTTGTGATATAGTTGCTTAAAGGAAGAAAGGAAACATAAAACTCATTAAACAAAAGGGATAACTATATAACCTCCTTTTTTTTTCTTAAGTATAATAACGCTTCAGCCACTTCCCATTGATAGGATCTGTTAGGTCCTTGCCATCTATCTAGGCCAGACGGTAATACCCACTTGGATGTGCCTCTCTTATCATAAGGGGTCCCTCTTATTTTGGTGCAAACTTAGATGATCCTGCCATGCCTCACTTGACATAGTCTGCTACCTTTAACACGAGTTGTCCTTCCACGAATATTCTCTCTTTAGTCATTTTGCCATAGGCTTCAGTCATCCTTTGTTTATATCTGCGGCTGCGCTCTTGGGCCTCTTCCTTTTTGTCATTAAGCCCTTCAAGGTTTTCATACCTTTCTGCTACAAATACTCCTTTTTTTTTTTTTGGTTTCCTTCTCCTGCATCTACATAACTCTTAAAGACGGAGTCATCACTTTTGCTGGGCTCATTACTTCTGTCCTGTAGACTAAGGAAAAAGGTGAAAATCCTGTGGTTGACTTTGGTGAATTTCTATAAGCCCAAAGAGCATCTAACAGGTGCATTGCCCATCCTCCCGTATACTTTTGGCTCATGTTGTTGATGATCTTTATGAGGGTCTTGTTTGTCGCCTCTGCATGCCCATTTCCTTGAGGGTAATAGGGCGATGAACGATGGTGCTTGACTTATTAGAATTCCAGCATCTTCCTCACATCACTATTGACAAAGGGTGTGCCATTGTCACTGATAATCCTGTGAGGTACCCCAAACCTCACGATTATGTTTTATTTGATGAAGTTTGCTACTACTCCTCCTGTGACTTTATGGAGTGGCATTGCCTCTACCCATTTGGTGAAGTATTCCGTAGCCACCAAGATCCATATGTATCCACGCGATGGTGGGTTAACTGGCCCTACCAAATCAAGCCCTCAAGTGTGGAAGGGCCATGGGGTGACCATGTTGTGTAAGTTCTACGGATGAGTGTGAATCAGGTTGGCTTGTACTTGGCAGCTATGGCATTTTTTTTACAAATTTTGCAGTATCTTTTTTCATGGTGGGCCAGTAGTAACCCATTTGTAGCAAGCATTTGTACAACTTTTTCTTCCCCTGGTGTTCCCCATACTCTCCTGAGTGCACTTCTTTTATCATCCCTTTTGCTTCCTCAGGACTCAAACATCTTAAGGGATCCCCATCATATCCTTTTTTGAGAAGGATTGCGTTATGCAAAAAGTAACGTGTTGCCAATCTCTTAAGCTTGTATCTTTCACTGTGCTTTTGTGGTAGGATACCTTCTGTTAAGTACTGTGTGAATGGACTTCTCCAGTCTTCGCTGATGAACATAGCGTAGCTTTCCTCTCTATTTGCTACAATCTGGTAGGTCTCGCATTGGGTTTGGATTTGGTCTACGTCTTTACCCATACTTGGCCAATAGAAACTTGCCCTTTGAAGTTTGCGGAAAGGTTGACCTCTTTGCAGGATTCGCAAGTCTTGTCATGCACTTCCTTTAGCTTTCTTTGGGCCTCTTCCTGCCCTACACATCTGGACAAGATCTCACCGAGTATCCTGCGGTACAATTCTCCTCTTACTCGGGCGTAATCTTTTAGCACCTTTAGTTCTACAGCGTCTTCTTCCTTCATCAAGGCCTCCCTTATGGGAATCCGCCAATCTCCTTCACACTGTTCCTCCTGGAACCTTTCCTTTAACATCTTAATAATAGACTCTTTCCTCTTGCTGGCTTCTATCCTGGTGCTATCCCCTTCGAAAATTATTTGTGAGCCTAATGCGACCAACGCATCTGCAAACCGGTTTTCGTTCCTTGGAGTATGCTCTATTTCAAAGGTTGAAAACTTTTCCTCCATCTTCTGGGCCATTGCTTTGTACAGGGCTAGGCTAGGTTCCTTTAAGGAAAATCTCCCTTTGGTTTGACAGACCACTAGGTTCGAATCACCCATTACTCTTAAATGCTTAATTCCAATTTCAAGGGCTGTGGCTAGCCTGGTTAGATAGGCTTCATATTTTGCGGTGTTGTTTGAATAGGGGAATTCTAATTTGAATGATAGTGCCACAACCTTGTCTTCTTCATGATACAAAACTACTCCCACTCCTCCTGATTGGGTGGTAGAAGATCCATCAAATTTCATTACCCATTACTCTTTGACTTCTTCTACCATGGCTACTTCCCTTAGGACTTCATCATCCGGAGGGAATTCTTCTTCTCCTGGAAACTGCACCAACAAATCTGCTATAGCCTGGCTTTTTACTATTTTGGGCGTTCTTGCTTTCAGGTCGAATTGCGACAATTGTAACAACTACTGGGATATTCTGCCAGAGAGAATCGGTTGCTGCAACAAAGCTCTGATTGCGTGAGACATAGTCATCAGCCACACCTCGTAAGCCAAGAAATAATGGCGTAGCCTTCGCGAGGCATATACAATAGCCAGACATGCTTTTTTTGCCCTTGGGTATCGAGTTTCTGTATCTTTTAGGGCACGACTGATGTAGTAAACTAGTTGCTCAATGCCACCTCCATCCTCTTGGGCAATTAATGCACCTATGGCATGCAGGTTGATGGCTAGGTAAAGCAACAATGACTTCTTGCGGATTGGGGCTTGCACATTGGGGAGGTTCATCATAATCTACTGTAGCCTTTTGAAGGCCATCTACTGTGCTTCTCCCCACTTAAAGCTTTGCCCCTTCTTGAGTAATTTACCAAAAGCAGAAGTAATTGATGCTAATCCAGGGATGAATCTTCGGATATATGAGACCTTCCCTAAGAAACTCTTTAACTCCTTTACTATGGCTGGAGATTTCATGGTTGTTATGGCTGTAGCTTTGGTCGGGTCCACGTCTATTCCTTTACTGTGAATCAAGAAACCTAAGAATTTCCCCGAGGACACTCCAAACGCACATTTGAGAGGGTTCATTCTCAATTTGAAAGCTCTACACCTTTCAAATACCTTTCTCAACACTTAGACATGTTCTTCTCACTTCTTTGATTTCACCACTATGTCATCCACATAGTCCTCTAGTTCCTGATGCATCATGTCGTGAAATATAGCCGTCATTGTCTGTTGACAAGTTGCACCTGCATTTTTCAACCCAAACGGCATCACTGTGTAGTAGAAGTTGCCTATGGGTGTTTTGAAGGCAGTTTTCTTCGCATCTTTTGGCGCCATTATGATCTGATTGTATCCATTGAATCCGTCCATGAACGAAAACATGGTGCTTCCTGCCGCAAAATCTATCAGTAAATCCATGTTTGGTAGTGGGAATTCGTCCTTCGAGCAGACCCTGTTGAGATTTCTGAAATCTATGCAACATCTTATCTACCCGTTCTTCTTCTTTACTAGCATTATGTTGGACAACCAGTGTGGGTGCTAAATGGGCTTAATGAATTTTGCGGCTAGCAATTTCTGTACCTCCTTAACTATTTGTTCTTCTATCTCGGTGTGGAATATCTTGGTAGGCTAGGCCACTGGCTTGGCCTCAGGATCCACATTTAGCATATGCATTACTAGCCCTGGATCCAACCCTGACATTTCACTATAATCCCATGTGAAGACATCTTTGAATTTTTTCAGCAACAGTATCAATTCTAACTTTTCCTTTTCCGACAACCTTGAACTGATTGAGATGGGCCTTGGTTCTTGCCACAAGTTAATCTCTTCCAACTTTTCTTCTGCCATAACCTATACGTCCTTTTCTGCCATGACTTCCTCATCTTTCTCTTCATTACTTTCTTCCTCTGAGCTTTCTTGAGCCACTCAACACACCAAGCTCTTGTGCTGCCACTCTTGTCTGGGCCTAGCTTGTATTTCACTTGTGGGCCCTATAAACCTTCATAATTTGTATACAAACCTTCCATCAGGGCATCAGACTCTGACACATTGTGGTGTGTCATCTGACTCTACGACAGGTGCTTCCTTCCTTTTCTTCTTTCGTGATAGCAACTCCTCTAGATCAGGTTCTAGATCACTTTGGATGTCTTTCCACTTAGGTACGAAGGTGCCTCATGGCTTTAAAACTGAGCTTTCCCCAGATGGTGCCCATTGGTTGTAGAACATAGTTTCTACTAGATGAGCCTCCGCCTGTTCAAATGGCGATGGATTTGCTATTATACGAATCATTCTGCCATTCAATCTTCCTTTCACGCACTGGTGGTAGGTGGATGGGACTAATCAGTGTTTGTGCAACCATGGCCTCCCCGAAAGCACATAATATGAGACCCCTGTCTTTACCACATGGAACCGAGCTAAGGAAGCTATAGGGCCCACCTTTAACCACAGCTGGATGTGGCCTGCGGTGTATTCGCTCCTTCCTCCGAACCCTATCACTTCCATTGGGCACCCCTGAATCTTTCTTTCTGAAATTCCTACCGCTTGTAGAGTGCTTAATGGAATGAGATTTATAGAAGCACCTGTATCCACCAAGGCTCTTTTGATGGGGGTTTGATTTATGGATGCTGCTAAGTAAAGGGGCCTTCTGTGGTCTGGGTACCCCACCTCCATATCCTTATCACTAAAAGTGATCTCACTCGATTCCTGTAAGAGGGCTCTGTCATTTGTGACTTTCGCCGTTAAACATTTTATTCCTACCCCGAAGGCAATGCTCACTAGGGCCTCTGTGGCTATTTTTCGCTCTTTTGTCGTAAGCCCCAATTGGTCAAAAAAATTCTTGAATCTTTATGTAAGGTGGTAATTTCTGCGGCAAGCAGGGCTGGATTCTCCTTTTCTTCTTCCCCTGGATCTGCACAAATCACTACCGCTACTACACCCTTTCCTTTGTGGTTTAGGAGTGAGTTTCTTTGAACTTCCTACTAGGATAGTTTTAGAGTCCTTTTTTTTGATCCTACGGTGTACCAGTTTGTGGAGTGCCCAACATTTTGTGGTAGGATGTTGCATGTAATTGTGCAGAATGCAGAAGAGTGGGTCCTTCCGCTCTTCCTCTGTGGGCTCTCTAGAAACTTGATTAGGCTTAAAGACTCCGTCTGCTATCCATTTGTTGAAGAGCACATCTAACTTTTTTAGGGTACATGGTATTGGTGGGGGAGTATCGTATTCCCTTCCATTAGTCTTCCTTCTTCGTTCACCAGTGGATACTGCCATAACCTGTGGATCATTTCTTTTGTCAGAACTTGGCTTCATTGACTAGGCAGTCTTCTTGGCCTTTTGCAACAACTATATAAACTTGGAGATTTCTAAGTTTTCCAAGACTGCCCTGTACTCCCTAATCATATTTGTCATACACATTTCCACCAATGTTCTTTCTTCACAATGATCATAACAGTCGAATGCTATGTCCCTGAACCTTTTAATGTATTCCATTAAATCCTCACCATTTCTTTGCTTGGTTGCTTGCAAGGTTGCAAGCATTACTATTTCTTCTCTATGGAAGTATTTAGTGCAAAATAAATCCACCATGTCATCCCAAGTTGGGATTGATCCTGGCTTTAGGTTGATGTACTAGGTGTATGCTCGGTCACATAGTGATTTGGAAAATTCCCGAAGGCATAAATCCTCGTCTACAGCATTAGGGCCAAGAGTATCAATAAACTTGCTCATGTGCTCAATAGCACTTCCCTTCCTGCCATCGTACTACGTAAAGGTCCATGGTTCATATCTCTCGGGGTATGGTTTGCTGAGTATCTTTAGTAGGTAAGGAGGTCTTCGTGCATAAAATCTCTCCTTAGGTGCTCTAGCCCTCTCTTGCTCCAAGAGGGCCGCCACTTCGGCCATAGTGATGAAACATTGTTCTGCATTCTATGGGACATCTCTTGCTGGTGTCTCCTCTTTGTTTGTCACATGCTCCGGGTCATGCTATCTCCTTTTCTCCTTTGTTTTGTTTGTTTTCAGTTGACAGATTTCTTCCATCATTTGCTAGTGCGAGTGCTGCAGTGACTAAAACACCTCAATGAAGACGTTGGCATTGTCAGTGGGGATTCTTGGCTGTGGTTGGGGTTCAGCCCCATTTTGTTAACACCTTTTGTTTGGTTAGATTGCTATTGGTGAGGCATTGTTGGCCTAGATTCTGCTTGTGAGGGCACGGTGCTCATGTTTCGCGTCGTCCTGGATCTTGGGTCATTTGTTTGCAAGGGCTTCTGTCCTTATCTGCTTCCCAACTCCCTAGTGAAGTCGCCAATTTAAATGTGGTGGGCCTTTTTACGATATTGGGTTAGGCTGCCTTTTGCTGTACTGGGCCCAAGTGTTTTGGATAAGAGAGTTGGGACTGGTCTAACTGTAACTCACTTTGGTCCGGCTTATGCGTAAACCATGCTTCATTTGCCAAAACTTTAGTCACATGCCCATGGTAGGCGGAGTTGCTATGGAGGAGTCATGGCAAGCAGATGTGATAATAATAATAAAAGAAAGTACTTTTGCCATTAGACAAAGTAAATAAATGATCCCTAATTAAAATGATAATCACAACGATAAGAAAAACTTTGCAAAGAAAATGATGGAAGTAAATAAGGAAGAAGTGAGTTATCAAAGAAAGAAAAAAGATCAATCCGTCATGCCAAGTTATTTCGCAAGACCAAGACCAAGAAGGGAACCATTTTTTCTCAATGTGAATAATCTATCAAGAAGATCCTGCTGTAGAAATTAATTACTTCGAGGGAAACGGGCCTGAATGGCTTGTGCCCAAAAGAATCCTTTGCCTCTGGCAGAGAGTATGCCTTTAGAGAAAAAGAAGGGATTAACCAATTGGTGCATGCCTGTTATTCTACACTTTGTTTTCTCTTATTGATTTTCTCTTTTCTCACTATTTTTGTTATTTCTAATTCTTTTCTTTTCTTCTTTTAGCGCTTACCCATCTAACAAGTTGTGATTCTCTCTTAGTGGTTGCTCTTACTGTTCCACCGATCCCCCCTGTGCACGGTAAGGGTCCTTTATGTATTGCCTGTCGTGATTGGCTTTTTACTATTTTAGCCTTTAACTACCTTTATCTGGTCTGGGTGTCCTTGCCGACCATCGTTGGTATGTCAGCTGACCAGCCACCATCACTTACCTGTGCTGGTTGCGCCACTCCCTATTACCAGACAAAGAAGATTGTTTTGTTTACTTGCTCACCGTGGCATTCCTACCTGCTACGGTGTGGGTGCTCTCTTTCTCCCTATCCTTCATGGCATGCGCCTAGTGGTTACAGCTCATCCTTTCTTCTTTTGGGTAGTATGTCATCCCAACAGGACATTTCCCCCAAAATAACTTGAGCGGGAACCCCAGAATAGGTTTTCCCCTCTCCCCAGCGCTAGATCATACTCTTTTACCTCTGACCCATGACCCACCACTTCTTGTATTGGCTGGGTACAGGCTAGTGATGTCTGGGCCTTGCGCATGCTCTACTTCTGTGTATGTCCAAAACTTGCCCATTGCTCATGTGTTTGCTGTGGTTTGGAGGCTCGTTTGCACATTCTATCGCACATCTTTGACTTCTTATGGTGTGAGCTATTTTCTGATTTCCCATTCTTTATGGCCTACTCCTTTTAGGGGCTGGGCTTTGCTTGATTGTGGGCTCTTCTTCCTTCAGCCTACTCTTTTACTCCTTTCGCAGACTTGCCACTATTTCCTGCCGTACCACTCTGCCATTTCTGTTGTGATGTTATTTGACTCAAGCCTATTGGGCCTCTTTGGGCTTGCTGCTTATTCTTCTCTCAATGACTCAATATGGTCATTGGATTTTTTATTACATTATTTGTGGGCTCCTTTGTTCCATTAATTTTCTCTTGGGCATCCTTGGCCCATTTGCTTTCGTTGGGCTTCCTTGGCCCTTTTTCTAACTCTACGTTCCCATGGGCTTTTACTAACTCCTTTGGGCTTCGCTGGCCCAATTACCTTATCCTTCATCCTTGGAGCTTATGGGCTTTCCATCAGTCCCTTACTTTCTTTACTTGCATTACTTTGGGCTTGCTGTGGCCCATTCTCACTTTTCTACATCACATACTGCCCATGTGTTTGCTACTTCTCTCTTTCTAGGCTCTTTTAGGCCAGTTTGTTTCCTCAAGGTCCATTTGTTTATTTTATGGGCCTATGATCCATTATTATTGCCACTTGGGTTTAATGGTTTTTTCTATCCACTCACTAACTCTTCTCTACTCGTATTGTTAAGCATCAACAACATTAAAAAATAAGTACAAGAAAAATGATTTTTCGTAAATCCTTAGAGTAGAGGGCATTTGGTAATAAGTTTGAAAAATCATCATATATGACTTGGTGTTAACAAAAACATTTGCCTATAGGAAAGATAAAATAATGAAAGCCTATATATATGACATCTCATAAGATTATTTTAGTCTAAATAAGCTCAAAATTCCATATCAATTTGTTAGTGCAGGGCTGCTTTGCTTTCAAAAGGCCTTGCAAAAACATAATATAAGAGTCAATCCTATTTAAAATCTAGTTTTTTATTTTTATTTTTTTATTTTATTTTTACTTTTTTAGGACAAAGTTTAGGACAAACTGTTCTAATCAACTGACACGTGTAAAAAATGGCACGTGCATTGCACATGATTACTTAAGTAAACTTAACCCAATTAACCCAAGTTAACTACGCCACCTATTAAAAAAATAAAAATAAAAACTAAAAACCAATAACCACAAATAAGAGTATTAGACATAGTGTCTGGACTTAACACTCTGTGAACCATTCGATGAAAAAGTTGATGAGCCTCCCCCTAACCTTCCCTTCTTTACAAAGACCATTCATCAAACATTAATCAACATATTAAATGTATAAGCATTTGGGTGTATCCCAATTCTCCCTATTTCTTCATATACCTCCCAACACCGATCAACACATCTAAGCTTCACCAACCCATTCAAATGAAAATTGCAAGCAACTACACTAGGGACAAAACCTACCTCCACAAACCTCCTAAAAACCTTGTTCAATCACGTTGGCTTCCACATAAGCCTTAATAAGCATATCAAAGACAACTGGATCCCAATTACAAGGCAAATTTTTTTGAATAGATACATTTTAGAAAACTTTTTGGTTAATAACATGCGGCTGAAGTTAATTAGTTATGTAGATTATTTTTGGAACATGAGTTTGGGCTGGAACTTGAGTTTGACAAACTCAAGTTCCAAAAACAATCTACTTAACAAATTAACTTCGTCTGTGTGCTACTTTCCTATTTTTTTTTCTCTAAAAATATGCTATTTGGAAAATTTTGCCCAATTACAAAGTTCACCGTACAAAACGAAACTTTCAAAAACATCACCATCATCTGGTGAAACAACCTTGTAAAGTTGTGATTTCACTAGCTTATGTTGGTTGTAATTCCGTGCCAAAGTTGATTGTAATTTCTTCAATCATTTTCTTGTATGTATGTGGGTTTATTTTGTAAGAGATGAGTGTGAGAGATTGGTGAAGAATTAAGCTTCAAAAGATGAATCGGTGCAATTCGCGACTAGCTCGCGAGAAACTTGTGAGAAGCAACCCGCGAAAAGGCCACGTGTGAAGCACATGACTGGAAACTGAAGAGTCACACCAGGCTGTCAAGTTCGCGAGTGTTTCGTGAGAAGGGCCATCTCGCGAAGTACTCGCAAAACATATTGTTTGGAAAAAAGTTAAGTTGCTTTACCAAATTCCTCAACTCCTACCTCTCCATCTCTACATCCTTGAAAGGTTCATAGCCCAAACACTTACCACACTAGATCTGAGTGTTGAGGTTTTGGTGCTGTTGGGAAGCATTAGAAGGAGTCATTTAGTGGCGAATGCAATCGGGCTGAATTGCGGGATTCGAAAAGCTAGAGAAGTCAAGACTCCAAGAAGTTCGTTGGTAGTAGGAGCTTGAAGGACTCAAGTATAAGGGGTAGACTAGGCTTGGAGGGTCTTTTGTTATTTGTGTACTCCAACTTTATTCTCTAGTGGATCGTGAAAGCTCGAATTTGTGCTAGAACACAAGAGCTTGTTTAGACCCCCAATTAAAAATTACAGCTAGATTACTTTTAGTCTAACTTAAACAAAGTGTGGAATAAGAGTAAATATGCATAATGAGCCGATAACACTACTCTAAGCCATATTCATCCACAATCAACAATAAAATGAAAGCTTAAAGAGTAGGGAAGAGAGATGTAAACACAAGATAACACCAAGATGTGTGTTATCGAAGAGAAAATTGAAGAACTCAGCGAAAAACCTCTCTGTGACCCTTCAAGTCGAAATTGATCCCCTAGAAAATAAAGTTGGAGTACACGAATAACAGAAGCCCTCTAAGCTCCTTCTACTAATGGACTTCTCGGAGTCTTGTCTTCTCTAGCTTTTTGGATCCCGTAATTCAGCCCGATTGCATCCACCACTAAATGGTTCCTTCCAATACTTCCCAATAACACCAAAATCTTGCTTAACACTCTGAATGGGTGTGGTAAGTGTTTGGGCTAACAACCTCTTAAGAATCTAGAGATGGAGAGGTAGGAGTTGAGGAAAACCACAAGGAAATGTGTAGATGATAGTGGGTATGACAATCTCTAACTATCAAGTGTATTTGCTAGGGTTTTCTCTTTAAAAAGAACTCCTCACTATTCATGGGTAATGAGGGTATTTATAATGTGGGTAAAGAATTTGGTAAAGCAACTTAACTTTTTGTCAAACAGAATGTTTTGCAGGTACTTTGTGGGATGGCCCTTCTCGTGAAACACTCGCGAACAAAACAGATTTGGCTTTTTGGAAAAACTCTTAAAACACAAAAGTGATACATAAAAATACTTTCAAAAACAAATAAAATATTCAAAAATCTTTTTGGGTTTGATTATCAAGCAATTAAGTATACACAAATCATATTTGAACACGTACGATCACACAAATGAAATAGGTATTCATTGAAAATTAGACTTGTGTGTTGTGTGTGTGAATCAAATATGAACTAGTCCATAGTCTAGTATGAAGCTTCAATGATCAATTCAATCAAGTCATACACAACCAGCACGAAGTCAAGTGACCTATCTCATTAGTAGAAATGAACATATATAACCCCCCACCAAAGTGTTCATTTGGCTTCCATTTTTCATACTTTTGATCAATACAACTCAATTTTCTGAGCAATGATGCAATGAAATTTTTGATATTTCTTTGACGAATAAGCCTTTGGCTTTGGCACCATACATTTTGAATATGTTTTTGCTCCACCTTTTCCTACTCAAACTAGTTTTTGAAGCAAGGCTTTTTCTCTTTTAACATAAAAATAAATGTGAGGAGATATATAGACACAAGTTTACACATGTATCAAAATCAAGCAAGACTATTGACTAATCATTTATGACAAACTTGAAGATTTATTTACAACAATCAAACGTAGATTTCTAGATTCCGCTCACACTTAAAAATGTGGATACATGACAAGCTAAACTTGTAAATGCACTACGCCATAATAGGTACTAAGCCAAACTTAACATGTGATATACACAACACAAGCGATAAAACTTTTTGTGATTTTTACTTTTTATGAGTTTTTGAATTTTTCAACACTAAAAAACAAAGCAATAAAGTAAGATCAACAAAAACAAGGTAAACCAAAACAAAGACCTATAAACAAAACATGCTAGAACAAAGCAATAATTCTAGAAGAATGTGTATGCCATGATGCATGAAACTAACCCTAAAACATTGGAAGTATTAATGCATGGGCATAGTGAGTGATCATGCGTGAGTACCATTCTTCACCCGCACTATACAAGCGTTTTGGGTAAGGTCCTTAGAAGGAGGGGTACGACTGACATAACTCTCAAACCTTGGGGTGAAGCTAGCTAGGCATAATGAAATGTTTTTCAACATCTTCATACCTTGGCATTCTTCTTGAGTTGTCTTGACCATGCAAAGAATCAGCCCTCTTGAGTGCCTGAAGCTTGAAGCACCTTGGCCTTGTATGTCCTCGTACGCAACAATGACGACAGAAATGCTTCACATGAGGTCTCCCTTTGATTTTTGGGCAATGACTTCCCTTTTTCTTTTGGTTTTGGACTAATGACTTTCTTCTCAACAATGGGGATCTTTATCTTTGGCTTCTCTAGATTCTTTGCCAGCATAAACTTCGTCTACTTCTTAAGTTAGCTACTTGAGCTTCCTTCACTGGTGTAGCCCAAACCGGTCTTATCATTTGAAAGCTTTTGAGATGAGAGTACGTTGTCAAGTTTCTTAGTGGAAATGCACTCCACTTTGATATTTGCTTGAATTATTTCAAGTTCAAGAAACTTGATTTTAGAGTAGGCATTTAGCAACTCTTCTTTCAGCCTTCAACTTCACATTTAGCATTCTTATGTTGCACAAGAGTGGATTTGTGCTCTTCCTCAATTTTCTTCATCTTTTTAACAACAGTCTTTGCAACTTTGGCATATTTGCCACAATCTTCAAGCAACGCATCGTACACTTCTTGTAGATTCTTTTCACCTTTGTTGAGGTACACATCCTCATCATCCAAAACATCAACTTCTTCTTCTTCGGAATGTACACCAACTCGCTCAATTCATCTCTAGAATTAATAGTGGTAATCGCCATGAAAGCTGAATAGTTTCCATCACTATCACATTCTTTTCACCTTCAAGCAACGCATCGTACACTTCTTGTAGATTCTTTTCACCTTTGTTGAGGTACACATCCTCATCATCCAAAACATCAACTTCTTCTTCTTCGGAATGTACACCAACTCGCTCAATTCATCTCTAGAATTAATAGTGGTAATCACCATGAAAGTTGAATAGTTTCCATCACTATCACATTCTCCTTTTGCATCAGAATTTGAGCTCTTCGAGTCACTAAGGGTGGTAGCAAACATTTTACCCTTTTCGCTCAAGTAGTTTGGACATTTTTTCTTTAGATGCCCATGCCCATGCCCATTACATTCATAGCACACAATTCACTAAGGATGATTCTTTCCTATCCTTCTTCTTGAATTCTCTTTTATCATTTTTGGATGATGAGAATCTCCCTTTGCCAAACGACTTCCCATTATTCTTCAACATCATCTTCATCGGAGGAATTGTCGGTTTTCTCATTTATGGTTTTGAGAACTAGTGATTTGCTTGACTTATGGGAGGACAGTTCGAGCTCATAGGTTTGAAGAGAGCTAACAAGTTCTTGAATCTGGATCTCGTCCAAATCCTTGCTCTCCTCAATGGTGGTTACCTTAGCCCGGAAACTCTTAGGTTCTCAAGACTTTCCTCACCACTTTGGCGTCTTCAATCTTCTTTCCGAGATTTAGCTTGGCAATAACAATCCCTTTGAGTCTCCCATAAAAGGAATCAAATGACTCATCGTCACTCATCTTCACTTCTTCAAATCGAGTAGTGAGCATTTGAAGTTTGGTGTCCTTAACCTTCTTAGTACCTTCATAGGTTGTCTCAAGAATGGTCCACGCCTTTTTGGCGGTCTTCACATGCGAAATCCTGTGAAACTCATCAGTAGGAACACCATAGAAAATAGCAAGTGCAGCTTTATCCCATTCAACTTTGGCTATTGTGGGTCTTACCCAAACATTTTCAACGAAATCCCACATCGTCTTATCAATAGCACAAAGAAAAGCACGCATACGTACTTTCCAAAAAGCATAGTTACTCCCATCAAAGTGAGGAGGTGCATTAAAGGATTGAGATCTATCCATCTCACACGGGGTCTTGGATCACACAGGGATATTGAAATTCGATAAGTGTACCCACTCTGATACCAATTGAAAGCTCGAATTTGTGTTAAAACATAAGAGCTTGTTCAAACCCCCAATTAAAAATTATGGCTAGATTACTTTTACTCTAACTTAAACAAAGTGCGGAACAAGAGTAAATATGCGTAATGAACTGATAACGCATTCGTGTACTCCAACTTTATTCTCTAGTGGATTGATTTTGAATTGGAGGGTTGCGAAGAGGTTTTTCGCCGAGTTCTTAAATTTCCTCTTTGATAACACGTCTTGGTGTTATCTTGTGTTTGCATCTCTCTTCCCTACTCTTTAAGCTTTTATTTCATTGGCAATTGTGGATGGATATGGCTTAGAGTAGTGTTATTAGTTCATTGGCATTAGAGCGGGTACACTTTGTTGGATTTCAATATCCTTGTGTGATCCCAGACCCCGGTTGTGATAGATAGATCTCAATCCCTTAATGCACCTCCCTACTTTGATAAGAGTAACTATACTTTTTGTAAAGTACGTATGCGTGCTTTTCTTTAGGTGGGTAAGACTCATAATAGCCAAAGCTGAATGGGATAAGGCTGCACTTGCTTTGGCAAACACCAATAGTAAAGCTATTAATGCTTTTTTTTGTGGTGTCTCTACAGATGAATTCCACAGGATATCACATGTGAAGACCGCCAAAGTGGCGTTAACTATTCTTGAGACAACCTACGAAGGTACCAAGAAGGTTAAAGACACTAAGCTTCAAATGCTCACTACTCGATTTTAGGAAGTGAAGTTGAGTCATTTGATTCCTTTTATGAGAGACTCAACGAGATTTTTATTGCCAAGTTAAATCTTAAAGAGAAGATTGAAGATGCCAAAGTGGTGAGGAAAATCTTGAGATCCTTACCTGAGAGTTTTCGGGCTAAGCTAACTGCCATTGAAGAGAGAAAGGATTTGGACGAGATCAAGATTCAAGAACTTGTCGGATCTCTTCAAACCTATAAGCTTGGACTGCCCTCCCATAAGTCAAGCAAATCATTAGCTCTCAAAACCATAAATGAGAGAACCGGTGATTCCTCTAATGAAGATGATGTTGAAAAGGAGGTGGCGTTTCTAGCAAAGAACTTCCAGAAATTTCTTAAGATGAAGAGTAATGGGAAGTCGTTTAGCAAAGGGAGATTCTCATCATCCAAAAATGATAAAAGAGAATTCAAGAAGAAGGATGGGAAAGAATCATCATAACCCAAGGAATTGTGTGCTATGAATGTACTGGGCATGGGTATCTAAAGAAAGAATGTCCAAACTACTTGAGAGGAAATGACAGTTTTTGAAACTACCGTTAGTGATTCGGAGAGCTTAAATTCCAATGTAGAAGGAGAATGTGATAGTAATGGAAACTATTCGGCTTTCATGGCGATTACTGCGGTTGATTTTAGAGATGAATTGAGCGAGTTGGTTGATGATTTTGGTGTACATTCCGAAGATGAAGAAGTTGAAGTTTCAGATGATGAGGATGTGTACCTCAACGAAGGTGAAAAGAAACTTCAAGAAGTTTACAATGCATTGCTTGAAGATTGTGGCAAATATGCCAAGGTTGCAAAGAGTGCTGTTAAAAAGATGAAGAAAATTGAAGAATAGCACAAATCCACCCTTGTGCAACTTAAGGATACTAAATGTGAAGTTGAAGAGTTGAAGGAAGAGATGTTGAATGCCTACTCTAAAATCAAGCCGTAATTTTTAATTGGGGGTCTAAACAAGCTCCTGTGTTTTAGCACAAATTCGAGTTTTCAAACCTTAACCATTTTTATCAATTCAGACAACAAGTTCATGGCTTGATAAAATTTTCTAGACCAAATTAGAGTATGAACAACAATACAGTAATTCTAAATAGTGGGGTTTAAGACTTAATTCTAGAGTATGAACAAGAATGTGGGAGTTGATGAGAAATTAGCTTGAAACCTCAACAAAACTTAAAAAAGAAGAAGAAGAAGAAGAAGAAGAAGAAGAAGAAGCTAGCAAATCCACTTCAGTTCTTGAAGGAATCTTGGTTATCAAGGAAAAAGGGAAATGGAATTTTAATTGGAAGCAATGGAGCAATGTACAAGAGGTGGCTTTGAGCCGTGGAGACTAGATGGGCTGACGGTGGAGACAAAGGAGGGTTTGGGGTGACTGGTGGTGGAGGCAAGGTTTTTAGACCCAAACCATTCATTGAACCATAAAAGGGAGAGGTTCAAGGTTTTTGAGGTCAAACTGAGGTCTAACCGGGGTCGAACCGTAATGACGTCATAATTAATTTAAATATAAATAAAAATATTAAATTAGTAAAAATTGAAAATTTGACTAAAATAATCTAAATAAATACCTTTTTATATGCATTTTTATATCACTAATTTTATTATAATGTTTCAAAATCCAACTTAATAATAATAATAATAATAATAATAATAATAATAATGATAAACAAAAACCAAAAACGTCAAAATTTAAAAAACAATCATATATTAATATTCACGTTGGGGAGGGGCAATGAGTCAGAAACTTTCAAACTCATTTTTGTCATCATCCACTTCTCCATCATGTCACACGTGCTAGGCTCACACAGCAATGAGTCAGAAACTTTCAAAAATAATCATATATTAATATTAAATTAGGCTCATTCACTTCTCCATCATGTCATGTTGGGAGGGGCAATGAGTTAGAATGAGATGGAAATTTTCCAAGGCTTTATCATGTCACACATGCTAGGCTCACCAAAATAAAAGCAAAAATAAAGTTGAAAGAAGTCATCTACTTTAAACTGAAGGCAAGAGACCATGAAGAATGAAAGAAGAACTGAAGAAGCAGTGAAGAAACAAAGAGGAAGAAGGAGCTGCGACGTCTGCGAACAAGATCCGAGCAAAATCTCCCCCAAAACATCAATTTAGCGAACAAGATCTGCTACTTTCGGCTTCTAGCGAACAAGATGACCCTCTCGATGATTAAAGATTCAAAACTTCCGGCAAGTTTTCAGTGAATATTTTCAAACAAAAAGCCCAGGTTTGACCGAAAACCACGTGCATGGTCTAAAATGTCCATTTCGTTGCCTTTTTTTATTCTATTTTTTTTTTATTATTATTTTTTTAAGGTTCAGATACAAAGTGAAGTAGGGAACTGTGAGAAGCAGTCTGGTCACGGTTCTCAAAACCGTGAGGTCCGATCGCGGTTCGCACGGATCCCTACTTTTTTCCCATAGAATAGTTCTTGAGGCTAAAAGAATCGCAAAAATGAGCGGTTCGAGGTTTTTCCGGTCAGACCGTACGGTCCGGTCCGGGTTTCAAAACCTTGGGTGGAGGGAGAAGAAGGCCTGGGGGTGACCAGTGGGAGTTGGGTTTTTGGGTTACAGCTTTCAAAGAAGTCCATAAGAGAGAGAGAGAGAGAGAGAGAGAGAGAGAGAGAGAGAGAGAGAGAGCGAGATAGGTTTTTTATTTTTTATTTTTTTAATAGGTGGTGTAGTTAACTAGGGTTACTTCGGTTAAGTTTACTTAAGTAATCATGTGCAGTGCACGTGCCATTTTTTACACATGTCAGTTTATTAGAGCAGTTTGTAGTCTTAGGCTACAACAAGTTTTGTAGCTAACTTTGTCCCCTTTTTTTATTGGTAAGTTACGGATCCAATGGATGTTGAACCCACAACCCTACCTTTCGGCCTTCACCTAGAACCTAGTAGTAAAATTGGGGTTTCTCCATATGAAATTCATTCACTTTGTCCCCTTTTTTTATTAGAGCAGTTTGTAGTCTTAGGTTACAACAGGTTTCGTAGCTAAACTTTGTCCCCTTTTTTTTATTGGTAAGTTACAGATCCAATGGATGTACCCACAACCCTACCCTTTGGCCTTCCCCTAGCACTAGTAGTAGTAAAATTGGTGATTCTCCATATGAAATTCATTCACTTTAATTCCAATTTCGATTGCAAGAATAATACATAGAGATAAGATTACTCACTAGAACTTCAACTTGGCACAGACCTTATTTGTAGCCCAAAGTTTCATCCGTTAAATCTTTGGATGCTCATCGGTTTCAGAAGGCAGACAACCAATGTCAATTCAAAACCCCACCACAAATTCATCATCATAAAACATAATACCTAAGAGTGTTCCATATTTAAGACCAAAACACATAACATAAACCATCACTCAATTGAGCCAAATACAAATGTGGGCAAGCAAATACTTGACTAAAGAGATCAGAACCAAATCCATGAAGCAAGCTAAAAAATTTAACCATTTGATAGCCGGGAAAATGCAGGAAAAGCAAAGAAAAGACAAATTCAGGTCCATACTCTATCCTAGGTTTTTCCATTACAAGACAGAAAACCCACTTATAACTATGAACGTAAACATATTTTAGTTTGCTCGCCAAAACCCATATCTTCTAGCCCTACTTGGTTGCTTCCATGGTTTGCTTCTCTCCCTCTTTCTTTTCAACTTATTACCTCAATTATCAAAAACCCATTTGAGTATTCTCTCATTTTATTCAGTATTTGCAAAGTTTATTAGAATCCCATTTGAAAATTTTGTACTTTTTTTTTGCACTTTTTTTTTGGTCTTTCTTGGTGTCATTGTGTGTGCAGGAACAAGTTGAAGAGACTTATATAACGGTGAAACCTGATGCTGTGCAACGTGGACTCATAAGCTTTACTTTAATTTGTTTGCAATTCTTAACAAACCTATGTCAAATTTGGTTGCTGAGATAGCATAGGGTAAAATTCTAAGACTACATTGTTCGTGACCTGAGAAGACAAAACCCTCTAATAAATTGAGGCATTGAACCTAATTGCTTGTTTAGGTGAAGGGAAATTTATATCTTCCTAAGAATCATTTGGCTTTTTGAGCTCAAGTTTTATTGGATAAAAGTTGCAACAGAATGAATGGTATAGAAGACAATGAGCTATACGCTGAATTAAAAAACAGCAACATGAAAATAGTAAATGGGTAGAGAAAAAGCAAAAAAGAAAAAAAGAAAAGAAAAAGAAAAGTCACCAGCATAATATTTCACTCACAATCATTTAGACTCATCGCAATTAAGATAAATCAAGTACCTTCATCTTGTTCCATGGCATCAACGTCGTCCTCACATCCCTCTAAAGGTGCAAAATGCTTTTGAGTCGAAACCAAATTTAAAGCATTTCTTATAGCTTTGGCATGTGCAGCATAACCAACACTTGCAACCACTACAACAAAATGTATTTTTAGTGATGAAAATTAGTGAGGAAATATTTTTCGTCGCTAAAAATACAACTTTAGTGATGAAATATGAATTTCGTCACTAATACTGAAAAAATTATTACATTTAGTGACGAAAAATAAATTTCGTCGCTATTGTGATCTAAAAAATGGGCGCTAGTGGAGGGAAACTTTGGCGAGAGTTTAATTAATCTATAGTGACGAAATATTTCGTCGCTAAAAGTTGAAATTTTTAGTGATGAAATATTTCGTCACTGTAGGTATTACTATAGATAGTATTAGTGACGAAGATCCTTTCGTCACTATAAGGAAGAATTAGCGACGAAAAATATTCGTCACTAAAAATAATAATAGTTTTGCACTTATATGTTTTTAGTGATGAAATCACAATTCGTCACTAAAAGTATGATTTAGTGACGAAATATGAATTTCGTCTCTAAAAATCTTAACAAAGCCCGGTCTTTAGTGATGAAACTGGAATTCGTCACTAAAGACTTAAAAGCCTAATTTCAATACCCAGCAAATGCACCAAAAAAAAACTAAGAGCCACAAACAAAGATTAAAAGACTTTTCAACACAGTTAGCCATTTCGGTCCAAAAAAAAAAACAAAGAGCTCCCATCGTCGCCACTAAGCTTCCATCGTCGCCGATTAAGCTCAACTGTCACCGATGAAGCTCAAACCATCGCCGATGAAGCTCCATTAAGAGCCAATTGTCGCTGATTAAGCTCAACAGTGACGCTTCAGCTTGCCGTTGCAAATAAAAACTCAAAATCGCTGATACCCACTCCAAATCGCATCGACGACCCTTCGACTTCTCGGTGACCGTTCGCTTTCCTTCGAACTGACGACCCTTTGCCTTCCTGGTGACCCTTCGCCTTCCTTCGAATCAGTGACCATTCGCATTCCTTCGAATCGGCGACCGTTCGCATTCCTTCAAACTGGCGACCCTCCGCCTTACCGGCGACTGTTTGCCTTCCTTCGAATCGGCGACTGTTCGCATTCCTTCAAATCGGCGACCCTTTGCCTTCCCGGCGACTATTCGCCTTCCTTTGAATCAGCGACCGTTCGCATTCCTTCAAATCGGCGACCTTTTGCCTTCTCGGCGATCGTTCGCCTTCACGGCACTTTCTCCTTTCCCGGCGATTCCAAGTTCTTAGTTCATTTCTCTTTCATTTTTTATTTTTCTTTTGTTGTTGCTGCTTTTTTATTTTTTATTTTTTTATATTTGTATACACATTGTTGCTTTTGTTGTTGCTTCAATTTCAGCTAAATAAGGAAAAGGGTTTCTAATTTTTTGGTCATGTTTCCTTTTTTTCATTCAAAATCCAGTCTTGCATATCATGTAAGCTATAATCCCGTTACTGAAATTTTCATGTGCTTTACTCTTTTTTTTTTTTTATCTGTTGAGACAACTTTAGGGGTGAAGTGATTGACCTTCTGGTTTGAATTTGTAACCAATACCGTGTGGAGGGACATGTGTTGTACGGGCATGTGTTGGAGGGACATATCAATGGGATTTCAGGGAGAGAAGGGTTTAGGATTGAGGAAGTGAGGCCTGAGAGAGAGAATGAGGATAAGAAGGTTTGGGTTTATGTTTTGGTTGGTTTGGGTTTGGCGTAATTCTTGTTTTGGAGGTTTCAGATGAAACAGCTTGTTAGGAACATGGATAAGAAGACCAATTGAGTTTTTTGTTTTTTGTTTCTTGTTTGTTCGATTTTGTTGCAGATTTGTACCACTGAATTAAGATACTGTAGTTTGTAATATTTCCCTTAATCTAAGTTTT
Organism: Quercus wislizeni; assembly: GCA_023055345.1. Lineage (NCBI taxonomy): Eukaryota > Viridiplantae > Streptophyta > Magnoliopsida > Fagales > Fagaceae > Quercus > Quercus wislizeni. Next base: position 49,041,272 of record JALGQJ010000002.1, read on the forward strand.
GTTGTTGCCTAAAATGTTGAATTTATTACATGGAGCAAATTTCAGTTTTGGGTAGAACAAGCAACATGAGATGATGCTTTAGCTGTAAAAGGAACTACTGATTCTTGTACTCGTGTGGAAGTTGTGTAAATGCAATGTAAAGCCATTCACTAATCACTGTGACTACAAAAAGAAACCTTGGCTAGGTGATGCTAGTGTCATTTGTCAAAAAAAAAAAAACATGTTGGCTTTAGTAAGGGAAGAACATCTAGAAGACGGTAAGATCATGATAGAAAATAATGCATTTGGAGCCATAATGGCTACTATTAATGTGGACAATGGTTTAAATGTTGTCATGAATTAGTTGTTAAAATTTTTGTGTTATTGACTTAATTATTGTATTATTATTATACATGGGGGTCATTCTAAAAGCATGTTACTTTCATTTGTGTTCAATATAACAAACCTAAGCACATGAAATTGGGGTGCCCATGCCCTTATCTACAAGAAACCTTAGTCATTGCCCCTCTATCTGATGCACACCAACAGACACACATACATACAATGCTCCCAACAACTCCTCCCAACAGGCATGCCACTTGGTTTGGCAATTTAACAACATTTTCATTTCAGGTTTTAGCTCATGTGACAAGCATCTGTAACTGATGTGGTCCATTTAACCAACTTGACTTTATTTGTAGGAAGTTTTGTGATTATTCTCTTCTGTGCAGTTTAGTGTGGATTATTTTCATTGGAGAACTAAGTCAAATTAAGATCATTCTTTGAAATCTGATTTTGACTAATTGTTTAACATAGTGAACATAAGGCATAATGGCCTCCAATGATCACTTCTATAATGAATTAGTTGTATAAAACTCAAAAAAGCAATATCGACTGTAATGGGAGGACCAGATAGAGGGACTCTTTCTATTAGCTTTCCTTTTAGAGCACCAAGATTTGGATGGTTATTTGTAGCCTAACCTTTTTTGGCTGTATAGAAAAACAATTTATTTTGTAAATATCAACTCACCTGTAGGATGTAGAAAGCTGACAATGAAACGTAAGAAGTGACAGCGTTTAAACGTGTTGGTGTTTTTTTTTTTTTTTTTTTTTTTTTTTTTTTTTTTGTATGTGGGCTAAAGCTAACTAAAAGTTATCTTTCTTTTATCTCCAGCTCTCTTTTTCTTTTGTGGTTGAAGAAATTGTGAGGAACAAGGTGAAGAACACAAGTTAACTTTGGATTTTTTCTGAAAATTGTAAACTTAGTTTGAGCAAAGTAAGTAAATTCTAGTTAAAATCTTATAAAACTCTATATATACTTGTGATATTGGAAATTGGTTTTGTGGTGGTTTAAATATATATTGAGAGTGTTTTTCAATTCTTGTAAATGTGAATTAGTATTGTTGATTAGATGTGATGAATAGTATTTTATTTGATTTAAATACTTGTAAAACTTTATATTTGTAATGTTGGAAATTGATTTTGTAGTGGGTTGTTGTGTTGGAGTAAGCGGGTGGCTTGCATGGTGTTATAAAGTGATTTAAATTCATATTGGGAGTGTATATTTGTGTGTGCAATGTATATTTGTTTAAGTTTTAATATAGACTTGTTCATTTCAATCCAAATACAAATATGTGGATACACCCTGAGGATGAAGCAACATATGTATGTGTATCACTCCATCCCTATCATGTTTGTAAAGCTATAATATATGTAGTATTAATGTTATGATTGTTTATTTCTTTCTCTCTTTCAAATGATAGGAAAATATTCTCAAAGTGCAAGTGGATCATTGTCAAGATCCTAATGCAATTCCCTTTACACAAGAGTAGATCTCAAACTTGGTGTTTAAGAAGAAGTCCGGTATTGTAAAAGGACTTGGCATGAGACCTTCCTTTTCTCTAGTAACCACCGCCTCCTCTAATTCATCGGTGGAGTATATCCAACGGTTAGAAAATGAGATAATTGAGCTCAAAGAGGCAAGAGTTAGAGATCAAGAGGAGCGAGCTAAGGACCAAGATGCATGAACTAAGCAAGATGAGGTCCAAAAGAATATTCTTAACTTTTTGAGGAGCAAGGGTCATGATGATGCTCTTACTTATGGGGGTGGTTCAACTTCAAGTTAAAACACTTTTTGGTTAGTACTTTATTTGCTTTCTACAACTTATACATTAGGAGTTGTGAATTTAATTTATTGGTGTGGTTACTCTTAATGCATTGTTAGAAATGTTTCTTATAACATAGTTAATGTTTTTACTTTACAATTTTAACGAAGTATTATTTTTATATTTGTGCAGATTTCTTATTGGTGGCTTTTAGGGTATTTACTTTTGGTATTACTTGAAAACATATGAGGACATCTTCCATTAGTTCTAAAATAAGGTTTAGGTAGAGTTATTGTATGTATTGCAAACAATTATTGTATGGAAGAAGTTTGAATTGGATACTTGTATGGATCTTTTTTTATAAATGTGTTGTTGAAATAAATGTGTTATTCAAATGTGAGGTTTTAATAATGTAATGACAGGTTACAGGTTAATATCAAAGCCATGAAAAAAATAAAAATAGAAAATAAGTTTTAGTGACGAATTTTTTGTTACAAATATAGCAACAAAAAATTGTTTTAGTGATGAAAATTTCGTCACTAAATATAGCAAAATGTTGTAAGAAATGGTTTTAGTGACAGAAATTTTCGTCACTATATGTGCCTGGATTTTCTTAAAAATAGTTTTAGTGACGAATTTTTTCGTCACTATATGTACCCAAACATAGTTTTAGTGACGAAATTATTCGTCACTGAATAGTGTTTTTAGTAAGGAAAACATTTAGTGACGAAACGTTTTCGTCACTAAAAGTTAAAAAAAAAAAAAAATCAAATTGGACTTTGAGTGAAGAAATTTTTCGTCACCAGGACTTTTCGTGACGGGGCTACAGTGACGAATCTCATTTCTAAAAGTCCAATTTCATCACTAAAGGTCCTTAGTGATGAAAAACTGGACTTTTAGTGACAAATTTTTTCGTCACTGAAAATACATTTTGTTGTAGTGAACAGAATCCGATATAGTGGATGGTGTATCTATAAGAATCAATTGTTATAATTATATCATTAGCATTATAATGTTCAACATATAAACCACCCTAGTCCTTACCATCTTTTCTCAGTCATTCGGTGAAATGGTGTCTTGGGTTCAAAAATATTTTCCCGTACAGGTCTATTTGCCTTATTTTCAACAAGATTAGCTTCATCCCATCTTACACATCCCCTAGCCATAACAAAATTGATATAAGCGTACATAATTTGTTCTCATTAATAAAAAAAATACAAAAGTGAAATCTAACACTAAAACTAAAAGTTCGTAAGTTTTTACATTGTGTTCAAAGCCCAACTTTGTGTTGATATACTCAAACAATAGAAGATCTAATTTACTTTCTTTAGAGTACCCATATTTTAAAAGGTCTACGGGCCAGCCATGTGGCTGAAGGCAACATAGCTCATTACCTGCCCTGAGTATCCCTGTCATGTCTGTGTTTGTGTTCGTACTTGTTAGACTAATTGAAGACAAATGCTGTTAAAAATCAACACTGCCTCTCTCTAGAAATTTCTAGAGTTTCTCATTCAATCTCTTTCTCTCTGTAATTCTCTAGAGCTTCCCTGCATAGTTTAATCTCGGCCACAAATTTTTAACTTGTCTAGAAGGTTGGTGAAAGAGAGAAATTTTTATTGATAGTGAAAGACAATAAAAGAATGTGCTAGAGAATTCATAGTTGTTGAGTTAACCGGCTTTAAGCATGTATAAATATGTAGAAGTGGTGCTCAGTTTTCGTGTGTCATAAGCACCAAGTTAGAGTAATGTGAAGCAAGTAACGTCCTCATAGTGTTAGTAGTGTCAGGTGTGTGCAAGTTTATTTGGTGAGTGAGTGCATTAAATAAAAAGCTAGTGTGTGAAGTGAAAGAAAATTGCCGTGTGTGTGCTTGTGCACTAGTGACAGTGTACGTGAGTCAATTTGGTGTTTAGTTCAACAATTTGGTATCACAGCTTCCTCTAACTCAACAAATGCATCCAATAATAATGTGCAATGATGCTAATCCATTTCTACCCTCTTAATAAATGACAAATTCTAATGCTTCCTCCTTCATATTTGAAAAGTTCATCCTAAGCATCAATATGAATAAAGTAAAAAAATTCATGTGCATCCATTAGATGAATATCCATTTAGTAGCCTCCAGGAATGAATTCAAAAGTAGTAACAAATCGTGATCATTTAAAATACCATCATAATTGATGCATAATTGTGATCATCTAAAATTCTTTTACAACACAAAAGACCTAAATAGAAAAGACAAATATATTATTAAAGCATTATATATATTGACATATTGAGGGTTTCTTAAAATGCTGCTAACAGATTTTCATATTTCTTAGTCTCCACCATTAGTCCTACTTTCATCGGGATAACCAAATAAAAAATCACATATGCTAAACAATAGTAGTTCTATTTTTCTAAAATATACAACTAATAAGCATCAGCCCCCTCCAAACCAGAATGTATATATATATATATATATATATTTACAATAGAAATGTGAAACAACCTTTTGACCCAAAGGACACAGTCATAATTTGGTAACAACTATTACAAGAAACTACCTACATCATATCAATTGATGCACCTGTTTTTATACATTTAGGTTCAGTAAAAATACTTACTATCTCACAGGTTTAACAGCATGAATCAACTATAATCTAAGGGAATAATAGAAGTATGACACCTTATAAGAAAAATTATTCTGCCTAAGGAGCATAAATGATTCAGGCCAAGATTTATACTTATAATCACCTGTCTGACATGCTGAACAGAAGCTTTCTGCTGATTAGCTTCCCTTAGTCTTTCAATAGACTGAACTTTCCCTTCCAAACATTCTTCATGCACGTCAGTTTATAGGCTACCTGCACAGTTAGAGAAAGTGCACAAAACCCAACACTTAAATAGTAAATATTACCTTCATATTCAAATGAATAAGTAGAGAACTAGTTTAGATGTGCTTGCACAGAAAATTGGTGACATGCTTTGCACAGAAAATTGAAGCATCTTTCTTTCGATCTTTTGAGTTTTGACAAAGGAATACATAAGAATATATTCATAGACGCACAGAGAATAATAAGAGAGAGAAAGAGAGACATAGAATCTCTCTCTCTCTGTGATTTCCAAATCTAAGATTTAAAACAGTCTAGCTTATGTGAGGGATTCCAATTTATAACGATATGGGGAAAGCAGGGCAGGGGCATGGCCTTGGATTTTTGACTGTTCAACGGTAACATTTTTTGAAATTCAAATGGGAGAGTTGGACTTGGATCACTGCTCACGGAATGGGCCTATGCTCGTTTTAATTGGGCCCATTATTATTAAAATTTTAAAATTGAAACAAATGATAACATTTTCTAGCCCACTAAGAAAACTAAATTTATTAGTATATATATTTAAAAAATGGCTAAAATGAAAAACTGGCCCTCTAAATTTCAACTTTTATCATTTCAGTCCTCTAAGTTTCAGTTTTGTCATTCAGTCATCTAAGTTTCAAATTTTGTCAATTCAGTCCTCCATTACCCTTCAATTAAGTGCTGCTGTTAACTAAACCAAAACGACATCGTTTTGGTGTTTTTATTTTATTTTATTTTATTTTTTTAAAATTTTTAAAATCTTAATTTTACTAAAATACTTTAATTACCAAAAAAAAAAAAAAAGAATCTAATGGGAACGACGTCGTTCCCCTGCCTCTGAAAACCAAAAACATCACCGACGACGATCAAGACGACAAAGGAATTAACATATATATGACCACGACGACAACGATCAAGACAACAAAGGAGCTGAAGATGAATCCATGGTGTCCTTCACCTCCGTCGTCGCCTCTGCCATTTGCAGAGCTTCCATGTCCTCCGTAGACTTCGTCCAGAGATTGAAAAGGACAATGCCAGTAGAACCTGCCGCATCGTCCTCCCTAGCCCCGATTTTCAACGTCTCTGTATCGAGCAACTTCATCTCTTCCGCCGAATCGTCCATCCCCATGCTCTTCTCTTTCGGTCTAGATCTCGCAGTCTCTCTCTCTCCCCCCTTTTCTCTCCCCCAAAATTTCTTAGCTAGTTAGATTGTTAGGGATAGCTGGATAAGGTATCGGTGATGTTTTTGATTTTCAGAGGTAGGGGAATGTCGTCGTTCCCTTAGAGGGTCAATTTTGCATTTTAGCCTAAAAAAATCATTAGCGTTTGACGTTAAATCAAAGTTGATTTTTGTTTCCCACGAAAGAAATAAATAAAAAATTTGAATTTTGTGATAAGTTTTCCTTTCCAGATTTTGATGATATTTAGTGATCACCATTTATCTATGGTGACTAAAACAAAAATTCATAAACATAATTTTGCAAACATATCACCTAAGTAATTCTTCCACTAGCCAATGCATATTATCTTTTTACTAACATATATATATATATATATATATATATATATATATATATATATATTTTCTTTAAGGAAATAATTGAATACCGATAAGAAGATAGAAAAGATAAGGATGAAGGTTATCTCTTATTTCTCAATAGAAAAACCCAATTAGAAAGAAAGATAAAAACAAAGTCATCGACATTATAAAAGCTTGCCCATTTAGCAAGATCATGGGTTGAATAGTTTGTTTCCCTTTTTACAATACAAAAATTGACACAATAGTTTTTTTTTTTTGGAAAGAAAAATCAACTTCATTTAATTAGCAATAGAAATAGAATCCAAATACAATGCTTCTAAAGCCGGTGGAGGGGAATCCTCCAACCAAACAATATCCTTATTAAGATGTCTAGCAAAGCGAGCTAAAGAATGTGCTACCCCATTGGCAGTACGTCTAATACCCTGAAATTCCACATGTCGCAACCTTCCAGCCAAACAACAAATATCATCATAAAGGTTCCCCAAGCGAGACCAATCTGTTTGAGCTGAAACAATAGACCGCATAACATTTGAATTATCACCTTCCAATATTAAATCTGAAAACCTAGCATCTAGCGCAAATTCCATTGCTTGTCGACATGGCAAAACCTCTGCCTCTTCACTATCTGTAACTGTAAGACCCTTTGACTACAATGCTGCCATAACCTGACCCCTTTCATTCCTAATAATCACACCAACACCTGAGGTTGAAATGTCTGTGAAGACCACAGCATCAAAATTGAGTTTATAAATCATTCCTTCAGGTGGCTGCCATGATTGTGATAAACCAATAGAAACAGGGATTGCTAACTATGACTGTGCCTCCTTATACTCCGCTAGAAAGCTGCTAGCTTGCATATTCAACGTACCAGGTTCCTGTAGATTACCTCCATGTACATTTGATTACGTTGATGCCAAATTAGCCAACTTTGCACCAAGAAAAGCTCAAATACATCCTTGGGCAGCTTATGCATTAGGTTCTCAAATAATTGCATCACAGTCTCTTGATCAGTCAGCCACTTCTACAAGGTATGGTGTGAACATCCAGCCTACATGTCCTGAGTAGCTCCACACTCCCACAATGCATGTATTGTTGTTTCAGGGAATCGTTTGCAGATGAGACACATATCGTTCTCAATAAACCGTCGTTGCCATAGCCTTTCATACATAGGTAGAATATTGTGACAAGCTCGCCACCCAAACACTTTAATCTTATTTGAGATGTGAAGCTTCCAAATTCTCAGCCAAACTTTGCTGCTAGACCTCGGATTGGACCTTTCTCCCTCTTGGCTTGACTCTTTCAGCAAAATCCTTGTTGTATGGTAACCGGACTTCATCGAGTATCGCCCATTTTTATTATGCAGCCAAACCATCACATCTAGTACACATCGTCGACTTAGAGGAATCCGATAAATAACCTTAGCATTATACCTGTTAAAAACCGTGTCTATGAAATCATGATTCCATTGGAAAGTTGTCCAATCTATCAACTCCGACACATGCCAATCTTCCTCTACTTCATTTGGTGGGACAAGAATTTTATTAGTTGGATGGCAAGGAAGCCACTTATCTGGTAATACCTGAATGGAAGAACCTGTGCCCACATGCCAACAACACCCTTTTCTCAAAATAGACTGAGCCGCAAGTAAGCTCTTCCAAACATAAGAGTTGTGTGGATGATCAACTGCCTCCAAAAAAGTGCACCGGGGAAAGTATTTAGCCTTAAAACATTGATAGAAAAGAGATTCTTGGTCAATCAACATTCTTCACCCTTACTTTGCCAACATAGCTAGATTGAAGCTTCGAATGTCTCTGAATCCCATACCTCCCTCCTTCTTTGGATGGACTAGAGACTCCCAACTCTTCCAATGTATCTTCTTATCATCCCCACATTGACCCCACCAAAACCTTGCACACATCATATTTACTTCATTACAAAGTTTCATTGGGAGTTGAAACACTCCCATCATGTATGTAGGAATTGATTGGGCCACAACTTTGATTAGGACTTCCTTCTCAACTTTAGATAGCAACTTCCCTTTCCACCCTTGAATCTTCTTCCAAACCCACTCCTTAGGAAAATAGAAAGCTTGATATTTTGACATGCCAATCAACGTGGGTAAACCTAGATAGGATTCAAAATTTTCCACTTCCTTCATCCCCAATGCATTTGTTATCCAATCTCTTTGTGCCCCTGTTGTATTGCTACTAAAGAAGACTAAAGAATTTTCTAAATTGATACATTGGCCAAAATCCATGGCATACAACTCTAATACTTCAGAGATCACCTGCACTTCCTCCTGTTTAGTTTGACAAAAAAGAGAGAGTCATTAGCAAAAAACAAATGAGAAATAGTAGGGGCATACCAACTAATGGACACACCATAAAGTCGACCATTCTCCTCTTCCCTGGCCAATAGAGATGTAAAAGCCTCGACACAAATCAAGAATAAATAGGGGGATAAGATATCACCTTGGCGAATCCCTCTAGTAGGCCTAAAATTACCATATGCCTTACCATTGAGATGGGTTGAGAAGGAGGAAGTAGTGACACAACTCATAATCTGGTCAATCCACCCTTGCGAAAAATCCAACTTGATCATCATTCCCTTCAAAAAAGACCACTCCACCCTGTCATACACCTTACTTACAGCTTTAGTGCAAGAGCTCCTTTTTTGCCCTTTTTCCGGCCATGCATAGCATGCAAAGTTTCATAGGTCACAAGCACATTATCAGTTATCAACCGGGCAAGCATAAAAGCACTTTGAGTGGGTGAAATTAATTGGGGCAAAATCAACTTCAATCTGTTAGCCAGTACCTTAGAAATTATTTTATAAATAACATTACACAGGCTAATAGGTCTAAAATCTAACATTTTCTTCGAAGACTTCACCTTAGGAATGAGGACAATATGGGTATAATTTATTTTAGGCAACATATTACCAGCATTCAAAAAATCCAAAACAGCATTAGTCACATCATTACCAACAACATGCCAAAATTTTTGATGGAAAAGAGCATTCATACCACCCGGTCTAGGAGCTTTAGTTGGTCTCATTTGAAACAACACCATCTTCACCTCATCAACACTAAACTCACTGGACAAAATATTGAGCATATCTAAAGATATCCTGTGAGTGACTGCATTAAGACATTCATCCATCCAGTCACACATACCTGAAGAAAATATATTCTCAAAATAATGGACTGCCACCTCTACTACGTCCTCAATCTTATCAACCCAAACCCCCTCAGAATTTTTAATACCCTGTATAAAATTTCTACGATGCAGTTGCGAGGTTTTAGAGTGGAGAAATTTAGTGTTTTTATCCCCAGACTTTAGCCAAGACAAACGGGAACATTGTGCCCAATAAATTTCTTGCTTAAGAAGAAGATCATCAAGTTGTTTACTGGCTGCCACAAACTCAGACCTGGTTGCCTCATTTTGGTCACTTTCATTTAACCTTTCAAGCACTTTCTTTAGCCTTTTTATTTTGGCCACCTCAGGATTTGTCCTAGTCGATCCCCATGCATGTAAATCTGCCTTACAGTGCTTTATTTTAGTGTTAACACTGACCATTGGAGAATCTCCACACTCTATTCGCCCCCATGCATCTTCAACTACTTTCTCACAATCCTCATCTAATAACCACATTTCTTCAAACTTAAACCCCCGTGCAATTCTGCCTTGGAACCTATTATCCATCCCGGTCTGTAAATTTATTGGCAAGTGATCTAAAGCATGTGAAAATTTATGAGACACAGTGCTCGCCGAAAAGATATCAAACCACATCTTGTTCGCAACCGCTCAATCAAGCCTTTCTCTAGTATTTGTTGCACCTGGTTGCTTGTTGTTCCAAGTAAATTTATATCCCTAAAAGCCTAAATCAATCAAATGACAATCCTCCAAAAAATCCCCAAAGTCCTCCATCTGTTTTACCGAAGGCGGATGGATGCTTTGCTTTTTCGAAGAGTGTAAAAATGCATTAAAATCACCGACACAACACCATAGACCATTTACAAGCAAAGAAAGATGCCTTTAGAGAGCCCAAGATTTGTGTTTTTGATTCGTTTCCGGCCAACCATAAAATCCAGTTAAAAACCATTGAAATCCATCATCCTCTACCACTTTCGCCAAGACATGATTGTCTGTATAATTAATCACCTCCAACCAAACCTCCTCTTTCCAAATCAATGCTAACCCTCCACCAGAGTCGGGCATTTTAATAATCAATTTATTCGGGTAAGCTAGTTCTCGACAATGGTGCATAAAACCATCTCTATCAAGTCTTGTTTCCATTAGGTAACATACAGTAGGAGCTTGATCCCTCACTAAATCGTGAAGGCTTCGAACTGTCCAAGACTTCCCAAGCCCTTGGCATTTCCAACTTAGCAGCCTCATTGTGCTCGGCAAGGGTGTTCTGACACCCCTGCTGCTTCAATTGATTGTGAAACATCCCCAGTTTTAACCTTCTTCCCTGTTTGCTCATCAATATTGTCAAGGCTTACCTACGGCTGACCTTGGTTTATTCTTTTGCCCAGAATTGATTTTGCACCCTCCTTTAGTAACTCCACAAGCCCATAATCCATGCTGGCTAACCTAGTCTACGAATGTTGTTTGTCAAGTTCCTGAGGCCTAATAATTCCACTCTTATTCATAGGCCCATCCAAGATCCTCAGCCCATCCCCACTTGGGCCAACAATTTCACCAAACGTGATTTCATCCATATCATCCTTACCCATAGACCTCTCTCTAGGATTCACGGGATTCACCAGCGAAATTTCTGGAACAATCCCGATATTTAGGTAATTTTCATCAATACGCTTGTCATCACCAATCCTAGTAGCTGTTTCAACCCTTCCGCCGTCATCTGTCGCCCCTGCCATATCATTCACCCGTTGTTGGTTGGCACTCCTTTTGTTAGTCCTATGATCATCCACGTTTCGAGCCTAACCTTTATGGCTTGGTGAACGGACACGATTTCCCGATGCCTTCATCCATTCCCCATATTGGCATGCTACATCCCCATTATCCTTGGTCAACACAAAATACTGAGCACAATGTTTGAGATCTTGTCTAAGCAGCCCACAATAATGACAGAACATAGAAAGCCTTTCATACTTAAACGTTACCCAAGTCCTCTGCCCACTCGATCCTGCCAAAAAAGCCCCTCTTTGAATAGGCTTGGATATAGGGAGTGCAACCTTTACTCTCATAAAAAAACTTGGTTCATCCTGTCTCAGCCTTCCTCAACGACCCCTAAACGGCTACCTATCTCCTCTGCAACTTTCGGAGAGACCATATCAAACGGGGCCCTCAAATTTGCACCCAAAAGGATGCTGAATCAAACCTGACATTGCATGCAGTCATCCCAGATTGCCATCGGACTAACAATAAAACCTGATTATCAAACGTCCAAGGCCCACCTCTCAAAACCCTCTCCATATCAAATTCGGTTTGAAACTGGAATTGAAAGAGGTTTGCCTCGACTTCCACCACCTGGACTTTATTTTCCAAACCCCTTGCTCTCTTCAGTGTACTTTGAGTAGCCCACTTGTTAAAAGGTTTACAAGTGAGAAACTTCCCAATCAACCTCTGAGAACTACTGTCAATCTCTTCGTGCCGTCCTTCATCTGAAATAGAGATAACTTCTTCCTCTTCTGTAGTCAATTTCATATTCTCTAGACTACGTATCACATCATCCGCCATAACTCAAGAAGAGCAAAGACCAAAGCAAAATAAAAATCAAACCCTTAGTAGAAACTAAGAGAGGGAGAGGCTCATATACCAAAGAGAGAGAGAACTCCTACCCTATTAGGTACTATGGAACAGTAAAAAAATAGTGTACCATAATGACTATTCCAAATGTATTTAAAATTTGACCTCCTTCCAAATGTAAAGATATGAAATTCAATCCCTCAAAGAGAGAGTGAGATTTAAAAGGTTAGAGTTTATTTCATATTTCAAAATTCATGTTTATCAAGATCCAAACCTAATTATGGATTTAGCCTTAGATTGACATGTTAATACTAACGTAAACCACATAACTTGTATTTTTTTTTTTTAACAACATTACAAGAAAATATAAGTGGCTACATGTTAATACTTTCTAAAGTTTCCATAATCTATTTAAAGGGATTTATAGCAATGAGATATCATACACATTAATCTAATAACTAAAGAGCTCAAACTACTTAAGAGTTAAAATAATAATAATTATTATTATATAATCTCCCTAAATTAATTATATAATATGGTTTAGTGAAAAACATGTGTCACCTCTTGATGTTATGTTATCATTAGTGGAGTTGGACATGAAACACATGCATGAGGGCTTGATTTAATTGGATTTCACATGTCACACATGCATGAGGTTTTGGTGCGAGTGTGTTCCAGATGTCTACTTTTGAGTGGATCACTATGGGTAGTGCATGTAAAATTACTTATACAACATAAAATTACTATGAAAAAAACAAAAACAAACGCACATAAAGTTACTCAGTTTTCTACATCACCTATGATTCTTAAAATTTAGTAAATTTTTAGCTTATTCTTTTCATTTTCCAAAGTGTACACACAAGTTGCATGTTCCATGAGGAGCTAATTTAGAAATTTTTTTTTTTTTTTTGTTTTGTTTTCATGTGTGTATATGTAGGACATTGTTCTCGGTGGAGTAGACAAAAGTTCTAGAACAATTGTGTGGGCAATGACAGAGCTTGTTACTTGTTAGGAGTCCAAGAGTGATGAAAAAAGCCCAGGCAGAAATTCGAAGTTATGTTGGAATGAAACCGTATGTGGATGAAAGTGAGTTAGAAAATCTTCGCTATCTAAAAATGGTGGTGAAGGAGACTCTATGGTTGCACCCTCCAGGTACACTTTTGCTTCCTCGTGAGGTAATGTCACATTTTAAGATTGGTGATTATGATATTAATCCAAAAACAAGAATCTTGATTTATGTGTGGGCTATTGGGAGAGACCCAAACACTTGGAAGAATCCAAATGAGTTTTATCCTGAGAGTTTGAGGACAATGCCATTGATTTTAGGGGTCAAAATTTTGGACTCCTACCATTTGGGTCCGGTAGGAGGATGTGTCCAGGCATTACAATGGCATCCACGGTAGTTATGGTTACTTTGGCAAACCTATTGTACCGTTTTGATTGGAAACTGCCAAGCGGGATGAAGAGAGAAGATGTAAGCGTGGAAGAGGATGTTGGCCTTAACATTTACAGGAAGTTAATTACCTCTTTACCTTGTGCCTATTATTGTTTTTTTTTTTTTTTTCCCACATTCAAAATTAAGTATGTAACCTCATGTATTCTATCATAAAATATATGAAGGAACCTCAAAATATAATTGTCAGTAATAAAAGAATTTTGGCAGTAATAAAAGATTTCTAAACGTAGTGGTTAAATATTCTTCTAATTTTATGTAGAAGTGATGTAATATTCGGAACAAGCCAAGTTCATATACCCCAAATTATCTAGCATAGCTCACACAATTTGGATTACAATAATTTAAGAACAAATATGTAAGCAGTGACTAAATATATTCCTTTTTTAAAATATTTATTTAAAGGTTGGTTGAAAGCCAAATTAGTTGAAGGACCAAATTAGTAATTTAACTTATAGTTTACTATATATATTGGTTGTGTAGTTAAATGGAAATTTTCTTCTTCTTCTTCTTCTTATTTTTCCCCTCTTTTTACCAAATAAACACCCTTAAGATTTTCATCCCAACTAACAAAAGAGTCTTCACAACACTATAAGTATATTAAATAATTAAATTAATCCTATTCTACACGAAACTATATTACCAAAATTTCAAGAAGTTTAAATTATTATTTTACATAAAATTCAATTAATAAAAATCCTATTTTATATTATTTTAGTAATCTACCTTTCTTTTTGAATCATTTTAGCAATCTACCATAATTTAGTGTTTTGAAGAAGAAAAAAGATCTTACACTATAGGCTTCCATTATATTAGCTGATTTTTGTTAAGAGTTTAATGGTTGCTGATCTTCGACATATATAAGAAAAGCCCCAATTCATAACTCTGTGCTATATGCTAAAAAAGAAAAGAAATCAAGATAAATTTTTTATTATTTATTAACTATATTGATTATTATAAATAAAAAAACTATATTGATCAATTTTGATAATATTTGTTTATATGGAAATAAACTCTATCAGGCTCTACATTTAGCGAATCCTAACCAAAGATCTTTATGGAAAAAATATTAGCATCTGATATCCCACCAAAAAGAGATATCTTTAAGCTCCTAAAAAGATCTATAAGGAAAATGTGAAATTTTAAGATTTTAAGAAAATACATTATAATTTATTGTTTATATTTTATAAATTTAGAATTCTAAAATATTTTTCATTATAATTTATCAAATGCTTAAATTGCTAAAGAATTTTTCATTTCCATTTGTTTTAACATTAACATTTTCCAGAAAATGAATAATTTTCCAAAAAGCGTTTTTTTTTTTTTTTTAAAACATCTCATTTTCATGTTGGTTGCAACTTTAAAATGAGTGGAAAAATTATCATATAACTTCCCTTATTTAACTTGACATGAGATAAAATTATTTTCCACTTTTGAAATCAACTCTATTTATGTTTAACTTTTCTTATTTAGCTTGGTGTGGAATAAAGTTGTTTTCCACAGTAAAAGATTGAGTTTTTCAGAAGTGGAAAACAACTCTATATATTATATGTACGTTTGATTTGCCTTATTATTTATTAACTATATTGATCAATTTCGATAATATTTGTACACAATATACTTTATTTATATATGAGTTTTACCTAATCCTAGTGTTGTTTCTTTTTCTATGGTAATGAAATTATATCTAATTCTATATAAAATAAAGAAAAATGCTATATTCACAACATTTTCATAATAAATCTTAAATGACACGTTGTTATAGGTGGATAAAAAAATAATTTAAGTTGTAGATTTAAGTTAGAATCAATAATAACTTATCACATATGATTTGTTGTGAAAATATTATAGACGTAACACTCCTCTATAATAAATAATAATAAAAAAAAATCCCTTAGCTCAAGATATTTTTCATTGGATTGGGCCAGGGCCAACCTTGCTGTTAAAATGGTCCAAGTTTTGCCTGACTAGTGACTACATAGAACATGTACCCATTTGGCAAACTGCTGTGTTGGGAGATATATCAATCATGCATCACCAATGACGATTTCATTATTACCAAAATGACTTTGAGCTTATCCTATACATTAAAAAGTATTGCTCTAGAAATTTGATTGTCATTTTCAAAAACGTGCTTAATTGAGTTTTCAAATATAGTAAAACGAATTGATTGCAAATTCGTCAAACCACGCGTATAGCAACTTTACAAAAGAAAAATCCCGAATTTAAGCACGTTTTGCTCAGGGCGGCTTGATGCATTTGGGGGCCTAAGGTGAAAATTGATTATCTTGTTTTAGATGCAAAATTAGTACTAATTAACATGAACTACGTAAAATTTTTTCTTTTTTTAGAAATTTTATAGATAGAAAAAATTTGACAAAATTTTTCATACTTATTGATGTGATAAATTGTAGTAGTAAGTAAAAGAGTGATGTTAATGGTAGGCTTAGATGAGAACTAGTAAAAGTTTGCTAACTCAACTCTTATTATTATTCATATTTTTTCTAGAAGTGCAACATTCACAATATTTTTTTACAAAAAATCCTAGATTTTAAGTTGCCTTTTGTTTTCTACTTGAAAATATCATTATAATTATTTTTTTGCCATCAATAACAAGTTGTAACAACCTACTACTTAGCATTAGTTGTAAAAGTGTTGTTAAAAATATTGTGGACGTTGCATTTTTCTCTCTTTTTTATTTGTTTTTCATCTGGGAAAAAAATATTATTTTATTTATTGATTATAAATAATCCTATTGATTAATTTGGGGACCTATTTTTTATTTGGGACCTTAGGCGATTGCATCTTTTTCTCACCCATTCAGCCGGCCCTGGTTCTGCTTTTGCATAGCCATAGAAAAATAATACAATCACTTTTGAGTAACATGCATGTTGTGGAAGAAGATGCTATCTATGTCTATCACGCAACTTGGACAGATTCAAGGGATAATATCTCATATTATTTGACAATTGTAACATTGTAAGTACTAAGTACTTTTCCTATATCAAAAAATAATAATAATTTGGTCATGACTTGACTAAGCTTTCTTTTTTAATCTTTCTTTCAATTCGATGCAATACAATAATACCAATAGCCCCCACAACCGTTAAGTTGGCCAACAATTTTCAGTGATAATGTGTTAAAAAGAAGAACATTTAAAAATTACAAGATGCCGGTCGAATTTATATATGTTCAATATTTTAATGAAACATTTGTGTCACTACTACGAAAAAAAAATAGTGGATTGGGTACACACTCGTTAGGATGATAACAGGTTGTCATCAGATTCACTGCACTAAAACATTAGACCCAATCTTTTTCTTTTCAGAAAAGTAATGTTTCTCGGAAAAAGTTTATATGTAACCTCCAACAAAGAAGCCACAAATGATGTGAACTTTTTGCGGCAATATTGGTTGGTAGCCACAAAATGAATTCTGCCTGGAGCCAAAAAGCTTTCCCCATTCATGCTCTTGCCTGCTGTAATGGATTAATTTCAGCCGGAATAAGCTTTGTTTTCTAGTGTCATGTACATTGACATCTTTCTGTAAAGCCCGCAACCCCCCCCCCCCCCCCCCCCCCCCTCCCTTTATTCTCTCCCAATAATCTACACTTAGAACTAAAAGTTAGTGGTTCACATGTTTGTATATACAAATTCATCACCGGCACAAGGTGTTGTGAAGTTATTGTTGTCTTTCTTTTTCTTTTTCAAATGGTTGCAAATGATCAACTACAATGATGACTATTTATGTTACTTGTAGAAATGGTTCATTAAACCAACTGTTTAAAAAAGAAAAGTAGTTTTAGAGATCTGATTCTAGTAAGGACTAAATTTGGCTCCAAAAATATTTGGAACTATTTTTTTTAACCCGGTAAATTATAAAACTGTCCAAGAATATTATTTAAATAAGTTATATGACTGATTAAAAAAATTTATGAATGGTCATATGATTTGTTATATATTGAATTGGAGTAAGATAATTTTAAATTTTTTTCTTTTCTTTTATTTTTATTTTTTTGATGGGATTAAACTTTTTTCTATTTGTTAGATTACAATTTTCTATTCGTCAGCCTTCATTAGCTAATTATTGTAAGTAATCTTGACTAGACGGGATGCTTTGCTTAGAGGATGCCTCTTGGTAATCGCATCATTTTTTTTTTTTAAAATTTTTTAGTTGTCTCATAGGTGGACATCAACAGGGACGGACCCAGGATTTCAAGTTGGGGGGGGCCGGAGATAAGCGAATTTTTTTTTTTCAAATACGCATCCATATAGTATTAATAAACTATCGACCAAGACAAATACCCAAAAATCATTGTTTCATAATATATCAAGATCAACTTTTTGAAATTGTGTTTGAGAGATATGGTTATTTTCCGGAATTGGGATATTGGCATTTTCTGGAATTGGGGAATAAATATTTCTTAGGATTGGAGCATCGACATTTTCCGGAATTAGGGAATGAATATTTTCTAGAATTGCAACATCCACATTTTTTGGAATTGGAATAACAACATTAGTTGTTGGCAATCCCACGTTGACTTCGAAAGAATTTGAATATTTTCTTTTGAAAAAATCAAACATTGTAGTTGATTTTTTCATAATTTACAAATAAAATAAGAATCATATATATTATCTCACAAACAGTTGTTGTTACTAACTAAAGACAAATACTAGAATCTAGCTAATATGCATGATGCATTTAATTATAAATTTTCTAATATATTTTCTAGTCTTTACAAACTCTACTCTCTCACTTTCTCCGTCACAGCGTCACGGCGTGATGGATCTCTCACTTTCTCTGTCTCACTCTCGCCTCTCCCTTTCTTTTCTTTTATTTTTTTCTTTTTTTTCCTTCATTTCTGGCTTTTCTATTTGGTTTTGGGGTCTTATTGACTGCTAGGTTTTCTTCTTTTTTTTTTCTTTTTTCTTTTTTCTTTTTTACACATATATATATATATATTTTTAAGGTTTTCATGGGCTCTTGAAAACTCCTGGGCTGGCTAGCTGGGACAGGGATGGGTGAGGTGAGGGGGGCCCAAGCTAAAAACCAAGGGGCCCAAGCTTTTTTTATGAAAATTTTATATACTAAAAAAAAAAAATTTTTGGACCCAGGGGGGGCCCGGGCCCCCTTTGCCCTCTGCCTGGGTCCGTCCCTGGACATCAATGTGTCATTTAGCCACCCTTTATTCTTTCTAAAAGGTTCTGAGACCTTTGTTTTTTATATGCATAAAAGAGAATTTCTTTTTTCTATATATTTGGGGGCATTTGAATACGAGTGTTTCTCCGTGTTTGACATAAAAAATGTTTTATCAAATTTCCCAACCATTCACATTCGTATCTTCACAATTTCCATAGATTCCGTGTTATGCATGTAAGTAATTATGTTCTTTTGACCAAATCAGATATAGAATGGATTGAGCTTCACATGAATTGAAATGCCCAAGATCATAGTAAATGACAACTATTAATTAATGATGGATTGGGGGCCAAAAGATTACTATTGTGGTTAGAGGACAATGCACCAGTGACTAGAGGATACCAACAAAAGAATGGTTGCTCAAGGATTGCATATGCATGTAAGACAAACGTTGACACAATAACAATAGACAACGACGAATAGTGGATTGTCGGCAATAACTTTGATGACCATAAGAGAGTGACATAGATGGCCGAATATATCATAAAAAGAAAATGTTATAGGAGACAAAAGATATTGATGAAGAAAAGTGTTGTGGTTAGTACTAATTAAAGAAATAGAAAATACAAAATTTTCATTTGGAGACTATATAGCAAAATTTTCATTTGGAGACTGTAATAAGTTTGATGTGATTATATAGTTGAATAGTGGATTGTCGGCAATAACTTCGATGACCATAAGAGAGTGACATGGTTGGCCGAAGATATCATAAAAAGAAAATGTCACTGGAGACAAAATATATTGATGAACGAAAGTGTTGTAGTTAGTACTAATTAAAGAAATAGAGAATATAAAATTTTCATTTGAAGACAATATAGCAAAATTTTAATTTGGAGACTGTAATAACTTTGATGTGATAATATAGTTTTTTTTTATTTTTTTATTTTTATAAGCTAATGTTAAGTTCTTTGAAAAAATTCAAGGGCCATCTTTCTGTGACGATTACTAGGGATTCAAGTCAGTCTAGCATAACTAGAGAACATATTAAATAATGAAAAGAAAAATAAAATCTCAGTAATAATCATTGCTTCAGTTCAACTGGAGAACATGTTAAGTGCTTTTTTTTTGTTGTTGCTGTCGGCGACCTAGCCGTGGAGGTGGAAAAGCCGTGGAGGAGATAGAGAGAGAAACGTGCAAAGATAAAAAGAAAGAGACATGCAGTGGAGAGAGAAAATCAACCGTATAAATTTTTTTGGGTTTATAAATATGTATGGAATGTATTAAATAAGGGATAATAAATGAGATTAATTAGAATATTAGCATTCATGATGGGTTTTTTTAACCGTTGGATCTACTTAAATTCAATGGTGTAACTTGAACCCATCTATATATATATATGTGTGTGTGTGTGTGTGTGTGTGTGTGTGTGTGGATAAATTATAACTGCAGTGAAGCAGAAAGAATTTGAACTTTGAATATTTTCATTGAAATACCAAGAGTTACTAATTGAGCTATAAGACTCTTAATTTGTCATGCAATTCTGTAATGAAAAATACTAAATATTAACCACTACATTTAAAGACAATTTCCTCGTGAACTAGCAATCAATGGTGGGGATAGGGTTAGGATTTCATTTCGGGAGGACAAAATTTCTAATTGATGCACACATGTATACAAATGCATGTACACAACTACTTATAAATATTCTATATATAATATAAAATCAAAACTTTTGACTCTAGTTGACGTTTTAAAATTTTGACACAAGCTTTATATGCCTCACAAATTTACACCTCATTATAATTTATTTTTTAGTTATAAAACTTTGGCCAAGTCCTATAAGACTCAAGATCCTTGCCAACTTAAATTATCAAAGACTCCAAGTTATAACTGGAATTCCATTCAGTGTACACCACGGCAATTGTTAATGTTTAAGACAAAGAAATATTTTATATTTGCTTTCGCTGACTGCTTCGGTTTGGTTTGTAACGTAGATATATAGTAAATTTTGATTTAGATTCAAATATGAAGTGGCAAATATATATGATTTATAATCGATTGAGGTTAGGGGTTATGATTTCAGGTTGGACCAATAATTCATAGCTAGAGGTAATAGATGCCACCAAAGTATCTTAATATTTTTATTCTCATATTTGACCTTCTAATATTTTATCACATAACTTTCAAGATCTCACAAATTTCCACATCACCAATCTTTTTTTTTTTTTGTTTTTTGTTTTTTGTAAAAAATAAGTCCTATTAGGACTCAAGATCCTTGTCAACTTAAATTATCAAAGACTCCAAGTTATACTTAGAATTCCATTGTGCATGCACCACGGCAATTGTTAATGTTTAAGACAAAGAAATTTTTTATATTTGCTTTGGCTGACTGCTTCGGTTTGGTTTGTAACGTAGGTTTATAGTTAATTTTGATTTAGATTCAAATATGAAGTAGCAAATATATATGATTTATAATCTATTGAGGTTAGGGGTTATGATTGCAGGTTGAACCAATAATTCACAGCTAGAGATAATAGATGCTACCAAAATATATTAATATTTTTATTCCAATATTTAACCTTCTAATATTTTACCACATTACATTCGATTAATTAGTGTAAAAAACGCTTCATCCATTAGCTGAAAAAGAAAAGTGGAGAAGACTTTTAGCTAGGTTGCATAATTAATTAATTAAAGAAGAAGTATATGGCACGTCCGTTTACATAAAAACTACCCCACAAATGAACTGAAATTTTTTATATAAGGTAACCTTAATCACCAATGAGAAAGAGGTGAACCTCAACCTGTTGATAGTCCTGTCTATGAGGTCACCTAAGGAGAAAATAAATTATATGGTCTAAATTGTTGGATTGTTATTTTTACTAGACAATAACTCGCAAATTTCATCGAATACGTTACCAAGAAAATAATTGTTTAAAATATTTAAAAATTTTAAGACTTTTTTAGATATCTTTTCTTGTCCCAATCGATTGTTCAGAACTTTTTAAGAATTTTTAGATCTTTATTATTTTCCATTACAGATAAAAAAAAAAAAAAGTATGTTAACAGTTACTATTTTAAATTATAATGATATATATATATAAAAAAAAAAAAACCTTTTCCGGATTAAATTATTTTATTAACAAGCAGTACATACTTTAAAAAAAAAAAAAAAAAAGAAAAAAGAAAAAAAAGAACACTAAGGTTTTTAAAAATCAGTCCTACTTAAATATTGATTTTAGAAGTCAATACGGATAGAAAAAATTAGTTTACAAAGATACCAATTGAAATCCTCATCGGGGAACTATAAAAGCTTTAACTTTTTATACTTGTCCTACCCTCATTTAAAAGTTATCATGATTTTTTAGTAGAGTATGTGATTTACTTTTGTGTTAGAACATATTTTCCTCTCCCTTATGTATGTGTGTTTGTTTCTAAAAAAAAAAAAACCTTGTTATACTTCTTTCACATTGTCCATTATTGTTTTCTCTAATTGTGTGAATCAATTAATCGTAGCTTGCATTCTTTATAAGAAAAAAGACCAAAAAATATGACAGATAGAGGAATAGAAAGACAAAAGGATATAAGTGGTTAAATTACATACATGAGTAAAGAACCTATCATTGATATTCCAGAAGAAAATTTTGAATCAAAATGATAATAGAAAAATTCTCATATAAGTTTGAAAATAATAAATAAAGAAAAAAAAAAACATTTCCTATGAGTTAACTTATATGATGGATCCTATGAGTCAACTTGGCAATTTCAAACGTGAAAGTAAAAAAATCAAACTTTGCACCATAATTTCTTACAAAATTAAAAGAGATTTTAACTTGTAATGATTTGTTGAGTAAAAAATAATAATACCAAAGTTGCAATTGTTGTAACTTGAACAACGAAATATTTTATGATTACTGCCAAACCAGCAGAAAAACACTAAGCAAACCTATTTCATTCTTTTTATTTTTTAAACTTTCTTTTAGAAGACTTTTAAAAAAAAAAAAAATTTTATTCCACGAGCAACCAATTACCAAATATTTTTATATATTATTATTATAATAGTAATATTAAGAGTAACAATTAGGGATCAAACATTTCTTGATGTTCACCATAATTAGTTGGCTTTTATTTTTAAGAAAAAAAAAATCCCTCTCAATTGTTTAAAATATAAATACGTTAGTCAAAAGAAAGAATATGTATTGAAGAATATCTCTACAACGAATATTTTAGCTAGTCACCAAATCAAATTACAAGTGTTAATTGGGAAGAGAAAAATGAAGAAAAAACTGATTTTATAAATGTTTGATTGAAGAGAATAGGAGGATGGAAAATTGGTGAATGCTAGATGTTTTCTCCCCTGATCCACCAAAATTCTATCTCCCAAATTTAGGGAGAAAACATAGGGGAAATGAATAGTTGCACCAATGACTAAACTACTATTTTTTTTTTCCTTGGTGTGGGACTTGCTGGCTACTTTTCCAATTTTTTGTCCCTCCTAGGCGTGATACAGGTTTTGCTTTTCTTTTCTTTTTTTTCCCTTTTTTTTGGGGGGGGGGGGGGGGGGGGGTAACTAGATGTGAAGATATATATATATATATATATATAAAACTTTTTTTTACATGATTTTTCTTTTTTAATAAATTTAGGTGATTGCCTTCTTCTTCTTCTTCTTTTTTTGGTTGGTTGTTTGCCACTTTTTTTGTTTTAATTGGGTATCATTTTTTTAACAATGACATATGAGTAAATTTATATAAACTTAATTATTTCATCCCTCCACTTTTCTATCCTCAACCAAAACACAAATGAAGGAAACTAAAATATATTTTATTCTTACACTTTTTTATCACTTCTCCATTTTCTATTTTCCTACTTTTCTATCATTTCTTCTTTTCCTATCCTCTACAAATTAGTTATGTAACTTGGCATAATGTGAGACACTTTAGTATTGTCAAAATTGATTTTTATTTCAGGCTTTAGTATATTACTTGGATTTTTTATTTATTTATTTTTTTTTTAGAGTTTCAACCTATGACATCCGTTTATGATGATTGTGTTTTTTATCATAAGACTAATATACCAATCGATTTTTTATGTAGGCGAAGATTGAACCTCAAATCTCTTATTCAATCATCAAAGGTTTTAGCAGTTGAACTAACTAGAACCCACATTTCTTAGATATTAAGATGTAACTTGCATTGTAAGATTCACATGATAGATTGAACAAATGTGATTATATACAGATTTATTTAATCTATAATGTAAGATTAATTACATTACTATTACAATGTCAACTTATAATTACCCGTTAGAATATTTCCATTGTTAGTCTTCTTTGCTATTATTTTGTTCTAATACCATATATAATTTGTTTTTTTTTTCTTCTTAAAATTCATTTTTTGGGCTATATATATAACACCCACTGCACTATGCTGCTAGGTAGAGTTGCACCTAGGCTAAGCAATGGCATCAATGGAGCCGGTTAGCTCTTGGAACTCTAATTCAGTTCTCAGCGTTATGGAGCTCACCAAAGAGCCAATGACCGTAGTCCCGAAGAACTATATTCGTCCAGATCAAGAACTTTCCGCTCCCTCAGATTACAGTACCTTGACAACAATCCCCACCATTGACATGAAAAAATTGGCCTTGGGGGAGACCTCGGACTTGGAACTAGAGAGGTTGCATTCAACTTGTAAAGCGTGGGGCCTCATACAGGTTCTTCTCAATTTTTTAGATTATTTATACACAGGATTGCCCTTGAATGCTGCAGCTATTTGATTTTAAAAAAAAAGACACAGCATATCATAATGTCTAGTTTTCCTTTTTTGAGACAGAAATTAAATTTTGAGAAATATCCTAAGATATTTTTATATTATTGTTATATAGTTGGCGAACCATGGAGTTAGCTCTTCACTATTAGAAAAGCTAAAACATGAGATTGAAGAATTCTTTATGCTTCCTTCGGAAGAGAAAATGAAATATAAGGCAAGGCCAGGTGATGTTGAAGGCTATGGAACAATCATCAGATGCAGCGACCAAACACTCGATTGGGGTGATAGGTTCTACATGACACTCAACCCTATTCAAAAAAGAAAGCCATATTTATTTCCAGAGCTCCCTTCTTCCTTGAGGTTCTCTCTCCTCTCTCTCTTTCACACACAATAAAACTACGGGCACAACAATTTCACAACAAAACCTAAATGGCAATTGTTGATACTGGTAAATAAAAAAAATGATAAATAGTAACAAATAATTACTTAGACTTTGTTGTGAAATTATTACGTGTATATAGCAATATTCAATTTGTAATAATAATAATTATTATTATTTTCATACGTACTTACAGAAACACCTTAGAGGCATACATCTCAGAGTTGCAAAAACTTGCCATGATACTACTAGGTTATATGGGAAAAGCTCTGAAAATAGAGATCAAAGAGATGGAGGAGTTATTTGGAGATGGGATGCAATCAATGAGGATGAATTACTATCCTCCATGCCCACAACCAGAACTTGTTGTGGGTCTTACTCCCCACTCTGACGCTACTGGGATCACCATCCTTCATCAAATTAATGGAGTACAAGGTCTTCAAATAAAGAAAGATGGGGTTTGGATTCCTGTGAACTTTTGCCCAGATTCTTTAGTTGTGAATGTCGGAGATGTTATGGAGGTTTGTCATGCTTCAATCTCTCTTCCTTTATCCAATTTTTTTTTTTCAAAAAGCATGTGTTGAATTTAACTAGTCTAGATTTTAAAAAACCCTAGCTATCATAGTCAAACTTTTCTATTAGTTTGAATATCATCTCCAAAAATTTACTTTTAAAAAACAAAAAAAATCATTTCCAAACTTGGTCGGTAAAACCTTACATATTGCACGAATAATGTGATTAGTAAATATGGTCCTTGTTTTCAATCTATTTTTTCCTTTGGGTTTCCGTTGGCATAATTAATTTTGCTAACTTATTTTATTATTCAGCTTATTTTTATTACTATTCAAGGTCTCATTACACTTTTGGTACTATTTATGAGTCTTACTATACTATTTCAACTAACTTTTATCTTTATCTACAATACTCTCAGCAAAATTTTTTTAATTTTAGCAAAATAAGTGAATCCCAAACAGACCTTGGGAATATGATATTTTTACAACAGTTTTACAACAAATTCTAAGTGGCAAAATGTTAATGGCTCTCATTTGAGTTCACCATTTACATAATTTTTTTACTTACCATTACCAACTTGTCATCTAAGATTTATTGTGAAACTGTCATCTTTGTAGCTGGACATTTATTCTTTGCTTTGAATAAAGAAAATTCATTTCATTGTTAAGATTAGATAGTACAAGTTTAGAAGTATATATATCGAGTGTAATGTCATTTAAAATTGTAAATGACATGACAATTTGTATACTTTAATTTAGAAAATAAAATCATAATTATAAAATTAATTTTCTTTAATTAAAATGTAATAGAAAGAATCCTATTTCCTTCCAAATTACATACCCAAATTCACAATATGTATAAGTGTTATTTTGTGATTCGTCCATCTAAATTTTTTTCCAACAAATACTTATAGTTGTTTTGTATGTAAGTACTGAAATTCAATTATAGGTTGATGCTTAAACGTATTGTAAAATTAAGTGTAAATTTAGACGTTTAGATGAGGTGTGTGCGTGTCACAAAAATAGAACCTCATTTGACTTGGAGGACAGGAATATGATAATATCTAGGAACTTGGCTGAATAGCTGCCACGAAATTTCTGTTGGGATATGCCCCATCACCATGCTTCGTTCAATTGTTCTCGTGAGTCGGTAAATGTTGCAACGACTATTGCTTCATTATTGATTAAGCTTGTGCAATTATCAAAAAATTAAATATATATATATATATATATAGTAAGCTTCCGCATGTGGATCTTTTAGGAGTTTAAAACCAGTCACCTTGATAAGTGATAACTTTAGTATGTCACTGAGTCTGTGACTTTAGGACCCCCGCTTTTTCGTCAAGGGGACACCCTACATCTATAGGGACCAGCGAGTTTAGCAATCCTTATCTAGTTTGGTCAGCCAAACAATAAG
Source organism: Quercus wislizeni (assembly GCA_023055345.1). NCBI lineage: Eukaryota > Viridiplantae > Streptophyta > Magnoliopsida > Fagales > Fagaceae > Quercus > Quercus wislizeni. The sequence continues at coordinate 49,068,115 of JALGQJ010000002.1, forward strand.
TTATTTCATGCATATCTCATGCATGGATCATAAAGTTTTCGAGACGCAAAAAAATCTTACAACATTCTTTTTTTTATATTAAGTTGAAGTAACTTGATGTGAGTGGTGATGAACCAGACAGTGTAATTTCTTTTTCTGATTTGAACTATTATTTTGCCTTGTAGTGGACCTGGGGTGTTTGAGATGACAAGATACCTCAACTTACGGTAAAAATTTGTTGTCTATAGAAAGAACTATATATATATATATATATATATAGTTCCAACAAAATATTTAATAATAGTATAGATTAAAGTATTGACGCCATCAGAAATATCTTGACCAACTCTTTCATTAAAAATGGATAATCCATTTTCATCTTTTTTAACAGCCTTTTTGATAGATTCTCTAGACTCTTTGGTAAGATATTTTTCGCAACAACCGCGAAGGGTCTTAGAAAAACCGGTAGTAAAAAGATCAACAATTTTAGCATGGTCAAGATTATGGTGTGTCTATATATATATATATATATACATATCCAAACTAAGATTTAGTGTAATAGTTAGGATTATTGCACCATGTAATACCCTTTGAATGGTTAAAATGTAAAAAAGTTAGGAGGAAAAAAAAAATTAAAAAGTTTTAAAAAGTTGAAATTTTGGGTGGGAGATTACATGGTACAGCTATCACACCAAATCTCAATCTAACATTCTCATTAATGTGATAGGCTGTGAAAAAAATGATACTATGTATATATATATATATAGGACATGAAATAATTATTAATGTTGTAAAATTTGCCCAATAAATTATTTGTACTTGTAACCTCTTAGAATTTGTATTGGTATGTTGATATAGAATCCAAGGTGGAGAAGACAACCTTCTGCTCTTGATCTAGTTAGCATGCAAAAATTAAAATGAGTTTAAAATGGGAGAACATGTTAGTTATGTGTATATTGTCACATCATTTTGCAGATCCTGAGCAATGGGGCCTTTACCAGCATTGAGCACAGAGTAACTGTAAATTCAGATAAAGAAAGAATCTCACTTGCTATGTTCTTCAACCCCAAATTTGAGGCAGAGATTGGGCCTGTGACTAGTACTTTAAGCCCACGAAACCCACCATTATTTAAGAGGATTACAATGGAAGACTATGTCAAAGATTTCTTTTCCCGTAATCTGAATGGGAAGTCGCATTTGGAGAACATGAGAATCAAAAGTGGGGAATCAACGCTAGCTGCTTGATGGTCAAACAGATATATAGTACTTATAGCTTGAAAATTGTGACACTTCCAGTCTTGTCTCAGGTAAAATAATCCCATTTGGCTAGAGCTTTGGATGAATCTATACAATGAACAAAGCCAGGTGATAATGCATGAAAAAATAAATCAGTCTGTTCTGGTGTGTGTTTGGTTCCATGTTGTATAAAATTGCATTGTAGAAATGAAAATAAGTAAATATATAAATAATTCACTGTTGATCTTTACGATGAATGTTCACTTTTTTGCTTTCTTGAAGACTAAAAAACACCAAGGATATTTCCCATCACAACCTTATATATTTAAAGAGTCTCGCACGGATTGATAAACTCATATAGCTTGAACGCTTTCAATATATCCCCCCATCATAACCCTTTTTAAATCTACCGCTTGAGCTTGTCGGTCATTAAATTGTGACTCATGAATAATCATAATCATTGTTTTAGTATGTGGGATGATCTGTTAGTCTTTGAGCACAGAAAACTTTTTATCTGGTTAATTTATGAAACCTATCAAGTTTACATATTTCTAACTCAAACCCTATAGCAAAGTGGAAAATGACAGTTCACCATTTGGGGGGAGAACCAAACAAAACTTAGTGTGAAAGGCTCCACCATTTTTCTTTTTCTTTTCTCTCTCTCTCTCTCTCTCTTAGCGGCGTGGTTTTAGATTTGCATTGCCGAATTTTTTGAAATTTTTCAAGCATGCTATGGGTCCTTTGAGAACAAGCTTCGTCCTTCCAAATGATGAACCACGTTATTGTATGTTTACTCAAGACTAGAGTCAAGACATATCCCCTTTCATTCTCTCCTTGCTAGGGGCCAAAAACGTACTTATAAAAAAAAAAGAAAAAGTTCCCCATAACATATGGGTGGGGACATTGTGCTTTGGAAATTGTCTCACCTACAAATGAGATAAGTTTGATTACTACTTCAATAAAGTCTACAGATGGATAACATGTAAAATTCACAACCTTTTCCATGAGTTGATCTTGCCACTAATTAAAACCGCTTTTTTATTTTTATTATTTTTATTTTAATGTATGCCAATATCATCAATATCACTTTAATGCAAACCTATAATAACAAGACGCCCCAAAAAAGTTTTAAAATATGCTACTTTAAGGTAGTGTTTGTTACACACACTTTCACATAAATTACAATTTATGTACAATTTAAGGTTATGTTTGGTAACAGTTTTTATTTTCTATTTTCAAAAACTTGTTTTTAGGAATATAAAGAAAAAACAATTTTCTTGTATTTCTGAAATAAAAAATATGTTTGGTTAGCTGAAATTAAAAGATAATTTTTTGAAGAAAAAAATAGAAAATACTAAAATATGTTGTAACTAGGATTTGAAATTTAATGTTAACTCATTAAATAAGACAGATTCATTAAATTAAATGCATGTTTTCATTGACTTTTGAAAATTAGAAACTGAAAACAACTTTTTGCATGTTTTTAGTTTCTTTCACAAATTGAATTTTGAAAACAGTTTTTGTTTTTTACACATTTTGAGTTGCCAAACAAGTTTTTCAGTCTCAAAAATAAAAAATTGTTTTTGAAAATAGAAAATAAGGACAGTTACCAAACATACCCTAATTAATATGTGTGAAAGTGTGTATAATATGGTGTATGACCTCATGTTTACTCACGAATTTACGCATAAACTTAATGGTCAGATATACTTTTAGCTTGCGTTGTTGCAAACATCTTCGAAAGCCACTGGTAATGCAATGTCAACTTAATATGGGTAAAAAAAAAAAGACGACAAAGATTTGGAGGGAAAAAAATTGATAAACAATTGTGTCGAAAGGTTATATGTAGTCCCACTCCTATATAATATAAATTTAAGTGTGTACTTAAAAATCAAATAAATGGGAAATAAAGTTATTAAACCTTAAAATATAATTAGAAAACTCCAAATAATTGAACTCCCAAATAAGAAAGTGTTGAAGGGCTAAGAGGATAAGCCAATGACAGGAATTTCCTCTTAGGTGGTGGTGGGGACTAGGGAAATAATCAGTCTTTCCCACAGTATAACAATCCTTTCTGAGGTGAATTCTACAATTACCTCGACTTTGACAGCAATGCTTAAGTATAAAACCCAATGCACCGCCTAAATCTAGGGGTTACGTGTAAATGCTAAAGGGCTGCCATAAGAGTGGCACAGAAGAAAGGAACAAGGCGAATAAACTAAGCAAGAATGATGCAATACATTAATCAACTTGTTGCCCTAAATTTATTTTCTATCCTCTTTTTTATTCTCTTTCTTCTCCTTCTTGCCCTAAATGAAATACTTTTAAATTAGGGTAATTAAAGGTTTACATTAATTATACATTACATTGAACGGAAAATTATTAGGTACTCTCAGAGTACCATAAATGCACACTCCATCCTCTCAAATGAATGGTAGGTCCCACTAATTAAATTTCATGTAAGAGGAGGGAGTACGCATTTATGGTACTCCGAGAGTACATAATAATTTCCCACATTGAACACATTTGTTTAGCTTACAATGTAAAATTTACATTGATAGTACAATATAAACTAAGATTTTTCTTTTAAATTATGTTTATAGGCATGGATAGTCAGAGATAAGAATCAACTTGTTACTAAATTCTAAAGGCCAAATATCACATGACACATAAATCATTCTTTCGTTGGCTTATTTGGCGCTAGGAAATCCTATCATGGTGCAGGTTATCATTAAGGCCTATGTCCCTTAATTTTTATCCTTGTTCACATATCATTTGTTTCCATAATCCTACAATCGATACTGTATTTTGTCTTGCCCCGATTCATACGTCGAAACGAAAACTAGAAAAACCAAAAACATTAGAAAAGGTGCAAAACCATGAATTTCAAAGCCAAAAAGAGCAAAAATAAATACAACATATTTGAATGGCAAATAAAAAAGTCACAACATTTGAAAAACCCATTTTATAGAAAATATGGCCAAAACCTTAACTAGGTATGGTCAAAAAGTTTACTTTTTGATTCAACCGTTGGATCATGTTGAATTCTATACTGTATCGTAAGGCATATTTTTCCCTTCGAAACGATAGTTTACGAGCCAAAATCGGAGTTAAAATGGATGAGATATCACAAAAATATTGAAACCCTAATAAAGTCTTCATTGTATTTTTTAGGAAAATTGACAATTTTGACTAGGTTTTGCACAATAAACTGTATCAATTGGGCAAGAATTGGAACAAACAGGCTGTACCATCTTGAAGAAAAAGGTCTTAACTAATTTTCACCAAAAGGGCTCGATGACATCAGTTTTGGATTAAAAGATGAATTTTTCAAGGGAAGACGTTCAGAATTTTTCAGCTTTGTGTCACCTCCCTTCCGAGCGCGATATCTTGACAACCGTAGCTCCAAATTGAATGAGGCTAGAACCATTGGAAACTAGACATCTATAGCTTTCCGTGAATATGAAATTCAAAGAAACAAGAGCTTAGAAAGGCCTCCAAAAAGCTACACAAAGATCGGGCCAGAAATTAGAAAAAGACGAAAAATGCTGACAAGGTAGATGACGTGGTGGATAAGGATGGAACTAGCATTGGCATACCTAGCCACCTCTTTGAAGGGGCGGCTAGCACTAGTGTAACATAGTACACTAATGCTAGCCTCCCATTCCCTCATTTTTCCTATAAATACCCCCCCCTTTTGGAAAAATCATGTAGAAAAGTGAGGTAGAAAATTCATTTAGAAATTAATGTAAGGTTTTTGTGAGGAAAGAGTAAAAAAAAAATAGAAAAACCCTAGAAAAAAAAAAAAAAAAAAAAAAAACTCTCTTTCTTTTTAGGAAACCCCACACCAAAAGCTCCATCCTTCCTCCATTCTTGTAATCTTTTGTGGGTAAGGATTTGGGGGTGGGTTTAGTTTATTAATAACTAAACCTATCCCAGCCCTTTTGTATATTGTAATCATATTTTTATATTAAAAAAAATCTTTCCTTTACTTTATTGTGTAAATAGTTGCTTTATTAAGTTCTTGCATATATTGTGCTTGTTTCTAACTCATTTTTCCTATAAATACCCCCCCCCCCTTTTTTGGAAAAATAATTTAGAAATGTGAAGTAGAAAAGTGAGGTAGAAAATTCATGTAGAATTTTTTTTTTTTTTTTGAGAGAGAGAGAGTTTCAACTTATGACGTCCACTCCTGATAATACCTCTTTATTATCAGACCAAGACACCAATTAGTTTTGGTGTAGAGGGGAATTGAACTCCAGATCTCTTATACAACCATCAGAAACTTTACCAGTTGAGCTAATTGGAACCCACGAAAATTCATGTAGAAATTAATGTAATATTTTTGTGAGGAAAATGTTTAAAAAAAAATATCTCTCTCTCTTTAGGAAAGCCCACACCAAAAGTTCAATCCTTCCTCCATTCTTGTAATCTTTTGTGGGTAAGGATTTGGGGGTGGGTTTAGTTCATTAATAACTAAATCCATCCCACCCCTTTTGTATATTGTAATCATATTTTCATATATATATATATATATATATAAAATCTTTCCTAACTCATTTTTCCTATAAATACCCCCCCCCCTCCCTTTTAGGAAAATCATGTAGAAAAGTGATGTAGAAAAATGAGGTAGAAAATTCATGTAGAAATTAATGTAAGGTTTTTGTGAGAAAAGAGTATAAAAAAAAAATAGTGAGATGTCAAAAAAAAAAAAAAAAAAAAAGAATAACCCTAGAAAATTTATATTAAAAAAAAAAAATAAAATCTCTCACTTTCTCTTTAGGAAACCCCACACCAAAAGCTCCATCCTTCCTCCATTCTTGTAATCTTTTTTGGGTAAGGATTTGGGGGTGGGTTTAGTTCATTAATAACTAAACTCATCCCACACCTTTTGTATATTGTAATAATATTTTCATATAATAATAAAAAAAAATCTTTCCTTTACTTTGTTGTGTAAATAGTTGCTTTATTAAGTTCTTGCATATATTGTGCTTGTTTCTAACCCCTTTCTTTCATTGCTTTTAATAATAGTGTTGGATATTATATTTGTATTATTCATCCTAGATGGGTATTGGACCATCATCCTAGGCCATGAATTGGAAGTACCCATAGGGGGAAAAAAACCTATACCACCAAGGCATCTAGGATTTTATTTACTTGCCTTTACATTATTTGCAATCCCTTTTATTTTCTTGCAACATCCTCATCCCCATTTACTTTTATTGCTTCTATATATATGTGTGTGTGTGCGCGCGCGCGTGCGCGTTTGTGTGTGTCTTATATCTAGACATCTAAAAAAAAAGATTTTTTATCATCCTTTTTAAATGGTGTTTAAACCTCCATTAAAGCACAATATGGTTATGTCTCATAAGAGTGGTGATGGCCTAAGAATTCTCACTTCTTTATGATGATGGATTCATAAGGTTTAAAGGGGATTAGACTCTATTTAAGGAGGAAATAATAAATAAATAAATATTGCTTAAGAGAGTGTGTTGTGTGTAGTATAACTTGTCCCACCCTCCCTTAATGTTGGATAAATACATGTTTGTATCGCATACAAAACATATGTAGCGGAAAATTAACGGATCTACTTCATTCGTAATTGATAATATGTACTATGTAAATTTCAGAATTCAAGAATAAGAGAGTGTACTTTGATGCTGTGAATTTCAAAACTAAAGATCAAAAGTTCTTGAGAACACTTTTAATCTTCACTCCAATTCCAATTTATGCCTAAGAAGTGTAGACTCTCAATCAGTTTCCAAGGGAGAAAAAGAGTATATCTTACACTTACACATACACACCACTTTACAATGATGTCTATCCTAAAATTTTGTATGTTTCTCCCTTTGTATTTAATTGATTATCTAATTGGGTTGTCATTTTGGACCTTTCCAATTGGGCTTTTGTGTGTGGCTTGGAATGGGACCAAAAGGGAACAAATAAGACTCTAACTCCAATGGGTTTTGGACTTTTTTATTAACTCTTGACAAGTCCAAAGTTACCATTAATTATATTTAATACCACTATATAAATATAATCAATTATATTTATATAGTGGTATTAAATATAATTGCACTCTAAGCCTTATTAATAAATTATATCCTAGGATTTTATTGTACATGCAACTCCTTCATAAAATATTTGTAATAATATATAGTCATAAATGTAGACTACCACTTTGTAGATTATTACATCTTAATTCTTGAGTACCCGGTTTAACCCTTTAAGTTATTCATCATATATTTATGAAATCCAATTTCATAAATATATACTTTAGTAATTCCTTACTAAAGTGGTTAGGCCTAACTCTCTGAATAACTGAACCCATTAAACTTATCTTAGGGAATATTTTATATCTCTGTTAAGAGATTATGAATTCCATCTTGAGAATATATGTTTCATCAACACTAAATGTGACTGCCCAACATACTGACGTTTTGACCGTAACTTTAGATCGTAAATATATTAAAACAATCTACACTTCATGATCAGGTCCATTATTCTCTCAAAATTAAGAGTTCATGTAAATAGAAGTCGTGAGATTTATTATTCATTTGACATTCGTTAGGAGAATAATAAATCTCATATCGGTCCAGTTCAATATGTTTTAACTCTTAAAACATATTAACATATCAACTAGAAATCTTTACTTCCATGATCAAGATAAATCATCTTAGTTGATATGCTATAGTCTTTGCAGATGAGATGCTTAATTTCATCACTGACTACGAACTAAAATTTTGATTTTATAAAAAACTTGTGACTTATATTTTCTGTGACTAAATCACATAAATCACATACTATGCATCTCATGGACTATATGATAATGTCCAAATATTCATGTTACCATTATTTTAGATAATAATAAAACAACTTTATTAATCATAATATTAAGTCATACATAATGTCATGCATAATATCATACATAGTATCATACAATAGGATTTAAGGGCACTAATCCTAACAATCTTCCACTTGTCCTGAAGATTATTGTGCACTAATCTAACTCCCATTCCCTCCAAATGTGACTCGAAAGTCCTTTGAGGCAAGGTTTTAGTAAAGGGATCTGCTAGATTATTTGCACTTTCTATCTTTGCTACTATTACATCTCCATGAGCAACAATGTCTCGAATGATGTGGTACTTTCTCTCAATGTACTTTCCTTTCTTAAGATTCATTGGATCTTTAGATTGTGCAACTGCTGCACTATTGTCGCAAAACAATATGATGGGAACTTGCTCCATTCTCACAACACCAAGATCATAAAGGAATTTCTTGAGCCAAACGGCTTCCTTTGCCACCTCGCAAGCAGCAACATATTCAACTTCCATGGTGGAGTCCGCAATACAAGATTGCTTAACACTCCTCCAACTTATGGCTCCACCTCCAAGGTGAACACACAACCTGAAGTGAATTTTCTGAAATCAAGATCTGATTGAAAATCTGAATCTATATAGCCAATGGGAATCAAATCCTCACACTGGTAAACAAGCATATAATCTCTCATTCTCCATAGATACTTGAGAATATGCTTTACAACTTGCCAATGTTTTGATCCTGGATTTGATTGATATCGGCTGACCATGCCAACTAAATAATAGATATCTAGTCTAGTACAAAGCATAGCATACATGAGACTTCCTACTGTAGAAGCATAAGAGACTTGTCTCATCATATTTTCTTCCTCTTAAGTCTTGGGCCTTTGGTCATCAGATAGAGGAACTCCATGTCTGAAAGGAAATAATCATTTCTTGGAGTTTTGCATGCTAAACCATTCTAGAATCTTATCTATATATCCAGCTTGTGATAAGCCTAACATCTTATTCTTGCGATCTTGCCAAAGCTTGATCCCTAGAATAAAGTTAGCCTCACCCAAGTCCTTCATATCAAATTCGTTTGACAACAAAACCTTTACTGATGACATTACCCCTACATCATTTCGAAGGAGTAGAATATTATCAACATAAAGCACTAGGAACATTAGGTACATATCTTGATGTCTTTTGTACACATATGGTTCATCAAGATTTTATTCAAAACCAAATGACTTGTTTGCTTGATCAAATCTGATCTTCTATGACCTAGATGCTTGCTTAAGTCCATAAATGGACCTTTTCAACTTGCATACCATATGCTCTTGGTTTTTTGCTATGAAATCTTCTGGTTGCATCATATAGATTTCTTCATCAAGATTGCCATTTAAAAAAGCAGTCTTGACATACATTTGCTAAATCTCATAATCATAATGAGCAGCAATGGATAAGAGAATTCTGATAGAATTAAGCATTGCTACTGGTGAAAAGGTTTCTTCATAATCAATACCTTCTTTTTGTGTATACCCTTTCGTCACTAGCCTTGCTTTAAAGGTTTCAACCTTTCCATCTATCACTCTCTTCCTCTTGTAAACCAATTTGCAACTAATAGGTTTAGTGCCGTTAAGCGCCTTTACAAGATCCCTAACTTGATTGGAATACATGGAATCTAATTCAGATTTCATAGCTTTGACCCAATGATATGCATCTCTATCATTCATTGCTTCTTCATAAGTGTAAGGATCATTTTTGGCCTCTTCTGAGATAGTTTCATAAGTTTCTCCCAAACCTATAAATCTTATAGGTGGCCTAACAATCCTCCCACTACGATGAGGCACCTGTGTACTAGACATATCATGAGTAGTATCTTGTGGTGTATCTAATACAACCATATCATCCATAGTTTCATCCATTGGTTGTTCAATTACAGGTTCATCTAATCCAGCCAATACAACTTTACTTATAGGATTAAAATTATTCACATAATCATCTTCCAAAAATTTGGCATGGGTGCTAACAAACACTTTATTATCCTTATGATTATAGAATAAATAACTCTTGGTTTCCTTTGAATACCCTAAAAACATGCATACTTCCGTTTTAGCTTCCAACTTATCAGACTTCCCTTTCAACACATGTGCTGAACATCCCCAAATGTGGAGATATTTCATACTAGGCTTGCACCCACTCCATAATTTCTTAAGTGTGTTGGGAACATATTTTGATGGAACTAAATTTAAAATATGCGTTGCAGTTTTTAGTGCATATCCCCAAAAGGAAATTGGTAAAGTTGAATAACTAAAAATGGACCTAACCATTTCCAAAAGAGTCCTATTCCTTCTCTCTGCTACACCATTCTGTTGGGGAGTTCCAGGTGCAGTCAATTGAGATACAATCCCATTTTGAATTAAGTAATCCTTGAAATCCCCTAGAAGGTATTCGTCACCACGATCAAATCGAATGGCCTTTATGTGTTTACTTAATTGATTCTCAACTTCAACCTTAAACTCTTTGAACTTTTCAAAGGCTTTGAACTTCCGTCTTAAAACATATCAACATATCAACTAGAAGTCTCCACTTCCATGATCAAGACAAATCATCTTAGTTGATATGTTATAGTCTTTGCAAATGAAATGCCTAATTTCATCACCGACTACAAACTAAAATTCCTAGTTTACAAAGAACTTGTGACTTATATCTTCTGTGACTAAATTACATAAATCACATACTACGCATCTCATGGACTATATGATAATGTCCAAATATTCATGTTACCATTATTTTAGATAATAATAAAAACAACTTTATTATCACAATATTAAGTCATACATAATGCCATGCATAATATCATACATAGCATTATACAATAAGATTTAAGGGTACCAATCCAAACACTTAAAAGTTACCATGGCTTTTGAGTGGAGTTGTGGTGTGCCTTTGTGTTAGAACCCTTTTCTCTCTCTCTTTTGTGTGTGCGTGTGTTTGTTTCTCAAAAAATAAAAAATAAAAAAACTTTACAATATTCCAAGCTTTTACTTTTATGTCATTTACATTTCAAGTCTTTATTTTTTTTTTCTTGCAATTTAAATTCCAAGTCTTTACATTTCAAGTTCTTTGCTTTTCAAGCTTTACTTTTTATGCACCTTATCTTGTTGTTGTCTCTTTATCTTTTACTTGTTGATAATGTGTCATAAAGAAAATGCTTGGGTATAAATTTTTTCTGCACCTCTATTCTAAGAAAATGTTTGTTTTAAAAAAAAAAAAAAAAAAAAAATCTCTTTCCACCCTTTTCTAAAAGAAAAGTCTTTTTCAAAAAGGTTTTTTTTTTTTTTTTTTAAATTTATTTTAAATGTCTTTGGTCTTTTAAAAGTTTTCAAAACAAAATCTTTTCTTTATGTTTCCCCCTCTAAAAAAAAGAGAGAAAGTTTCCAAAAAAAAAAAAAAACTTTTTTAAAGGGAAACCCGAAACCCTAAAAATAATGATACACTTGTTTTCAAAATGTTTTTTCAAAGTGCTTTAAAAAATGTTTCTCTTCAAATCCTTTTTCAAAGGTGTTTTTAAAATGATAATCTTTTATAGGGGAGCCCGAAATTTCAAAACAAAAAAAATATGTTTTCCAAAACTATATTTAAAAAAACGTTTCCTAAAAAAATCTGTTTTAATAAAAAAAACTGTTTTATAAAGTTAAAAAAAAAAAAAATTGTTTTAAAAACTATTTTTCTGCACTGTATAAAAAACTGTTTTCTGTAGTAAATAAAATCTGTTTTCCGAATACTGTTTTTTAAAAAGAAAATCTGCTTTCAAATGAAATTAAAATCTGTTTTTTTAAGGAGGGCCAAAACTCTAAAATAAAAATAAAAAGTGTTTTCAATGTTGTTTTAAAAATGTTCTCCAAAGTGTTTTCAAAAACGTTTTTCTAAAAAAAAAGGATGTTCTTGAAGTATTTCTTTTAAAATACGTTCTTTCAAAAAAAGATATATGTTTTTCACGAACCCTAATACCACTTAAAAAAATGTTTTCAAGAAAAAAAGTTCTTTTCTAAAATAATAACGGTAACGTTATAACCCTTTCTTTTTAAGCCTTTTTCAGTTTATTATTTTTTTTACTCTTTTTTCTTCTTTTTTAAAAATTTTTTATAACCAATTTATTGGCTCTATACAAATAAATTTGGTAATAACTGGCCTCACTCATTTTTATATACTTAATAATGTGAGAAATCCACAATTCAAAACTAAATAAATATCGTGAGAAACTTTTAGATTTCTTTTGCTAGACCCTTTAGCATTAATATTATTATTTTGCAAGAATCTTCCACCTATGGAAAACACATAAAACAGTTCAAGTTAAATATGGTGTAGCTTTAAGTAATATTACTTGTATTTCTTATTTGTGTTTCTTGTATCTTATTAAACCTTGTATTTTAACAAGTTGGATGGATGTTATTTCGAAATAGCTTGGAACAACATCTACTAGACTTTTAGGATACATAGTCCTTGAGTTTCTTGTATCTTATTAATTGTCTTTATTTTTCAATTTAAAGCTTACTCTTGCTTGTGCATAATATAAGATGCTTTAGTTTTCATATGACAGAATCAACTTCTACATTAATTAATGCTTTCCTGGTTTTTGCACTAAGAATCTATTTGGTGGAACAATACAATGACTATTGTATGGATTATGAACAGGGACCACAATATGTCTGCATGGACTTTTGGACATTTGTCTGCACAATCTACAGTAAAGTACAGTATGCTGACATATCTCATCACATATGTTGCCTCCTATTCTATTTCAAGCTCATATAAAAATTTTGATAATTGAAGCTATCTACATTTTCATCTTGTATTTTTTTTTTTTTTATAATCTCATCACATATGTTGCCTTCTATTCTATTTCAAGCTCATATAAAAATTTTGATAATTGAAGCTATCTACATTTTCATCTTTCTTTCTTTTTTTTTTTCTTTTTTTTTTTTTTTCTGGATGTTTATATGCTGTGTAATTTCTGTGTTTGAAACAATTCTAGCCGGGAATTCACACATCGAGTGAAATCAATATCAATGGCCAACTTTAGTGCAGAAGAAGTTAGTGCTCTTCAAGGAGGCGGAAATGAGGTATACTTTGACATTCATTTACAACTAATGTACTGGTTATTCTTTTTCATTTTGTTTGTTAGCCCCTTCATGTATATACTTGTGGCAGATCACTAAACCAGCAAAAAGATATATCCAGCTCGCCTATGGTGCATCCTGTTTGAGATATATGGGAACATTTTCCAACTCTAAGGAGAGAGACATTCTAGAGCAAATAGTGATGGAGCTGCTGATGATTCTGCTCAGAAGCAGGTTGAGTTTTTTTCTGTTTATGATTTGGACTTGTGTTTTATGTTCAATCAGTGCTTCGCCTGGCCCCCGTTTTTGTTTTATTGTTTGCTATGCAACTGGCTTTTTAACATTTCTGAGGTAGGTAGCATTTTTGCAGCTTATATTCTTTCTTTTAGTTGAGTATTCTGCTAACATGTTATCTTGGTTGTTGAGAGTGTCATGATCTAAATTTGATCCATACATGAATCCATTTCCATCATTTAGCACTAATTCCATTTTCCTTATTACATCTTTGATAATATGTCCTTCCTCATTACTTCTGCCCATCTCATTTTTGGCTTCCCTTTGGACTATTTTCACTTAACTTGCATCAAATTTTTGAGGATCCATAACCAACCTCAATATTTTGGGACTAAGGCTTTGTTGTTCTTGTACTTGCATCAAATTACTCTTTTGAGCCACAAGGTCTAAGACATCAGGAATGTATGTTGTAAAGTTTTAAACTGTAAATTGGGATAGTGTAGTGCAGGTTTATGCTAAAAATTCTGAACTGGTACTTTATCAAGGACATACTTTTCCCATATTGCGTTAAACTTTCTACCTGATCACAAGGCACCTATCAAAATCCAAACCTAGTTGATGGAGTGTAACTGCTTTAGCAAAGTAGCACTCCTAAATGCTGTTGCTTTGCTGTCCATATTTTTGAGTTGACTTTACCTTATTTTATTTGGAAATGACTTTGCTCATAATGATATCATACTGTAAATAAAACTTATAACTATTGTTTAGCCATCTCATTCTTTGTCATTATCATAACATACTCTAGATGAAAATATATGCATGGTTCTTAACCTAATGAGAATTCTGGTTGCAGAGAAATGCAACTTCTAGTAGCATAGGATCCATAGATGTGAATGCCATGGAAATTAAAAGGGAAAATTCAAGAGGCAGGATTGATTTCGATGCAGTTACTAAACCTTCCCAGAAAAAACTAGTAATATCATCTTGGTCAATCTGTGATAATGTCCTCTGAAAATAATTTGGTAGCTTTTGACAGTTTTAACGAGGAGAAGATATCCCAGGCTGCTTCAGACAAATTGTCAGTTCCTGCAGCTGCGCCTTTAAGAAATGTGTCAATGTTTCCTATTACAGGCAATTTGCACACTGAACACATAGATAACATTCCAGCAGTAACAACTGGTGGTGCTTCTGCCACTGCATCAATTTCGCCCTGTGGCAACAATACTCCTGCTCCTGCAGTTGCTTCTTCAGGTACATCATCATTATTACCTATCAGCGATGGTGATTCCTGTAAGGTAAGACCATAAGAGCTGTAAGGTTCTTGACAGATGTTCTCTATTACTTTTTGATTTTGTTTTTTGAGGTGATTAGATTTTATCCTTTTGCTTTCTGCATGCTTGCCATAGTCCTGGAGTACTCTGCTTGGACCCAATGGCCAAGAGTCAGGAGTACTCTGACTTTGCAGCTATGTCAAGTTTTCTCAAAGAAGTCTCCTGATACTGGTTCTGCTGGTGTGTAACTGTATCTTCCTTCAGAGAAAGTGTATAGTGAAAGAACGGAACTTTAGAGGTGATACTCTCAGACTTTCCTTTTATTGATTTCTCAGTTTTCCTTCCATGCAATATTTGGTCTATTTAGGGCAGTGCAATTTGAGCTTCATTTTTTTTGGTACATGCACCTTTGTAATAAAAAGAAAAAGAAAGAATAAAAAAGAACTGATAATGTGAGAGCTAAGAGCGGAGCCTGAATGTGCTTTTTGTTATTGTTGTTATAACATGATAGCAATTTGAATGATCTGCAGGACCCTTTTACTGCTACTTATTCATCCAGTCATGTTCCAATCCTTGGGAGGTATGCATTTCAACCCCACAACATCAGGCATGGCATGCGATGTTCTTCTGTAATGGCAATACATAGCATCCAAAGTACATGCTTCACACTTTTACTCTGCATCTCTTTTCTATTTCTTTTTTATTACTTAAATCTTTAGCCTTATGTTATCATATCAGGGAAGTGTATATGTTTTTTAAATTATGTACGATGTATCCATGAAGCTCTGGATTCTTGTTCTATAACTGTTTGGTGATAAACCAAAGGGTTAATCATTACTTCACATCCAATAGAGCACACTCTTTCACATTGTTAAATTATCAATTCTCCCAAAAGCTTAAACTATTAGGAAATGGTGAATTTTGTCACTTAACCATAATTCTAACACACATCATGTGTAAAATGTGTACATCAATATCTACATTTTACTTATGGTGTAAAAGAGTTTTTTCATAGTTGTAATCACATTTCTGTTAATTTGCAGATGGCATGGGGAAGATAAAATTCTCATAATCTGAAATTTCTGTGTCAGGTACTTACAACAGGTTCTTCCCAAGGAGCAGTATTAAACATGTCCGCTTCAAGAATGGTGCCAAGTTTATTGCACACTTCCAGCCTTAACTCCTCTTCTCCTCAATAAATGCCACCACAGTCAACAACTTATGCAACATAAATTTCTCCCCAGCCACATCCTAACTCTTTGGGAATGCCTACGGGTAATTTTCAATATCTTTATCTTGCATCCATTTTATTTCCTTTCCATAGGGGCTGGTTTGGTACTTTTATTTTGCTGATGCATGATTTCATATTCATCAGGTGCATCCAGAGTTCAACAATTATCAAGTGATCTGCCCCTTTTGGGGTAGTATCTTGTTTGTCTTATCTAATTTAATGCAGAACTTTTTGTTGGGATAAATTTCACTGATATTGGCCTATGTGCATTGTTAAGGGATATTTGAATGCCAATGCAATGTAATAATTCCTTAATCTTTAACCTAGCAATTCAAAGAATAAAATCATCCTTGAGAAATAATCACCTAAAATTGTTGAAAATTGAAAATTGAAGCAACTTTGTTACTCACACAAATAGATTCCTATACAACTTATAATAATCAATTCAAATGTCTTAAGTGAAGACATTAAGTAATTCCCTGTTGATTTAGCTTTGAGATAGTAATGAATAGAGATATTAAAATGGAATGTGGTGCTGGAGTATACGCCAGTCCAAATATGCTTAATAAGTTTTATCAACTATTGGTTAAGAAGAGGATAATCTACCATTCATGATTACCTAACAGTTTCAATCAATCACCTGAAACCTCCTTTTGGAGATAGTATATAGAAAATTTAATTCATATGGCTGGCTATTGTTGCAGACATCAAGGAGTTGGGGGTTTTTGGTAGTGGTGAGCTGTTTCTGATAGCATAAACACATCTCAGAGGCTGGGTGGAGGATTCGCTATCTAGGCAACCTTACGTTCTTTCTCTTCCCTTGGAGGTAACTATTTTTGATAAATATAAGAAACAGGGCTAATCATACGATAATCTTTCCAGGCAGCATGTTCTAACTGTGCCAGAAATATCTGAAGAAATAAACATGATTTTCTTGCTTTGTTTGATGATGAATACTGCAAAGTTGCTTTAGATAACAGAACCTTAGGAGCTGTGTTAATAACTTCTGGACAGGAGAAGCTTCAAATATACACTTGGCCATGTAAATTTGGTACTAAGAAAAAAGAAGAAGAGGGATTGGATTGATTGCTTGGAGATTCCACATCCATATATTGGCATTTAGTTGCAATCTTGTTACCACAGTTTTGGAGTTATATGTAACTCTATAAATGTATAGAGTTATATGCTACCTTGTGCCAGAGCTAGTCACCTTAATTTTCCCTAGAATGGTAGGTCATTCCTTTTAGTTATAGGTTTTGCCAGCCTATAATCACACAGATTAAGAATGTAAATGATTCAGCCTGAGATGATTGTTCATCGAATTTATGTCTGCTTTGAGCAAATGATGGCAATAGAAAGTTGGCATTCAGGACTGAGTACAAGAACACACAAATATGAACATAGGCCAGGATCCATATTGAAATATTTCTTTAATATCATATGCGTCTTACTGCTTTCTTATTTCAGTAACATGAAAGGTGTACTAATGGACTGGAGCAGCTCATCACATAGCTTCGCACTTTTATCCAGATCTGCAACATAAAGCAAATATGTAAAATATTGAATTCATTTTTGGGAGAAGAATAATTAAAGTGAAGGAAATTTTACTTAAACTTATTACTTTTTGTGCATAGTTATTTTTTTTTTTTTGTTCGTACCAGAGCCCACATTTGTACACATAAATTTTGAGCGGCTGTTAGTACAATTGCAGAGATTATCTGGGATTGACTAAAAGAGTGTTTGCATTAACATTTTCAATGGCAATCATTAAAGCTAGATCATAGATGTGAACTCTTGCCTTTCAGCTTCAGCGGCTGCAGGCAAGACCAACACCAATGCCATAATTACCACAAGTATCCTAATACTGAGTTCCCCCCATAGCTGCAGTGTTTCTATCTTCCCAAGTTGAGGCAAACCTCTATTTGTATGTCACTAATTGAAGGCTTATCTCTAAAAGACACATCTCATTGGATTCTACATTTAATTTCAGTTACGACGTTGAGGATTTGGGAATTTGACTTAACCTTCAGTTGATATGTATCAAGGGATTTTCTCTTCTTTCCAGGAGAAAGTTACACATAAACAAAGTTAGAAATGAATGGTTTTTTATTTTTTATTTTATTTTATTTGAGAAATGAATGGTTGATATTTAAACATTTATTTTAGGTTCTTAGACTTTAGGAACTAATGTATTAGAATTTCAATTTGTATATGTTGGCAAACCATGAATGATGTAAAGTTGGAATCGAGTAATTGCAAGAATTACTTTTCAAAATCTGCAAAGCTTGATCGATCGAAAGTCGTGCATCAGTAATTTTCTGTAGAATTCTCAAACCAGCCCAAGCCCATATGACGTGTAGGGTTAAGCGTTTTACTCCAAGTGTTAAAGGAAAAACCCTAGCTATATTTTAGTAGTCTTTGTTGATTTGTGTGTTGAATCTTTTGTGAAATCTGAGAGATGTTTACCTTCATACACACACATAGAGTTATTAAGATCAAGATTCACATCAAGAACTTAATGATTGCTTCAGTTGCTGCATAAAGAACTTTCAAGAAGATCTAAAACCTTTGAGAGGTGTCTTAAAGTCACAAGTAGAAGAACTTGTGGTTGCTGCAAATCAAAGAAAGAAGTAGTTCGTGGACTTGGAGTTGTCACGTGTGTACGTTTTTAGACCCCTTAAAACACAACCAGATTAACCTAGTTAATTAGCCAAATGATTACTTAATCAAATTATTCAAATCTAGGTTAACACAAATACATCATATCATTGTAAAGTGCGGAAAATAAATAACACAACGATATAATAACCTAGGAAAACCAAATCGGTAAAAAACCTGTTGAGGATTTAACCTAGCTATCGTTAAGGTAAAATAGATCCACTATGAAAGCATTGAAGTTTACACAATAGTGACTTAGATCACTAATATCCTATTGCTACATCGAGTAGGAAACTTACTACCACGACCACGTGACAACTCCGAGTTCACGGATTACTTCTTTCTTGGATTCACAGCAAGCACAAGCACCCCTGCTTGTGTATCTTTAAGCTCTTTATGCAGCAACTGAACCGATCATCAAGTTCTTGACATAATCTTTAGTATATGTGAAGGCAAACACCTCTAGATTTCATAAGAGATTCACATACACAGCATAAACAACAACAACAAAACATGGCTAGGGTTTTTCCTTTTATACTTAAGGCAAAACATAAAACCCTACATGTCAAACGGGTTTGGACTGAGTTGGAAAATTCTGCAAAAAAACAATCTGCATGAGCTTCGATCGATCGAGCCAGCCAGATTTACATAGTAAATCCTGCAGAACACCTGATTCCAACTTTATACATAAATATACTTGGAGCAAGTCTAAAACTAAACTAGACGTTTTGATCATGGTTTGTCAACATTACATAATAAAGTTCTAATACATTTAAACCTAAATTCTTAGAACCTAACAACGTGGTCATAGTAGTAAGTTTTTTACACGAGGTAGCAATAGGATGTTAATGGTTTAAGTCTTATTGTACAAACTTTAATTCTTTCATAGTAGATCTGTTTTTAACTTGAAGATAGTTAGGTTAAATTCTTCCTAGGGTTTTTATTGGTTAGGTTTTCTTAAGTCATCAGATCTGTGTGTTCTTTATTTTTTCCACATTATAGCTATGTTTGGATCACGTCTGTGTTTGCTGCATTTGCCTCTTTTTTTTTTTTTTTTTAGCTCAGTGCCTGTTGCATTGTTCATGGGACAGGAACAGTGCAAATAGGCAAATGCACCGTAATTCCATTTATGAACAATAATCGGAAAATCATTTTTTTTATCATTTTTAATTTTCAATTTTCAGCAAAATAAGCAGTATCCAAACGCACACTATATCTGTTTTACACATATTGGTTTAACTTAGATCTAAATTAACAAACTTGTTAATCAACTTGGCTTAATATTAGGTTAAACATATTGTGTTAAGGGGTCTAAAAACTAACAATTTCACAAAATTCAATTATTTGATACTTTATGAAAAAACCAAAAGCCAAATTTATTTTTTCAATGCATACCCTTAGGCCGTCGATTTGCCTTTCAATCATGTCATAAAATTTTTACCGCATTTTATGATGTTTTGTGTAACGGAAATCTTGGTTAATAGAATCCAAATTAAAATCAAACAAGAAAATAATAAGGCCATTCCCTTGTATTCTCACCTCGCAGTGCAATTAGTTATTACTAGTGCGGTAGTACCCTTTCCCTCTGATGAATATACATATATATATATATATATATATATATATATATATATATATATATATATATTGGAACTGATTATTGTTTTTGAAGTACCCTTCATATGGGTGCTTTCAAGTTTCAAGTTTCACCGAATGATTTATAATTAGAGGACTTCTAAAGATTTATTCATTCAGATCAAGTCTTTTAATTAGAAATAAATATAACTATAAAATTAGTTGTAATCTTAAATTACAACCTTATTCAATATTTTTATATTTGAGGTGAGTCTTGATAAATTCACTGTTGGATTGTAGACAATAATTTTTAAAAAATGATACATTTTCTAGAAAACATTATTGCCTAAACAAATCGAGCGTAAAACAATTACAAATGACTTTAAAGAATTCTTAAAAACACATAACCTTAGGCCTTAGCCAAGACGTATGGTCAACCAAAAACTTGTTTAACTCAATAGGAAACATATTTAATCTTAATTCAATTTTCTTATACAACTCTTCCTTCGTATCAATACCTTTCGAGATTTTAAATAAACAAAAAAAATATCCCACTAACAAAAACTAAAAATAGAATTCCAAAAAATTGGCATTTTATGTTGCTCATATATGCTGATAATCAATTTTCCTAGGAATTGATATTTTAGATGACGTTATATTTAGAAAAATATAAATTTTAATTGTCTTAAATAATTTTTTTACAAACTCATTAGTAACCAAAAAAAAAAAATCAAAATTTAATCATTAAGAAAGTAATATTAATTTTGCAAACCAAAGTAATATTAATTGATTTTACCAATTTAATTTATTATATATTTATTTTATATATATATATATATAAATATTTTTTTTTAATGAATTATTGTATATTTGTTTCCATTATTTTACTCTCACTTTTTTGATTTTATTCGCTCATCCATTAGAAACAACTATGGAAAATTATATAAAAAATTCACTTGTTACTAACCAAAAATCGTCTTCCTGAACCTGTAAATAATGGTTTGAATTTTAGTATTCATATAATAGAAGTTCCAAGGTTCTCAAAAGAAGAAGAAGAAGAAGAAGAAGAAGATACGAGAGAGACAGAGAGGGGGGGGGGGGGGGGGGGACAGTGACAATGAAAGGAAATTGTGTGAGAAGATTGATTATAATGGTTTTGATTAAACTTTTTCATTTTGAAGTGCAAGCTGAAGATTCCCCTCCTCCTTTTCTCTCTCTTCTCTCTTGCCTTGCAAAAGCTGCAATATTAGTTTTTAAAGAAATGCATAATTGGAATATTTGTTGGGATTTA
The DNA here is from genome assembly GCA_023055345.1 of Quercus wislizeni. Lineage (NCBI taxonomy): Eukaryota > Viridiplantae > Streptophyta > Magnoliopsida > Fagales > Fagaceae > Quercus > Quercus wislizeni. Next base: position 49,089,516 of record JALGQJ010000002.1, read on the forward strand.
TGTGGAAGGTTAATCTTCTCTCAAAGGAAATTCTATACTTCTTTTATTAGATGTACTTCTAAGTGCATGAAAAAAATGAGGATGGACAAGAATTAAAGTCTTGATATTCGCGTGTAGGGAAGCAAACCGATGTTCGGATGCCTTGGCTAGAATTGGCAGCTCTAGCAGCGAGCCATTTATTTTGTTTGCTCTTCCACCGCCTGTGGTGGTTCAGCTTTGTACCCTTGATAAGGAAGGGACCTTTTGCAATAGGCTTATTTAATTTTAGTGCAAGTTATACTCATTCACCCAAAAAAAGAAAAGAAAAAAAGTCTTGATGTTAATCGACATGCCTTTTGCCATTTAACTTGAAGTAATTTTGTTCTTTCATTTTTATTATATATTTTTTAATAAATATTAATTATAATATTGAAGTATTTTCTTAGTTTATATATAAATTTTTTATTAATGCTCGTATAGATATACTATGGAATTGCCATTACAATTTACAAGCACAAGAGGGAATGTAGATTGTTACTTTGTCTTTGTTAGTGACTTACTACTTTTTCCTCTACAACGCAATACATGTTTTTATCAACAATAAGCGCAAAGTAACGACCATCACTGGCCTTATAGCTAAGGAGTGGTAAAGCTAAAGTTCATTGATTTTGTTGGGAAAGAATTTGTGGGAGGATTACCTTTATTTTGTGAGGTTTTATATTAATAATAATGGCTTCGAATACGATTATTCATGCTAAGTGAGGGGTTTTTTTTTTACTAAGTGTACGGTTCTTTTTAGAACTCATTTCTCTCTCCTTTGTATATGTGTGTTTGTTTCTAAAAAAAAAAAAAAGTGCATGGTTTTCTTATATTAGAGATATTACCAAAGAAAGAGAAAGTTTGGGTATCTTGCATGCATATATAAGAACTCTTTGTTTGGTAATATCTCTAATAATATTTGATATATCCATGGAAGACAATTGTTTTTTTGTAATGTAAGATGCCAACTAGAATCTTTAGACGGTATCTAGTTGGTAAGATACTAGGCTAACAAGTCTCAGGATTTAGGTTCAAGCCTCAAACAACTAGTTGTGTGTTGGTGCTCCTTATATCGCATCTCCATTCCAAGTGGTCGACCTAAAAAATAAGCGAGTTTCTCACACAAACTGAAAATATAAAGTCTTATTCGAGAGCAGGTAGGATGCTATTATAGTCACGCTGGGGTAGGAAACCCACACTAATCACCCCATCTACCCATTTTTATTTACCAAAAAAAAAAAAAATTATTACTTTTTATTTTTTTATTTATTTTTTTATCACGACGGATAAAAGGTGACCACTAAATATCATCAAAATTTAGAAATCATAACCTTCCAAAAAATTCAACTTATTTATTTACTTTTTATGGGAAACAAAACAAAACATTAAAAAAAAAAAGAAAAAAAAGCAAACTAAAATTTTATTTCACTTCATACACTACCGATTTTTTAAATTTATATACTAATAAATTTAGCATACATATTTTTTTTTAGTGGGCTAGAAAATTCAATTGTTTAATTCAGTTTTAAAATTTAATACTAATGGGCCCAATTAAATGAGCTTAGGCCCATACCGTTCAGCAGTGATCCAAGTCCAACTGCAAATTTTTTTTGAATTTCGAAAAATGTTACCGTTGTGTTCAGGCCACGCCCCTACCCTGCTTTCCCCGTACAGTTATAAATTGTAATCCCTCACATAAACCCACACTCTGTTTTAGATTTTGAAATCAGAGAGAGAGAGAGAGAGAGAGAGAGAGAGAGAGGTGGGGTTATTTTGATCCGAAAAGTGATGAGGCAAAACGGTGGGGAGTGCAGAGAGCGCCGTCTCCGTTTGCTGCAGAGGTATTCTTCTTTCTCATCAATCCCTTTGCTGCCTCCATTTCTCTTTCTTTCTTTCTCTCTCTTATTACTCTCTGTGTGTCTGTGACTCTATTCTTATGTATTCCTTTGTCAAAACTCAAAAGATCACTTTGTTTGTTTGATCCGTAGGTGATGGGGCAAAAGGGTTTTTCATTTAGCCACGGTCATGGGTTTTTGCACAGGTAATTTCCTCTTAATTCAGAATTTGGGCTTTGATTTTTATGAATGAGAAGTTTCTATGATATTTCGATCAACTGTTAGATTAATAATTGACAAGATAGATTTTTATTTTGAAAAATTGAAACAATTGCATGTTAATAGATTATAATCCCCAAGCTATATTCAAATGTTAAAATGAGATTGTATCAAATTAGTTTTCTGTAAACAAATTTTTCAAGAATAAACCAAACTCAGTTAACAATATTGCTAAGGATCTTGTCAAATTCCTAATTTGTCTCTGTAATCATGATGGTTCTGTTGTAATTTGACACTTTCATGTTTGAAATAGAATTGTTAAGTTTGAGTAGGAGCCCCTTTCTGTTGTAATTACATTTCACTACTTGTGACAAATCGTTTCCCTCCTTGTAAACCATATTTTTTCTTGAAAATTCACAAATTTTTGTAGAAATTATGAATCCATGACCCTCACGAAAATTTCTAGCCGAAAAATACCATGCACACAATGAAGGAAACTTAGTTACCAATACAACAACCAAATGGCTAAGCTAAGACTGTCTTCTTTAAGTTCTGTACCCCTATTTTATCATTAAAGTTTCTTTAGAATTGACCAAGTGGAGATTCTGTGGAAGACTACTAGAAATGTAAATTCAATAGAAGTTGTTTCTCTAAGATAATAAAAGATACATCTCTCTAATGCATTTCTTTGAGATGCCAAGGGACAGATATTTTAATGTAGCTGGATTCCTTGTTTTGACTGCTCTTGGGAAACAAGAACTGAAATACCTATTAATTAACTCATAACAGTTTATACTTTATTTTCACCCTCCTTTCTCAATTTTTCTTGACTCCTTAGTTTTTCACTCAAGATGCGTATTATGTGAGTTTGCAAATAACCAGTATCTGGGATCCATTCTTAAATACATTTGATAGATGTATGTGGTTGTGCATGTGTGTGGGGTTTGTCGTTAATCTGCTTGAGGAAATTCTATTCTCCCCGCTTGGTTGTAGGCTATCTGATTTCCTTCTATTATTTTTTTGGTTCTATTTCGATAATTTTCACAAATTTCTTTTATTTTTCTTTACGATTTTTTCCTTGGCTAGCTTTGACCTGTTTCTCAATTCTTGTTTTAGCCTTGTCATTTTCATTTTCTTTTATCTTCTTATTTTCTTGGATTCTAGAGAAATTCTCATCTATTTTTTCTTGGTTTTCCAATCTTCTTTTATCTTCTTATTTTTTTCAGCTGGATTTTAAAGATAATTTATTTGTTCTAGGATTTTTAATCCAAGTGGATTTTTTTTTATGTTGCATTCGTCCTTTTTTGCCTTCTAACCTTTAATTTTGTATCAAGGTGATCTTCTACACTTAGAGTAGTGTAATTCTAGTAAGACTAGTTGATCATATAGCATCACCAATAATCATATATCCTGCATATTCTTCTTCTACTGTCTGGGATTTTCTGGACATTCTAAATTTTTGCTCCTTGGCAACTCTTCCTTTTTTAGGTGTTTGCTAACTTTCAATTTATATAAATTTAGTACATTCTTGAATTGATCGTTCTATTAGTTTTTTTTTTTCTTTTTTTTCTAGAATATGGAGCTTTGACAGTTGCATATGCTATATGGTTGAACTGATTCTTGTGGGGTTTTAGAAGAACTTTTTCCTGTAGATCTTGTGTTTTTCTACGGACTTGAGGGTTGGGTACTTCCTCATCTAATGAACTGCTTATTTCTGCTATTCCTTGTTATCATTTTCTTCTAATGTGCTTTCAAATATACTTTTATTATATTTCTACGTGTTATCCCATAAAGAATTTAAATTTTATTGATGAAACAATCCTCATGTTAATGCAATTTGCATTGTAAAAACAATCAAGAAATTATTTTTGCTTTGTGGGCATTTTTATATTCTTGGTATATATTTCTTTCGGTTTTGGAATAATTATGTAGGTTGACAAGAGCTCGGCCTATACTGGAGCTGCTGATGATAACATTTTCCAACTCTAAGGAGAGATAGACATTCTAGAGCAAATAGTAATGGAGCTGCTGATGATTCTGCTCAGAAGCAGGTTGAGTTTTTTGCTGCTTATGCTTTGGAGTTGTGTTTTATGTTCAATCAATGCTTGAAAGTGGATAATATGCTTCGCCTGCCCACACCCCCCCCCCCGGTCCTATTTTTCCCTCAGTGTTTTATACTCTTATCGATTGCTGTGCAACTGGCTTTTTAACATTTCTGAAGTAGACAGCATTTTTGCAGCGTATTTTCTTTCATTTATCTTGGTTGTTGAGAGTGTCATGCTCTAAATTTGATCCATACACGAATCCATTTCGATCATTTAGCACTAATTCCATTTTCCTTATTACATCTTTGATTATTATGTCCTTCCTCTTTACTTCTGAGCATCTCATTTTTGGCTTCCCTTTGGACTATTTTCACTCTACTTGCATCAAATTATTGAGGATCCATAACCAACCTCAAAACTTTGGGACCAAGGCTTTGTTGTTCTTGTACTTACATCAAAGTACTCTTTTGAGCCACAGGGTCTACATCAGGAATGTGTGTTGTTCCTGTACAGTTTTAAACTGTAAATTGTGATGGTGTAGTGCAGCTTTATGCTAAAAGTCTGAACTGGTACTTTACCAAGGACATGCTTTTCCCATATTGAGTCAAACTTTCAACCTGATCACAAGGCACCTGTCAAAAACCAAATATAGTTGATGGAGTGAAACTGCTTTAGCAAAGCAGCACTCCTAAATGTAGTTGCTTTGCTGTCCAAGTCTTTCAGTTTACTTTACCTTATTCTTTTTGGAAACGACTTTGCTCATAATGTGAACATACTGTAAATAATACTTATGACTATTTTTTAGCCATCTCGTTCTTTGTCATTATCATAACATACTCTAGATGAAAATATATGCATGGTTCTTATCCTAACGAGAATTCTGGTTGCAGAGAACTCCCTCTTCTAGTAGCATAGGATCCGTTGATGGGAATGCCATGGAAATTAAAAGGGAATATTCAAGAGGCTGGATTGATTTCAATGCTGTTACTAAACCTTCCCAGAAAAAACTAGTAATGTCATCTTCAGCTGATCAATCTGTGATAATATCCACTGAAAATAATTCAGTAGCTTTTGATAGTTTTAACGAGGAGAAGATTTGCCTGGCTGCTTCAGACAGTAAAACAATGGGGGCTCTAAATTGTCAGTTCCTGCAGCTGTGCCTTTAAGACACAAGTCAATGTTTCCCATTACAGGCAAGGTGCACACTGAATATATAGTTTACATTCCAGCATTAACCATTGGTGGTGTTTCTGCCACTGCATCAATTTCACCTTGTGGCAACAATGCTCCTGCTCTTGCAGTTGCATCTTCAGGTACATCATCATTATTACCTATCAGCGATGGTGATTCCTGTAAGGGGTTAGTCCATAAGAGTTGTAAGGTTCAGACAGATGTTCTCTATTACTTTCTGATTTTGTTCTCTATTACCTATCTGCATGCTTGCCATAGTCCTGGAGTACTCCGCTTGGACCCAATGGCCAAGAGTTGAGTACTCGACTTTGCAGGCATCCCAAATTTTCTCAAAGCAGTCTCCTGATACTGTTTCTTCTGGTGTGTAACAGTATATTCCTTCAGAGAAAGGGTGTAAAGAAAGAACAGAACTTTTAGAGGTGATGCTCTCAGACTTTTATTGGTTCCTCATTTTTCCTTCCATGCAATATTTGGTCTAATTAGGGCAGTGCTATTTGAGCTCCATTTTTTGGTACATGCACTTTTGTTATAAAAAGAAAAAGAAAAAGAAAGAAAAAAGAACTGATAATGTGAGAGCTAAGAGGTGGAGCCTGAATTTGCCCTTTGTTATTGTTATTATAACATGATAGCAATTTGAATTGTCTGCAAGGACCCTTTTACTGCTACTTATTCATTGAGTCACGTTCCAATCCTTGGGAGGTATGCAGTTCAACCCCACAACATCAGGCATGGCATGCAATGTTCTTCTGTATGGGTAATACGTAGCATCCAAAGTACGTGCTTCACACTTTTACTGCTACTTATTCATTGAGTCACGTTCCAATCCTTGGGAGGTATGCAGTTCAACCCCACAACATCAGGCATGGCATGCAATGTTCTTCTGTAAAGGTAATACGTAGCATCCAAAGTACGTGCTTCACACTTTTACTCTGCATCTCTTTTCTATTTCTTTTTAATTACTTAATCTTCAGCCCGTAATTAGCCTAATGTTATCATATTAGGGAAGTGCATATGTTTTTAAAATTGTGTACAATATGTATCCGTGAAACTCTGGATCCTTGTTCTATAACTGTTTGGTCATAATTCTAGGGAGAGAAATACGAGTGAATAGTGAGAGACTAGAAAATAGTAACACTTCCATCAGAAAACTATTGTACCACATTTTCAATCATCAATTATTAGCCAATAGAATACAAATTAATTGGGGATTAAAGCTAAGCAAGCGCAGGATTGCTGGGATCTCACCTCCACAATTGGTGCCGTTTGTGGGAAAGCTCACTAAGCTGAAGGTCTAGAAGAGGACATAGTAGTAGCTAGATGAAAGAACAACATGAAAGAGAGAATTCACCTGACTTAAGGAATGATCGTTAAAGGGGACCATCACAATCCCTCTGACTGGTCCAGGAGGGACAAATAAGAGGTGAGAGAGGTCTGTGTCAAATAGGCTGGAAGCACGCTCAAATCTCTCAAAGCTTGGGAAATAGCACTCATGTGTCATCTAGAGGTGAGAGCGGTTTGTGTCAAACATGCTGGAAACCTCCTTTACAAGCGAGAGGGATAGAGAGTTAGAGGAGTTGCGTGCCAATGTGGACTGGAGCTAGAGGGGCTGGTAGGAGATACTAAGGAAGATCCATTGAACGGTCTCACCATAAGGATACGAATCCAAGGAGGTTGAAATATCAAGGGTCCCACATTGTTTCGTCCGACTAGCTTTCATTATTTAAAATGGAATGAAGGACCTAATTGAACATATGAGCCACTTTAGCCAATTATTGGCCTTGTACTCTTGGAACGATGGGTTGATGTGTAAGGTTTTCACATCTAGCCTCAGCCCAACTGCAATGAGGTTCAATGGGCTAGAGAAGGGCTCTATTCATGTCTTTTGAAGAGTTAATTCAAGCTTTCGGGGGGAAAGAGAGACCCTACATGCTTATTTTGATCGATATTAGGAGTTGTACAATGAGATCGGTGGAAATTACAAAGAAGTGTAGCGGCAAGCACGTTTAAATTGGGGCTCCCTTTGGACTCCAAATTGAGAGGTCTTTAACCAAATAAACCCTAGAGATGACAGATTGTAAAGTTGAGGAAAGGCATATGCTACATTTCAGGATAGAAAAGAGGTTAGGGCAGAAGGTTAGCCAAGGCAAAAATGTGACTTGGGAGGGTAAAATCCAACTCCCCGATGAAAGGTGGTGAATTTGGCTTTCAAAGAGCGAATCCAAAGGAAACTGGAGAAAATTAAACACAAACCATTCTTCCACTTGCTATGGAAGATGAGTGGGGATCCATCAAGGAGGAACCTTTAAAGATCATTTGGAACAACTAGCTAAAGTTGGTCACTTGAGGAGCTTATGATGAGTGAGGGGGCTGGGACTTTGAGGTAACAGCAGGCACAGAATAATTGAGGTCATACATGTTGCATAGAGCGGCAACATTGTTGCTCGTGGGCACAGAGGGGTATTGACAAAATCACCTTCCAACAAGATTTTGAACTCGAAGATTAGCTAGACAAAAGGCAAAATGGTTGAGGAAAGAATTGCCTTTGGGAATTTGGACCTTGTGGGAACCACACAACCTCATGATGATGCACTAGTGGTGACCCTCAGGATTGGAGGGTTCAATGTGAAAAGAGTGATGATTGACCAAGGAAGTGGTACGGAGATCATGTACCGGGCCTGTATTGAGGATCGGGGCTCAAAGATGATGACCTCACTAAATATGATACTCCCATTAGTTGGAATTAATGGGAAAGTGGTGACTCTTACAGGGTAACTCAAACTCCTAGTTGGATTTACATGCCATAGGGGTTGTGCCGTCTAGTTTACATCTAAAGGTAAAATTCCCTATTGGTGGTGCTCGATAGAAGAAAATTGAGCCACCCACCCTATTATAGCAATTACAGATCCTAGACCAAGCTATTGGGGCGAATAGTACTAAAGTGGAATTATTGTTATCCCTAATGAAGAACTTGGATGTTTTTTATTGGAGTCTGTATATGGTTCCCGAGGTGGACCCCGATTTTATGCTCATGGATCCTTCCTTTCCACTTAAGAAACGAAAGCGTGAAAATCAGCCAAACCCTATGATGAGGCTGTGAAGGAAAAGGTGGAGAGATTGAAATAAGTAGGGGCTATCACGAAGGTTTTCTACCTAAAGTGGCTAGCTAAAACTATAGTGGTGAAGAAGAAAAATAGGAATTGAAGGGCCTGTGTGGACTTCACCGACCTGAATAAAGCATGTTCTACGGATGACCTTCTTGGGTGCTTTTCAGGATTACCACCAGATTGCCTTGGAAATTATCACCACACTGTTATGCCCTTCGGCTTGAAAAACGCTAGGGTTAAGTATCAAAGCATGGTTACTCAGATATTTACACTTCAAATTGGTGGTAATAAGCAAGACTACGGATAAGCATCTTTTGGATCTGGTCAAGGCTATCGATATCTTGAGGGAACAAAAATTACGCCTTAATGCATCAAAGTGTGTGTTCAAAGTTGGCTTGGGGAAGTTCCTTGGATATTTGGTCACTTGCTGAGGAATAGAAGTGAATCACAATCAAATAAGTGACCAACATTTGCAGCCACTAAGGAATCCCAAAAAAGTTTAAAAGCTTATAGATATGATAGTAGCTTTGAATAGGTTTGTTTCCAAGTTAGCTGATAGGTGTCATCCCTTCTTTCAGCCCCTAAAGAAATGGACTAAGGAATGTGATAACTTTTTTCAAAGATTGAAGCCTATCTTGCAAGTCCATCGATACTTTCTAGTCCAAAGCCCAACAAGGATTTTTACATGTACCTTGTTGCATCCTAGCATACAGTGAGTGCAGTGGTGATTAAGGTTTATGATGGCATTCAGATGCCAGTTTATTATGTAAGCAAGACCCTACTGGATGCTGAGACCAGGTACTTACCATTAGAGAAGATAGCCTTAGCATTGATATATTTAGTTTATGTCCTAACTGAACTCCCCTTGCAAGCATTGTTGAGAAGGTCGAATTTCATTGGAATAACAGCCAAGTGGGGGACAATTCTGGGGGCTTTTGACATCAGGTACATATATTAGAAGACTTTGTTGCCGAGTTCTCCCCTGAGAGTATGGTTGTATGTGGGCTACAACAAATCTCAGCCTGTCCATGGAGAATATATGTGGATGGGGCATCGGTCACCCAAGGGTATAAGGATGGAGCATTCTTTACTGATGGCATTTCAGGCATCAACCTATGAGGCTGAATATGAAGCACTGCCAGTAGGGTTCTGAGCCATCATGAAGGCAAGAGTCACAAATGTGGGGGTGTGCTCAAACTCATGATTAGGTGGTTAGCCAATTTCAAGGAGATTTTAAGGCAAGAGACAAGAGAATGTCAAAGTATTTGAAGGTAGCACGACTGCTGCAAGTAAAGTTTGAAAAGGTAAAGGTCACCAAATCTCCCAAGGACAGAATAGCCATGCAGATTCTTTAGCAAAACTGGCTTCCTTAGTTGGTGGGTCAGTTGATTTCCCTAGTATCTATCACCAAGAAAACAGCTAGGTGTTTAGCATCATTGCCTCACCTAGTTGGATGGATCCTATTGTTGCATTTATTTTAGATGGCATGCTTCTTAAGGATAAGAAAGAGGCCAAAAAGGTGAGGAGGAAGTCCTCTAGGTATTGGTTATCAACCAAGAATAAATTATATAGGAGGTCATTTGGGAGTCCATACTTGTTGTGTGTCCATCTAGACATGATTAAGGGTCTTCTTTATAAATTACATGAGGGAATATGTGGGAGCCGCACAGGGGGCCGTTCTCTGATGCACAAGGCGATGACCCAAGGATATTGGTGGTCAAACATTTAGAGAAATGCTCAGGAGTACGTAACAAATGCGATTAATGCCAAAGATATATGCACATGATATCCACCAGCCTTGGGGATCCCTTAGCCCCCTATCTAGTTCATGGCATTTTGCTTAATGGGGATTAGATTTTGTGTGGCCATCGATTACTTTACAATGTAATTAGAGGTTAAGCCCTTGGCTAATATATGGGACTCCAATGTTAAGAAGTTTATGCTGAAAAACATTGTAATTCGGTTTGGCATCTCGAAGATCCTGATATTTGATAATGGGCTTCAGTTTAACTACAAAGCATTAAAAAGGTATTGCAATGAGCTTGGGATCAAGAACATGTATTCCACATCGTCTTACCCCTAGGGTAATGGACAAGCCGTAGCCACAAATAATATCATCATAAATGGGTTAAAGAAAGGGCTAGAAGAATCCTACCCCTAGAAGATCCACGTGGAAAATTCCCTTCTCCATGACCTATGGAACTGAGGCTGTAATACCCTTAGAAGTCGACCTTCCCACTATGAGGATAGACAACTTCTCTCCAAACAAAAACAGCCAAATGATGATTGAGTAGCTAGACCTCATTAAGGAGAACAGTGAGATAGCATCGATATATGGCTTCAGTTTAACAGCAAAGTATTCAAAAGGTATAGCAATGAGCTCGGGATTAAGAACATATATTCCACACCGGCTTACCCCTAGGGTAATGGACAGGTCGAAGCCATAAACAATATCATAAAAAATGGGTTAAAGAAAGAGCTGGAAGAATCCAAGGGGAGGTGGGTTGAGGAGTTGTCGAATGTATTATGGGCATACGAAACTACCCCTAGAAGATCCACAGGAAAAATTCCCTTCTCCATAACCTATGGAACTGAGGTTGTAATACCCTTGGAAGTTAGCCTTCCCACTATGAGGACTTCTCTCCAGATAATAAAAACCAAATGATGACCCAGCAACTAGACCTCATTATGGAGAACACGGAGATAGCATTGACATGGCTGGCCGATTTCTAGTAGAAGCTCTGTCGAGGATAGAATAGAAATACCAAGTCACATGAGTTTGTACCAAGGATACGAGTTAGGGAAAATTTGGCCTAAACTACTTAGAAAATTTGGAGAAACCTATACGTTGGCCATGAAGCGTGAATAACAACTATTTATTTTAGTTGTTAACACATGTATTTCTTTCTTGCAAATTGTACTATAATTGTTTGTATACAAGTATGTGAATTAAAGATGTTATTCAAGGCATCTCATCTAGAGAACCAATTAAGCTAAAGTTCTACTCATTAAGGACATAAACCTAGCCTTAGCCTAGCCTTGGTCACTAACTAGGTGGGAACCTAAAGTTTTAATCATTAAAAATAGAAGCCTAGCATCAGCCTAATTGCAGTCACTGACTAGGTGGAAACCTAAAATTTTACTCATTAAGGACAGAAGCACAGCCTCAACCTGACCTTGGTCACTAACTAGGTGGAAACCTAAAGTTTCCTTTTACTAAGTACAAGTTTGACATCATCCTAACCTCCATCATCAATGAGTTAGAAACCAAGTAAATCATTCATTCTTACGTAATGATATTCTTAGCGTGTGATGGGTTTTGTTGTTAGAATAAGTTACAAGGTTATATCTCATACTGGTTAATTATGTTCAGCAACATTGTTATGTCTGACAAATCATCATTTCCTGTTGCTTTAGCGAGATAAGAAAAATAAGCCTAAATAGGATAGACCGAGAAATGACACTTAGCAAATAATGTGAAAGCACTTTTCATTTTAAAAAAAAAAAAACCCAATACAAAAAGAGCTAGAGGCCCCTCATTCATTACATTTGGTTAGGGTTGGAAGAGGCATTACAACTTGGGGCGTAGGGGCAAAGGGAGGTCTGCCTATTGGAAAAGGAGGATCATCTTCCAACTCCACCATTTCCTTCCGAGCTACAAAGGCTTGGGCCCTCCATGTCAGATAGGAGCTCTTTTATGTTGGGGTAGCATTAACCACCGCCATTTAATACCCCCTTAAGATGAGTTAGAGTTGATGACTCTAGAGCATCCCCCTTTCCTTTTAACATCTTGGCGGGATAAGTGACACTCTCCATAGCACAGTAGGGGGAGTTGAGTGGAACATTGAGAAGGTCCAGAGTGGCCATCCATCTATCCATGAAGCTTCCAAGCCTAGCCTCCCTCACCACGTTGTTGACCAAGTTCTTGGCATCCAAAAGGCCCACGTCATAAAATTTCCACTCCACCACAGTATGTTGCGTTTTCATCGTCTTCATCTCGGTAGATTTTGCGGTGACTAGGCTCAAAGCCCGAGCCAGCTTGGTATCGGACTCCTCCACCCTCTTCATTAGGGAATCCACCTTCCATTAAGTCGAGGCCTAAGCCATCTCAGCTTAGAAAATGACCCCTACCTTGGTTTGGAGTTTGCTCTCTAACATGGACCCCTTGGCAAGCCTACGAATGAAACAAGGAAAATGTATGCAAAAAGAGATAGAATATATGTACCAAAAAGAAAATGGTGGGGGTGGGGGAGGGGTTCAAACCCCAACTTCTTAGCACCATAGTATGCCTCTTTAATGCCAATAGGACATTATGGTCGTCTTGTTCTTTCCATGTGTCCATATTGGTGGACATGAGAAAAGTCTTGCCAACGTTGTCTACTATCCACCCACCTTCACCTTTCCTTCATTGACGAGTGTCTTTATCGAGAGGAGTGTGCCACTACCTAGCTTGAATTCGTGCGTGTACAGTGGGGGCTATGAGGTGGGTGTTGAGCCGTTTCACTTACTTTTAGATGGGAGGGGCAGATTGAGGCATTGTTTAAGAAGGAAACTTAGTAATAGTTGTAACCTCCTAGCTTCTAAGGCCTTCTCCTACTCTCTGCCTCTTGTTCCACTGAGCGGCCAGAGGGGTGATCACCACGGCTAGTCGAAATGAGGTCTAGGGAGTTTGTCCTATATTGCCATGGGGGGTAGGGGACCATGAAGTCCTCAACCTCTAGGGTTCAACGTTGAACCACCATATCCTCAGAATAGGATCCCTCAGTAGCTTTGGTTTTTGAGTCAATTTCTTGGTTTTTAGCGATCTTGTTTTCAACGGTCAGCTGTATCGTCCAAGAAAGGTGGAGGAGAACCACTCTGTTGTCATCGGAGACCGGCCTGTTAAGCTTTGTAGTTGTTGGCTCTTAACGCATCATCGGTACCTTGAAAACCTTTGTGTAAAGGTGTGTAGCAGAGAACCAGGAGGGAGGCAAGGAGTGATCATCAAAGTGGCCGTAAACGTCAAACTGACAAATCCGGTTAAGGTTTTACATTTCCAAAAAATTCAAGTTTGGCTTAACATTTCGAGAATCTGCACACCAAAAATCAGAGAAAAGGGAATTAGTAGAAAACACCTAGTGTGGATATGCAACAACCCTTTGGATCTACGTACCTTATTTGTTCGAGGAGGCCGGGCATAAGATCTCCTCAGTATGCCAGCTCCTAGTGACATTTAAGAATTTCCCTGTGAATTCCTGTTGAAGTTAGGAAGACACGAAATCTGCATTAATTCTTGGTGGACCTTGATGTAGTAGCCTGAGGATAGGTTACTGCAACAATATAGATATAATTTATATCATTGTGGGTGAGCTTTAGGCCGAACTGCCTATTAAACTTTTCTATACACCTAACCTTGCAGAAGAGGTTGGGCATGCATTTATTAGGGCTAAGCCTATAGAACCTAAGGACATGTATCAAGAGAGACCTAAAAGGAAACCTAACCACAACTTCTATTATAGGCTATTAAGAAACCAAAATAATCCATGGTACCCGTTGTTTGGCCATAGCATCTTGAGGCATGGAGTGACCATTAGAGAGGGTGTAAACTTCAAAGCTAAGAATCCGATTGAGGTTTTGCACTTCCACAAAATTCAAGTTTGGCTTAATGTTTCGAGAATTTGCAAACCAAAAATCAGAGAGAGGGGAATTAGCAGAAAAAACCTAGTGTTAGATTAAAAAAAAAAGGGATATGCAACAACCCCTTAGATCTACGGACTTGGTTTGTTTAAGGAGGCCGGGCATGAAATCTCCTCAGCATGCCAATTCCTAGTGACCTTAAAGAATTCCTCTTGTGAATTCTTGTTGGAGTTAGAAAGACACGAAATTTGCCTTAATCGGCCTCGGTGGACCTTGATGTAGTAACCTGAGGATAGGTTATTGCAACAATTATAGATATAATTTATATCATGGTGGGTGAGCTTTAGGCCGACCTGCCTATTAAACTTTTCTCTACACCCAACCACGTAGAAGAGGTTGGGCATGCATTTATCAAGGCTAAGCCTATAGAAACTAAGGATATGTATAAAGAGAAAGCCAAAAGGAAACCTAACCCGACATTCTTCAAAACGAAGAATCCGGTTGAGATTTTGCACTTTCACAAAATTCAGGTTCAGCTTAACGTTTCGAGAATTTGTACTCTAAAAATCAGAGAAAGGGGAATTACTAGAAAACACCTAAGGAGGCCGGGCATGAGATCTCCTCTGTATGCCAATTCCCTGTGACCTTTAAGAATTCCTCTTTTCAATTCTTGTTGGAGTCAGGAAGACACAAAATCTGCCTTACTTGGCCTCGGTGGACCTTGATGTAGTAACCAAAGAATAGGTAACTGCAACAACTATAGATATAATTTATATCATGGTGGGTGAGCTTTAGGCCGAGCTACGTATTAAACTTTTCTATACACCTAACCATGCAGAAGAGGTTTGGGCATGCATTCATTAGGGCTGAGCCTATAGAACCTAAGGACATGTATCAAGAGAGAGCTAAAAGAAAACACAACCACACCTTCTATTGCGGGCTATTAAGGAAACAAAAATAGCCCCTGAGACCCACTGTTCAGCTATAGTATCTTGAGGCACAGAATGACCATTAGAGTGGGCGTAAACTTCAAACCTAAGAATTCAGTTGAGGTTTTGCACTTCCACAAAATTCAAGTTCGGCTTAATGTTTCAAGAATTTGCACACCAAAAATCAAAGAAAGGGGAATTAGTAGAAAACACCTGGTGTTAAATTAAAAAAATTAAAAAATAAAAATAAAAATAAAAAAACTGGATATGCAACAACCCCTTGGATCTATAGATCTGGTTTGTTCGAGGAGGCCGAGTACGAGATCCCCTTAGGATACCAGTTCCAAGTGGCCATTAAGAATTCACAAAAGAAATTTTCGTCGGTGTGAGGAAGACACGAAATCTGCCTTAATTGGCCATGGTGGACCTTGTTGTAGTAACCTACTACAACAATTATAGATATACTTTATATCATGGTGGGTGAGCTTTAGGCCGAACTGCCTATTAAACTTTTCTATACACCCAACCACGCGGAAGAGGTTGGGCATGCATTTATCAGGGCTGAGCTTATAAAAACCAAGGACATTTATCAAGAGAGAGCGAAGAGGAAAAAAAATAAAGCTTCTTGAGGCAGGAAGTGAATATTACAGTGGGCGTAAACATCAAATTGTAGAATCCAGTTGAGGTTTTGCACTTTAACAAAATTCAAGTTCGGCTTAACATTTCGAGAATCTGTACACCAAAAATCAGAGAAAGGGGAATCAATATAAAACACCTAATGTTAGAATTAAAAAAAAAAAAGGATATGCAACAACCCCTTGGATCTACAGACCCGGTTTGTTCGACGAGGCTAGACATGAGATCTCCTCAGTATGCCAACTCCTAGTGCCCTTTAAGAATTCCCCTTGTGAATTCTTGTTGGAGTCAGGAAGACAAAATTTTCCTTTATCAACCTCAGTGGACCTTGTTGTAGTAGCCCGATGATATGGTATTGCAAGAATTACAGATATAATTTATATCATGAAGGGTGAGCTTTAGGCCGAACGGCCTATTAAACTTTTCTTTACACCCAACCAAGAAAAAAAGGTTGGCCATGCATTTATCAGGGTTGAGCCAATAGAACCTAAGGACATGTATCAACAGAGTGTTAAAAGGAAACCTAAATCCACCTTCGACTATTAAGGAATCAAAAATAGCCCTTGGTACCCGTTGTTCGACTATTGCATCTTAAGGCATAGAGTGGCCATTGGAGTGGGCGTAAACTTCAAACCGAAGAATCCGGTTAAGTTTTGTAATTACACAAAATTCAAGTTTGACTTAACGTTTCAAGAATCTATACACCAAAAATCAAAGAAAGGGGAAATAGTAGAAAACACCTAAAGATATGCAACAACCCTTTGGATCTATAGACCAGCTTTGTTTGAGGAGGCCGGGCATAAGATCTCCTCTGTATGCCAGTTCCTAATGACCTTTAAGAATTCCTCTTTTGAATTCTTGTTGGAGTAAGGAAGACATGAAATTTGCCTTAATCGACCTCGGTGGACCTTGATGTAGTAGCCCGAGGATATAGTATGGCAACAATTACAGATATAATTTATATCATGAAGGGTGAGCTTTAGGCCGAATGACCTATTAAACTTTTCTTTACACCCAACCATGCAAAAAAGGTTGGGCATGCATTTATCAGGGTTGAGCAAATAGAACATAAGGACATGTATCAACAGAGTGTTAAAAGGAAACCTAAATCCACCTTCTACTATTAAGGAATCAAAAATAGCCCTTGGTACCCGATGTTCGACTATAGCATCTTGAGGCACGGAGTGGCCATTGGAGTGGGCGTAAACTTCAAACCGAAGAATCCAGTTGAGGTTTTGCACTTTCACAAAATTCAAGTTCGGCTTAACATTTTGAGAATCTGTACACCAAAAATCAGAGAAAGGGGAATTAGTAGAAAACACCTAGTGTTTGAAAAAAAAAAGGGTATGCAATAACCCCTTGGATCTACAGACCTGGTTTGTTCGAAGAGGCCGAGCTTGAGATCTCCTCAGTATGCCAATTCCCAGTGACATTTAAGAATTCCTCTTGTGAATTCATGTTGGAGTCAGGAAGACACGAAATTTGCCTTTGTCAACCTCGCTGGACCATGATGTAGTGGCCCGAGGATAGGGTATTGCAACAATTGCAGATATAATTTTTATCATGGTGGGTGAGCTTTAGGCCAGTCTGCCTATTAAACTTTTCTACACACCCAACCATGCAGAAGAGGTTGGGCATGCATTTATTAGGCTGAGCCTATAGAACCTAAGGACATGTATGAGGAGAGAGCTAAAAGGAAACCTAACAACCCCTTGGATCTACAAATTTGGTTTGTTCGAGAAGGTTGGGTACGAGATCCCCTAAGCATACTAGTTCCCAGTGGCCATTAAGAATTCACAAAAGAAATTCTTGTCGGTGTGAGGAAGACATGAAATCTGCCTTAATTGGCCTTGGTGGACCTTGTTGTATTAACCTGAGAATAGGTTACTTCAACAATTATAGATATACTTTATATCATGGTGGGTGAGCTTTAGGCCACACTGCCTATTACCATGCAGAAGAGGTTGGGCATGCATTTATCAGGGTTGATCCTAGAAAAGGTAAGGACATTTATAAAGAGAAAGTGAGGAGGAAACTTAACCCGACCTTCTACTGCAAGCTATTAAGGAAAAAAATAAAATAAAATAGCCCATGGCACCCATTGTCTAGTTATAGCTTCTTGACGCTGGAAGTGAATATTACAGTCGGCATAAACATCAAATCTTAGAATCCGGTTAAGGTTTTGCACTTTAACAAAATTCAAGTTCGGCTTAACGTTTCGAGAATCTGTACACCAAAAATCAAAGAAATTGGAATTAATATAAAACACCTAATGTTAGAATAAAAATAAATAAATAAATAAATAAAAAGGATATGCAACAACCGCTTGGATCAACAGACCTTGTTTGTTCGGCATGAGATCTTCTCAGTATGCCAGCTCCCAGTGCCCTTTAAAAATTTGCCATAATCATCCTCGATAGACCTTGATGTAGTAGCCCAAGGATACGGTATTGCAACAATTACAGATATAATTTATATCATGAATGGTGAGCTTTAGGCCGAACGGCCTACTAAACTTTTCTCTACACCCAACCGTGCAAAAAAGGTTGGCTATGCATTTATCAGGGTTGAGCCAATAGAACCTAAGGACATGTATCAACAGAGTGTTAAAAGGAAACTTAAATCCACCTTTTACTAGTAAGGAATCAAAAATAGCCCTTGGTACCTGTTGTTCGACTATAGCATCTTAAGGCATAGAGTGGCCATTGGAGTGGGTGTAAACTTCAAATCGAAGAATCCGGTTGAGTTTTGCACTTTCACAAAATTCAAGTTTGGCTTAATGTTTCGAAAATCTATACACCAAAAATCAGAGAAAGGAGAATTAGTAGAAAACACCTAAAGATATGCAACAACCCTTTGGATCTACAGACCTCCTTTGTTGAGGAGGCCGAGCATGAGATCTCCTCTGTATGCCAGTTCCCTGTGACCTTTAAGAATTCCTCTTTTGAATTCCTGTTGGAGTTAGGAAGACATGAAATTCGCCTTAATCGGCCTCTATGGACCTTGATGTTATAGCCCGAGGATACGGTATGGCAACAATTACAGATATAATTTATATCATAAGGGGTGAGTTTTAGGCTGAACGACCTATTAAACTTTTCTTTACACCCAACCATGCAAAAAAGGTTGGGCATGCATTTATCAAGGTTGAGCCAATAGAACCTAAGGACATGTATCAACAGAGTGTTAAAAGGAAACCTAAATCCACCTTCTACTATTAAGGAATCAAAAATTGCCCTTGGTACCCGTTGTTCGACTATAGCATTTTGAGGCACGGAGTGGCCATTGGAGTGGGAGTAAACTTCAAATCAAAGAATCCGGTTGAGGTTTTGCACTTTAACAAAATTCAGGTTTGGCTTAACGTTTCGAGAATCTGTACACCAAAATCAGAGAAAGGGGAATTAATATAAAACACCTAATGTTAGAATAATTAAAAAAAAAAAAAAACAAAAGGATATGCAACAACCTCTGGGATCTACAAACCCTGTTTGTTCGACGAGGCTAGGCATGAGATCTCCACAGTATGCCAGCTCCCAGTGCCCTTTAAGAATTCCTCTTGTGAATTCTTGTCGGAGTCAGGAAGACAAAAAATTTGTCTTAATCATCCTCGGTGGGCCTTGATGTAGTAGCCTGAGGATACGATATTGCAACAATTACAGATATAATTTATATCATGAAGGGTGGGCTTTAGGCTGAACGACCTATTAAACTTTTCTATACACCAACCGTGCAAAAAAGGTTGGGCATGCATTTATTAGGGTTGAGCCAATAGAACCTAAGGACATGTATCAACAGAGTGTTAAAAGGAAACCAAAATCCACCTTCTACTGTTAAGGAATAAAAAATAGCCCTTGGTACCTGTTGTTCGACTATAGCATTTTGAGGCATAGAGTGGCCATTGGAGTGGGCGTAAACTTCAAACCGAAGAATCCGGTTGAGGTTTTGCACTTTCACAAAATTAAAGTTCGGCTTAATCTTTCGAGAATCTGTACACCAAAAATCTGAGAAAGGGGAATTAGTAGAAAACACCTAAATATATGCCACAACCCTTGGATCTACAAATCTGGTTTGTTTGAGGAGGTCGGGTACGAGATCCCCTAAGCATACCAGTTCCCAGTGGCCGTTAAGAATTCACAAATGAAATTCTTGTCGGAGTGAGGAAGACACGAAATCTGCCTTAATTGGCCATGGTGGACCTTGTTGTAGTAACCTATTACTACAACAATTATATATATACTTTATATCATGGTGGGTGAGCTTTAGGCCGAATTGCCTATTACCACACAGAAGAGGTTGGGCATGCATTTATTAGGGTTGAGCCCATAAAAGCTAAGGACATTTATCAAAAGCGAGCGAAGAGGAAACTTAACCTGACCTTCTATTGCGAGCTATTAAGGAATAAAATAAAATAAAATAGCCCATGGCACCCATTGTCTAGCTATAGCTTCTTGAGGCAGGAAGTGAATATTACAATGGGCGTAAACTTCAAATCATAGAATCCGGTTGAGGTTTTGCACTTTAACAAAATTCAGGTTCAGCTTGACGTTTCGAGAATTTGTACACCAAAAATTAGAGAAAGGGGAATTAATATAAAACACCTAATGTTAGAATAAAAAAACAAAAAAAGGATATGCAACAACCTCTTGGATCTATAGACCCTGTTTGTTCAACAAGGCTAGGCATGAGATCTACTCAGTATGCTAGTTGCCAGTGCCCTTTAAGAATTCCTCTTGTGAATTCTTGTTGGAGTCAAGAAGACAAAAAATTTACCTTAATCATCCTCGGTGGACGTTGATGTAGTAGCCCGAGCATACGATATTGCAACAATTACAGATATAATTTATATCATGAAGCGTGAGCTTTAGTCCGAATGACCTATTAAACTTTTCTCTACGCCCAACCGTGCAAAAAAGGTTGGCCATGCTTTTATCTGGGATGAGCCAATAGAACCTAAGGACATGTATCAACAGAGTGTTAAAAGGAAACCTAAATCCACCTTCTACTATTAAGGAATCAAAAATAGCCCTTGGTACCCGTTGTTCGACTATAGCATCTTAAGGCGTAGAGTAGCCATTAGAGTGGGCATAAACTTCAAACTAAAGAATCCGGTTGAGTTTTGCACTTGCACAAAATTCATGTTTGGTTGAACGTTTCAAAAATCTGTACACCAAAAATCAGAGAAAGGGGAATTAGTAGAAAACACCTAAATGTATGCAACAACCCCTTGGATCTACAGACCTGCTTTGTTTGAGGAGGTCGGGCATTAGATCTCCTCTGTATGCCAGTTCCCTATGACCTTTAAGAATTCCTCTTTTGAATTCTTGTTGGAGTCAGGAAGACACGAAATCTGCCTTAATTGGCCTTAGTGGACCTTGATGTAGTAACCTAAGAATAGGTTACTGCAATAACTATAGACATAATTTATATCATGGTGGGTAAGCTTTAGGCCGAGCTATGTATTAAACTTTTCTATACACCTAGCCACGCAGAAAAGGTTAGGCATTCGTTTATTAGGGCTGAGCCTATAGAAACTAAGGACATGTATCAAGAAAGATCTAAAAGGAAACCTAACCTGACCTTCTATTGCGAGCTATTAGGGAAACAAAAATAACCCCTAGTACCCGTTGTTCGGCTATAGCGTCTTGAGGCATGAAATGACCATTAGGTGGGTGTAAACTTTAAACTGATGAATCTTTTTGGGGTTTTGCACTTTCACAAAATTCAAGTTTGGCTCAACATTTTGAGAATTTGTACACCAAAAATCCGAGAAAGGGGAATTAGTAGAAAACACCTAGTGTTTGAAAAAAAAAAAAAAAGGATATGCAATAACCCCTAGGATCTATAGACCTGGTTTGTTCGAGGAGGCTAGGCTTGAGATCTCCTCAGTATGCCAGTTCCCAGTGACCTGTAAGATTTCCTTTTGTGAATTCATGTTGGGGTCAGGAAAACACGAAATTTGCCTTCGTCAGCCTCGCTGAACCATGATGTAGTGGCCTGAGGATAGGGTACTGCAACAATTGCAGATATAATTTTTATCGTGGTTGGTGAGCTTTAGGTCGATTTGCCTATTAAACTTTTCTACACACCCAACCATGCAAAAGAGGTTGGGCATGCATTTATTAGGCTGAGCCTATACAACCTAAGGACATGTATCAAGAGATAGCTTAAAGGAAACCCAACCACACCTTTTATTGCGGGCTATTAAGGAAACAAAAATAGCCTCTGGTACCCGATGTTCGGCTATATCATCTTAAGGCACAGAGTGAGCATTAGAGTGAGCGTAAACTTCAAACCTAAGGATTCGGTTGAGGTTTTGCACTTCCACAAAATTCAAGTTTGGCTTAACGTTTCAAGAATCTGCACACCAAAAATTAGAGAAAGGGGAATTAGTAGAAAACACCTAGTGTTAGATTAAAAAATAAAAAAATAAAAAAACTGGATATGCAACAACCCCTTTGATCTACGGATCTAGTTTGTTCGAGGAGGCCGAGTATGAGATCCCTTCAGCATACTAGTTCCCAGTGACCTTTAAGAATTCCTTTTGTGAATTCTTATTGGTGTGAGGAAGACACGAAATCTGCCTTAATTGGCCTTAATGGACCTTGATATAGTAACCTAAGGATAGGTTATTGCAACAGTTATAGATATAATTTATATCATGGTGGGTGAGCTTTAGGCCGAACTGCCTATTAAACTTTTCTATCCACCCAACCACACGGAAGAGGATGGGCATGCATTTATCAGGGCTGAGCCTATAAAAACTAAGGACATGTATCAAGAGAGAGCGAAGAGGAAACCTAACTCGACCTTCTATTACTAGCTATTAAGGAAAAAGAAATAGCGCATGGTACCCGTTGTTCAGCCATAGCATCATGAGGCACGTAGTGACTATTATAGTCGGCATAAACATCAAATCGTACAATCCGGTTGAGGTTTTGCACTTTAACAAAATTCAAGTTTGGTTATACGTTTCAAGAATCTGTACACCAAAAACTAGAGAAAGGGGAATTAGTAGAAAGCACCTAATGTCAGAAAAAAGAATAAGAAAAAATAAAAGGATATACAACAACCCCTTGGATCTACAAACTAGGTTTTTCTGACGAGACCAGGCATGATATCTCCTCATTTTGCCAGTTCTCGATGAGCATTAGGAATTCCTCTTATGAATTCTTATTGGAGTCAGGAAGACAAAAAATTTCCTTAATCAGCCTCGGTGGACCTTGATGTAGTAGCCTGAGGATACGGTATTGCAACAATTACAGATATAATTTGTATCATGGTGGGTGAGCTTTAGGCCGAACGGCCTATTAAAATTTTCTCTACACCTAACCATGCAAAAAAGGTTTGGCATGCATTTATCAAGGCTAAGCCTATTGAACCTAAGGACATGTATCAACAGAGTGCAAAAAGGAAACCTAAATCCACCTCCTACTATTAAGGAATTAAAAATAGCCCCTGGTACCTGTTATTTGACTATAGCATCTTGAGGCACAGAGTGGCCATTAGAGTGGGCGTAAACTTCAAACCGAAGAATTCAGATGAGGTTTTCCACTTCCATAAAATTCAAGTTCGGCATAATGTTTTGAGAATCTGAACACTAAAAATCAAAGAAAGCGGAACTAGTAGAAAACACCTAGTGTTAGATAATAAGAAAAGGATATGCAACAACCCCTTGGATCTACGAACTTGGTTTGGTCGAGGAGGTCAGGCAATAGATCTTCCTTAGCATACCAGTTTCCAGTGACCTTTAAGAATTCCTCTTGTGAATTCTTGTTGGAGTCAGGAAAACATGAAATTTGTATTAATCAGCCCTGATGGACCTTGATGTAGTAGCCCAAAGATAGGTTACTACAACAATTATAGATATAATTTATGTCATGGTGGGTGAGCTTTAGGTCGAAGTTCCTATTAAACTTTTCTATACACCCGACCATGTAGAAGAGTTTGGGCATGCATTTATTAGGACTGTGCCTACAAAACCAAATGACATGTATCAAGTGAGAGCTAAAAGGTAACCTATCCCCACCTTCTATTGCAGGATATTAAGAAAACAAAAATAGTCCCCAATGCCCACTATTCGGCAATGGCATCTTGAGGCACAGAGTGACCATTAGAATGGGTGTAAACTTTAAACCAAAAAATTCGGTTGAGGTTTTGCACTTCGAAAAAATTCAAGTTCGGTTTAAAGTTTTGAGATCTGCACACCAAAAATCATAGAGTAGGAATTAGTAGAAAGCACCTAGTGTTAGATTTAAAAAAAAATGGATACACAACAACCCCTTAGATTTATGAACCTAGATTGTTCAACAAGGTCGAGCATGAGATCTCCCTAGCATACTAGTTCCTAGTAACCTTTAATAATTCCTCTTGTGAATTTTTGTTGGAGTTAGGAAGACATGAAATTTTCCTTAATTAGCCTCGGTGGACCTTGATGTAGTAGCTCGAGGATAGGTTACTACAACAATTATATATATAATTTATATCATGGTGGGTTAGCATTAGGTCGAACTGCCTATTAAACATTTCTATACACCTAACCTCGCGGAAGAGGTTAGGCATGCATTTATCGAGGTTGAGCCTGTAGAACCTATGGAGATGTATCAAGAGAGAGAGAAAAATGGAAACTTAACACCACCATCTATTGCGGGCTATTAAGGAAACAAGAATAGCCCTTGGTACTTGCTGTTCAACTATAGCATCTTGAGGCACAGAGTGACCATTAGAGTGGGCGTAAATTTCCAACTGAAGAATCCGGTTGATATTTTACACTTCCACAAAGTTCAAGTTCAGCTAAACGTTTCGAGAACATGCAAACAAAAAATCAGTGAAAGGGGAATTAGTAGAAAACACAGTGTTAAATAAAATAAAAAATATAAAAAGGATATGCAACAATCCCTTGGATCTATGACTTTGTTCGAGGAGGCCGAGCATGAGATCTCCTCAGCGTACCAGTTCTCAGTGACATTTAGGAATTCCTCTTGTGAATTCTTGATGGAGCCAGGAAGACAAGAAATCTGCCTTAATTGGCCTCGGTGGACCTTGATGTAGTAGCCTGAGGATGGGTTACTGCAACAATTATGGATATAATTTATATCATGGTGGGTGAGCTTTACACTGAATTGCCTATTAAACTTTTATATACACCCAACCATGCGGAAGAGGTTGGGTATGAACTTATCTGGGTTGAGCCTATAGAAGCTAAGGACATATGTCTAGAGAGAGCTAAAAGGAAACCTAACCACACCATCTATTGTGGGCTATGAAGGAAACAAAAATAGCCCTTGGTACCCGTTGTTTGACGATAGCATCTTGATGCACGGAGTGACCATTTCAGTGGGCAAAAATTTCAAATCTAAGAATCTGGTTGTGGTTTTACACTTCCACAAAATTCAAGTTTGGCATAATGTTTCGAGAATCTGGACACCAAAAATCAGAGAAAGGGATTTTAGTAGAAGGAAAAAAAAAGGGTTACGCAACAACCCCTTGGATCTATGATTTTGGATTGTTCGAGGAGGCCAGTCATGGGATCTCCATAGCATACCAGTTCCCGATGAACTTTAGGAATTCCTCTTGTGAATTCTTTTTGGAGCTAGGAAGACACGAAATCTACCTCAATTGGCCTTGGTGAACCTTGATGTAGTTGCCCGAGGATAGATTACTGCAACAATTATGGATTTAATTTATATCACGGTGGGGGAGCTTTACGCTGAACTGCCTATTAAACTTTTCTACACACAAAACCACATGGAAGAGGTTGGGCATGAACTTATCAGGGATGAGCCTAAAGAACTTAAGGAAATATGTCAAGAGAGAGCTAAAAGGAAACCTAACCGCACCATCTATTGTGGGTTGTGAAGGAAACAAAAATAATCCCTGGTACCTACAGTTCGACAATAGCATCTTGAGGCACGGAGTGACCATCAGAGTGGGTGTAAACTTCAAACCAAAAAATCTGGTTGAGGTTTTGTACTTCCACAAAATTCAAGTTCGGCTTAACTTTTTGAGAATCTGCACACCAAAAATCTGAGAAAGGGGTATTAGTAGGAAACACCTTGTGTTAGATTTAAAAAATAAAAAATAAAAAATAAAAAATTAAAAAAAGGAGGATATGCAACAATCCCTTGGATCTAAAAATTTGGTTTATTCGAGGGGGCCGAGCATGAGATCTCCTCAGTGTTCCAGTTCCTAGTGACTGTTAGGAATTCCTTTTGTGAATTCTTGTTGGAGACAGGAAGACACGAAATCTACCTTAATTGGCCTTGGTGGACCTCGATGTAGTAGCCCGAGGACGGGTTACTACAACAATTATGGATATAATTTATATCATGATGGGTGAGCTTTACGCCAAACTGCCTATTAAACTTTTCTATACACCCAACCACGCGAAAGAGGTTGGGCATAAACTTATTAGGGTTGAGCCTATAGAACCTAAGGGCATATGTCAAGAGAGAGCTAAAAGGAAACCTAACCGCACCATCTATCGTGGGCTATGAAAGAAACAAAAATAGCCTTTGGTACCCGTTATTGAACAATAGCATCTTCTTGAGGCACGGGGTGACTGTCAGTGTGGGTATAAACATCAAATCGAAGAATCCGGTTGTGGTTTTGTACTTCCATAAAATTCAAGTTCAACTTAACGTTTTGAGAATCTGTATACCAAAAATCAGAGAAAGGGGTATTAGTAGAAAACACCATGTGTTTGATAAGAGAAAAAGAAAAAGAAAAAAACGCAACAACCCCATGGATCTACGAATTTGGATTGTTCGAGAAGGTCGGGCATGAGATCTCCATAGCTTACCAGTTCCTAGTGACCTTTAGGAATTGCTCTTATGAATTCTTGTTAGAGCCAGGAAGACACAAAATCTGCCTTAATTGGCCTTGGAGAACCTTGATGTAGTTGCCCGAGGATAGGTTACTGCAACAATTATGGATATAATTTATATCATGGTGGGTGAGCTTTAGGTTGAATTGCCTACTACACTTTTCTATACACCCAACCATGTGCAAGAGGTTGCGCACGGACTTATCAGGGCAGAGCCTATAGAACCGAAGGACATATGTCAAGATAGAGCTAAATGGAAACCTAACCACACCATCTATTGTGGGCTATGAAGGAAACAAAAATAACCCCTAGTACCCGCTATTCGGCGATAGCATCTTGAGCCATGAAGTGACCATTAGAGTGGGCGTAAACTTCAAACCCAAAAATCCGGTTGAGGTTTTGGACTTCCACAAAACTCAAGTTCGGCTTAATGGTTCAAGAATCTACACACCAAAAATCAGAGAAAGGGGTATTAGGAGAAAACACCTTGTTTTTTATAAGGAAAAAAAAAAGGATATGCAACAGCCCCTCGGATCTGCGAATTTGGATTGTTCGAGGAGGTCGGGAATGAGATCTCCACAACATACTAATTCTCGGTGACCTTTAGCAATTCCTATTGTGACTTCTTGTTGGAGCCAGGAAGACATGAAATCTGCCATAGTTGGCCTCGGTGGACCTTGGTGTAGTAGCATGTGGATAGGTTACTGCAACAATTTTAGCTATAATTTATATCATAGTGGGTGAGCTTTACGCCGAATTAGTGATTAAACTTTTCTACACAACTAACCATGTAGAAGAGGTTTGGCATGAACTTGTCAGGGTTAAGTCTATAGAACCTAAGGACATATGTCAAGAGTGAGCTAAAAGGAAACCTAACTGCACCATCTATTATGGGCTATGAAGGAAACAAAATAGCCCTTGGAACTCG
Organism: Quercus wislizeni; assembly: GCA_023055345.1. NCBI lineage: Eukaryota > Viridiplantae > Streptophyta > Magnoliopsida > Fagales > Fagaceae > Quercus > Quercus wislizeni. The sequence goes on from JALGQJ010000002.1 coordinate 49,116,859, forward strand.
CAGTTCTACGATAGCATCTTAAGGCAAGGAGTGACCATCAGAATGGGCATAAACTTCAAATCGAAGAATCTGCACACCAAAAATTAGAGTAAGGGGTATTAGTAGAAAACACCTTGTGTCTGATAAAGAAAAAAAAAAAAAAAAGGATATGCAAGAGCCCCTTGGATCTACAACTTTGGATTGTCTGAGGAGGTTGGGCAGGAGATCTCCATAGCATACCAGTTCATGGTGACCTTTAGGAATTCCTCTTGTGAATTCTTGTTGGAGCCAGAAAGACACAAAATCTGCCTTAATTGGCCTTGGTGAACCTTGATGTAGTTGCTTGAGGATAGGTTATTGCAACAATTACATATATAATTTATATCATGGTGGGTGAGCTTTACTCCGAACTGCATATTAAACTTTTCTATAAACCCAACCACGTGGAAGTGGTTTGGCATGAATTTATCAGGGCTAAGCCTATAGAACCTATGGACATATGTCAAGAGAGAGCTCAAAGGAAACCTAACCGTACCATCTATTATGGACTATGAAGGAAACAAAAATTGGCCCAGTTACCTGTTGTTCGATGATAGCATCTTAAGGCACGGAGTGACCATTAGAGTGGGTGTAAACTTCAAACCGAAGAATTCAATTGAGGTTTTGCACTACCACAAAATTCAACTTTGGCTTAACGTTTCTAGAATCTACACACCAAAAATAAGAGAAAGGGGTATTAGTATAAAACATCATAAGTTAGATAAAAAAAAAAAAAAAAAAAAAAAGGGATATGCAACAAACCCTTGGATCTACAAATTTGGTTTATTTGAGGAGGCCATGCATGAGATCTCCTCCACATTCCAGTTCCCAGTGACCTTTAGGAATTCCTCTTATAAATTCTTGTTACAACTAGGAAGACACGAAATCTGCCTTAATTGGCCTTAGTGGACCTTAATGTAGTAGCCCGAGGACAGGTTACTGCAACAATTATAGATATAATTTACATCATGGTGGGTGAGCTTTACTCTGTATTGCCTATTAAACTTTTCCATAAAACCTATGGACATATGCCAAGAGAGAGCTAAAAGGAAACCTAACCACACCATCTATTATGGGCTATGAAGGAAAGAAAAATAGCCCTTGGTACCCGCTGTTCGGCTATTGCATCCTGATGCACGGAGTGACCATCAGGGTGGGCATAAACTTCAAATTGAAGAATCCGATTGCGGTTTTACACTTCCACAAAATTCAAGCTCGCCTTAATGTTTCGAAAATCTGCACACAAAAAATCAGAGAAAGAGGTATTAGTAGAAAACACCTTGTGTTTGATAAGAAAAAAAAAAGGATATGCAACAGCCCCTTGGATCTACTAATTCTGACTGTTCGAGAAGGTGGGGCATGAGATCTCCACAGCATACCAGTTCCCGGCGACCATTAGGAATTCCTCTTGTGAATTCTTGTTAGAGCCAGGAAGACACGAAATCTACCTTAATTAGCCTTGGTGAACCTTGATGTAGTTGCCCTAGGATAGGTTACTGCAACAACTATAGATATAATTTATATCATGGTGGGTGAGCTTTATGCCGAATTACATATTAAAATTTTCTATACACCCAACCCTGTGGAAGAGTTTGGGCATGCACTTATCAAGGCTAAGCCTATAGAACCTATGGACATATGTCAAGAGAGAGCTAAAAGGAAACCTAACCATACCATCTATTGTGGGCGACAAAGAGAAAAAAAATTGCCCCAGGTACCCACTGTTCGACTATAGCATCATGAGGCATGGAGTGACCATTAGAGTGGGTGTAAATTTCATACCGAAGAATCCAATTGAGGTTTTGCACTACCAGAAAATTCAACTCCGGCTTAATGTTTCATGAATCTGCACACCAAAAATTTGAGAAGGGGGTATTAGTATAAAACAATGAAAGTTCGATTTAAAAAAAAAAAAAAAAAAAGGAGGCAATGCTACAACCCCTTGGATCTACAAATTTGGTTTGTTCGAGGAGGTCGAGCATGAGATCTCCTCAGCATACCAGTTCCCAGTGACCTTTAGGAATTCCTCTTGTGAATTCTTGTTGGAGCCAAGAAGACATGAAATCTTCCTTAATTGGCCTTGGTGAACCTTGATGTAGTTGCCCTAGGATAGGTTACTGCAACAATTATAAATATAATTTATATCATGGTGGGTGAGCTTTACGCCGAATTACAAATTAAACTTTTCTATACACCCAACCCCGCGGAAGAGTTTGGGCATGCACTTATCAGGGCTAAGCCTACAGAACCTATGGACATATGTAAAGAGAAAGCAAAAAGGAAACCTAATCGTACCATCTATTGTGGGCTACGAAGGGAACAAAAATTGCCCTAGGTACCCGCTGTTCGAGGATAGCATCATGAGGCATGGAGTGACCATTAGAGTGGGCGTAAATTTCATACCGAAGAATCCAATTGAGGTTTTGCACTACCACAAAATTCAACTTCGGCTTAACGTTTCATGAATCTGCACACCAAAAATTTGAGAAGGGGGTATTAGTATAAAACAATGAAAGTAAAAAAAGAAAAAAAAAGAAAAGGTAATGCTACAACCCCTGGGATCTACAAATTTGGTTTGTTCGAGGAGGCTGAGCTTGAGATCTCCTCAACATACCAGTTCCTAGTGACCTTTAGGAATTCCTTTTGTGAATTCTTGTTGGAGCCAGGAAGACACAAAATCTACCTTAATTGGCCTTAGTGGACCTTGATGTAGTAGCCTAAGGACGTGTTACTGCAACAATTATGGATATAATTTGTATCACGATGGGTGAGCTTTACGCCGAACTGCCTATTAAACTTTTCTATACACCTAATCACGCAGAAGGGGTTAGGCATGAACATATCAGGGCTGAGCCTATAGATCCTATGGACATATGTCAAGAGAGAGCTAAAAGGAAATCTAACCACACCATCTATTGTGGGCTACGAAGGAAACAAAAATAGCCCTTAGTACCCGCTGTTCGGTGATAACATCTTAAGGCACGGAGTAACCATCAGAGTGGGCAATCATTTCAAATCGAAGAATCCGGTTATGGTTTTGCACTTCCTCAAAATTCAGGTTCGGGATAATGTTTCAAGAATCTGTACACCAAAAATCATAGAAAGGGGTATTAGTAGAAAACACCTTGTGTTTGATAAGAAAAAAAATGCATATGCAACAGCCCTTGGGATCTATGAAGTTGGATTATTTGAGGAGGCCGGGTATGAGATCTCCATAGCATACCAGTTCCCGGTGACCTTTATGAATTCCTCTCGTGAATTCTTGTTGGTGCTAGGAAGACATGAAATCTGCCTCAATTGGCCTTGGTGAACCTTGATGTAGTTGCCTGAGGATAGGTTACGACAACAATTACGAATATAATTTATATCAAGGTGGGTGAGCTTTACGCCAACTTGCTAATTAAACTTTTCTATACACCCAACCATGCAGAAGAGGTTAGGCATGCATTTATCTGGGATAAGCCTATAGAACCTAAGGACATATGTCAAGAGAGAACTATAAGGAAACCTAACCGCACCATCAATTGTGGGCTATGAAGGGAACAAAAATTGCCCTGGGTACCCGCTGTTCGACAATAGCATCTTGAGGCACAGTGTGACCTAGAGTGGGCATAAACTTCAAACCGAAGAATCCAATTGAGGCTTTGCAATACCACGAAATTCAACTTTGGCTTAACGTTTCGAGAATCCGCACACCAAAAATCAGAGAAAGGGGTATTAGTATAAAACATGGAAAGTTAGATAATAAAAAAAATGGATATGCAACAACTCCTTGGATCTACAAATTTGGTTTTTTTGAGGAGGGTGAGCATGAGATCTCCTCAGCGTACCAGTTCCCAGTGACCTTTAGAAATTCCTCTTGTGAATTCTTGTTGGAGCTAGGAAGACATGAAATCTGCCTTAATTGGCCTCGGAGGACCTTGATGTAGTAGCCCGAGGACGGGTTACTACAACAATTAAGGATATAATTTATATCAAGGTGGGTGAGCTTTACGTCGAACTGCCTATTAAACTTTTCCATACACCTAACTATGCGGAAGAGGTTTGGCATGAACTTAACAAGGTTGAGCCTATAGAACCTAAGGACATATGTCAAGAGAGAGCTAAAAGGAAACCTAACCACACCATCGATTGTGGGCTATGAAGGAAACAAAATAGGCCTTGGTACCCGCTGTTCGACGATTGCATCTTAAGGCATGGAGTGACCATCAGAGTGGGCATAAACTTGGAATGGAAGAATTCAGTTGTGGTTTTGCATTTCCACAAAATTCAAGTTCGGCTTAACGTTTCGAGAATCTGCACACCAAAAATCAGAGAAAGGGGTATTAGTAGAAAACACCTTGAATTTGATAAGGAAAAAAAAAAAAAAAAAAAAGAGGATATGCAACAGCCCCTTGGATCTACGAATTTGGATTGTTCGAGAAGGCCGGGCATGACATCCCCACAGCGTACCAGTTCTCGTTGACCATTAGGAATTCCTCTTTTGAATTCTTGTTAGAGCTAGGAAGACACAAAATCTACCTTAATTTGGCCTTGGTAAACCTTGATGTAGTCGCCCGAGGATAGGTTACTGCAACAATTATGGATATAATTTATATCATGGTGGGTGAGCTTTACGCCGAACTGCCTATAAAACTTTTCTATACACCCAACCACATGGAAGAGGTTGGGCATGAACTTATTAGGGCTGATACTATAGAAGGTAAGGACATATGTTAAGAGAGAGCTAAAAGGAAACCTAATTGCATCATATATTATAGGCTATGCAGGAAACAAAAATAACCCCTAGTACCCACTGTTTGACAATAGCATATTGAGGCATAGGGTGACCATCATAGTGGGCGTAAACTTCAAACCGAAGAATCCAATTGAGGTTTTGCACTACCACAAAATTCAACTTCGACTTAACGATTCGAGAATCAGCACACCAAAGATCAGAGAAAGGGGTATTAGTATAAAACACTGAAAGTTAGATTAGAAAAAAAAAAAAAAAAAAAGGATATGCAACAACCCCTTAGATCTATGAATTTGGATTGTTCAAGGAGGCCAAGCATAAGATCTCCTCAACATACCAGTTCCCAGTGACCTTTTGGAATTCCTCTTTTGAATTCTTGTTAGAGCCAGGAAGACACGAAATCTGCCTTAATTGGCCTCGATCAACCTTGTTGTAATAGCTCGAGGATGGGTTATTGCAACAATTATGGATATAATTTATATCATGGTGGGTGAGCTTTACGCCGAACTGCCTATTAAACTTTTCTATACACCCATTCACGTTGAAGAGATTGGGCATGAACTTAACAGGGTTGAGCCTATAGAACCTAAGGACATATGTCAAGAGAAAGCAAAAAGGAAACCTAACCACACCATCTATTTTCGGCTATGAAGGAAACAAAAATAGCCCTTGGTACCGGTTGTTCGACGATATTATCTTGAGGCACAGAGTGACCATCAGAGTGGGCATAAACTTCAAATTGAAGAATCTGGTTATGGTTTTGAACTTCAAAAAAATTCAAGATCGGCTTAATACTACGACAATCTACACACCAAAAATCAAAGAAAGGGGTATTAGTAGAAAACAACTTGTATTTGATAAGGAAAAAAAATGATATACAACAGCCGCTTGGATCTACAAATTTGTATTGTTCGAGGAGGCCAGGCGTGAGATCTCCATAGCATACCAATTCCCAGTGACCTTTGGGAATTCCTCTTGTGAATTCTTGTTAGAGCTAGGAAGACACGAAATTTACCTTAATTCACCTTGGTGAACCTTGATGTAGTTTCCCAATGATAGGTTACTGCAACAATTATGGATATAATTTATATCATGGTGGGTGAGCTTTACGCCGAACTACCTATTAAACTTTTTCGTACACCCAACTAAGCGAAAGAGGTTTGGCATGAACTTATCAGGATTGAGCCTATAAAACCTAAGGACATATGTCAAGAGAGAGCTAAAAGGAAACCTAACCACACCATCGATTGTGGGCTATGAAGGAAACAAAAATAGACCTTGGTACCCGCTGTTCGGCAATTGCATCTCTTGAGGCACGAAGTGACCATCAGAGTGGGCATAAACTTAAAAATGAAGAATTCGGTTGTGGTTTTACACTTCCACAAAATTCAAGTTCGGCTTAACATTTTGAGAATCTGCACACCAAAAATTAGAGAAAGGGGTATTTGTAGAAAACACCTTGTGTTAGATTTTTTTTTTTTTTTTAAAAAGATTAAGAAGAAGAAGAAGAAGAAGAAGAAGAAGAAGATATGCAACAACCCCTTGGATCTACGAATTTGGTTTGTTTGAGGAGGCCGAGCATGAGATCTCCTCAGCGCACCGAATCCTAGTGGCCTTTAGGAATTCCTCTTTTAAATTCTTGTTAAAGCCGGGAAGACGCGAAATCTGCCTTAATTGGCCTTGGTGAACCTTGATGTAGTTGGCTGAGAATTGGTTACTACAACAATTATGGATATAATTTATATCATGGTGGGTGAGCTTTACGCTGAACTAACGATAAAACTTTTCTATACACCCAACCATGCGGAAGAGGTTAGGCATGCAGTTATCAAGGCTGTGCCTATTGAACATATGGAAATATGTCAAGAGAAAGCTAAAAGGAAACCTAACCGCACCATTTATTATGGGCTTTGAAGGGAACAAAAATTGCCCCTGGTGCTCGTTGTTCGACGATAGCATCTTGCGGCACGGAGTGACCATTAGAGAGGGCATAAACTTCAAACCGAAGAATCTAATTGAGGTTTTGTACTACCACAAAATTCAACTTCGGCTTAATGTTTCGAGAATCTACACATTAGTCCCAGTGACCTTTACGAATTCCTCTTGTGAATTCTTGTTGGAGTCAGGAAGACACAAAATCTGCCTTAGTCGGCCATGGTGGACCTTGATGTAGTAGCCCAAGGATAGATAGCTACAACAATTATAGATATTGTTTATGTCATGGTGGGTGAACTATAGGCAGAACTGCCTATTACACTTTTCTTTACACTCAACCACGCGGAAGAGGTTGGGCATGCATTTACAAGGGCTGAGCCTATAGAACCTAAGGACATGTATCAAGAGAGAGCTAAAAGGAAACCTAACCCCACTTTCTAATGCGGGTTATTTAGGAAACAAAAATAGCCCCTGGTCCCTCTTGTTCAGCTATAGCATCTTAAGGCACAGAGTGACCTTCAGAGTGGGCGTAAACTTCAAACCGAAGAATCCAGTTGAGGTTTTGCAGTTCCACAAAATTCATGTTCAACTTAAAGTTTTGAGAATCTGCACAGCAAAAATTCAGAGATAAGGGAATTAGAAGAAAACACCTATTGTTAGAGCAAAAAAAAAAGGATATGCAACAACCCATTAGATCTAAGAACTTGGTTTGTTTGAGGAGGCCAGGTATGGGATCTCCTCAGCATACCAATTCCAAGTGACCTTTAACAATTCCTCTTTTAAATTCTTGTTGGAGTTAGGAAGACACGAAATCGGCCTCGATGGGCCTTAATGTTGTAGCCCAAGGATGGGTTACTGCAACAATTATAGATATAATTTATATCATGGTGGGTGAGATTTAGGCAGAACTGCCAATTAAACTTTTCTATACACCAAACCACGCGAAAGAGTTTGGGCATGCATTTATTAGGGCTGTGCCTATAGAACATAAGAACATGTACCAAGAGAGAGCGAAGAGAAAACTTAACCTGGCCTTCTATTGTGAGCAATTAAGGAAACAAAAATAGCCCCTGGTTCTTGCTGTTCAGCTATAGCATCTTGAGGCACAGAGTGACCATTAAAATGGGTGTAAACTTCAAACTGAAGAATCCAGTTAAGGCTTTGAACTTCTGCAAAATTCAAGTTCAAATTAAAGTTTCAAGAATCTGTACACCCAAAATTTGAGAAAGGGAAATTAGTAGAAAACACCTAGTGTTAGAAAAAAAAAAAAAAAAGATATGCAATAACCCCATGGATCTACAGACCTAGTTTGTTCAAGGAGGTCGAGCATGAGATCTCCTTAGTATGCCAGTTCCTAGTGACTTTTAAGAATTCCTCTTATGAATTCTTGTTGGAGTCAAGGAAGACACGAAATTTTCCTTTGTCAGTCTTAGTGGACCTTTGATGTAGTAGCCTAAGGATAGGGTACTGCAACAATTACATATATAATTTATATCATCGTGGGTGAGCTTTAGGTTGAACCGCCTGTTAAACTTTTCTATTCCACCAACCATGCGGAATAGGTTGGCCATGCATTTATCAAGGCTGAGCCTATAGAATCTAAGGACATGTATTGAGAGAGTGCTAAAAGGAAACCTAACCCCACCTTTTATTGCAGGATATTAAGGAAACAAAAATAGTCCCTAGTACTCGTTGTTCGGCTATAGCATCTTGAGGCACGAAATGACTATTACAGTGGGCATAAACTTTAAACCAAAGAATCTGGTTGAGGTTTTGCACTACCATAAAATTCAAGTTCAGCTTAACATTTCGAGAATCTGTACACCAAAAATCAGAGAAAGGGAATTTAGTAGAAAACAGCTAGTGTTAGATAATAAAAAAGGATATGTAACAACCCCTTGGATCTACGAACTTGGTTTGTTCAAGGAGGTCATGCATGAGATCTCCTCAGCATACCAGTTCCCAATGACCTTTAAGAATTCCTTTTGTGAATTCTTGTTGGAGTCAGGAAGACACGAAATCTCCCATAATCAGCCTTAGTGGACATTGATGTAGTAGGGGAGCTTTAGACCGAACTGCCTATTAAACTTTTCTATACAACCAACCACGCGGAAGAGTTTGGGCATGCATTTATTAGGGCTGTGCCTATAGAACCTAATGACATGTATCAAGAGAGAGTTAAAGGAAACCTAACCCCACCTTCAATTGCAGGATATTATGGAAACAAAAATAGTCCCTAGTACCTGCTATTCGACTATAGCATCTTAAGGCATGCAGTGACCATCAAAGTGGGCGTAAACTTTAAACCAAGGAATCCGGTTGAGGTTTTTCACTTCCACAAAATTGAGTTCGACTTAACATTTCAAGAATCTGCACACCAAAAATCAAAGAATGGGAATTCATAGAAGAAACCTAGAGTTAGATTAAAAAAAAAAAAAGGATATGCAACAACCCCTTGGATCTACGAACCTGGTTTATTCTAGGAGGCCGAGCATGAGATCTCCTCAGCATACCAGTTCCTAGTGACCTTTAAGATTTCCTCTTGTGAATTCTTGTTGGAGAAAGGAAGACATGAAATCTGCCTTAATTGGACTCGGTGGACCTTAATATAGTAGCCCGAGGATAGGTTACTACAATAATTATATATGAATGTTCAAAATGTGTGTAAAACACCCTTGAACGTTTAGACCCCCAAATAACAAATTACCAATTCAAGCTTATCAACAAACAATATATGTGCGGAAAATGTAAATAAGCTTAACATAGAATTGATAAACAATCTAAACCAAATAAAATCACATCCACAGTAGAAATTAAATGGCAAAGATTATGGGAAGAGAGATGCAAACACAAGGACAACACGACGATGTGTTATCAAAGAGGAAATAGAAGCCCTTGCCGTAAAACCTCTCCGCCGCCCTCCAAGTGGTCAATAATCCACTAAAGAATCAAGTTGGGATACATGAATAGCAGAAGACCTTCCAAGTCTAATCTACCCAGTGTACCTAAGCCCTCCAAGCTCCTACTCTAACGAGGTTACGCCGAACCTATTTCTTCTTTAGTTTACCGGATTTTGCTATAACCCATAGCATCAACCAATATGAATTGGTTCCTTCCAAATTGCTTCCCAAAGCACCAAAAAGCCTTCTCATAGATATGGGTAAGGTGAGAAAAGGATCTTGTTAAAGAACCTCTCAAGGATGTAACAATGGAGAGTGTGAGAGTTGAGGAATTTGAAAAGTCACTATGTAAAGATTGTGGATGAGTCAATCTTGTTTTTCTCTAAGGTTTCTCTCTCAAAATTCTCTCTGAAAGCTTTCTATATTTCGTGGGTATAAGAGGTACTTATACTAGAGTGAGAAAGGAATGCGAAGAGTCAGTTTTTCCATAATAGAGTGGACTGGCGACTTGGCCTCACGACTTGACTAAGTCGTAAGTCCAAGCCACGAGCTAACAGAATGGCCAGTTTGGAATTTTTGTCCTGTAGTGCTACATCTATCATGACGATTCAGCTTCTCTACATGCTTCACTCGTGTGCATCTTCTGGCGGCTTGCAAGCCACAAGCCACCCGCGAGATCCAATCGCGAGTCCCTACTTCACTGTAAAGTCTTGAGCATTTCTTCACACTTTCTCATACACTACCTTTACATGATTCTCACCTAAACACGGGGTTACTAATTGCTAAATTATAAGCAAATTTGGTACGAAATAAGGCCAACAAGATGGTTGATTAAATTCAACCTTACAATATATATATATATATATATATATATAATTTATATCATGGTGGGTGAGCTTTAGGCCGAATTGCCTATTAAACCTTTCTATAAACCCAACCATGTGGAAGAGGTTGAGCATACATTTATCAAGTTTGAGCCTGTAAAACCTAAGGACATGTATCAAGAGAAAGCTAAAAGCAAATCCTAACCCCATCGACTATTGTGGGATATTAAGGAAACAAAAATAGCCCCAAGTACCTGTTGTTTGGCTATAGCATCTTGAGGCATGGAGTGACCATCAGTAAGGGCGTAAACTTCAAACCAAAGAATTCGGTTGAGGTTTTGCACTTCCATAAAATTCAAGTTTAGCTTAACGTTTTGAGAATCCGCACAGAAAAAATAAGAGAAATGGGATTTAGTAGAAAACACCTAGTGTTTGATAAATAAATAAAAATAATAAAAATAAAACCCCTTGGATCTACGAACTTGGTTTGTTCAAGGAGGCCGGCATGAGATCTCTTCAGCATACCAATTCCCAAATGGCCTTTAAGAATTCCTTTTGTAAATTCCTATTCGAGTTTGGAAGACACAAAATCTGCCACAATCGGCATCGATGGAACGTGATGTGGTAGCCCAAGGATGGGTTTCTGCAACAATTATAGATATAATCTATATCATGGTGGGTGGGCTTTAGGCAAAAGTGCCTATTAAACTTTTCTATACACCTAACCACACGGAAGGGGTTAGGCATGCACTTATTAGGGTTGAGCCTATACAACCTGAGGACATGTATCAAGAGAGAGCTAAAAGGAAACCAAACCCCACCTTTTATTGCGGGCTATTTAGGAAACAAAAATAGCCCTTGGTCCCTGCTGTTCGGCTATAGCATCTTGAGGCACAGAGTGACCATTAGAGTGGATGTAGACTTCAGACCGAAGAATCCGATTGAGGTTTTGCACTTTCAAAAAATTCAAGTTTCGGTTAACATATCAAGAATCTGCACACAAAAAATACAAGAAAAGGGAATTTGTAGAAAATAGCTAGTGTTAGACAAAAAAAAAAAAAAAAAGGATATGCAACCATCCCATGGATCTACGAACTTGGTTTGTTCGAGGAGGTCGGGCATGAGATCTCCTCAGCATGCCAATCCCTAGTGAACTTTAAGAATTCCTCTTGTGAATTCTCGTTGGAGTCTAGAAGACATGTAATCTACCTTAATCGGCCTTAGTGAATGTTGATGTAGCAGCCCAAGGATAGGTTACTGCAACAATTATAGATGTAATTTATATCATGGTGGGTGAGCTATGGGCCGAACTACCAATTAAACTTCTCTATACACCTAACCATGCAGAAGAGGTTGGGCATGCATTTATAAGGGCTGAGCTTATAAAACCTAAGGACATGAATCAAGAGAGAGCCAAAAGGAAACCTAATCCCACCTTCTATAGCGAGCTATTAAGGAAACAAAAATAGCCCCTAGTACCCGCTGTTTGGCTATAGCATTTTGAGGCATGGAATGACCATCAGAGTGGGTGTAAAAATTAAACCGAAGAATTCGGTTAAGGTTTTGTACTTCCACAAAATTCAAGTTCAGCTTATCATTTCAAGAATCTGCACACCAAAAATCAGAGAAAGGGGAATTAGTAGAAAACACACAGTGTTAGACCAAAAAAAAAAAAAACGCAATGCAACAACCCCTTGGATCTACGAAACTGGTTTCTTCAAGGAGGTTAGGAAGACACGAAATTTGCCTTAATCAGCCTCGGTGGGCCTTGATGTAGTAACCCGAGGATAGGTTACTGCAACAATTATCGGTATAATTTATATCATGGTGGGTGAGCTTTAGGCCGAACTGCCTATTAAACTTTTCTATACACCCAACCACGCAGAAGAGGAAGGGCATGCATTTTTCAGGTCTGCACCTATGGAACCTAAGGACATGTATCAAGAGAGAGCTAAAAGGAAACATAACCCCACCTTCTATTGCAGGCTGGTATTCGCTGTTTGGTTATAGCATCTTGAGTGTAAAACGCTATTTCAATATCATGAAGGATGTGATATTTGTCCTTAAAAGCCAAGATTGCCATGTGGCTGTCTACCAATCTGGCAAATCTACCCATGACTACCCAAAGAATATGAAAATGAGAAGGGATAGGTATACTTACAAGGGTTGGGCAGGTGGTGTCAGTAGGAATGCTCTAAGAAGGAAAAGAGACAGGGGTAGTGAAAGAGTGAAAGGCTTAGAGGAAAGAAATAGAAGAAATGAAGCTAAAGCCCATGTCGCCCCTCGATCTCTGTGTACTTCTGGAGCTCAACGGATAGGCAATCATGACCATTGATCCATGACAACTATCAAATCTAGAGCATTTATTGTCTGATGTTTGGTGTCACCAAGACGTAACGGTTATAGCGGTGCATGTCCTAAGATGCCAAGGTCATAACCACGATCCCTTCACCGTGAATTGCAGATGGGATTGTGGGGGGCTATTGTAGGTGGACAAGAGCTCAGTCTATGCTAGGTTGATGCCGAGGGCTTAATAAGAGCTTAGCCCATATTAGGCCTAAGCCTAAGGCTAGTAAATTTAGGTTTGGTCCAAATCTAATGAATGCCCATGTTGCCCCTCGATCTTCATGTACCTTTGGAGCTCAACAGACAGGCAATCATGACCGTTGATCCATAACAACTGTCAAATCCGACGAATTTATTATCTGACACTTGGTGTCACTAAGATGTGATGGTTATAGCGGTGCATGTCCTAAGATGCCATGGTCACAACCACGATCCCCTCACCATATATTGGAGATGGGATTGTAGGGGGCTATTGTAGGTGGAGAAGAGCTCAATCTATACTAGGTCAAAGCCCAGGGCGTAAAAAAAGTCTAGCCTATATTGGGCCTAAGCCTGAGGCCAGTAAATTTAGGTTTGGTCCAAATCTAATGAACGCCAAGCTTAAACACAGATCTACGCTTCCATAGCATGTATATCCGAATAAAGCCTATTATCCTTGAAGAAGGAAGGTAATGTCTTCTAAAAATCCTCCCGTCGAACACAAGGTTTGGCATCAAACAAAACTTACTAGAAAATCATTTCGATGGCATAACTGTGGGCCCTATCACTGATGCGTGATTAGATGTGCTAGAACTATAGCCCAGGCTCAAGAAACCATCCAAGCCTTATAAGTGGAGTGACCAACGTACATGCCAAAGATTCTTTAATCATGACAAACCCACTAAAAGTAAGCTTATAAAACCGGGACAAGGGGGAGGATTAAGAGGTTGGAACATAATGTTGGGGAGAGAAATACGAGTGAATAGTGAGAGATTAGAAGACAATAGTTAGGGAAGGGAATCCAACTCGATTTCCTAAAGGGACAACTTGGTTGTCCGAAATTCTCCTCGAACAGTCACACTTCCATCAGAAAAACATTATATCACCTTTTCAAATCATCAGTTATTAGCCAAACTTCTCTTGGGACCTCCTATTATAGGCTAAACCCATAATGGAATACAAATTAATTGGGGATTCGAGCCCAATAATCCCACGGTTGTCGGGATCTCACTTCCATAAATTCTATAAGGATCTTTTCAATTCTACAACCCAATATCCTCTACCTAAGATTAACATATATTTTTTTTTCATGAATTGAGGTCTTGACTAGGCTGCATTGTGGAAATGAAAAAAGCTCTTGCGGATGAAAGAAAAGAGGTCTACATTATTATTTATTTAACTCATATATTTATTATTAGATATATAACTTATTTATAAATTTACTTTTTATTTATTAATTCTATAAATTATGTATGTAAGTAATAGGACAAAACTTAGGTACAATACCTTAGGTGCTATTCCTTAGGTTCCCCTTTTAGGATTTAGCCATGTGGCTACATAATTAAAAAATACACTTCCATCCCATGAGAAAAAATCCACATGGCAGAATTTTAAGATGGGAACTTAAGGAACAACACCTAAGTATTATACCTAAGTCTTGCCTTAAGTAATAATATATAGTATTTTATGGAATATATAAAATTATTGCGATATTAAAAATTATATAGGAATTACGACCCCCACCATATGTGAGGAGTCCACATTAGCCATTCAAAGGCTAATAGAGGGCCCGGGCAAGTTGCTAATCAACCTTCTAGCCAAGATTAAATTTTCTTTCTATGATTCATAGGAATGAAAAAGAAAGTCTCGGCAAGGAACTGACTAGGCTGGGTTGTGGACATAATCAAAGAGAGTTTTTTCTACTATTTATTTTATTTATATATTTAGCCGTTTAAAAGCTAATAAAAGGGCCAGGTAAGTTTAGCATTGACCTTATAACCAAGATTAACATTTTTTTTTCTATGATTCAAAGGAACATAAAAGAAAAGTTCAATGAGGTCCTGACTAGGCTAGGTTGTGAAAGTAAAAAAGGCTCTTGCAGATGAAATTCAAGAGATTTTTTCTATTATTTATTTTATTAATATATTTAACCATTCAAAGGCCAATAGAGGACTGAGTAAGTTGCTTATCGACCCTCCAGTTAAGATTAACCTTTTTTTTTTTTCTATGATCCATAGGAACAAAAAAGAAAGGCATAGCGAGGTCCTGACTAGGTTGGATTGAGGACAAAATCAAACAAATCTTTTCCATTGTTTATTTATTTTTTTTAATTAGTCGTTCAAAGGCTAATAGAGGAGCTAAGTAAGCTGCTCATTGACCCTTTAGCCAAGACTAACATTTTTCCCCCTATGATTCATAGGAATAGAAAAGAAAGGATCGGTGAGGTCCTAACTATGCTAGATTGTGGATATAAACAAGGCTCTTACAAAACAAAAATCAAATAGATATTTTCTATTATTTATTTTATTTATATATTTATTATTTTTATAAATTTAGTTGTTCAAAGGCTAATAGAGGAGCTTGGTAAGTTGCTCATCAATCCTCTAGCCAAGATTTTTTTTTTTCTATTATTCATAGGAACAAAAAAGAAAGGCTTGGCGAGGTCCTGGCTAGGATGGGTTTTGGACAAAATCAAAAAGGTCATTTATATTATTTATTTTATTAATATATGTATTTTATTTATATAATTAGCCTTTCAAAGGCTAATAGAGGAGCTGGGTAAATTGCTCATCAACCTTCTAGCCAAGATTAACATTTTCTTTCCTATGATTCATTTGAATAAAAAAGAAAGGCTCGACGAGGTCTTAACTTGGCTAGGTTGTGGAAGTAAAAAAGGCTCTAACAGACAAAATAATAGAGATCATTTGTATTATTTATTTTATGAATATATTTACTTTTATTATATATTTAGTCATTCAATGGCTCACAGAGGAGCCGGGTAAGTTGAGCATTGGCCCTTTACCCAAGATTAACCTTTTATTTTTCTATGATTCATAAAAACAATAAAGAAATGTTTGACAAGGTCCTAACTAGACTCAGTTTTGGACAAAATGAAAGAGATCTTTTCTATTATTTATTTTATTAATATAATCAGCCTTTCAAAGGCTAATAGAGGAGCTGGGTAAGTTGCTCTAGCCTAAACTAATATTTTTTTCTATGATTCATAGGAATAAAAAAGAAAGGCTTAGCAAGGTCTCGACTAGGCTAGGTTGTGGAAGTAAAAAAGGCTTTTGAAGACAAAATTAAAGAGATCATTTTTATTATTTGTTATATATATATATATATATATAGCCTTTCAAAGGCTAATAGAGGAGCCATGTAAGTTGAGCATCAACCCTTTACCTAGATTAACATTTTTTTTTCTATGATTCATAGGAGCAAAAGAGAAAGGCTCGGTGATTTCTTGACTAGGCTGGGTTGTAGACAAAATCAAAGAAATCTTTTTCCTTATTTATTTTATTAATATTTTTATTTTATTTATATAATTCGCCTTTCAAATGCTAATAGAGGAGCTCGGTAAGTTTATGATCAACCCTCTAGCCAAGATTAATATTTTTTTTATAATGATTCATAGGAATAAAAAAGACAATCTTGGTAAGGTCCTGACCAGACTGGGTTGTGGACAAAATAAAAGAGATCTTTTCTATTATTTATTTTATTAATATATTTATTTTGTTTATATATTTTTCCCTTCAATGGCTAATAACAGAGTTGGGTAAGTTGTGCATCAACCCTCTAACCAAGATTATCATTTTTTTTTCTATGATTCAAAGGAACAAAACAAGGAAAGGCTCTGCAATGTTTTGATTAGATTGGATTGTGGAAGTAAAAAAGGATTTTACAGAAAAAATATATATATATATCTTTTCTATTATTTATTTTATTAATATATTTAGCCCTTCAAAGGCTAATGGAAGAGCCGGGTAAGTTGCTCATCAATCATCTAGCTAAGATTAACCATTTTTTTTCTATGATTCACAGGAACTAAAAAGAAAGGCTTGGCGATGTCTTGCCTAGGCTAGGTTGTAGACAAAATTAAAGAAATCTTTTCTATTATTTATTCTATTAATATATTTATTTTATTTATATATTTAGTTGTTCAAAGGCTAATAGAGGAGTCGAGTAAGTTGCTCATCAACCCTCTAGCCTAGATTATTATTTTTCTCTACGATTCATAGGAATTAAAAAGAAAGGCTCGGTGAGGTCTCAACTAGGCTAGGTTGTGGAAGTAAAAAAGACTTTTGAAGGCAAATTAAAGAGATCATTTCTATTATTTGTTTTATTTATATATTTAGCCTTTCAAAGGTTAATAGAGGAGCCGGGTAAGTTGAGCATCAACCCTTTACTCAGATTAACATTTTTTTCTATGATTCATTGGAGCAAAAAAGAAAGGCTCAGTGATGTCCTAACTAAGCTGGGTTGTGGACAAAATCAAAGATATATTTTTTCATTGTTTCTTTTATTGATATATTTATCTTATTTGTACAATTAGCCTTTCAAATGCTAATAGAGGAACTGGGTAAGTTTCTAAACAACCCTCTAGCCAAGATTAACATATTTTTACAATGATTCATAGGAATAAAAAAGACAGGCTTGGCGAAGTCCTGACTAGATTGAGTTGTGGACAAAATAAAAGAGATATTTTCTATTATTTATTTTATTAATATATTTATTTTGTTTATATATTTTTCCCTTCGAAGGCTAATAACAGAGCCGGGTAAGTTGAGCATTGACCCTCTAACCAAGATTATCATTTTTTTTCTATGATTCATAGGAACAAGAAAAGAAAGGCTTCGTGATGTTTTGATTAGACTGGATCGTGGAAGTAAAAAAGGCTTTTACAGAAAAAAAGATTAAAAGATCTTTTCTATTATTTATTTTATTAATATATTTATCCCTTCAAAGGCTAATAGAAGAGCCGGGTAAGTTGCTCATCGATCATCTAGGTAATATTAACCATTTTTTTTCTATGATTCATAGGAACTAAAAAGAAAGGCTTGGCGAGGTCCTACCTAGGCTAGGTTGTAGACAAAATCAAAGCGATCTTTTCTATTATTTATTTTATTTATTTATTTAGCCATTCAAAGGTTAATAGAGGGATCTTGTAAGTTGCTCATTGACCCTCTAGCCTAGATTAATATTTTTTTTCTATGATTCATTGGAATTAAAAAGAAGGGCTCAGTGAGGTCTTGACTAGGCTAGGTTGTGGAAGTAAAAAGGATTTTTGAAGACAAAATTAAAGAGATCATTTCTATTATTTGTTTTATTTATATATTTAGCCTTTCAAAGGTTAATAGAGGAGCCGAGTAGGTTGAGCATCAACCCTTT
Source organism: Quercus wislizeni (assembly GCA_023055345.1). Classification (NCBI taxonomy): domain Eukaryota; kingdom Viridiplantae; phylum Streptophyta; class Magnoliopsida; order Fagales; family Fagaceae; genus Quercus; species Quercus wislizeni. Next base: position 49,134,984 of record JALGQJ010000002.1, read on the forward strand.
ACCCAAGTTAACATTTTTTTCTATGATTCATAGGAGCAAAAAAGAAAGGCTTAGTGATGTTTTGACAGGCTGGGTTGTGGACAAAATCCAAGAGATCTTTTTCATTATTTATTTAATTAGTAATATATTTATTTTATTTATGTAATTAGCCTTTCAAATGCTAATAGAGGAGCTGGGTAAGTTTCTGATCGACCCTCTAGCCAAGATTAACTTTTTTTTTTTTCAATGATTCATAGGAATAAAAAAGACAGGCTTGGCGAGGTCTTGACCAGACTAGGTTGTGGACAAAATAAAAGTGATCTTTTATATTATTTATTTTGTTTATATATTTTTCCCTTAAAAGGCTAATAACGGAGCTAGGTATGTTTAGCATCGACCGTTTAACCAATATTATAATTTTTTTTCTATGATTCATAGGAACAAAAAAAGAAAGGCGCGGCGATATTCTGATTAAACTAGGTTGTGGAAGTAAAAAAGGCTTATATAGAAAAAATTAAAAAGATATTTTCTATTTTTTATTTTATTAATATATTTAACCATTCAAAAGTTAATAGAAGAGCTGGGTAAGTTGCTTATTGATCATCTAGTTAGGATTAACCATTTTTTTCTTTGATTCATAGAAATTAAAAAGAAAGGCTTGGCGAGGTCTTGACTAGGCTAGGTTGTGGACAAAATCAAAGAGAACTTTTCTATTGTTTATTTCATTTATATATTTAGCCATTGGAAGGGCTAATAGAGGAGTTGAGTAAGTTGCTCATCGATCCTCTAGCTAAGATTAACCTTTTTTTTTTTTTTTTTTATGATCTCTTTAAAATACATAATACCTTCTTCTTTTTTTTCTTTTTTCTTTTTTTAATTTCACCTATAATACCTGTTATATTAATGAAAGTTGAAATTAATTTTATTTATTGAGAAATGGCTACACCCAGTATTCTCAAACAAGGAGAATAGTAGATGCATTTTAATACTCTTTTTAAAAATAAATTGGGCTTCATTATGTTGCCCATGTACTCCAGTCCAGTATTGCCAGCATCAAATGCCAGACTCACCATCTCACATGATACATGGAGTGGCTCAATACCCTAACACTGGGACCACATGTATCGTTAGATTAACACCAAACTCAAGAAAGAAAAATACATTTCCTATTCCTTCATTACATAGATTTTTTCCTCACCGGTCTTTGTCTTTGTTTCTATCTTACTATGCCAAATTCCACATAGGATTGCTGTCATTGAGAATGATAGAGTCTACACTCACGCCAAAAAGTGACTATAGTCTACTTGGCCAAGACTTTCATCGTTAAGAATGATACATTTGTTGTTTAACATAGATGGCAATTTCTTATGGAAAATGTTAAGGAGGACTGAATGGAGCAATTAGATAAGAAATTAATGGTTTATAATCAGCCTTGACCTCAGTAATAGTTCTCTTTATGGATCTATCAACTCCAATAGCAGCCTCGTCCAGCTTGTTCACCTTCAAAAGCTTAATATTTCCAACAACAACTTCAATCACTCTAAAATCCCCGTTGGAGTAAGGCGGCTTTCAATGCTTACTCACCTTGGCCTCTCTTATAATGGATTTTGAGTCAAATCTCATCAAAAATTTTACAACTCCCTAAATTGGTTTCCCACTGCCTCGCTTTGAATCCATTGAAACTCCACAAGCCTGGTCTTAGAAGTATAGCTGAGAAGTTAACAAACTTGGAAGAACTAGTTTTGAGTGAGGTGGACATATCGTCCACTGTACCCAGGGTCTTGACAAACTTATCTTCTTTAACAACTATTTCTCTTAGAGATTGTGGTTTGCATGGTGAGTTTCCCATAGGAGTTTTTCAGCTACCAAATCTCAAGTCAGAGTGTGTGCTTCAATCCAAATCTCATTGGTCAGGTACCTGAATTTAATAGAAGTAGCCCTCTTGAAGATTTGCTACTTGCGGGCATGCACGAGTTTCTCTGGCAAGCTACCTGAATGAGTTTATTACATAGTCATTCCAAATTTTATTACTTATAAACTCATTATATAACAAAATAATAATTTATTGCATAATAAATCATTTAAGCTCTAGGCCATTTTGGATACTGTCAATTTATTTAAGACCTTCTCTTCTCTCCTTTTTTATTTTTTTATTTTTTAGAATACTAAGTATTTTAACACACACATAGAAAGAGGAAGAGAATGTCTTAAAAAAACTTACAATGGTGTATATCCAAAAGGGTCTCTTCTCCCTTCCCCCTGTGTGTATGTTAAATACTTGGTATTCTAAAATATATATATATATATATATATATATATATTAAGCTCTTGACACTTTTGAAAGGTAGAAGTTTGTTGTGGTAACTTTTAACTTAAAAAGGAATTTGATAAAATATGAATAGAAGGAAATATTATATTTCCTTTTTTTTCAATAAAAATTTGACATATAAAAGATATATCAACAAAAAGTATATAGAAATAAAAAAAATTAATGTATGAAAAAAAGGGAAGTGGAGGATTTTTGGTGATGCCATTGGGCCAATTTTTGCAATCACTGCAACAAGGAACCAGAGACAATGGGCCATATTCTTAGTCGATGCAGAACATCTCGTGCAGCTTGGGTAAGTTGCAAAATGGAGAACCTAATTCTGATGCTTTTGTTGGCCTGTTCTGGAGAATCTGCAGAAGGGATGATATATAGAGCAATCTCAGTTGCATGGATCTGATTATGGTGGTGGCATGGGGTATAGGGACAAATCTGATTATTATCATAGACGGAACAAGAGCTCAACTGAAGAATTTTCGTAGCTTTGAGCTTTCATTCTCATATTGGATGAGACGGCAATAAACCAGCTCTATGCTGGCTTAGTTTGAAGAATCTCCGTCTTTCATTTATGTTGATTTACTTTCGGATGCAGAACTCAGTTGACTTCATGAATGAAATTTTCAAGCTTTCCATAAAATTTAAAAAAAAAAAAAAAACAAAAAATGGATTCGTTTGACAGGTATTACAGATCAAAACTTGTCAAAAAAGGTTAATCCAGTTTCCAAGCACAGAAAAACTGCTAAATCTACTGCAATACATGTTGATATTCGACTTATCTTGGTAGCACAATCCTCGCACTACTCTCAAACTTATTATGTCCTACGATCCAATCATACCCAGTTACCCACAAACATTTTTACGAATCGTCATGCGAAATTCCCTTCTTGTGTATTGAATTGCAGGATTTTGTTACGAAGATTTGAATTTAGGTGATTAATATGTAAATACTTTGTTTGTATAGTTTAAAAAGGTCAAAGATTTGAATTTGGCCAAATCTACCAAATATTTTGAATCATAAAATTCTTGGATTTGAAATAGAGAACACCTAACCCCACAGAATTCTATATTAAATCCATTGATTTAAAATTCAAATTCAAGCCTTCAAACGGAATTGAAGAAACATCACGATTTAACATTGTAGACAAGTTGACTTAATTACGGGGTATTTGGTTTTATTTTGTGAAATATTGTTATTGCAAGGAAAGGAACAAAAATTTTCTCCTTTTTAATGGCTTTGTCGAGTCAAAATCAAAGAAGGAAGTGGCACCATCTTCATGTCATTTTTTGTCTTAAATTCCTATACGTGGTAGCAATTTTTTTAATTTTTATTTATTTATTTATTTATGGTATTTTCAGTTATGGATGGTTGATTGGAAGGGCAAAACCCACACTTGTCACAATTGGTCCAACTAGAGCGTTGTGCCGTTTACAAAATTTTAAAGCTCCCCATATACCTAAGTAGTTCATAGTTTAGAGTGGATATATATGTCTATATTTAACACCCCCCCCCCCCCCCCCCCCCCTTCCTCTCAACACACACACAAAAAAAAAGAAAAAAAAGAAAAAAAAAAAATGTCCCTAGTGTTCTTTGAACATTATAGATAGTACATCCACCCATAACACTCGCGGAACCATAAATGAACTTTCGGTAAAATGCAATAGAGCCTTTGAACTATGGGTCAAACTCAAACTAATCCTATGTTATTCTAATTTTATCCTATAGTTTTGAAAATGATTTAATTGGTCTTTCTATTACATTTTTGTTAGTCTGAGTCGATGGAAAATGGTATAAAATGCAGAAAAAATCATTTTAATTTCTATGATTTGCGGTGCATATGGTAACATTTTTCATCAACTTAACCATTAAAAACATCATAGAAGGACCAATTCAGTTATTTCTATAACTTTAGATATTGTAAATTTCTAATTAAAACAACATGGGGTTATTTTTGACCAAGAGTTTAGGGGGACTTTATATTACATTATACTAGTTTGTAACTCTATACATATGTATGAGATACATTTACAAATAATAATAACTAAATGAGTATTAAATTCTTAACAAGTTTGTATACGATATATCCAATGTTTGTTTATTTAAAAATTTAAAATAGTTACTAATAAGATAAATATAAGTTTATTAGAAACAAATGAAAAAAAAAAAAAAAAAAAAAAAAAAAAAAAACCTTTAAATTGTCATCCACATAATTCTCAATTTTAGTTTGTCCAACCATTAGTAATTTTTTAAGGTTTATTAAATTTGATTCTATTGTTTTCTTTCTTAATAACTCATTTAGCACAAAAAATAAGAAAATTAATTTGGGCTTCTCGATTTTTGTAGTGTAGTAAATAATTGCACCAAATTAAGAAAATTTTATGGGACACATAGCATAAAATTAGATTGCAGTTTAAGATCTAATTGAATTTCCTCTCAACTTTAACTTTAAATATAAATACATAACGAGACAATTAAAAAAATAACATGACAATACTATCAATACTAAGTGATTTTTTTTATATTGTGTTTTTTTATTAGGAGTTTATGTTTTAAAAGATGAGAATAAGTTGTTTTCCAAGTTGTCAAGAGCCTTTTAACTTATTTGCATTACCCAATTCCTTTATGGGAGAGAACTTAGGTTCTAATTCCCCCAACTCACTTATTGTAAGGAAAAAAAAAATTATGTTTTCATGTTTTTGAGAAATCAAAATTCAATTTATGATTAACATGGAAGGATTTTTGGTAGCCAAATAGAATCTAAATTCAACTTAAATAAAAAAATTTAAAAGAAAATTTTATTTAGGATATTTTGTTTAAATGTATTCGTAAAATGTTCAAATTGTAGCAAATTTTAAACCATATCCCAAATATCAATGGGCATGAAATTTCAAAGGTTAAGCTAAAAATAATATCAAAATATGAATTTTTTATATGTAATTAATTAATTCCTATAACTAATAAATTTCTTTACATAAACATTTAGGAAGAAAGAACTAACTATTACATAAAGAATTTGGCATCCTATTATCAAATTGATAATAGGATACCATTTTTTTTGTTCTCTAGCTCCGCCCTTGTCCCAAAACCAAGGTCGGAAGGTTAATTAAGTTGGAGCTATTGTTCCTTCATCAAGTGAAAAAATAAATATATTAATATATTCATCAAGAATCACGTCCGACTAATGCACCTATAAATTATGATTTCCATATTAAAAAAATAAAAAATAAAAAAAAAAGCTTCATATTATAGTGGGAGAGGTGGGTATTGAAGGCATGGGGAGACTTGTAATGATGATGATTTTGGTATGGCTTGTAAATGTTGTGGCAGAAGCTGAAGATTCCTCTCTTTCCTCTCTCCCTTCTCTTAAATCTCCACGCACTTCCCTTCCTCCCATTGCACCTCTACCATTCCATCTCCCTCCTGCTTCACAAGACGATTTTCTATCTAAATCTAGGGATTGTCGTAAATATTGTAGTAAACGTACCTTTGTTGAAAGGCTACAAGCATCATGGCAACGGCGTAAAGTAATCTTACTTTTTAATCTTACTAAAAAAAAGCGGGTTATATCTATATTTTAAAAATGTGGCTATTGCTCCTAAAAACGTGGCTATAAACCAATTTGGCCTATAACTGCGTTTTTTTATAGCCGTGTTTTCAACCGTTACCTTAAACCTATAACTATAGGTCTGACAGGTCTATAGCCGCATTTTTCCAAACGCGACTATAAGTTGGGACCTATAACTGCATTTTAGAAAACATGGCTATAGGGCATATTTTAAAATGTGGCTATAGTTCTTATTTCAGTTGTGTTTCTAAACCACGGTTATAGGGTGTACATTAGCCGCATTTATTAAACGCAACTCTAGATCCTCAGCCTACAGCCTTATTCTGAAAACATGGCTATAGGGTTTTTGTTTTTTTTATTTTTATTTTTTATTTATAATTTGGCTATAGCCGCGTTTCAAGCTTGGATGTTAGATTGATTGCTTAATACAAAAATAATGATCGAGCTTTGGTCTAGTATTCTTGATCTCTCACTTTCGTTCATTTTACTTGCTCACACATATATAGTTACATACAATTTTCCACAAGCAGTAATAATGTTTTTTTTTTTTTTTTTTTGGGGGTATTTCTTCTCTTTTGTTCTTAATTAATTAATTTCTTTAAATAAATTTTAAAAAAAAAATCTGGTGTTCTTGAATAGAGTATATTCATAATACTTCCTGATTAGGTGTGATTTCGTCAGTTGAATTGAAGGTGCCTAGATGTGTCCAACTCCTTACCTGAGGGTTTGCGTGAGTGAGTAAACTGCTCATTTGAGAATGGTCACCGGTGTGGTGTCTGCCACAACGTCTCTGGCGCTCAAGTTAGAACAAAGGAGTATATTCTATCAAGACAAAGGATGACAATAATTTATCCTTTTTGAATATCTGTGTTTTTTGTGTGTACCTGTCTGTTGGTAGTACGGGGGAGGCTTTATATGTTGTCTTGGGTCCTAGCCGTTGTGATTGGCATTTACTCCTTTCTTGGGTAACACTTCTTACCTTGTAACGGAGCTTTTATTATGCTCTCAATGGTCGGTACAGATGGTGTTGTAACCGCCCGAGATATTATTGAAGGCATTGAATGGCTACGCTGTTCTCGTCAATGATGTAGGTGTTTCTTGGACTCATCTTGGGAGTGATCTCGTCAGCCCTATTGTGTTCGTCTTTAATTGATCTCGTCAGCCCCGTCACTTCCTTTTACATATCAACTAGTTACAATATTCTAATATGATAATATATAATTATTTTGTAATATGGTATAATGTATAATTACTTTACTTAAATATGTTATATATTTTCTCTAAAAATTTCTATCTTTCTATTTCTACACTTCTATCATTATATAATTATTCTCCTTTCAGTTTGTCCGTATTTTCTAACTTCTGTTATAGTATGTTACATTTTCCAAAAAAAAAAAATTAGTACGACTAAATTTTTTTAAGTTTAAAATTTATGATTCAAATTTCTCTTTCTTTTAAGAAAATTATCATAGTAATAATCACCACTTATAATAAATTACTTTAATTTGTTACTCAAACAATTGACAGGTAAATTCAAATGCATCAAATGCATGGCAATCACCACTAATTTGAAAATTAGCCAATTCATATCAATTTCAAAAAGGCAAATATATGTTTGAATATATATATATATATATATATATATATATGTGTGTGTGTGTGTGCGCGCGCGCGCACATGCAATTATAAATTTTATTGATAAATTAATGACAAAATAATATTTCGTTTACACAACATTATAAGAAACGCTGGGTCTCTTATAATCATATACGGCAATCATTACAATCACCTAAAAATTGTGCCTACAATAGCTTTATGAATCGTCGAATTTTTTTTACTATCCCTGTTAACAGGACGTTGGATAGTTATTATGAGAAATTTTCTACTATTAAAAGAAATAGGAAAATTTGTTTGAATAGTTTTTTAATATGAAAAAATTATCAATTGGTTTCAAATTATTAATAGATTTAACAATCTTACATAGTTTTTTAAGAGAGTTAAATAAATTGCTTAGACCAAATTAAACTAAAGTGACGAAAGGAGAATATCGGGAATTGATAGGGATGAAAACAACAAAAAAGTTTACATGAATGAATGCATCATAAGAGTTAATCTTCTATCTTACTTATAATAATAATAAATTAATTAATTAATCCTCCATCTCAACTTGCTTCTACTTGGTAGCAAAACACAGGTAATTGAAGGTTGGGTTTGCCTGGTTTGCTTTTTTAGGGTACAGAACTAAAAATTATCACATGGTTTAATGCCACAGTTCATAAGCTTAAATTGTTAAGTTTTTTAGTTGGTCAATGAGTACATATGTACATGTACTTAAATTGATCGATAAAATAAAATAAAAATAGAATCTGCATGGATTACGATTTTTAAAAATATAAATATAAATAAAGGTTATATATATGTTTTGCTTATATATGGAGTGATTTACATTACCGTTATTAACATGACCGTTTATCTCCATGGCAAGAGCCACTACTTCATCCAAGTTTGCGCTACTTTGTTCCTGTGAAATTAAAAGCTAACAAAGTCAAATGACTGGTTTTGGTTTTGTGGGAGATTCACAAACTCTATAGGTAAAAAACAACTGAATGTTATCAGCAAAAACTGCAATTTTCACATTATATTCTGATTCCATTGATTCTGTTGAGTAAGAAACGCGAGTCAGGAAATTCACCTCTTACACCTGTCCTGTCTAATCCAAGATAGTATAGTTTACACCCAAAAAAATCTAAGAATCAAGATATTATATACATAGGTGAATAACCTAAAAGATGACTCACCTCTAGTGATTGCAAAACTCTTTCAATTAATTAGTAGCAATCTAAATGTCAAAAGCAAGATGTACCACGTTTACAATTAGTTTATATTATAGTATATTGTGGCTAATGTGGTAAAGCAATTGAATGGCACTTTTAGATAATTCATATTGTAAAAAATAATTATTGGAAAAAAATAAATAGGACACCACTCTGCCATATTAAGTAACAAAATAGTGTACTTATTTTTTTTAGTTATAAACATATAAATTGTAGTAGATGAAGTAGCTGATGTGGCTTTCCATTTTTATTTATTATTATATAGATTAAAACTTTAAAAAGTTAATCGCAATAGAGGGAAGAACAAAAAAAAGTTACCAAATTGTGATGAGGGCTTTCTCTTGAATAAAAATCTCTGACCGAACTGTTAGTAGGAAATGTGGGTAGCAGACCCACTTTAATTGGTCCTGTGAAAATTTCATTTTAAATTTAAACAAATGGCCTGATTGGAAGGAGTATTCAAATAACATTTTTCAGTGTTTAAACAAATAGTATATTTTGTTGAGGTGTCTCCACCAAAACTGTTTTTTTCTTTTTTTTTCTTTTTTTTCTTTTTCTGTAGTACCTTGAGGGATGCATTTTCTAGTTTTTATTTATTTATTTTATGAATGTGCTTTCAATAATAGTGATAATAGCAATTATTATGATTGAAAAGTTACAATCATATTAGAGAACATGAAAAGTGATGGAGTTATTATGATTGATAGGTTACAATCAAAAGAAAAGTTTAGAGAATGTGTAAAATCATGCCGCACTATTGAATATATTAATATTGTAAAAAAGAAAAGAAAAGATGGAAAGCCAAAAAAAAATAATTATGATGACGTGGTTAATAATATAGATAAAAAAGAGCATAACAACATTAAATGATATGCTTCTATTTTTATATAAATATAGATATCGATAAGTGTAGCATCTCAAATTTTTTAATGGCCACCTTGGTGTGACGAGTATGTGCATCAATTAAATATCGAAACAAATATATATATATATATATATATATATATATACACTAGTTAAAGGCCTATGCATTGCACAGTTTTATAATAAAACTTATAAAAAATATGTATAAATAATTATTATAACAAAAGGAATAAATTGCATTGGTATAACAACGATACACCTCAATACAAAATTATCTTCTAGCATACCATTTGTAACATCTCAGCCTAATTACACGCATGATTAATTTTATGGATTTATATACTTGTTATTATCTTAATTAATTTAAGTGCATAAGACTTTGATATTTTGATTTTATAAAAGATATAGGCTTTTAATTTTTTTTAAGTTAAGAAAAGAAGTTTTATAAGGTAAGGGTGTATATGCATAACTATTTTATTAATTGGGCCTTTCTAGAATATAAGGTTATGGAGGGGTGGTAAGTGTAAATTCGGAAAATGTATATAGGTAAGTCATCCACCTTATTACCCTTAGCAAGACACGTTCCCCACCCAAAACTAGGGGTGTGCACAAAATCGAGAAGCCGAAAAACTGCTTCAAACCGACCGAACTGTTGCCAAAATTTCGGTTAAATTTGGTTTCGATTTTATTATATTAAAAACTGAAATTTTCGGTTCGGTTTCGGTGGCAGATTTGTATGCACTAAACTGACTGAAACCAAACTGAAACATATTATTATATATAATTAAACTAAGTAAATATCTAATTAAACTAAAACTAATTAAACTATAAAACTAAAAGTTAGAAAACCCTACCCTACATACCCCACACTTTTCACTCTCACATTCAAACAACCTCAACTCCACAGTCCCTCTCACGAGTCATGCTGAATCTGCCTCTGCTGCTGCTTCCACACACCGACCTCCCCATGCCAGCTTGATCATCGACTTCTCAGTTCTCACTGTGACTGTCTCTCTTTTGAAAATCTCGATAACCCTCTTTCTGTTTTGTATTTTTGATTTTGTTTAATACTGAATCAATGCTATTTTTATAAGATTAAAGCTAATAGCCTAGTAGTAACAACATAAGATGTTTATTTTTTTCAAGTTTTATATGCAAATAAAGTTAGGGTTTTGAAAAAAATCGATAACCCATGTGCTTGGCTGCTTGTGCTGGTTGGTTTCTTTATTAAAGTTAGCTGTTTGCTTTTGTCTCATATGCTCATTGACTTCTGATATATAAAGTTAGCTGCTTTTTTATTTATTTATTGTTGTTGACATGCTGTGAATCTATGACTGTAATGTTGAGTTGTTATTTTCTTATTGATGTTAGAGTTTTGAAAAAATCAATAACCACATGTGTGTAACTATGATGTTGGTGTATTTGTTAATAGTTGACTGTGATGTTGGGGTATTTGTTTATTATTGATTTGATGTTGATGTGTTTATTATTATCTTATTGACATGTTTATTGTTGCTGTATACTAGAGTCCTTCTCATTCTTCTTTTTTTTTCTTTCTTGTTGACTTTTTGTGTTATTGTATACTAGAGTGAAGAGTCCTTTTCATTCTTTTTTTTTTCTTTGTTGCTGACTTATTGTGTTATTGTTATCGTTTTGGTGTTAATTTTTTTTTTTTAAATAGTTGTTAACTCATTGTGTTTATTGTTGTTTTATTTTATATTGTAAATAAATGACACAAGAGAAACCCCAGAGGATCAAGACAATGAAGCGGGTCAAGGGGCAACCAATGTGCAAGAAGACAAAGGCAAACCCCCACTCACACCAAAATTAGGTAATGTTGGTAAAAAAAGATCTTTTGTTTGGGGTCATTTCACTACTATTGAAAGGGGGGGGGGGGACCTAGGGTAGCTTGTAACTACTGTGGCACAACTTATGCTTGTGATAGTAAGTTGAATGACACTATAGCCATGAAAACTCACATACAATCAAAATGTCGAAAATATCCTTATAGGAAAGAGGAAAAAAACCAATCAACCATAGCATTCAAACCAAAAAAAGAAGGAGAAAGTTGTGGGAGACTTGTGCCTCATGTGTTTAATTTTGAGGCATGTAAGAAAACAATGGCGGAGATGATTATTCTAGATGAGCTGTCTTTTAGGTTTATGGAGGGTCTTGGTTTTAGAAGGTTTTTGTCTGTTGCTCAACCTAGGTTCCATCCAATCCATTGCCGCACAACAATGGCCAAAGCTTGCTTTGGGGTGTTTTTGGATGAGAAACATAAGTTGAAAGAAGCCCTAAGAGAGCAACGGATTTGCCTTGCCACAGATACATGGACATCCATTCAAAATTTGAACTACATGTGTCTTACTAGCCCAATATATAGATAGTTATTGAAAAATACACAAGAGGATTCTTAGTTTTTGTTTAGTGGAAAATTACAAGGGTGAAACACTTGGGAAGGCGGTTGAGATGTGTTCGCTTGATTGGGGGATAGACAAGATTCTAACTATTACTGTTGATAATGCTGCCTCTAATAGTGGGCTCATTTCTTTTATTAAAAAAATACTAAGCATAGGAAGGCAACAATTATAGGGCATAAATACTTACATTTGAGGTGTAGTGCTCATATCTTGAACTTAATTGTTTGTGAAGGGTTAACTGAAATGGATGAGACAATAGTGAAGGTAAGGAAATCCATGCGATATGTGAGATCATCTCCACAAAGACAAAGCACATTTAACTTATGTGTAGAGAAGGAGAAAGTTGGCTTTTAAAGTCAATTGTGCTTAGATGTGCCCACTAGGTGGAACTACACCTATTTGATGTTGGAGAAGGCTGAGAAGTATCAAAAGGCTTTTGAGAGATTGGAGGAAGAAGATCCAAATTATCTCAGGACAATTAGAGAGGAGGCAAAGGAAGAAGGAAATGATAGAAATGAGGTTGCTTGGGGAATGGATGATGTGGATTGGGAAAAGATTAGGATTTTTAAAAAATTTCTTAAAATTTTCTATGATGCAACCTTGCAGTTTTCAGGTGCTAATTATGTCACTAGCAATTCTTTTTTTTTTTTTTTTTTTGGAGCTCATGTCTATTCATGACACAATTGACTTGGAGTATGAAAAAGATGGTTATTTGTTGAGAAAAATGGCTGATTACATGAAGAACAAATTGGAAAAGTATTTGGGGAACTTTGATAATATGAATCACTTGTTGTATGTAGGGTTAGTTCTTGATCCTCGATACAAGTTGTGGTATCTTGAGTATTGTTTTGGTACTTTGAATGAGAACCAAAAGGCTATTGATATGGCAGAAAGAGTAAAGGCTGTGGTGAGTTTGTATGATGCTTATACTCAAAATCAAGTGGGGAGTAGTGGTGCTAGTGCTACTGCACAAGCCCAAGGCCAAAAACCCGAGTGGATCAATGGAGAGAGATGATCCTAGTGTGGTTGTGGATGTGAAGGCAATGAGGATGATGGGATTTAAGAATCACTTGAAGGGTATTGATTCTTCAAATACCAAATCAGTAGTTGATAAATACTTGGTAGAGAGTTGTGAAGATGTCTTGGATGAGAAGTTTGATACTTTGGCTTGGTGGAAGGTTAATTCTCCACAATACCGTATGCTTTCAAGAATTACACAATATGTTCTTGCAATTCCAGTATCCACTATGGCCTCAGAATCTACATTTAGTACAACCAGTCATGTTCTTGATCCCTTCCAAAGTTCATTGTCTCCACTTATGGTGAAAGCCCTCATTTGTGGTCAAAACTGGCTCCATTCTTTATCGGCTCTAATTAGCCTTCGAGCTACCATGGATGATGTTGAAGAGTTTGAAAAGCTTGATGGAGGTATGACTATTATTTTTTATATTAGAAAAAAAATATGAATGTCTATTTCTTTATTTATTTAAAAAAAATTCTACATGTCTATTTCTTTCTTTATTAAAAAAATATAATAAAAAAAAATAAAAACTGAATGTCTTGGATTCTTGGCATATTTATTGTTTTATTATACATTCTGCATGTTTATTTCTTTCTTTATTGAAAAAAAAAAAAAAAAAAAAAAAACTTGAATGTCTTAGGGGGTGTTTGGTTCATCAATTTCCATAACTCATAACTTAAAAATTGTGGGACCCATAACTAAAAGTCTGTTTGGCACCACCATCACTCTGTTTCCATAACTTTGTTTTCATCACTCAATTCTCTGATTTTTGAGTGATGAGTTATGGAAACTAAAAACATATTTTAGCTGTTTTTAGTTTCCATAACTCATAATGACATTTTCGTAAATAATATTACATACCTGGGGTCACAGTCAGAACCATTCACGTGAAATTCTCCTTTTAATGCTCTCTTCAACGGCTCTCTTTGGCTTGTCATCTCAAACTTCTCTCTTCAGTAAAGCAGAACTCCTTCATCAAAAAACTTCTCTCATCTCCATTCCACATCTCAAACTTCTCTCATCTCACTGCCCTCACCTCCTCACACACTATTTCACCGATCCGAGTTCAACCAACCCGATTCGTCGTGTCACAGTAACGCAGTGCTTCACCCGCCAACCACCGACCTCTTTCTCAGCTTTTTCCACAGAAATTCGAAGGTATTCTTTACATTTGAGCTATTTATATATCTGATTTGTTGGTAATAGCAAGGTATTTTGCATCTTTTACATCGAATCAAAGATTGGTGATGAGAAGTTTGCTTCTCTATTTTTTTTTCCCCCTTTTTTTGCTTTGTTTGATGTTTGAGTTTTCGCATCTAATTTGAACCATTACCCTATAGATGCGGATCAAATCACGGACACCGATTTTCTGGCTGGATTTGTATGGCTTTTGGATGTTAGGTTTTGTGTTTTAGGGCTTTGATTTTTCAACAGGAACTGTATGCTTTTTGATTTGATTGTTAGAATATATTCACTCTGTTATTTTAAGTGAATATTTGCAAGATTGAAAAGATGATGATTTTTGGGTATAGGCAAGTATGCCCTTTTTCTTATATAGCTTTCTAAATGCAAAATTTGATTTTTTTTGTTAGTGCAGGTATTGTTTGATTCTTCTAGATATTTGTTTGTCATTTGAAAACTACTCAAGATGTATGTCATTTATATTTGTTTGTTGATGCTGGTATTAATTAAGTTATTTTTTGGGTAGTATTATTAATGTGTATAAAACTTTGCAAAACAGTTTGTTTACAACAAATATTATGACCAAGTGACCAAACAGCAACAAGAAGAAACAAATACAAGTCAGAAAAGACCAAGATTCAAAAAAGAAAACAACAGTCAAGTAGGATTAGCAACTGCTAGTTTGTAATTGTAACCTTCCTAGAAATAAAGGAGTGTAATAAGTTGTTCTTTAACGTCCATTTTGAGCTCATTCACTTAACCCAAAAAAAGGGTCATTAAAATTGAACCCATTCATGTGCATCTTACACTTACTGAAGGTCACGCCGTGTCTCTGGGGTTGACATGGTGTACTGTCCTATGTCATCACATTAGTTGAAGTTTTTTTTCTTTGTTTTTTATCTTTAAAGTCTCTCGTGTGTTGGAATTTAAAAGGACTTCTGATCTCTTTCCCTTCTAAAGAGGAAATTAGAAAATCTTATTTCACCTACATTTTCATTCAAGCCCACTTCTTCTAAACCTGTTGGAATGGAATGTTCTGGGTATTCTAATTGTTATATTTTTCCTAACAATTCTCATAACTGGTAGATCTAAGTAAAATAAAAAATGGTTCTCAATATTCTTACCTAAACTCAATAATCCAGAAATTGATTTCTGAATTTCTTCCTATTAGCCTTTCTAACATGATAGGTTATATAGTACAATGGGTTCTTTTGACAGATTCTTGATGATATTATTATTACATTTTGAGGTGCATTATATCAGTTTTTCTATGTGTGTGTGTGTTTGTGAATTACAATGAAAATGAAAATTTGCACTTATTACAGAACATCATTTTATTGGTATGTGATTCTCGCTCTGGCCAGTCTTGTCTATTTATGTTAGTAATTTTTATCTTTTCAATCATTTGCTTGATTTAGCTGTTTATATATCAACCATACACGCTTAATATAAGATCATGGTTTTAATAGTATCAAAGTAAGACTCATTTGCATTCACAATGAATCCATTTGTATTGTTAGGATCATAACACCCGCCATGAACATGAGAAAGTCAAATACCTCATGAGTATAGTGTCGTGACTAGGTAATAAAATAATTAATTAAAGCCCTGAAATTGGACTGTTTGTCTTCGTGCACCTCTTGGTTGGTTGAACCAGTTATAATTTTTGGCTCATTGTATATGCTTGCTCATTGAAAAATAGCAATAATTAGTGCATGATTGAAAAATAGCATTAGTGCTTGAGTGGACTTAATCCTGTTAGACATTTAAGTTATTTCCTTTCCTCTTAGAAATTTGAATCTTCTATAATTCATTTGTCATATTTAAAATAGTTTTTTGGTAACTGTCTTTAGCTTCTGCATTCAATTTCTATATAAATCAAGCTCATGTTAATAGAGGATGATATGATTGTGATATGATTGTGTATGAGGTGTGTGTGTTGTTCTTTAAGATGGCTGCGGAGTTGATAACATGGGATGCCAATTGTGAGGATGTGTTGTGTGACTCCATACTTGGACACTATGTTTGTGGGAATTTATGTCCTTATTATGCCAATGCACCAGTGTAGGAGTAGATAATTGACAATCTTAATGCCCACATGGGGAAGGCCTTTACTGTGAGGCAGGTACTTAGGAGGTGGAAGCGTATTCATACGAATTATCGCAGAGCAATGGGGGTCCGTACTAGATCTCTGCGGCCCAACGTTTCCCCCGTGGCATCTCCAAACCGATTTTCGGATGACCCGCCTCAATAAGAGGCAGATGCGTAGTCGAACCAATTTAGTGCATGTCCCTTTTAATATACTGCTGACATATTTTGTTCCCATTATGTTTAGTAGCGTACTTTCTTATGGATTACCATGTACTTAACCATGCACTAACCTAGTTGTATTTGTGACCACTTATTCAGTTTACTAACTCATTACTTCGATCTTCTATCTTTTGTATATCTGGTCACATTGTATATGTCATAAACCACGATAAAGGATTTATATATTACCACTGTTTCTTATATATTACCAATATTTCTTACATTCTGTGCATGCTTTTTCTTATCCGTGTTGATTTAACTGTGGAATATTTTTCATTTTTGGACCCCTTAAACCTACTACATGGCACATGAATCCTATAGTCCTATTAATCAATTCATTTATTTATTATCTGTGATGAGCTTACCACGTGAGATATTTCAAATAAATGGCACATGAATCATAAGAGACAGATGAGAAAAAGTGGCCTCCCCATGTAGAACATATTTTTATTGAGATCATGTTGGAGGAACAACTTAAGGGTAACATGCCAAACGGTGTGTTCAAGGGTTCTACGTGGGCATCAATTACAATTGAACTTAACCAAAAGATCGGGAAAGACTTTATCACTAAGCAAGTTCAACAAAAGCACAATAGGCTTTGACTCAAACAACACAAGTGGAGCCAGTTGCTGAGACACATAAGGTTGGGTGGGACGAATTGACCCAAACAGTGCCTTGTTCTGACGAGGTGTGGTAAAATGTGATTGCGGTATGTTTACTGTTGCTTATTAATTATATAACTTATTGCAATTTTTTATTTATGAAATTTTCCTCCAAGTTGGTAATATATGAACTGCTGCGTTTAGTGTGCTAATGTTTCCAAGGACATTGTAGGGCAATCGTGGGGCAACTAACTTAAGGAAACAGGGATGCCTAGACTACCCATCACTGCAGTAGTTGTTTACCCCTAGTACTGCGACTGGGAACCTGCAAATCTCCTCAAACACTCCTCCCTTGAATAGTGACGAGGAGCGTGCCTTAGAGGAAGAGCTTGCCAATGCCAATGCTAATGCAAGTGCACCCACCCATCTAAACGATGACTGTTACACCCTTAACTTTGAGAGTTTCACGCAAACTATGGAGGATGATAAGGTTGAGAAGGTAACCCAACGGGTGGGAAAACGTCTTGTGCAAGATACAAGTGGCAAGGGTAAGAAGGTCTTGAAGAGAGGGGATAGGGTAAGTGAAATGACTGTGACTCTAAAAGAGTACACCGCAATGATGAAGGATAGGTTCAATGGTAAACTTGGCAAGTCTAGTGGGTCATCCGTCCAATTCGCTCAATCCGCCATAGGGGGTGATCCTTGTTCACTTGGCAAGGCAATGGAGGTGCTGAATTCGTATGCGGATCTGAGTAACAAGGCCTATATCAAGATGTCAAAGGTTTTGCAACAAAAGGATAATAGGGTTGTGTTTATGTGTATGCCAGAGCATAGGAGGAAGTCTCAGATTGAGGACATTCTAACCCGGAGGAGGATTGAGGGATAGCAATATTGCATTAAGTCTAAAATATTTAGTTTTTATGTACTATGGATTCGAGGGGTTCTATTTACTTGCCACTATTTTTTTTTTCGTATGGATAATATTCGGGTTTGTGTTATTTATGAACTTGGGATGATTGTATGGTTTGTGTTATATTATGTGATTGATTTGGATTTTGGGTTTGTTGATTTTTATACGTTTATTATGATGACTGTTGAATTAGGTGTTTATATTAAACATTTATATTATGCGATGTACTTGTTATGATTATATTTTTAATAACAATTATAATCTATGGTTGTTGTTATTTGTAGGATTATTTGATAGGTTTCTATTTCCTATGTTGATGGTCTCATCACTTTGTTGGATTACAGGCTGAGGTGTAGACTGTTATGGATAACATATTTAGTGTTATATCTCTCTTTACATAACCTACCTAAAGTGTGTGTTTGTGCTAATGTGTAGGTCACCTATGGCGTCCGGAAATGCCTGGTGGCGGGCGATCCAAGAGTATGACTTCGATGATGCATACTTCAACAATGTTGGTTCCAGCAATGACTGTGAAGATAATGATGACGACTGGAGTCCGAACGCGAAGAAGAAGCAGAGTTTAATTTAGTGAATCCTATAGTAGAGGAGATATATGTGTACATGCAGCGTCATTATGATAAAGAACCAATGCGAGCAAGTATGTTGACCGGCAAGGCGTATATGGACGAGGTCACTGAAGGTAATCCAGCTAAGTGTTACAAGATGTTCCGCATGACACCTGAATTACTGTTACATTTAGTGGACGAGTTGGTTCAACATGATTACTTGAGGGACAGATGAGGTCAGGTGAATGCCACTTAGGCCGTGGCCATGTTATTGTACATACTTGGACACAACACCCTTTTGACCTGTTGCAGGCAGGTTTCAACACTCAACAGAAACTGTGTGTCGGCATTTTCGTAAGGTGTTACAGGTTGTCCACCACTACGCAAAGCATTTAATTAAAACTGACCAGAATGTCACAGGCCTTTCCGGACATCTTCAAGTGAACAAGTACTAGCCATGGTTTGAAGTACAAAACATTCCCTTACTTAACTAATTTCGTATAACAGTAAAATAATATGATAAATTGATATGTGCTTGCTAAGATTAATGAAAACTTTCATGTGTAGAGATGTATAGGAGCAATTGATGGAATGCACGTGAGTGCCCGACCTCCTACAAATGTGACCCAAGCACACAGGGACCGCAAGAGCCTTATAACAACTAATGTGTTGTGTGTGTGTAACATGGATATACAGTTCACATT
The DNA here is from genome assembly GCA_023055345.1 of Quercus wislizeni. Taxonomy (NCBI): domain Eukaryota; kingdom Viridiplantae; phylum Streptophyta; class Magnoliopsida; order Fagales; family Fagaceae; genus Quercus; species Quercus wislizeni. The sequence goes on from JALGQJ010000002.1 coordinate 49,154,265, forward strand.
TTTCCATGGTGGGTGGGAAGGCAATGCGAATGACTCAAGGGTTTTCGAGGAAGCGATCAGTGACCAGAAGCATGGATTCCCATGGCCACCAACAGGTACTATACATTACTGTGACTTTAACTAAAGTTATTTTATCCTCCACATCTAAGTAGTATGTTTATGAACAACTTAATTACGTACTGGCTAGTTTTGTGTGTGTGTAGGGTCGTACTACTTGGTGGATTCGGATCTACCAATTGGCACTAGTTTTCTCCCCCTTCACAAGTCAACTAGGTACCATGTGTAGGAATTCCACTCAAGCAGTAGACGGATAACATCAAAGAAAGAGTTGTACAACTACAGGCACTCGTCCTTGTGGATGGTTATTAAGCGGTCTTTTAGAGTGCTGAAGGCCCGTTTCCCCATTCTAAATTTAATGCCAAACTTCAAGCCAATTAGGCAGCGTTACGTGGTTATTGTGTGCTGTGCTCTACACAATTTCATACGTATGAACAATCGGAGTGATGAATTGTTCAAAACAATAGGGAAGAGTGTTGGCAAAGATAGTGCGACCAATAGTGAAGGCAGTGGCGATGCTAGAGCATCAACAAGCTCAACGACCTAAAGGCATGTACTAGAAATGTCAAGTGCATCGAAGAGAGCGATGGGCCAATTTAGAGACAATATCACTGACACAATATGGGATGATTATGTTGCCCGTGGCAATGTGAGATGATTATATGTTGAAAATGGCAATTGACCATTTACTTTGTTGCATAAAAATGCTATGGCTTTGTAGCATAATTGTTTTGGCACTATAATATGTGATGAAAATATTATTTACGTAGGTGGATGTATAACTTAGTTCAACTTATAACATTACTGCATTATTTTGGAATGACATGACAATGTGTAGATATGTTCTCGGCATAATTATGTAGCATAATTCGAATGTATCAATTATTATAAGACATATTTTTGGAGCATGGTATACCTACAGCATGTGTTCACAGACATTTGATATGTGGTGTAAGAAATATTGATGGACCATCAGACATAAAAATATATTGCCACTACTATAAGATGATATTGTATGGTTGAGTGGAAATTGAAGAGTGTAAAAGGGGGATAGATGAGCTCTACAGTGAGGCTCTTGCAATATATCACGTCATTTTTATGATTATGCTAATCATTGAAGAGATGCCAAATATTGTTTCTTTGTTTGGATGATTGCAGGTTCAGCCCTCCTTAAATTTATGGGAGATGGATAATTAGTTGACAGAATATTGTATAGTTCATTGTAGTTCATCATAGAGAAAATAACGTCTTCAAGTGTAACATATTATTTAAAAGAGGTAGAGACTAGAGAACATATGTATAGTATATTTTTTGGTACGCCGCCCAAAGAAAACTATAACTGGTTAAAATTGTCTAGGTTCCACGTAGTGGAAATGACAAATGCATAACATGTGAACATATGCATAGTATATTATGAAGAAGTACATAATATGTTATAAATCTAGCTCCTCAAACTACCAAAAAAAAAAAAAAAGGTAGTTCACCATAAAAATAAAAAAAATTAAATGCATAACACGTGACCAGTAATGTACATAACAGACAAATGCGTGTGTTACATCATCCTACAAAATATACATATACTCAAAACAGGGCATGTGATGTATATATGAAAAAAATTAAATTTTGCTTGCCCTGTTTTTATTCATATCAATGCTTGAATATACTAACAACACAACTGATTCATAAATAATAGGAATGGCAAAAAATCAGAATGCTACCATTACAAAACAACAATGATATATATACGAAGCATACAATAAGTCTGTCATTCAACACATACAATTGCCAGGTCCAACACCTACACTAGAAGGCACTCCCAACACGTACAATACATTTCCAAAACACTAATCCAAATTCATAATCATGGCAAACACATTTGCCGTAATCCAACCTCCCTATTACCAAGTGAAAATATAAACACCACAATTTCCAACCATGACATAAGTAGAGCAATTTGATATTTATGTGCTCGCGCATTGGCCATATGAAGGGAAACCCTTGCTTTTTTAGCATTACGTTTTACTACTCTTTCCCTGTGGAGTAGGTCAGCTATCATTGCACGGGCTTCCATCTCATTGTTTTTTGCCATAGTTGCCTCTGCCTCAAGCCTAGTAAATTTCGCAATGACAATTGGTGCTGTTCGTCGCTGCCCTACATATTAAACAAAGCTGGTAAGTACATGAGCTGAAGAGCATAGCAACTTTAACCATGAAACAACAATGATAGTAAGCACAGCTAATACTTACAAGCTTCCAATTTCTACAGCCATAAAACCGTCTATCGAAATTATGGAGCTGCAAAGATGTTCGCAACACGCACTGATCCATGTCACACACATGCCCCCTATAGTTGAAGTTATAGCTACTAGCACTTGCCTTCGACATTGTGGTGAAACGTCCACCCCTACAAGGCATATTCACTGTCATTCAACACATAGTCAACCATGTACTAAAAGTTTTCATCAACATGTATGCAGTAAGAGATGACACTAGTGCAGATTTTATTTCCTATTTTGGTCAATGACACTAGTGCAGATTATATTCCTTCATAGTTTTATTTTTATTTTTAAGTTTAGCTTATTATCACACCCTTGAATTTAGAAAGAATGCCTGCAAATTCTGACCAGACCAACCTAGCCAGCCTGCCCTTCTTTGCCTGTTATGAACTTATGTTGTTTGGGTGTTTATGTATTAGGATGAGTTTTTTTTTGGGGGGGGGGGGGGGGGGGGGGCGCTAAAGTGAAGGGAATTTATCAAAGTTTGGCTCCCCAACCAACCATGAATAATCAACTCATTTGTGACTCTACTTTCACCTTTTGAGTTATTTAGGAATATAAAGTTAATTTCATTACCTTGTTTATTATTGGTTTTGGGTTAGGTTTCCTAACCCTTTATGGGGCAGGCTGTACTAGGCAATTTTGGACATCCAAATTTCAAAATGACCCAAACTTTGGACATTGAGAACTCTAGCTTGGTCTGCCCTATGATTTCTGAATCAAAATGATCAGCAAAATTCTCTTCTTTAGTGTTGACATTATCTTTATATAGCCTTCCTCATCAACATACTATGGCTTATTGGTTTTATCTCTTTACTGGTGGATATCAGGGTGCAAGCTTATTTACTCTAGTTTTCTTTGGTGGTTGTATGTTTTACTAGTTGAATAGGATAATAGTGATCTTCTAATAACTAATTTGGATCTATTTATCTTACACATGAATCTTATTGAATATTTGACAATTATACCCTGTATTGACTACAAATGGTATATGCAGTACCAAGGTGAGAGGTAGGGGCTTTGGGATTATTTTTTAATGATCTAAATGAAATCTTGATCTACTTCTTCGTAGCTCAACTAATGGTATAGGCAATACTAGGTTTTGAAGCAGTGTGTTGGTTTATGACTGCCGTACGAGTTGAGATGCTAGTTTGCTTGTTAATTTGGTATCACAACAGCTACATATATTTGTTCTGTAAGTGTAGGCTTAGCAATATCAAAAAGTACCAACTCTACAACTAACCATGAAATGACAACTAAAACTAGAGACAGCTTAACCATGAAATGACAACTAAAATTAGAAGCAACTTAACTATGAACTGTACTCTCTAAGCATACTTTTCCCTAAAACTTAAATCATCAATTTCATTTTTAAAAATAAAAAATGAAGAGTTAAAGGGTTTAAGGGTTTCACTTTCATGTTGAATAATGAGTATCCTATGTTCAGCATTACTTTTCAACACTTCTTTCACATAGCAGTAAAATTGAATGTTCATGTTCAAAGAGATAATTGTATCTCAAAATTTTTTTTAAAACAAATGTTCAAAGAGTTAAAGAAGGCATGTCAGATATATCTCTCTTAATTATATACTAACAATTATCATCTTTTACCTAAACAAAACTCTCTGACCTCAGCAGACCCATGGATTATAGTTGAAAGCAGAGGGAAATCACCCATCGTAATAAGCAAAAGACAGAGGTCTCAAAAGACAGAGGTCTTACAATCTTCATATTAAAAAAAAAAAACCTAACACAAAAATGTTCAAATCCAACCTCATATTCACAGCATTTGATTGTTCAAGATAAATTTACAAGATCTGCAGTAAAATATTTATGAAATATAAAGGCAAAATCATGAAAACGGAGAGAAATAAAACCGTACCAATAGAGGGCTCACAAATTTCTCTTCAACAAACCCACAGTGCCACAATGGGTTTACAAGTTGAAAGTGAGGAAGATGAGCAACGTGGGATACCTGGGTTGTGTTCAGAGTTGGGAGTTTGGGATTCCTTCGTGTGGGTTTCTAGAGTTCGAGATGAGGGAGGGATCTAACGCAGCGGAGGCGGGGAAGTGAAGGGCAACGAGATCCTTAAGCCAAGTCCAAAGGCTGAGAGGAACTGGGGTGTTGCGTAAATAGGTTCGAGATAAGGAAGATGAGCATCACTCCGATTTATGATGCTGCGCTTTTGCGTAGACAGGTTTTGATATTTTGCCAATTTTGGGTTTCTGAAGTTGGGGATTGTTTTGGGGTGGAAAGGGCGTGAAGAGGTGAAAGAGAGAGAGAGAGAGAGAGAGAGAGACAACGCAGGTAGGATTGGTGACCGTTCTGTACACCAGATTTGCAATTGATATTTGTGGGACCCAATGATTGACATAAAGGTGAGTTTTTGAATTGAAAAACTCAATAAGATATTCCACCCAAACAAGCCACAAACAGAGTTATTAGAAATTGGGGTATTTTTTAGTGATGAGTGATGAGTGACGAAAATTAAGTAATGAGTTTTGAGTGATGAAAAAAAATAAACCAAACAAGGCCTTAGATGTTTGGCATATTTATTGTTTTATTGTACAAGTGACTTTTATGTTTTTTTTTTCATTTTTTGTTTGTAGAACTTGTGAGTGACACTGCATTAACATCGATACTAGACATATCCACACCAACACCTATTGAAGTTGATGATTGAAGATTGCTCTTTACTATTTGGATGAGAGGTATTGATGATGACATATTGGGTTTTGTTAGTATTTATTTTGACAACGTATTGATGTGTGAACTTGACATATTGATATGTGGACTTTTTGCTATTAGACACTAATAGATAGTGGCCTACATATAGATATGGGCTTTTCTTTTGAGCTTTGACAATGGCCTATACATAGACAATATATAATATTAGGCAATAGGCAATGACATACGGCCAATTTATTTTGAGTCTTTGGCCAAATATTAAATATAGACAGTATATGTTGACGTTGACATATGACCAATTTATTTTGAGTCTTTGGCTATAACACTGTTATGTAGGTATTGGCATATGGACAATATGTGGACACTGACATATTACTAACGAAGTAATGAAATTTGCACTAGTTATTCTATTTTGACTTGTACAAGTTATTTTTTAATCTTGTTTGTATTTGATGGGTACCTATAACAAGTTATAGATTACTTTGAGCATTGGAGCAATTTTTTGCTCTAGATTATTTTTGGATTTATGAATCTGTGTTGACACTTGACAGGTTGTGCAAATGTATTGTTAACAGGTTATATGGTTATTTTTGGATTTATGAATCTATGTTGACACTTGACAGGTTGTGCAAATGTATTGTTGACAGGTTATTTTTGGATTTATGAATATATATGTGTATTTTAATGAGAATAATAGAAGCTCCAAAGCAAGTTATGATTATGAATCTATGACAGGTTGTGATTTATGAATCTGCTGTATGTGTATTTTTGGATTTATGAATCTGTAATAGGTTGTGATTTTTTTTTTTTTTTTTTGATGAATTTAATATAATGTGTATTTTTTGATTTTTGTTGTTGAGCAAAAGCAGGTTGTGATTTTTTCTTTTTTGTAAAATGCTATATGGATGTGTAAAAAGTGCCCAAAAGGGTCCAAAACAGATTCCTAAAAATGGCCCAAAAATGTCCAAAATAAAAAAGGTCTGAATCTAGGCCAAAACTAGTTCCTAAAACAGGTTTCTAAAAAAGGCTTAATAACAAAGAGCATAAAAGGCCCAAGAAGGCCCAAAAAACAGCTAGCTTGAACACAACATTTAAAAAAAAAAAAAAAAAAAAAAAAAAAAAAAACCCAAATAGAAAATTTTTGGGAAAAAAAAAAAAACCAATGGCCCAACCGGCCCAAACTCAAGGCACAAAAAACAGACAACTAACCAAAACCGAAACCAATTGAGTTCCAACCATTTCGGTCGGTTTTGGTTAAGAACTTTACAAACCAAAAATTTCGGTTTTGGTTGGCCAACCCTAAAAAAACCGACCAAACCAAACCAATTAGAGCCCTACCCAAAACTTTCTTCTTAATCTTTCTTTACTGCACCAAAATTTATATCCCTTGTTCTTCTTTCTTTTCCTCTTTCTTTGTTCGTGAATCAGCAGCACCATCTCACACCAACAACCCTCCTTTCTCTCACCAAGATTATATATATACTCCTCTCTCTCACACACCAATAGCCCCTTCTCTCGTGTGCCTTTTCTCTCTCACTGAATCTGTATCTCTTTCTCTAAGAAGAAATCAAACACTTACTAAAGTTTCAGCTTCAATTGTGGGTAAGCAAATAAGATTATTTTCTTGTTGTGGGTATTTTGATAGTGAAATGGTTTGCTTTAGTTTCCTTTCTATATTCTCTAATTTAATTTTTAGAACCTGGAATTTGTGGTTTTGTGTTAGCAATTTGAAAGATTGAAGATATTATGGTCAATTGGATGCCTATTAATATATTTTAACATGTATAGTATAGGTATAAAAATACCCACACGAAATGAAGGCCATAAATAAGTATGCTTATCTTTTTGTATGTCTAGATCATAAATAAATTTTGTATGCCTTGGTTTCTCTATGGTTTGGTACATCATGTGTTTGATGAATGTATCTTGTATTTTGGAAACCTTTGTGTGATGGAAATTACAATTTTCTTGAGTTTCAGAGTTAGGTTGTGATTCATGTATAAGTTTAAATACTTAGAAAGATTTGTCAATAATAAGTTTTGGTCTTTCATTTAGGTGACGAGAACAAGAACATGGACACTTGAGCTCCTCTTATTCAAATCTCTCACGTTTTTTATTTTCAAGTAAGGGATATGTGACATGTGCATTTGATAAGTATAAGGATTTTTTAGAAAATTTAATATGCATTAAAACCTTTTGATTAGAGACATTACATATAAGCATGATTTAAGTAAAGATAGATGTTCATGAGTTGTTGAATCTTATATATATGATAATTTTTAGCATATTGACGCTATTACTAATACCACGAACACAATATTTAAGAATGAAGTGGATATGCTATTGTTATAAAATATTTATGTAAAAGCATAATTATTAGAAATTTTTATTTTTTGGCCATTATAAGTGGTGAGGACTCTGCTATACCTGCCCTTGCTGGAAATGGCCAACTTGTGGAGGATGCCAACCGACCCCATGGTTGATGATCTGATCACACTGAAAGGGGTGTGATAGTTTATGATATGATCCTGGATTTCCTAGCATTGTGGGGAATGCTAGATGCCTGTCACAATGTGCTAGAAGTTTCCCAAAGTTGTGATAGACTTACAATTAGACTAACTAATATGTTATTAATGAGCTATTAAGCTATTTTGAATTTACAAGAAAATTATGATGATAAGAAAAGTATATTGAATGTGTTATAAGGCTAATGGAAAGTTTATGATAAAGTATTTTATAGTCTATTTTAAGATAAGGTTGCTGAATTATGTTAAAGTTCCTTATTATGTCCTTTTATTATATATGAAAGGAAAATGATGTATTTTCATCTGAAAGTTCATAAGTTATTTTAAGAATAGTATGAATACTATTGAAGACTATTTATCAAAGCTGGCATATCCATAAAATACTTGTTTTTCATGTATTATTATTAAATGCTCATGAATCTTAAAACCTTACTGGGCTTCACAAGCTCACCCTATTATATTTCAGTGCACAAGTTCTTTCCTAGAAGCCGCGAGAGTATTAGAGGTGGCAAGGAATCTATGGCTCTCATTTGATAGAATGTATAGTTCTTTTGTTATATATAAGTTTAGCTCTTTTGTTGTATAGGAGGAATCAAGATGTACTTGATCCTTTTGAGCACAGATGTATTTCAGAACCTTAGTTTGTTTTTAACCCCAGTTGTATGTCTTTGGGGTTAGGATTGTAAATGAGAGTATTACTAAACGTTTAATTATGTAATATTTACACGAATACCATAAGTTTCAGCCAAGTTGTAATGTTGCAAAATTCGAAATGAAATGAAGTTTCAAAGTTTTATGAATTTTGTATATTATGGATTTTATGCAAGGAAATAAAAAGGAATACGAGAAATGATTTTTGATAAGCACCTTTAGTTTTGGTTGGTTCGTGTTAGTATTGAGTTAAACTTGATATTAACATGTCGGTCATTCTCTAAATTCTAAAGTATAGGTTTGAGTCGTGACACCAGTTGTGCTATAATGTCATTTGTCGTTACATGTATCAAACTATTTGCATATGAATTTCGCATCTAATGGATTTGCAATATAAGTACTAATTTGTAAGTGACTTGAAGTATTGTTAACAATAATATTAATGATCAAAAATATGTTAGAAGTAATTTTTACCTTTGGAAAATCATTGAATACCTATTTGTACGCTATGTTTTTAGAGTAACCTTGTTCTTCTTTATCATTGTTCTTTATTGAAATCTTTAGATAGTATTATAAAATTGGCCATTTTTAGGAGATAGAACTATTTGAAGAATAATAACCTTTGTTCTAATTATAGAACCTATTATAATTTTTGCTTCTCATATGTTGCACGGTTTTATACATAAATTTATATAATACATAATTTATTTGAGAAACAAAAATTAAATGAATAGTTTGAATTGTAAGAGAGACACTTAGTGTAGATGAAAAAAAAATTACAAAGCTCTACATATAGATTACAAACCTTTCTTAGGATGCTTGGAATCTCTTATGAAAATTTTGAAAAAAAAAAAAAAAAATAGAACCATATAGATTGTAAAATTGCATATGAGTCTATGACCACTTATTGCTAGGCTCTAAAATAATATTTTTTTTAAAGAGCTATCATTTCCACTTTGATTTTACTACTTTAGTCAAATAAGTTCCATAATTGCAAGGAAAAAAAAAACCTATTTTATAATGATGGCCCAAGAGTAAAAATAATCAACGCATAAAAAGATTGATATTGGAAGAATGATGAATTTTTAAAGATTCTAAAATTTGGGAATTAAATTTCCAAAACTTTGCAATTTAATTCCCTCCTATTTCCGCAATGCCATTGCCACAATTCCATTCCACTTTTTTTTTTTCTTTTTAAGAAATGATAAGTGAACACAATTTTTATAATATTTTTACAACAAATTTTAAGTGGCGGATTGTTATTGTTGGATTAAAAAAGTAATCTTAGTATTAAATTCAAATTTGAACTAATAATAACTAATCACCTGTGATTTGTTGTGAAAATGTTATAAAAATATTGTGAACATAGCACTTTTTTTTTTAATTCCTCCCCAGATTTCGGCAACCACTATTTTTTTTCCCTCCTATTTTCGACAATGGCATCGCCACAATTGCTACAAATTTTTTTTTTCTTCCCCTATTTCGGCAATGGCATTGCCACAATTGGTTTCTTTTTTGAGCACGGGCAGCAGGAATTTCAGTAATCACATTACCGAAATTCAAAATTTTCTCTCTCCCATTTTTTCTCTTTCTCTCTCATACTTTTGTTGAATTTCGACAACAATGTTGCTGAAATTCACTCTCTTTCCTCATATCCCTAAATAAGTTAGAACAGTGCCTATAACGCAAATAAACTCTGAATTTAGCAATATTCAGCCAAATGACTCAATGAAGTGTAGTACCCTACGCATGTCTATTAATTAAAATTACGAAAAAGCCCGTGAGGAAAACTTTAGTAGTGTGTTCAATTGGCCTATAAAGAGTAAAAACATAACAGAACAATCTCTCATTGAGAATTTGAGATTGGATGACAAAGATTAATAATAAAAGAAATTTTAATCAATATTAAGAACAAAATAAATACAAAAATTATCACTTAAATCAATACATATATGGTGGTATCAATTATCAATTAAATCCCTAAAAAAATCAATTAAATCAATTCACAACATAAACAATAGGGAACTATTTTCATTTGTGAAAAGCTTAGTGTTCCAATAATTTATCTGTTTCAGATTAGCTTTTATTTTTAGATTTTCCCTTTGTCCTTTTTTCTTTTTTTCTTTTTTTTTGGTTTTTAAGAAGGGTGTGAAATTAAGATGATGGCATTGTGCATATGCAAAAAAAAACATTTTTGACATGATGCATACTGTTAACATCTAAGCTAGATTAGCAATTGAAGCTAATATTATAATATAAAAAGATTCGGCTATGAGCTTGTTAGAAATTCTTTGTTCTTTGTTCTTCATATTCTTTGTGTGTTCTTCGTCTTCGAAGGTTTATGGTGGAAGTTCTTCGGGGCTTTAGAGGCTTGAATCAATAGAGCTTCACTAATTTGTAGTTTGTTGAGGTTTTTGAAGGCTTTTGAGCTTGATTCCAGTGAACTTTGAAATCTAGGCAGGTAGTTTGGATGATTCTATTTCGAATGTTCTTCGTATTTGAAGGTTTGTGGTGGAAGTTCTTAGGGGCTTTAGAGGCTCGAATCCATAAAGCTTCACCAATTTGTGGTTTGTTGAGGTTTTTGGAGGCTTTTGAGCTTGATTCCAGCAAAATTTAGGATCTAGGCAGATAATTTGGATGATTCTGCTTCGAGTGCTCTTTGATTTTGAGGTTGAAGTTCTTGAAGGCTTTGAGGCTTGATTCTTGCAAAGCTTTTTTACTTCTGAATCTTGATCTCTTTCCAGCCCTTCTTCAACCCTGTTGAAATGCCTTAGGAAGGCTTCTATTTATAGGAGTTTGGGGGTGGGTGAGCAACACGTGACGGAGTCTGATTTGGTGACACATGTCACAACCTGATTGGTCCACTTATGTCATCGCTTACACGTGTGCTGATGCGTAATTGGTTTTTGCATGACACTTTGCAAATTTCCATTGGCTTCTGAGTAGTGATAGCAAAATCTAATAATAGTACGTGACGCTTTGTAATTGGCTGTATTTTGTGGACTTAGTAGTATGATGTGTCAGCTTGTGATAGGTCGGGAATTTTCCCTCTCTACAAATGCCCCATCGAGACTCGTTCACACACACAGTTTCTGAGTGTGGTGTGGGAAAGAGTTTCGAAAACAGTTTTTTTTTTTTTGTTACACTTGACTCTTTAAGTGAAGTAGTTGAAGGTGGTGGAGCTTTCAGTAGGATGAGATAATTTCCAAAGAGTAGCCCCACCCATATGAAAGGCTTTGATGAGACCGAAAAGGGGTCTACGAGTATTTGGATGTACTTGTGCGACCAAACCTTCTCAGCAGAGGTTAAGTTGAAGTAATTTCAAAGGAATATTTTGGATTGTTGGTGGCGATCACAAGGTGTAGAAGATGGGGAGGAGGTGAAGATGTTGGTTGGGTACAACATGCAGAGCTATGGGGTTGGCCTCACGTTTTTAGGAACTACTAGTGAAGTTATATCAGAAGAGTATACCTCGGATTACACGGAGGACATGTGGCAAGGTGATTGAATGCGCATGTGTTATTGTTTCACTTAGGTTAAGTTGAGGTAATTTTAGAAGCTTATGGATTCTAGGGATGTTGATGTTGGTGGTGAAGAAGACGGGGATGAAGCAAAGCGAATGGGTGAAACATACGCCCCCATGGCACTGGCCCTATATGTTGGGATCCTCTGGTATAGATATTTCTAGGAAGTACACCTTTGGGATCCGGGACTGATTGCATGCTGAATAAGGTCCGACGACAAGTCATTGAATGCGCGTGTGTGATAGGACCATGCCGACGGATGTTAAGTTGAAGTAATTTCAAAAGAGTACTTTCTGAAATACTTCAAGCTGATTTTAAGTAGGAGTAATTCTAGAAAGTGTATTTTGAGGTACCAGCAACGATGACCTTTGGGTCCCACACTGGTGGGAACATGGAATGAGGCTTTGGCAACCATTTACCGACACCAAAGGTTGATTTCTGATGAGCTGGTACCTTGAAGGTTATCATAAGTGTTGGATGAAAGACAATTTGTAGGATACCCCAACACTTTTTACCACCTTCACCTAATGCCACTTGTTGGAAAAACACAGAAAAATGAAAGGTGGAGCTAACTTGTGATTCTGGTTTTAGAAACCAATCAAGTTGCTGTGTGTTTCGAACCACTGCTTCTGCTCGAAGACTAAGCAATTGGAGAGAGACTACGAGAGCCCTAAGGTTAGGAACAGATGTCTCTGCTGGACTTGGATTTCCTGGCCAGCCAAGTTCGAGGAAGCATGGAACCACAACGCAGACCTTGTTATGAGTAATTTTATGGACAAATGTGGTTGTTAAGGGAAGAAACAAAATTTGTTTGGATCTCAAAACTACAATGATGTTGTGAAGAGGGTTTCAACCGAACCATGAAAGGGTTGATCTCAAACCGATTATGAAGCAATATTGGTTGTTAAGTGTTGAGAATGATGAGGCCATAGTGAGAAATGGTTGGGAGAAGGAGGACTTGAAAATTTGAAAGAAAAAAAATCTTCATTTCATGATTCAGTGTGTTTTTCTGGATGAATTCTTGATGAATCCGGCCCTTCTATTTATAGTGGAGAGACGAAGAATGGTAGATGGGTAGTTGAGAATGGCGGTTGAAAATTTTTGGTGAGAATGGTGGCTGGGAATGGTAGATGGGAATGGTAGGTACCGAACGAGAATGGTAGGTTGAACTAGTGATCCAGTGTAATTTCAAGTTCAAGACACACTTGTGAGAGTTCATTTGTACTTTGGAAGGGAAGCCTTTATAAAGTATGGAGAATAACCCTGAGGGAATCCAGACCAAGTGGATGAATCTCAAATTTTGATCTTAGGAGCTTAAGCTTTGGATACTGCTAGTACTTAGGAGAAGTGTGTCACATAGGTGGTTTCCAAGTCCAAAACAAATAAGCAGATTTCACAATCAGAACCTATGTGAAAATCTGAGTAGGACAAGCTTTGCTCGAACATCTTGATTCTTGGTCAAAGTTCACATTAAAGCCAATAGCTGTAGAATCACACTATTTGAGCAATTTTGGATTCTTAAATGAAGAAATAGACTCCAAAATCGGAATCTAGGCAAAAAAATTGGGCAAGACAAGTCCTTGAAAATTTTGACTTTTGGTTCAGATTTGTCCAAAAGTCAACTTTCTGGAAATTGGACAGTTAGCTCAATTTTTGAGTCTCAAACAAAGAAATGGATTCCAAAATTGGAATGTATGCGAAAAACTGAGTGGGACAGGCCCCTTTTGAAAATTTTGACTTTTTGGTCAAAGTCAAAGTTCCACTTGGTCAAAGCCTTTTCTTTTATTTATTTGTTTTTATTTTCTTCTTTTCACAGGCGGTTCGAACCGGGTCAGATTTCCAGGTCCGTCCAGGTCAAACCAAGGTAGTGGAGGATGACGTCATCCATGACGTCATAGCACAGGAGGGCACATGTACGCGTATAGCGCGTGCAGGCGCGTGGCGCGTGGGAGCGCATGATATGATGAAGAAGGCGCATGTCGGCACGTGAGTCTGAGGTTATAAACGCTGGTGTCATTGGAGGCGCGTGACAGCTTTTTTGTCTCAAATTTTTTTGGGTTTTGTCAATCTAAAGCCGTAGAAGACCATGGTATTGTCAGTTTTCTAAAATTATGGGCAGATTTGCACAGATTTGAAGGACTAGGCCGCAGTCATTGAGAGCTTATGGTGGCGCGTGGTGGCCCTGTTGTTGATGACCTTTCTGGGTTTTGCACATTAAGGGCCACTGGATCGAGTGGTAATTCCATTTCCTTAAAATGAAGTTTGGATTTGTACGAATATGAAGGAGTAGGCCGCGATCCTCTGAAGATTTTAGCAGCGCATGGCTAGGCATCTGGACCTGGATTCTTCAGGTTAGGTAGATTGAAGGTCGTAGAAGATTTCTGTGGGTTGAATTTTGTGAAATCCTGTCAGAAGTTTTAGAAATCCGGAAGAGGAGACCGCAGGCATTGCTGGACTTGTTGCCATCTTAGTCCACTGACGCTAGCTGCTCTGACAGGAGGGTGACTGCATTTAGACTTGAGGGTCAGCAGGTAGGTGGTGAGCCACCATTTTTTTTGTTTCTCTACATTAAATGTCATCTTTTATTTTCAAAATTCAGTGCAGACTTCCCTGACCTTAAGTTCATTTGAGTTTGCAAAATCTGACATTGAGCTCCACAAACCTCTATATAAGACCTCTCGGGGCATGCATTGGGTTGTGTAAGCATAGCCTCAATGGGTGATACAATGCCATAAGTGTAGAGAAATTATGTTTTTTTTTTTTTTTTTTTGGTGACAGGCTAGAGATTAAAATTGAAGCTCTCTCTCTTTGTTGATTTTGTTTTGTTTTGTTTTTTTTTTTTTTTTTTTGGTTTAGACGTGCAATGAGATTTTCTTTTGACAAAATTTTTTTGTTGTTGCTTGTTTTTGTTATGCAGCAAGCTTTCCTTATTCTTTGGGTTTTAACGTCAAGCTTTACACCAACGTTCTTATAGTGATGAATGTCTCCATCCTCGACATTCTCATAGCGACAGTCATCTAGGCAACAATGTTATCAAAGGTGTTCATGATTCAATGGTGTTATTACTAGTACTTGACTTTGAATTTGTATTGGTCTTTGTCTTGGCAATTAAGCTGCACCAACACTTGTCTTTTCAACGCAACCACATCAAGAGTCTTTAACATGAAGTTGTGCCAACATTCGTCCTTGTACTGAAGCCATGTCAACATTCATTTTTGCCATGAAGCAATATTTGCACTTGCATCTGCTATGAAGTCGCACCATCATTTGCCTTTGTAATGAAGTTGCACTAGCACTCTTCTTTTGCCATAAAGCTGCCTCAACATTTTATTTGCACTGAGGCCACATCTATACTTCATTCATATCGAAGTCTTGCCAACATTCATCTTTGCCATGAAGCCACGTCAACACTTCATATTAGCATTGAAGTCATGCCAATACTCGTTTTTGCCATGAAGCTACGTCAACACTTCATTTGCACCGAAGCCGTGTCATTATTCATCTTTGGCATGAAGTCATGTCAACACTTCATATTAGCACTGAAGTCGTGCCGACATCCATCTTTGCCATAAAGCTACGTCAAGACTTCATTCGCACCGAAGCCGTGCCAACATTCATGAAGCCATGACAAAACTTCATTTGCACTAAAGTCATGCCAACATTCATCTTCGCCATGAAGTCACGTCAACATTTCATATCAACACAAATTTTCAAAGGCAACATAGCTTAGACATCGAGGGTGCATAGCACTGTAGCCAGACATCAAGATTTTAGAGATGCCAACAAGACGTTGAAGATGCAAGGAGTCCCTATCAAGACTTTGAAGATGCAAGGAGTCCCTACCAAGACTTTGAAGATGCAAGAAAATGCCAACAAAACCTTGAAAATGCGAGAAAAATGACACCAATACTTTGAAGACGCCAGAGTATGCTGCAAAGACTTTAAATATGTCGAAACATGCCACCAAGAATTTTGACATTGCACGAACATGCCCATAGAAGAGAGATGATGCAACACCGACTTCGGATATATAATCTATCATCATTCTGGAGGAAGTTGACGTTGTCTAGATTTCAGAGACATGATGTGAAACGACACCACTTAGAAGGGAGATGATGTGGTTCAAATTTCAAAGCTAGGGAGCGGCATAGCCTAGAAGAGAGATGATGTAGCTTAGACTTGCAAATCATACTTCAGAAATGTGGGAGAATGTCCATAGAAGATGGGCAATGCCATGTAGACTTCATTTAGTCTTCATCTTCAACTACAACGATCTTTGATCATCCTATTGAGCAATTGACTGTCTTTAAACAATGCCATGCCAACAAAGGGATTTTAAAAGCCTATTGATGACCGTTGGGAAACTCTTTAAGCTAGATTGACAATCCTTCTTCTTTTCATGTGAATGAACTTAGTGACAAGTACTAAGCTGCCTACGTACCTCGGAGAGGGATCAAGTCATCACGTAGTTCAACAGTTTTTTTTTTTATTTTTTTAATGATCTCTTCTTTTTTTTTCTTTTTTTCTTTTTTTTTTTTTTAGATAATTTCTTTTTGGATGATTTTTTTTTCTTTTTTTTTTTTTTGGTTTCTTTAAAAAAAATTTTTTTTTTTTTTTTTAGTGTGTGACTGAACTTAGCAAAAGATACTAAGTTGCCTACATACCCTCGAAAGGGATCAAGTCATCACGTAGTTCAAACGATTTTTTTTTTTTGATGATTTTTTTTAATGTGTTTTTGCAAAAAGGAGGGCTCAGTGTGTAATAGTGGGTATCACCACTGATCGAACTCGAGACCTCAGCCTCAAGGGTGACATGGGCATCCAACCACTATGCCACACTCGCAATTGGTGACATAGAGTGGAATTAATTTCTCCTTATTGGTTCGCTTTCAAGGGTACTGGGAAGACATCATATACTCTTGCAGCACTGTAGTGGGTAGTTTAAGCTCTTACCGAGGAGCAATCCTCAATTTTCAAGCATAAAAGTGTTTAAGGAACTTCCCATTGACAAGGCCGATCCTTGCATAATCATTGTTGAGCAACTTGTGAGCTTGGTTGGTGTTTGCCCCCCTGCTTGAGAGTTGGAAGTACATCACAAGCAACGGTCACATGGTTTGACCCGACAACTTCATTGAAGTCTAGATCAATCTTGTTTTCTTTGGCAAGCTTCATGATTTGTTGTTTGAAGATGAAGCATTTTTGGATTGGGTGGCCAATGATGCGATGATATTTGCAGTAGTTAGGGTCATCAACTTTCCCCGTGTCTTTTGGTCGCCTGCATTCTGGCAATTCAATCAATTTCAATTGCAGTAGTTGTTCTAAGATGTTTGGCACATCTTCATCGGGGAACGGGTATAATTTTTGCTCATGTTCCTTAAAAGTCAGACGACGCACTTCATTCTTTTGCCATCCTTCAAGCCGTTTTTCATTTGCATTTGCTCCTCTTCTTGGAACCTTGACTTCGGCAGCGTTAACAGCCATTGGGTCATTGAGGCTGACTTTGGCATTCCTATCATTCTTCCTTACTTCCTTTTTGCTTTCCTCAAGTATGGGAAGGTTTGTACTTCCATGGCTAGCAATGCTCAACTCCATGTCATGGGCACGAGTTGCTAGCTCTTCAAATGTTCGAGGCTTTATCCCTTGAAGGATGTAAAGAAGTCCCCAATGCATGCCTTGGATGCACATCTCTACAGCAGATATTTCAGAAAGTCTATCCTTGCAATCCAAACTCAAAGAACGCCATTGATCGATATAATCGACCACTGGCTCATTTTCCCATTGCTTGGTATTAGTAAGCTCCATCATGCTCACCATGCGACGTGTGCTATAGAATTGGTCAAGAAACTCTCTTTCGAGTTGTTCCCAACTGTTGATTGACTTAGGTTTTAAGTCTGTATACCAATCAAAGGCATTTCCCTTGAGTGAACGGACAAATTTCTTTACAAGGAGGTTTCCTTGAGTCCCTACATTCTCACAAGTTTCTATAAATTGAGCAATGTGTTGCTTAGGATTTCCTTTGCCATCAAACTACAAGAACTTGGGGGGTTGATATCCATTTGGCATTCTCATGTTGTCGATGCGCTTTGTGTAAGGTTTTGAATATGTGAAAGAACTTATAGAAGAACCTCCATATTATGCTCGGATGGTATTTGTTATCATGTCTTGTAATTGTTGGACTGACAACGAAACCACCGAAGTAGATTGTTCCAGTTAGGGAGTGTTTTCAATTTCTCTCCCCTCGACATCCTTCGCAGTTGTGAATTTATGACCATGGCTTGATTCACCAAGATCTTGTACTTCGAGTTTGTTCATTAAAGTTGCAATTTAAAGGTCCTTATCTTTAAGTGCTTTTGTGAGAAGGACGACCCTTTGCTTCATTTCAACCATCTTTTCTTCCATGGTAGAGGTGTTAATCATCATGAATGACACAACTTCCCAAGATGATGGAGAAGGAAGTGAATTGAAGTGAGCACGTGAAATCTCATCTTTTAGGTTCCCTTAGGTGGGAGAGAAATTGTGTGACCAAATTTTTGTGAAGGAAGAAAGGGATTTGCCCCCATACTTGAGGTGTTCCAAGGTGGAGACGTCCTTGTTGATGACCTTGTTTCTTGTGAGAGGGTTTAAGGAGATAATTGTCTGGACCTTGGCTTCCTTGGTTGATTGAGCTTGAAGTTGATTGTGAGCTTTAGGTTGGCTACAACTGATTGCACCAATGCAGTTATTGGTGGTAGCCATACCAAGTCTAATTGAAGTAGCTATTATTGAAGCTTGAATGTTCTTGCTAGTGGCCATTGAAGTTGGTAGCAAGATGATGAAGATTTCTTTCTTTGAAGGAGAATGAGATGAGAGGAAGAAATGTCCCACCAGGCGTGCCATAATTTGTGGACGACTAAATTTCTCGGTTCGAAATAAGTTAAACAAGTAAAATAGTGTCACAAGTGTGAATTTGTATTGATGAATGTGTGGTACAATTCTCTGTGATTACAAAAGAGTTATCCTCTGATTCGATCTCCTTAAAAGACTTATTGATTGGATTTGTAGTAATGTGATTTTGATATGAACACAAGATATCCTTCAATTTGGCTGAAAAATGGATCAAAGATCTTTGAAACAGAATTACAATGAATCTCTAGCTATGAGCTTGTTAGAAATTCTTTGTTCTTCGTTCTTCGTTCTTCGTGTTCTTCGTGTATTCT
This sequence comes from Quercus wislizeni, assembly GCA_023055345.1. Taxonomy (NCBI): domain Eukaryota; kingdom Viridiplantae; phylum Streptophyta; class Magnoliopsida; order Fagales; family Fagaceae; genus Quercus; species Quercus wislizeni. The sequence continues at coordinate 49,173,181 of JALGQJ010000002.1, forward strand.
TCGTCTTCGAAGGTTTATGGTGGAAGTTCTACGGGGCTTTAGAGGCTTGAATCCGTAGAGCTTCATTGATTTGTAGTTTGCTGAGGTTTCTGGAGGCTTTTGAGCTTGATTCTAATGAACTTTGAGATCTAGGCAGGTAGTTTGGATGATTTTGCTTTGAATGTTCTTCGTATTTGAAGGTTTGTGGTGGAAGTTCTTAGGGGCTTTGGAGGCTCGAATCCGTAGAGCTTCACCAATTTGTGGTTTGTTGAGGTTTCTGGAGGCTTTTGAGCTTGATTCCAGCAAACTTTAGGATCTAGGCAGATAATTTGGATGATTTTGCTTCGAGTGTTCTTCGATTTTGAGGTTGAAGTTCTTGAAGGCTTTAAGGCTTGATTCTTGCAAAGCTTTTTTTACTTCTGAATCTTGGTCTCTTTCCAGCCCTTCTTCAGCCCTGTTGAAATACCTTAGGAAGGCGCTTCTATTTATAGGAGTTTGGGGGTGGGTGAGCGACACGTGGCAGAGTTTAATTGGTGACATGTCACAGCTTGATTGGTTCGCTTATGTCATTGCTTACACATGCGAGGCTGCTTATGTCATCGCTTACACGTGCGCTGATGCGTGATTGGTTTTTGCATGACACTTGGCAAATTTCCGTTGGCTTCTGAGTAGTGATAGCAAAATCTAATAGCAATACGTGGCGCTTTGTAATTGGCTGTATTTTGTAGACTTAGTAGTATGATGTGTCGGCTTGTGATAGGTCGGGAATTTTCCCTCTCTACACTCCTTTAAGTATAGTAGTCGTATGGCCACCAAACAACTAAATTTAATTTTTTTTAAAGAAATTTTATAAATTTTATGCAATTTGGTGCAGCCACTTGGCACAACCACGACTTCTATGCCCAACTTTTATTATATAGTATATGATATCGTCAAAATTAAAAGAGAAAATTTTAAAATTCTCAATTTTGCCCCATGTGTTCATCTTTTTGTGTGTGTGTGTGTGTAAAGTGAGTTATTGGGTTCTACATACGAAGAGATTATCCATAACTTTGCTCCAGAATCCCTAGAGACCTCGAAATTCTCTCTCTCTCTCTCTCTCTCTCTCTCTCTCTCTCTCTCTCTCTCTCTCTCTCATACTTGTTGATCTCTAAAGGAAATTTTTTTTACCTTCCTCATGCTTATCTACAAAGGTTGTCCATCTTCCCATAAAACAAAAACACATAATATTTCTCTCTCTTATCTCTTTCAAGTGCCAGAGGTCTCTAAAACACTAAATTTCTACTCCATTTTAAATCACAACACATTACTATTGCTAATAAAATAAGAAATAGTCATTGAAATCCAAAACATGTCTCAAATCTTTTTCTTTTTTTTTTTTAAGATGCAGGCTAAACTACTTCAATTCAAGCACTTCATCTTTCTTTTCTTTTTCTTTTTTCTTTTTTCTTTTTTTTTAATCTTTTTCAGTGTTTTTGCATGTGCATGGTAATGTGGTTGGCCTCTCTTAACAGAGATATATGTTTTGTTCATTCAAGTATTGCTGATTGTATTCTGTTGAGGTGGCACTCTTATTCTTTGTTTTTAATGTCGTGGCATTTTTTATTAATTGAGCTACCAGTAGTCGTTGACCAGCCTGGCCATACGTGCATTATATGTGTATTTCAAATGTGCACCTAATAAAGCCCTTAAAAATATATATATATGTAGAGATCCTTTTCTCCCCAATTGGAATGTAGAGATTCATTTACAAACACACAGTGTGCAAGAAAATATATAATTAGATAATTTTCTTCTTTTTTAAAATAAATTCCATTCAAATAATTGAATCAAAGAAGTGCTTGATTTTGGCGCCTTAAAAATTGAATTTTGGATGTAATTTATGAACTATTCCTATTTTAAGATTCTCTTTGACAATTTTGTATGGCAGTTTAGAAGGAACCGATGTATTGGAAGAGTCTGTGAAGAATTACTATTAAAACTTTGAGAAAAACATTGTTAAGAGTTGTTTCTTACCAATATTTGAGTAGAATATATATTATGTATTGAGAATAAAAGAAAAGTAGAGTCTACTGGCCTTCTTGTTGAGTGGTAAATCTTTCTTTTTTTAAGGTTCAATTCGGTGTTACTCAATCCTTGGAAGGGAGGGCTACCCCTATCATGTGTAGCCTATACTAAAACATATTTAAAGAAAGAGTTGCATGCCAGTAAATTAAAACCTTCCTAGTCCACCAGTGCAATTGTTTACAATGAAAAGCTTGACATGCTTACCATTCTATAATTTGTTAGGATTTAGGTTGGAAAAATATTCTTGACAACGTAATTTTCATTGAGGATGTAATTCTGTGAACCAAAAAAAAAGAAATTATAGTTTGGAGCTAAATAGAGAATTTCCATTTGAAGAAGCCCTCTCAACTGGAGATTTCACTTATTTGCTGGACCATTTTAAGCAAGAAGCCCCCTTGAGCGAGCTTGTCAAATAGCATTTTTTAAATAATCGAAGAATATTGAGGAAGTGTGATTTTTCTTATGCAGAGCATTCTTAATCTGTGTGCCCTACATTTATTTCACACTTGCTAAGAGAATTTGTATGCGTGGGAAGACTTGAGACTTCACGCTATCGTCTGGGAAGAGCAAAGAAGAATTGAGACCGGGCCAAATCATTTTTTATGCTTTAGAGAGTAGAGAGAGCTTTCTCTGTTGAACGCATTGTTGCTACCATATTTTCATGACTTCCAATCTTTTGCTTTCAATTTTTTACGAGTTATACCTGTTGAACTCTAATCTACTCCCCTCAACCCTCCTTCCCTCCCCCTAATTCAGATGGACCATAAATGTTCTTAGCGAACAAAAAAGAAACTGTGCAAAGATGTATATAACCTAATCCTTAAATAATCAATACATACATACATACATACATACATATATATATATAGACCAATTAATTACCATTTATTTAATCCAGGAAAAAAAAACTTATTATAAACCAAAATAACTTAAATTTGAGTTCAGAAAACTGCGTCTAAAAATACAGTTTTGCAGTTGTCCATTCATTTTTCAAAATTGGTTTAGAACTGAACTTATTCAGTTTTTTCAAACTATTGAATTTCAAATATTGTGCCAAATTACCCAGCTTGAAGTAAAGTGCCGGCTTTGACAATGCTTATATTAAAATATTTTCCAACCGATAACATGTTTTTAAGGTTTTGAAAAGTTTTTATTACATGTATAATTATAAATTATACTCCTAAATTTTTAAATTAGTTCATTTTCCTTGATTTTCCATTGACAAAACACTGCCTTGAAAGACCTTTCTAAAATTGTAAAGAGATGAACATAAGGAATTTATAGATCAAACAGTTCCCAATAATAACTAAAAATCCCAAAAAGGGCTGTCTGAGACAGATTATCTGACTATGCTGCCTAGATAAAATACCATATCAGATTAGTCGCTATCTCTGACCAATTAGCAAAACCAATTGTCAAGTGGATACTTCTCCCTCTTATCGAACCTATATCTGAGAAGGCTACAGGAATCAACAGATAAAATATATAAATTCATCAGCCTTCACAGAGATTCCTAACGTTTTCATGTAAGTTATTAAATAAACTTTATACAACTTAAATTTCATGTACGAGGGAGAGAGAGAGAGGGAACAGCATGCACAAGACAGAAAAGACTCTTCACTATTAATAAAATTAAAAATAATACAAATATCACCTTTCGATAATAGAATAAGATTTACAGCTATATACAACTAACAGCATTGTCTTTCTGATCCAAAGACTCTTCACTATTTATAGTAGCAATCAATACAAATGTGACCTTACCATCAAAAAGAGATTACATGTCTATACAGCAACAGTATGGTCTTCCCGATCCAAACACGGGTTACGGGTATCAAAATTGCATTACTAAGTCAGCTTTCGCCATAGATATCCCTTGGAAGCTGATAAGCACTTCACTTTTGGGAAAACAAATCCTGCCTTAGGGGGGTTTCCATCAACAAAAGAATTCTCATAAGTCTCTTTGCACTCTTGTACTACCTGTTTGAAAAAATTAACAGAAATATCAAAGCCTACAGAGGACAGAACTCAAGTATTTTCTCCGAAGCAACATTGGGAAACGACACAAAAGCAAAGAAATTTTAAACTCTGCAACACGAGACAATTATAGCTCCAAGTCACTGTAGGTCAAAATTTCTACTATAGAACTTTGGTAACTGTACTTCGTAAATTAATGGAGGATGTAAAATGCCCCAAGGTAAATGTTCAACATAAGATATATAGATGGAATACATTCTATTGTGGTTTATACCCATATAACTTAGTAAACTTGGTCCTTGTAACATTTATAAAGCAGTACACATCTCATGAGGCAGTGATTTGCACCATTACTTAGGATCGTCCTGTAAAGTACTATGAAGTAATTTTGGTCTCCATCAGACATCATAATACACCGTAAGGAAACTCATTTCTCATATTTTAGCATCCAACACTACATCTATCATCTATGATTTAAAGCTGATAAAAAGAACTAAAACATTGCATACCTCCTTTGCATCCTTCCTTGGAATGCCTTCCCGTAGTCCAACAAGTTTCTCAACAACCTCGGGCTGCAAGAGGAAAATATCGATAATTATTAATGAAGAATCTGTAATCTTCAGGTACTTTAGAAGAGGTCAAGATTTCTATGCCTTATCTTCTGTGGCAGGAAATTAGCATTAACTTAAAAGAGAATAATGAAACACTGACCCTATTGACGGATAAACCATGATTTATAATAATAAGGTAAACCAGAAGATAATTCTAGGAGCACTGTATTGTTTATTAATAATAAGTAGGGGAGAAAGTGGATGAGATGGTCACTAAATATATAATTTATTTATATTTAGATTACTAAATCATTCTAATAACCTCAAAAGATTAATTGGTTTACTTAAAAGGTGCATTTTGAAATTTCCAGTAAAAAAATTGTGATGGAAAACTCAGATTTCTTCATTAATAAAAGAGATTACCGGGCAGTCAGGTTGATGTTCAAGAATATTTGTGTAAATGAGCGTGAAGGTATCCAGGCTCTCTGCTGAAGCAAGTTCTCTTAAATCACTCATTATCCTGACTCTGTTTTCGACTTTCTGCAACCCAAGTGAGGAAAATTAGAATAAAGAAGCATTGGAAGAAATTAAAAGATAAATTTAACCAAGAATTAAAATAAATAAATAAAATTCTCTGTGATAGGAATTCACTTCAAAAGATAAGGAGACTTTTCGAAAAACCACCCAAACACTTCCAAAACATATTCAGTACTTACAGAAACAGTCAAATATTCCCTAAAAAAGTCCATAAGAACTTCTTCATCCAGCCTCATCCGTTCTATAGTTTCTTCCTTGATATAGTCTCTCTAAAGTCACAAGCATCATTAGGTTTATCATGTTGTAAAATAAAAATAACTATATAAATTACAGGGGAGTACAAACAAAAGCAGTCTTTTCAATGTGAAATAAAAACCTGTAATAAAAGATGATCAACGTAAACAATCACTGTTTCCTCCAGGCAAGCTTCAACGAATCTCCTAAATGATCTTTCTTCAATGTACCTTAAATACCCAATATAACATGCGAAAATAAATGTCTTATTTTTATGAGACACACAGCAGTACCATAATCATCATAATACAGTAATACCAAACCAAAGTATAAAAACCTTAATCTGTATTCTGCAAGAACAAATTTTGTTAAAAATAAGCCAGAGTTCCAAAAATTGGTGATACTCAAACAATTTTAAGGCAAATTAATAAGTGATTTTTGGGTTAATTTAAAACAAATCAGGGAGAAGGAAGACTCAGGCACAAGCACTTTACATGTAGAGTTGGATCAAATCAAACTCTACTATCTTGGGACAAAATCTGATGGAGGGACTAGGCCCCAATATTTTGATGCCTCAATTACATTCAATCAATATAGAAAGACTAGAGTTGGATTAAATCAAACTAAAATAGGGTTTTCATCGTAACACAAACCTTCAGAAATAGAAGGCATATACTATCACTACTATCTTGGGAAGATAGGAAACTACAGAATATCTTAAGATCAATGCAGTACAACACATATTTAATAACATGAAGTAACTTTTAAACTGGTTTTGTGTGATATTTGGGATCAGCCATTCATTACTCCTGCTGTCAATCAGAGAATTTGGTGGAGACAAACTCAACCTGAATATTATACTAGCAAGAACTAGGAGAACTATATCATCCAACATTTCATCCCCTTTTCATTGGTTATCATACTAAATTTTCTATTTCATTTAAAAATAGAAAATAAAACCAAGTAAGTTAACTCCAAGCTTTCTTCTTTTTTATTGAAGACAAAAGAAGGCATGTAGGAAATCCAATCAAATATGTTGTTTAATCTGTATGTTGGTCCCCAACCACCTCAAATGGTTGGCAGTCCCATCTCCATATAAAGTGATGCTCTAGAATAAAACTATTTAGAAGAAACAATTAATTTACAATGCCATCCCAATGCACACAAAACTTATCAAGGATAATTGATGGCCATAAGATAGAAGAAGGGAACAAACTAAAGGCTGTAATCCTGTCCATGTCAAACTCTACTTTTAATTCAAAACAATAAAAGTATGCAAATGTATGTTGAACCAACAAAATCCTGCAGTACTGAAACCTAGAAAAATATTTGTAAGTCAGAGAAGAAGAACACTCACATTTTCACATCTGTAAAATAATCACCAAATGTTGCAACCAGGGACTCCGTAACTTGTCCTTCACACCACTCTGGAACATGCAAAAGGTGAAAACCCAACTCAGATACTAAGAAAGTCGTTTAAAAAGAGAGTAAGAAAATCAATGAAGTCATTTCCAACTAAAACAGTTTCATCATTAACAGGTGCACAAATTGCATCAGAAAATCAATGATTGCATGATTTGAAATCACTTATTAATTAACATCGAAGCAATATGTATCAACTGATGCAATATATTGGGCACATACTCAAAATTGTCAAGTTATTGAAACATAACAGACATAAATTTCTTAAGACTTTTAATTTACTGGGACGCTTACAAATCTTCTGCATGAATACTATGAAAAGCCCAAATCACTTTTTTTCCCCCTACATGCATCCACTGATGGTCTGGTTGTCTCTTGTACATAATGACATCCATCATGAAATATTTACTTCAGTGATAGCTTAACTTATGTTCTAGAGACACTGCCTTCTGCCTACCTAATCTATTTTTCCCCTAGACAAACTGAACTTGACCCAATGACAACTTATTCTAATTACATGGGGATGTGCATGTGGAGACTTTTGCACAATTCTACACCAATCACAACAATATCTTCTGTTAGGTCCTTAGCAATGTATAGTTTTTTTTTTTTTTTTTTTTTTTTTCTCACTCTCTGTCCACGTCATTTTGGACAATGCATTTGTCCTTTCAATCAGGGAGAAATTTCCTTCAATTTAAGGTGAAAGAAAACTCAGTACGCATATTTAGAACTGAGGTATATAAACTTATAAATATGAGGACAATTAAAGGCAATAATACATTTTGGACCACCCAATTGAAGCCTGATACAACATACAGATTGATGCAGCAGAGGCCATTGGGCCCATTACACAACTAACTTGTGACTGTCAAAAATATTCAAAGGGTCAGGCTGACTGCAATCAAGCCATAGTGACATTCTAATGTCTGAAAAATCTTAATTGTTGATTGCAAATATATATATATATATATATATATATTATTAGATAAGATTGGCAAGAAAAAATACTGACATTTACAAATTAAAATTCTGATTTTTGGCAGCCGTCCACAATCATATAACCTCAATGCGTAAGGGAATAAATTCCCTTTTTTGTTTATTCTCTATTAGGCTATCAGCCTCTATAAATTAAGAGTATAAAAAAGCTAAAGTTTGACAAACATGCAAAGATAGCATAGTTCCACCATTTAGGTATCAAATCCCAATCACTTATTATGAGATGTTTTAATGATCTGTACAAAAAAAAGAAGCCAGGTCATGTGAACTGTAGCAACTCATTGCTTTTCTGGTCCTACCAGTGTTTTAAATGGTTCAGACCAAATTCAATTCAGAATAAAATTTGGAGGTTAAATATGGGAGGTATAAAGAGAAAACACAAAAGTAAAAGACTAAAGATCTAAAATTTAAAGGATTTAAAATTCCAAGAAAGATGAAGAACAAGATCTCTCAATTGTCCTCATCGAATCGAAAAACCACCTCAGATGTATTGAGTTAAAATATTGGTCATATCTAGTCCCATCAAAGGTCCTAACCTTGCTCTCCCTCCAAATACTTTACATAAGGCATAGAGGTGTAGAAATCCAAAATGATGCTACTCTGATACATACTAACATTCCAATTACCCAACCACTGTGTTTGTAATAACAACTTTACAAATCCCAAACAAAGAGAATACTTATGACCATAGAACAAAGTGGTTCACTGTGTCCCCTCATTTTACAAAAGCAGCACTAGTCAGTTATAATCTTGCTATTCTTCCTGAGATTATCGACTGTCAATATTTTACCATGTGTTGCTGTCCAAACTAAAAGAGCCACCTTTTGCAGGCTTTTGCCTTCCAAATGGAGTTCTAGGGACAATTAACCTGCCCCTCTTCTTTTTCATTTTCCTTTTTTTTTTTCTTTCTTTTTTCTTTTTTTGAACTAGTAACCTCCACTTCATGGGGCATGGCCCCAGCTGATTGTGTTAACACTTGACAGTAGCATTCTATCTGATTCATCCCCACTCCAATTAACTCAGCCACATAAAGCAAATCAAAGAGATGTTGAACAGATTCAAGAATGCAGTCCAATAATGCCCATGAATATGCTGGATTCCAATGTGAATCATCATTAGAACAACGCATATGACATGCTATGGTTACATCTCAATTGTCTGTCTATTGTAATTTCTAACAATCCCAGAAATAAGAGTATCTAAGATCTTCTCCGCACCGTAGATCATAAGTTGGGTAAAAACAGAATTATTGCCATCCCTAAAATTAAACCTGATAAAAAGTGGAACTTTCCCTAAACCAATCTAATATTTTTTTTTTAAATTTCAGTCAATGTGTTCCCTTAACTTATTTTCTTCATTCTTTTTTTTTTTTTTAATTTGTTTTAGTGCATCCCTAACCTCAACAGTTTACCACTTACAACAATCCTCCCCATATTTTTCCCTTAATGCCCAAACCTCTTGAAGAAAATTGAGAGCAAGTCATCTCCCAATTCACAGAATGATACATCACCTTATCCCTTTATCTGTTCAACAAAAAAAAAAAAAAAAAGCCATTTTTTAGATTCTCCAACATAAAGTGGGTACGTAAACTAACCCAATTGAGGTCTCTTCCTGACTAGCTCATGATACCCAAGTGTCTAATCGCCTCTACAGGGGCACATTTCTTAACAAGCACATCAATATCCGACCTCCTTTATTCCACCTTTTAAGATGTAGCTTCAGCCCCTTGAGCTTCCCACCTAAAACAGTAATGGAATCCTTTTGAAACTAAAAACCAAACCATTGTTGCACACTATCCAAAAGTCCTTCTGAATTTAGTCACATGGTTTGGAACCTAAAAGGCCTTTCCCTTGATGCATACCACCCACCACCCTTCCCCCCCACCCAAAAAAAAAAAAAGAATCCAAAATTATTGGAAAGTGGTCTACCATGAACATACCCCAGCCAATTGCTCCCAAAACCCTCATCTAGCCCTATCATCATTAGGACAATGAACACATGGAAAATATCAAACAAAGCTGATCTCCATTGTATAACAGACAAGTAATGGTAAAAACTACTTGAGCTTTCTAATAAAGCTTAATAGTACGTCCAGCACTCCTGGATCTTCAGATATGGTAAAATAGGAACCACAAATGGTAAAAATAATTTACCTTTCTGATAAAGGTTTACAAGTAACTCCTGCACTCCTGGATCTTCAAATATTACACTAACTGTTTGCTGGACAGCTTCCTATCATCAACGCAGAATTTAAATATTAGTTCTGAAGATCTATTTCAAACACATTAAGCCATCAGGATATACAATGTATGCTAGTATATTATGAACAGCACATATAACAACTTTATGGAGCATGAAAAAATACACAATTTTGTAAAATATTAACTACAAAACAATTATGGCTGCATTTCAAATCTAGTCTGGTGGCCAAGTACAAGGCCATGGCACATATGTCCTGTGAGCTTATGTGATTAAGTACCTTATCACAGAATTAGGTTTGATGTGCAATTGCCTATAGCTATGGATCTTTACCTCGGGAAATCTTTTTGGTTATTCCTATTCAGCTCAAGCCCACAGGGCAGCTTGGGTTCAACACACCCCCCCCCCCCCCCCCCCCAAACACACACACACACACACATAGGTGCATTGTCATCTTGTTTGAGAAAAGAGTGGAAAGTGGTGTAATTCCCAACCATATGTAATGAGATATATTGCAAGGGATAACATAAATTTTAAGCTTTATGATGAAGTACAATTCACATGGAAGTCTAATGATAAAGCATTTAAATATATCATGCAGTAATAGAATTACAAAGATAAACCATGTAGGGCATGATCCATGCGAAATTAGAAGGAAAATACACCAAAAAATATATAATAAAAACCTTCAAATGTGATCATACCTTTGCGAACTCTAGGAAACCCTTGCAGGTGTCTTCAAAATTAACCTATATATGAAAAAGGAAAAAAGGAAGAAATAAATAAATAAATACACTAGCTGTCATTCTTTTTTGATAGGAAACAGTAGCTACTGTAAAATAGACTAGTTGTCATTCCTTATCAAATTGATTATGTAGATGGATTTTAAATGTTAGATAACAGATTATTGGTGTACCTTTTGTTATGCCCCAATGTTAGGATTGTTCCCTTTGTTGCACTTTTTTAATAAAAATTCTTACATATTAAAAAAAATTGTTAATTTTTTTGTTGGCAAGGAATGTGTATTCATCGTCCAGTAGCAAAAACCATCTTTTATTGGTATCGCAGTAGCACTTTGGTTGGGTATCGGAGCAATATTACTAATTGATAAACCCTTAAGTTTAGTCTTTTTTAAATTAATTCAATTATGAAATAAAATATCATGACATGCATATCTAGGGAATAGTTGCTGCAAAGTGAATTCTCCCTAGATACATCTATGCAATTAAATTTTGGATCTATTCTGAGTACATGGATTGTGCTAAAGATTCAAAACCCTTTTTTTTTTCCTTATAAGAAATAGAAATGGTCCAATTTAGAGCATCACCCCACTCTGCCTTATGTGAACAATTTGGACAGAGAAAAAACTGTACTTTCAATGGCACTAATTATCTAATTCTGAGCATAAATCCATATAAATTTGTGAGAGTGGTCGAATGTAATTGACAATGTCTCTTCTCTATCTCTTGTAGGTTTTCTTGATGATATTCAATTATAATTCTTTAAAACCCTTAGTAGTACATCTACACTTAGGCTGCTCATCTTTCTAATCAAACTTCCACACTACCTATATTAAGAAAGCATGTACATATATATTTTTTTTATTATTGGTAATCTGCACATGCACCTAGTGGATTTTCAACCCACAACCTCACCCTCCATCTCACTATTATAAGAGAAGGACGTGCCAATTGAGCTATAATTCATTACTCATACATACATACATACATACATACATATAAATAAATGTGTGCGTGTGTGTGCGTGTGGATGTGGGTGGGTTTGAAGTAAAGACTATTGGTTTTGTGTAATTTGAACTTAAATTATGTGACTAGAATGAAGGTACTCTTGGGTTGAAGAATAGTTTCCAAAAAAATCGAAAGGGATGGGACAAGTTTAAGTTTAAGGATGAGACTTTTTTAAATGGGACAAATATGGGACTGTACTCCCAAATTTGTGTTGGATTGGGATGGATCTACAGCGGGATAATTGTCATTTATAATATAAGTAACAAGAAGCCAATTTTATTTAAGTGTAAGGAGCAATTCTGAAATCTTTTTGTTTTTGGACGTGGGATATGCTATTGGTCCATCGGGTCTTATTTTGGGTTTCTTTACTTTAGTGGGGTTTATCTGTGAGTTTAGTTATTTAGTTTGGACTTAATTATCAAACCCCGAGGAGCCAAAGTCATATCAGGGTTAAATACCAGTCATATATGACTCATTGGGTTTTGATAACTAAGCCCAACTAACTAAACTCACAAAGAAAACCAAATCAAATATTTATACAGGAAGAGCCTTATTGGGGAAGTAAAATATCACCTGGTTAATTGGAAGACTGTTTGTTATCCAATACAGTCAGGTGGTTTGGGTAATACAAGTCTTAACCACTTCAATACTTCCTCATTAGGGAAGTTGTTATGGAGTGTGGAAACAGATTCACTTTGGATGGTAGTTATAGCTACAAAGTACAGTTGTTCTGGGGGTGGTTGGAGTTCTAACATGTCCAATGAGCCACATGGTGTTTCCTTGTGGAAGCACATAAGAGGAAATTGGGGGGAGATGCTCTCAATATGTTCAGATTGAGGTCAGTGGGGCTCTCAGATTTGTTTCTGGGATGATATGTGGTGCGGTGAGGTACCTCTTAAAGAGGCTTTTCCATTATCATACCGCATTGTAAGGAAGAAGGACGCCTTGGTAGCAGAACATTTGTGTGTACAGATGGGGCTCTTCATTGGGATGTTATTTTACTAGATCTATCCCAGATTGGGAATTGGAGAATTTACAACATTTCTTTGCTCTTCTACATTCTGTTAATATTGGTAGGAGTGGGGAAGATGGAATGGTGTAGTTGTCTACCTGGAATGGTTATTTCAAAGTTAAGTCATATTACATAGTTCTAACAGATGGAGGGAGTCCCTCATTCCCTAGGGAAAGCATTTGGAAGGTGAAAGCTTCTTCTAAGGTAGCTTTTTTCACTTGGGTAGCTGCTAGGTAAAGATTCTTACATCGGATAAATTAGAGCAAGAGTAATATATATGTTGTAAATTGGTGGTGGATGTGTAAGTGTACATTGCAATCAGTGTATCACTTACTCCGTTGTTCCTATGCACAGAGTCTATGGACACTTGTGTTTAGCATGTTTGGTGTTTCGTGGGTTATGCCTAAGCAAGTGGTGGAATTACTAGCTTGTTGGAATGGGGGGCGTGGGGTGAAATCGAGCAGCCATTATTTGGGGGGCTATTCCATTGTGTATCATGTGGACTATTTGGAGAGCACGGAACATTCAAACTCTCAAGGGAGAGGAACATTCCTTCATTGACTTGAAATAGCTCTTTTTGCTCTCCGTAAAATTGGATGACTACTGTGAGTGGTCTTTCTATTCCTCCCGCCTTGGATTTTCTAGATTTAAGTACTTTTGCATAGTGTTTTGTTTTCCTTAGTACACTGCCTGTGTACCAGGGGAACAGAATTGCATTCCTTATTTTCTGTTTTTAATAAAATGCCTTATATACCTATAAAAATAAAAATCAATACAGGAAGCGCAAAGAACCTGCCTCCTACAATTCCCTTTGACTTCTACAATCAAACCTTTCCTTAACCAACTTGAATTCTGACAATCACTCTCCTTATCAGAGACAATTCGTTTTGAATTTGAATTCGTATTAAACCTCAGAGGCAATCTAATTTTATTTCCTTCAAGGATTTTCACCTCAAATTTATTCTCCCCATAAATACGCCGATCCCTCCCCTCCACACCACCCACGGCCAACAGAACAGAATTTCTAGTTTGATTATCAAAAACCACCACCTGCATGCAAGGTTTATCTCTCGGAGATTCAGTCGATCTCTCCACTATTCGAGTCCCCTTCTTTGATAATAAACTGCTGTGCTTGCTTCATATCCGTTATCTGCACAGGACCTTTCAGCATTTCTACAAATGTCCGAGAAGAGTGAACCACAGAATAAGGCTTATGCCTATGAGGCCTGAACTTCAGACCACCCATCGCATATTGGGAAAGATTCAACAATCTATGTAATTCAATACCAAAAGCCCTCCAACCTAGTTGTGCCCTTCCCACCAGGATAAAAATAGATCTCCTAAGCCCACCAACTTTGAGTTTTGTAACTAATAAGTATGGACTGAACTAATTGGAACCCCGTTGCACTATGTATACCATATCTCTTTCTCTAAACATGAAAAAGTGCTTGGGATTAACCCCAATCAGTGTGTTCTATACTGTGCATTAGCCATTGTGCAGCATGTTTACCCATAAAAACTGATTTCATGAAGTATTTTCCCCGTTCGAAAATCTTAAGAGAGAACAAGTTTCCCCCTTCCTCAACCACCAACTGAAAAAATTCTGATTCAATAAAAAAAACTGCGAAAACCACCCATGTCGATCTGAAGATACAAGAAAAAACACAGTTTCTAACTAATTTGAGGTAGCCGGGCCTCCCATACTCAATCCCTAAATAAATTTAGAGTTATAAGAGATCTGAAACTATCAAACCCGGGAGAATACACTTGGCATGCATTTAAAGCCAAGTGTTTAAAGATGACACTTCTACTCTGAATTTAGAAAATGGGAAGCTGTACAATCCACCTTTTAGAAATATTGATGGCTAACGACATGTCACGGCTGGAAAAATATGATTTGAACTATAGTCTTCTTATATAAGAATGCTATTATAATTTTTTGATAAGTAAGAAAAGTTTAATTAAAAACCCAAGAAAAGGAATCTCCCAAAGTGGAAGTACACAAATGGGGACAAAACAATCAAATCCTCTAATTACACAAATCCAACTAGAGAAAAGTAGAAGTTAAGGGAAAACAGCCCAAAGTGGACATCCAATCAAACAGAGTTCTTAAAAAGAACATTTTAAAATCCGGTATGTTTCTTTAAATATCATTAAAACTTTTGAGTGTTACTCTCAAACCTCTCCCACCAAACACACCACATAACACAATGTGGAACGGTTTTCCAAGTAATACCATTTTTATGATTTCCAAGGTGCCTTTCCCAAGCAGCAAGAAGGTCAACAACGGATTTAGGCATTACCCATGTTATGAGTAATAGGGGCAAAACAGTAATATCATGTACTTTATATATAAATAATATTTTGTGTTAGGGTTGATTTATCAAACCCTAAACACTTTCACAGTAAACAATATGGTATCGGAGCCACCAACCCACCGCTGCCGTTAACCCTCCAACCACCACCCACCGATAATGTTGTCGCCAGCAACCATAACCTTACTCACCAGCTCCGACGACCCTAATAGAGACCTCCGACGATCTTGATTAAGTGGCTGAAGCAGTTGTCTAGCGCCGGTGACCCTCTCTCCGGTCTCGCAACACCAAATCGACGTCGCCTGACCGCGAGAGAGGCAGGGTTTTACTCGCCCTCCTCCAGCGACCCAGCCTAGCTTACTCGCCGGTCCTCTCGCTGCCACTCCTGCACCCTAGCGCCACCGCCAGAGTTTTTTCAATTAAGGGTTTCAACCATAGTCTGATTTTTTTTTTTTTCTTCTCTTCTGCAATACGTTCTTTGATTATCTATTCAGGCAGCGTTAGGTTGATGTTTAGTGGTGGATTGGGCATTTCTTTTTGGTGTTGGTATGGATTTGTTGCTGCCTTGTTTTTTGGAATAGTTTGGTGTTGATTTTTTTTTTTGATAAATGAGTTGCCGTTGGCGTGGCTGATTGGTTGAAGTACATTGGTTATTGGTCGGAGTTTGTTTTAATTCAGTTCAACATATTTCTTTAGTGTTAGTTTGTTCTTTAGATTGCTATTATGGAGTCCAAAGACAATGCTCAGCCCCCTAGTTATTTCTTATCTCCTGATATGTTATCAATTACCTCCATTCGTCTAAATGGTACTAATTATGCTCAGTGGGCACAGGTAGTTGAACTCTTTCTTCTTGGTAGAAAGAAGTTTGATTACGTGATTAAGGAACCTCTTGTACCTATAGACTCTAAATTTGCTGATTGGAGAGCCGAAGATGCACAAATTAGGAGTTGTTTGTGGCATAGCATGGAGTCTAAGATCAGTTGTAGTTTGGTTTTCTTACCAACTGCTAAACTTGTTTGGGAACAAGCCAAGGAACTTTACTCTGGTGTTAACAATTTGAAGCGGATTTATGATCTTCATCAAAATTATTTCTCCTTTAGTTTGAGTGATATGTCTTTGGAAGACTATTATAACAAGTTTAAGGGTGTATGTGAAGAACTCAATATTTATCAGCCTATCTCCTCTGATGTTAAAATTATGAAGAAACAACGAGATTCTATGCATGTTGCTCACTTCCTCTCTGGATTGCCTAAAAGTTTGAATCCAGTAAAATCACAAATTTTAGCTAGTCCAGACCTCCCTTCATTGAGTGAAGTTTTTGGTAGACTTCGACAAGAAACATTATCTGATTCAAGTACTGACCCTTTCTCTTCCTCCAATACTGATGCATTACCTTCTGGTGATAAATCTGCCTTTAACACTTATATGGGGAGTAATAGAGGTGGTCATGGAGGTCAAGGTCGTGGGAGCCGAGGCTGTGGAGGTCGTGACCAAGGGGGCCATGGTAGTGAACAAGGAGGTCGTGGTAAAGGACGTGGTCTTCGTAAGTGCACTTATTGTCACGGTGAGAATCATACAGTAGACTTTTGTTGGGAGTTGTATGGTAAACCCTCGGCTCACCAAGCTAGTTTTCAAGTTCAAGAACCGCCTTCACAATCACTTCCACCAACATCCAGAGTAGTCTCTATTCCTGAGGAAGAGTACAATCGCCTCTTATCTTTGCATTCCAACTTTGTTGGGTCTGATTCTACTACTACTTTGGCTCAACAAGGTACTTTCGCTGCTTGTCTTGCCACTCAAGACCCTTGGGTCATTGACTCAGATGCTATTGATCATATGACAAGTACCTCAGGTTTACTCTCTGACCTTGAGCAATCTAGTAGTCTTCCCAATGTTACATTGGCAAATGGCTCAACCACTACAATTTCTAGTTTGGGCACTGCCAATCTCAGTCCTAATCTTTCTCTCTCTTCTGTCTTATATATTCTTGATTTTCCTTTTAACCTTTTATCAATTAGTAAGCTTACTAAAATTTTGAATTCAGCTGCCATTTTTTTATCCACTCATTGTATCTTTCAGGATCTCAAGACGAGCAAGATTATTGGTGGAGAGCATGAAGCCGGTGGACTTTATTACTTGGATCGATGTGGTTCTTCCCATTTAGTGGCTTCTCATTTGTCTATCTCACCACTTCAGCATCATTGTCGCCATGGTCATCCATCTCTCAAGAATTTGAAATCCTTAGTTCCGTCGTTTCGTCAAATTGAGTCTTTACAATGTGAAGCATGTTAGTTGGGTAAACACCATAGGGTGCCTTTTGCCTCTAGGCGTGATAGTCGTGTTAGTAGTCCTTTTTATTTAGTTCATTCTGATATTTGGGGTCCAATAAATACTGCCTCATTGTTGGGATTTAGATATTTTGTTATTTTTGTTGATGATTATTCTAGAGTCACCTATCTTTATCTTACGAAAAAACGGTCTGAAATGTACTCAATTTTCAAATCATTTTATATGGAAATAAAGACTCAGTTTAATGCTTCACTTCATATTTTTCGATCTGATAATGCTCGTGAATATTTTCATACATCTTTGTCTCAATTTTTTGATGATCATGGTATAATTCATCAATCTTCATGCCCCTATACTCCACAACAAAATGGTGTTGCTGAACACAAAATGCATCATTTGTTAGAGGTCACTCGTGCCTTAAAGTTTCATATGCGTGTTCCCAAATCATATTGGAGTGATGCTGTTCTCACTGCCTGTCACCTAATTAATCGTATGCCTTCCACTGTTCTAGGTGGTCAAATCTCTTATACTGTGCTCTCTCCTGATGCACCTTTGTTTCATCTACCTCCTAAGATCTTTGGTTTTGTGTGCTATGTTCATATCTTAGGTCCAGGGAGTGAAAAACTTGATCCTAGATCCATTAAATGTGTTTTTCTTGGGTATTCTCGCGTCCAAAAAGGATACCGATGTTACTCACCTACTCTTCGGCGTCGTTTCATTAGTGCTGATGTCACATTTGATGAATCTCAGTCCTATTTCTCTCCTTCAGTTGCTAGTGACAGTTCTCCTCCTTGTCTTCCTCTCCTACCACCTGTGTCACCTATTGAATCTCCTCAAAAACCACTCCAGGTATATTGTCGTCGGCAGAAACCTCCAACAGAGACTTCTACCCTGCCTAGTGATCCGACTCCTAATCCTACCTCTCTTCCAATTGCTTTGCACAAAGGTAAGCGTTCCTGTACCTCTCGCCCTATCTCTCAATTTGTCTCTTATGGTCACTTTTCTTCATCTCTTCATGCCTTTACCACATCCTTGAATTCTACTGTTGTTCCTAAGTTTGTTCAGGAGGCTATGTCTATCTTTGGTTGAAAATCTACTATGGAGGCAGAAATGTTTGCCCTGTCTGAAAATGCTACTTGGTCTTTAGTTACTCGTACTCCAAGGAAAACTACTGTTGGTTGCCGTTGAGTGTATACTGTGAAGTATTTGCCTGATGGTTCTATTGAGCGTTTGAAGGCTAGCTTGGTTGCCAAAGGGTATAGGACATACAGTGTTGACTATGCGGAGACATTCTCACCTGTTGCTAAAATTTCTTCTGTCTGGATTTTGATCTCCTTGGCTGCTAATTTAGGTTGGCCATTATTTCAGTTAGATGTTAAAAATGCCTTCTTGAATGGCGATTTGAAGGAAGAGGTGTATATGGAGCAATCACCTGGGTTTGTTGCTCAGGCGGAGTCTGGAAAAGTGTGTAGGTTGCATAAGGCCATCTATGGTCTTAAACAATCTCCCAGAGCTTGGTTTGGTAAATTCAGTGAAGTAGTGTTAAAGTTTGGATTGCAGCATTGCCACTCTGATCACTCTTATGTTTTCTCATACCTCTGATAGAGGAAAAATTTTGTTGATATTATATGTTAATGATATTATAATAACTAGAAATGACAAGCAGGATATTGATGATTTGAAAAGATACCTTCAAAACTCCTTTCGAACTAAGGATCTGGGTAAACTTTGTTATTTCTTGGGTATTGAGGTAGCACGATCTAAAGAAGGCATCAGTTTATCCCAGAGGAAGTATGTGTTGGATATTTTGGAAGAAATTGGCTTGTTAGGATCTAAACCAGTGGAGACTCCTATGGATCCTAATGTCAAATTATATGAAGATCAAGGGGAGCTGTTATCTAATCCTGAGAGATATCGTCGTTTGGTTGGTAAACTAAATTATCTCACAATTACTCGCCCAGATATATCATTTTCAGTTAGTGTTTTGGGTCAGTTTATGAAAGATCATCGCCTTCCACATTGGGAGGCAGTTATTCGAATTGTGAGGTATCTTAAAGCACATCCAAGCCGTGGTCTTTTGTATAAAGCTAATGGTCACCTACGGGTAGAAGCCTACACTGATGCTAATTGGGCTGGATCACCGTCAGATAGAAAATCCACTACTGGGTATTGCACTTTTCTAGGAGGAAATCTGATTACTTGGAGAAGTAAAAAACAAACTGTTGTTGCCAGGTCTAGTGCAAAGGCTGAGAATAGAGCCATGGCACACACATCATGTGAGCTTATGTGAATTAAGCATTTAATTGAGGAATTAAGATTCGTTGTGAGGCTGCCTATGACTATGCATTGTGATAATCAAGCAGCAATTTAAATTGCCTCCAATCCTGTGTTCCATGAGCGAACCAAGCAAATTGATGTAGATTGCCATATTACTCAGGAGAAAGTAGAAGATGGCGTAATTACTGCTCCATATGTTTCTACAAGAGTCCAGATTGCTGATATGTTTACTAAAGCCTTATGTAAGACTCGTTTGGGTTTATTATGTAACAACCTAGGATTGTATGATATATACTCTCCAGCTTGAGGGGGAGTGTTATGAGTAATAGGGGCAAAACGGTAATATCATGTACTTTATATATAAATAATATTTTATGTGTTAGGGTTGATTTATCAAACCCTAAACACTTTCACAGTATACAATAACCCAAAACACTCTGAACAGCCCAAACACCATAGACCATAATTCCGAGGCGATCAAGCAATGAAGCAAGAAATGATCCACCGTTTTCCATTTCCCTTACACATAACACCATTCCAACACCCCAATGCCTTTCTTATGCAAATTTTCAATGGTCAGAATTTTTCCTAAGGCTACTATCCAAGAGAAGAAAGCTACTCTTGATGGAATCTTTGCCTTCCAAGTGCTCTTCCATGGGAAAGACAAGTCACTGGGAGAGATTAGATCATACTATTATACTGCTATGAGACAAGTGTGATTGACTAATAACATTTCTCTTAAAAATTTTCTAATGGTCTTGTGCTGACTCCATCCAACCCTACGTACTGACTTCAAAGTTTGTTCTCTCTTACTCAATTCTGATTCAAGTCTAAGTATTGACTCCTAAGTAATCTATCCTTTATTTTTTTTTTTTTTTCTTTTTTTTTGTTCTTCAATTAGTTTGTTACATCCACTTTATTTTTGTCCTAGTTTTGTCTGTGTCAATTTTTTTATTTTTTATGAGGTGGAACCTCACCAAGGTAGGATCCTACCATAACCGTGTATCAAGTTATCTAGGGGAACTTTTAGTGGGGATCCTGTGTCAAACAATCAACACCAATAAAGGCCCAAGGGCCAATAGTACAACCCATGTCCACAAATCAAAAAATTATGGAATTACCCTCAACACAAAAATACATAAATAAAATTAAAAAGAAATTGGTTTCTCTCTTCCTGCCTGTGTTAGTGTTATTGTTTGAGGGGGTATGAGGGAGATTTTTTTTTTTTTTTTTTTTGATAAGTAAGAAAGATGTATATTCAAAAAACTGTTTTACACAAAGAAACACAAAGCATATCAAAGATTACAAAAAACAGAGAAAAGCAAAAACGGATAAAACAAAATAATTATAGAGAAAAAGAGAGTTAAGGAACAAAGGGAGAGATTCACTAAATGTGAGTCCCCAAGCCCTAGACCAATCAAAAAGGAAACTAGTAAAGGAAGCAAGCAATTAGTCATCAAATCTATCCAAGTCCTCAAAAGTCCGCCAGTTACATTCCTTTCAAATTCACCACATCAAACACAACGGAACTAAATTCCAAATGTTAGATGAGTGCTTCCCTAACCAATTCCCCCAGCCAAAAAGGAAGTCTGCAACCAATCTTGAGAGAACCCACAAAATCCCAAAAGTTATAAAGACAGAACTCCACAAACGATGAGCCTTCCCACAATGTAGCATCAAATGATCTACTGTCTCCCCACAATAACAACAAATCAGTCAACAAATTCAAAACTCCTACTCCGCAAATTATCACCCGTGAGAATCCTATCCCAGTCAATTGTCCAAACAAAAAAAGAGACACCTAGGTTTGCAAGGAAAAACAACAGAAGAGGAACCACATAACTTATGATAAAACAAGCGGATATTAAAATCCTCATTGTACGTCAACTACCTTCTCATACGATCCCCTTCATCCACAGAAGGTAAATTGGCAGCCAAGAACCGAAGGAAATCATTCACCATCTCCATCTCCCAATCATTAGGAACCCGAATAAAACGAACATCCCAACTTCTCCTACCCCCCACTCCTTGCCTTATCAACAAAGAATCAACAGAGGCAACTCTGTTAGTAGCAAGATTGTATAAGACCGGATAAGCCAGATCCCCACTCCACTTATCTGTCCAAAATTTCACTCTATTCCCCACCTCAACCTAAAACTAAATGTGTTTGCTAAAAGCATCCCACCCCATCCGGATACTTCTCCACAAACCACACCCATGAACACCCCTTCCCAGCTTGGAAGTCCAGCCCCCCCCCCCCCGCCAAATTCTTCCCCAAATTTAGAAGTTACAACCCTCCTCCAGAGCGGAGTCTCCTAATCCCGAAATGCCAAAGCCATTTTCCTAATAATGCTTTATTGAAGGTGGTCAATTTCCTAATTCCTAAGCCACCATTGGCAATAGGCATACACAACTTATCCCATCCTAACAAATGAGTCTTAAAATCACCCCATAAGAAATCCCTCTACAACTTCTCAATTTTGTTAGCAACATGAGTAGGGATGGTGAAAAGAGTTAAAAAAATAAGTAGGAATGCTAGATAATGTACTCTTAAGCAAAGTCAGTCCACCACCTTTCGACAAATACAACTTCTCCCACACAACTAGGTTCAGTTCAATTTTTTCCAATATGGGATTCCAAATAGAGGAGACACCACCAATGGCATACCAAGATAAGTCATTGGCAAAGACCCAACACTGCAACCCAAAATCTCTGCCAAAGCATTCACATTATTCACCTCCCCTATAGGAATCATTTCACTCTTAGACACATTGACCTTCAAGCTTGTCACAACCTAAGAACAAAGTAATAACACTGCATCACAAAATAGAATAGTATCATTTGCAAACAACAAACGCGAAACACATTCCCCTCCACCCCTCCTACCATCAGCCCTAAAGCCATAAAGTAAACCTGCCCCGTCCATTCTCTTTAACATCCTAATAAATACCTCCATCATAACCAAAAATAACATAGGAGACAGCATATCCTCGTCCCAAACCCCTTGAGCTGCCAAAAAAATTTGTTGGAGACCCATTAACCAACACAAAAAACTGAACTGTGGAGATATAGGTACGAATCCATCTACACCATTTCTCCCCAAAGCTCATTCTCTTCAGCAAATATAAAAGAGCCTCCCAATTCACATTGTCATAAACTTTCTCAATATCTAACTTACAAATGACCCCCCGGAATCTTACTTTTCACCTGACTATCAACACATTCATTGGCAATAAGAACTCAATCAAGGATTTGTCTACCTCCCACAAAGCTATTCTGAGATTCTAATATCAACTGATCTAACACCACTCTCAAACGATTTTCCAAAACCTTAGCCAAAATTTTATACTCCCCACCAAGCTGATAGGTCTGAAATCTCGAATATTAGAGGCATCATTCTTCTTAGGGATTAAGCCAATAAAAGTAGCATTGAGAGATTTTTCAAACTTACAGTGCTTATAGAACTCTTCAAAGACCGCTAAGACATCTCTCTCCACAACTCTCCGGCAATAATGGAAAAGGGCCATAGAGAAGCCATCCAAACCTAGAGCTTTATCCCCTTCCAGTTCTCGAACAGCTGATAGAATCTCCTCCTTCTCAAACCTCCTTTCCAGCCAGTCCCTCTCCAACCTCCCAATTTCATCAAATTCCAAGCCTTCCACAAAAGGCCTCCACTCTTCTATCTCCTGATACAAAGTCTTGTAAAATTGAACAACTTGAGCAGCCACTTATGCTCCCTCCTCATAAATCACACCATCTACTTCCAAAAAACTTAGATAGTTCTACCTCTTAGGGGAATTAGCCACTTTATGGAAGAACTTATTATTATTATCACCCTCCTTGATACATAACAACCTCAATTTCTTTCTCCATGAGATCTCCTTCAAAGAAAGAAGGTGATCTACTTGAGACCTCACTGCATTTCTCTCATGGATTTCTACCTCAGCGAGTCCAATATCCCCTTCCTTAACATCTAATAAATCTAAAGCTCCTAGTAATTCTACATTGCCAAACTCTCTATAGTTCCATCAAATTATGTCTTCCTTCAAAGCCTTCAACTTTTAAGCAAACACGTAACTAGGTGTACCAGAGAATGAATGACGATTCCACCAAGAATAAACTCCATCAACAAACTCATCCGTCTTCAACCACAAGTTCTCAAACCTAAAGGTACTCTTCCCCCTCACCATTCCCCCTGTCTCCAAAAGAATAGGAAAATGGTCTGAAATAGGTCGCGGTAAAATCCGCTGGATCACATCTGGAAAATCTTCCTCCCAATCATGTGAAATCAGAGCTCTATCTATCCTAGACATGGAAGGCTGGTCAATGCCACTAGACCAAGTATATCTCCCTCCCTCCAAAGGCGAATCCATCAAGTTTAGATCCTCAATAAACTCTGAGAATTTTTCCATAGCCGGAATAAGACGAGAACCACCCTTCTGTTCACTTGGAAAACGAACAATGTTAAAATCCAAAATACAACACCAAGGAACATTCCAGTATTGTTGAATACCAACCAATTCATCCCACATATGTCCCCTCATACTGTTATCATTTGGGCCATAAACCCCTGAGCATGCCCAAATAAAACTATCCTCCACACCATTCACTAAACCGACACCGAATAAGAACCCACCAGAAAATCCTACTTATCTAAAACCCTCCTATCGCACATAATCAATACTCCACTAATCATCTGATCAGCATCTAAAGACACTCAATCCACATACAGACAACTCCATAGACTGCTAACTATCAATCTATCCATGCTAGCAAGCTTAGTTTCTTGAAGGCACACTACATCACACTTCCATTCATGTAACAAGTTTCTCATTGCCAAAAGTTTTTGGGAGTCATTAACCCCATGACATTCCAAGAAATCATTTTCAGCTTCATAATGATAGTTATTTCCCTACTACCACTACAACGCAACCAACACTCTACCGACCATCATAGTTAACCGAGGAAATTAAATTCCTCAGCTCTCTTCTCCCTCTACCTGTAGGAGTAACTACTTTTCGATTAGTGATAGCTTTTCTTTGTAACAGGTTGTTCTCCTCCATCTCCCCTTCTAGCCTTTTAAGGGGATCCATTATTGCCTCCTCTTTTTTATACTATCATGGAGGCCTTGAGTCGTATGTTGGATGTGGTTGCCATTTTGGGTCAGTTTTCGGACTTCTCAGTAGGCAATTCAACTAGTACGTTGTTGTCGGTGTCTCATCTCTTGTTTGCAGATGATACCCTTATTTTTTGTGATGCTAACTCCAATCATATAGCTGTTCTGCGTGGGATTCTCACTAGATTTGAAGCTATGTCAAGTTTAAAAATTAATTTAGGAAAGTCAGAATTGGTTCCAATTGGTGATGTGCCTAATATGGAGGAATTAGTGGAGATGTTGGGTTGTAGGCAGTCTTCACTTCCTTTGAAATATTTAGGTCTTCCGTTGGGTGCTACTTATAAAGAGGAGACAATTTGGAATCCTATTTTGGAGAAGATGGAGTGGCGTCTAGATGGATGGAAGAGGTTGTATTTATCTAAGGGGGGTAAGGTAACTCTTATTAAGAGTACTCTTTCCAGCTTGCCTACTTTTTTTCTCTCCCTCCTTCCTATTCCAGCAAAGGTGGCTACTCATATGGAGAAATTACAAAGAAACTTTCTTTGGAGTGGTATTGATGCTCCTAAGGTATCTCTGGTGAAATGGTCTTAGGTTTGTGAGTTGGTGCAAAATGGGGGGTTTGACATTAGGCGTTTGAGAAGATTTAATTCTACATTGCTAGGAAAATGGTTGTAGAGATATGGTACGGAGAGAGACGCCCTTAGGAGGAATATGGGGTCGATTGGGGTGGTTGGTGTACAAAACCGATGGTAGGGACTTATGGTATTAGTGTGTGGAAAAACATTAGAAGTGGTTGGTTGTCTTTTTCTAAATGTCTTCAATATGATGTGGGTGATGGTACTAGTGTGAAGTTTTGGAAGGATGGATGGTGTGGGGATTATTTTCTTAAAAAGCTTTATCTAAGTTATATAGTAATAGTTGGGCAAGGGGGTCTTCTACGTTGGAGGTCGTGTTTTTTTTATGGGAGGCCTCATTGGGACATCTAGTTTCGTCATCCAGTGCAGGATTGGGAGTTCAAAGCATTGGTTTTTTTTTAGATATGCTTTGTTCCACAGATGTATGAGGCTATGGTGCTAACAAAGTTTGTTGGAAGTTAGCAATGAGAAGAGGATTTAAGGTTCGAGGTTTTTATCACTCTTTATTCCCTTCTTTTGTCAATTCTTTTCCTTGGAAAATGGAGTGGCAATCAAAGGTTCGGCCTAGAGTAGCACTCTTTTCTTGGACTACCACTTTAGGTAAGATTTTAACTACAGATAATCTTCAGAATAGGCATATTGTAGTGCTAGATTGGTGTTATATGTGCAAAAGGTGTGGAGAATTGGTGGATCGTTTTCTTCTTCATTATCCTATAGCATATGAGTTGTGGTCTATGGTATTTTGTTTGTTTGGTATCCATTGGATTATGCCGTATAAAGTTGTTGAGTTGTTAGCTTCATGGCAGAGAAAGTTAGGTAGATATAGAAATATAGATTTCTGGAGGTTTATGCCGCATTGATTGTTTTGGTGATTATGGCATATTGTAGTGCTAGATTGGTGTTATATGTGCAAAAGTTGTGGGGAATCAGGGATCATTTTCTTCTTCATTGTCCTACAGCATATGAGCTATGGTCTATGGTATTTTGTTTGTTTGGTATCCATTGGGTTATGCCGTATAGATTTCTAGAGGTTTGTGCCGCATTATTTGTATTGGTGCTTATGGCGGGAACGGAATGCTAGATGCTTTGAGGATTGTGAACGGTCTATCCTCGACTTAAAGTCCTTTTCTTCAATGTAATCCTTGAATGGAGTTTGTTCTTGCCATCATGTTCTTGTTTGTCCCTCCCTATTCTAGTTGATCATTGTAATCTAGGTTCTTAATTTTTTGCCACTGTACATTTCCAATGTACTTAGGTTAGCTAATTTTTAATAAAAGTTCTTACATTATTTATCCAAAAAAAAAAACAAAAAAACAAAAAAATGAGAAAAGAACTCAGATTGATAATAATATAACCTGTTCAGCATAGTTTTGTGGAAGAGCTTCCATGGTGCTATTACTTAGCTCCATTGCAAGATCATAGCAGCGCAGATTGTTGTTAACCTGTACACAATGACAACAGGAGATTTTTGTTAAAATGTACAAAATGTCAATAGAGAAACATATAATAAGCTATTTCAATGCAAGCGCCAAAGATTGTCCCTGGCTAAATGATCAAATAACTCACAAACCATTGCACACAAAGGCTCCAGACCAATTTCAGAAGCAGGTTCTTCAAGTCTCTGCCTCTCAGCTGCTTGAAAATCAATCATCACCTGAAGCAACACAAACCATGAGGTCCAAACATGCAGGGAAAATTTTATTAAAATAAATAAAAACATCAAAGCTCTTAGTTATTTAATTATACTTTTAGCAATATTACTGATCAATTAACCCACCACACATGGTAAAGAACTACATAAGATTGTAAGAAAGATATTATCATCAAGAGAAACCAAAGAAAAATCATTTGTTAATATCTCCATCAAGTGAAGCCATCAGACACATTCATATATGAAAAAATTAACTTTTTTTTTATGAAAAATTGTACAAGTAAACAGGGAACAAGAAATCTATATTGGCTGTATACGGTATACCAAAGAGTTCCTCTACAAAGATCATGAATACAATGAATCTATGAAATCATACAAATTGGAAGGGCTGTGATCTAGGGCATGATGATGTGGCATGGCCAAATAATCTACATGGGTATGATGAGTCAGGCTACTATTCCACATGGGATGATGACATGGCTGAGAAATGAACATGGCAATGGCTAAGGTCCCATTTTGGAAGCTTAACTCATTTTGGAAGCTTAACTCATAACAGTTTTCAAGTATTCAAAGCCTGAAAACCATGGGTTCCACTATTAAAAACTATGTTTGGAAAGAGAACCTTAAATAGAGTTTTTAGAATACAGTTTTCAATTTAAAGTGTTTAAATTATGTATTTTGAAAGCACCTAGAGGGGTGTTTTCTGTTTTGAGGAACAGTTTTTAAAGTTACTATTCATTAAAATTATAATTTTTCTTACACATTACTATCTCTCTCCCTGTTCATGACTCTCTCACTCTCGCTCCCCCCCCCCTTCTCTCAAAACCAGTACCATTGACTCTCTCACTTTTCTCTATCTCACCACCGCTTGGCCGCTAACGATTCACGGCTACCATTAGCTGGGAGTTTATTGGCCAATATTCAAGCCATTAGTTCATATGCACAAGTTTGAGTACAATGATATTAATAGCAAATATGAAAAATCAGAGGACATACTTACAAAAATGAAAACAATAACAATAATTAAAGTTTGCTTCCTTCTCCTTGTTCCTTAGATCCACCTGGTTCTATTCTTTTAAAATATATATATATATATAGACCTGCCTGGTTCTGGTTCAGATTTCGTCGGAGTTAATGAGTTTTGCACAGATTTGGTTTTGGTTGGAAGGGCTAAAAGGGAGGGTTTGCTTGCTTTTGATAGATAGTGGTAATGGCCAATTGGCTATAATGGTATTGAAGAGAGAGGAGGGTGTTTCATTTCACTGCTTCCCAGAATAAGATCTGGTAGTTGGTGTGCGTTGTGGTCTGTAATTTTTTTTTCTTTCAAATACTGTTTGGTGAGCCAGAAATTCAGCAGGAAAAAGCAACAGAGGATGTGAGATTTGGGTTACCATTAGTTCCGAATCTGAGTTTGCGTCGGATCTGGATTGGTCTTTCACAGTGAATTTCATTTTTGAAACAGCTCCCTCTAAAGCCAAACCTCTCAACCCAACTCTTCTTAATAACTTTAAGCCCAAGCCGATCTTGGTATGGCAGCCCAAATCACAAGAACTTACCTCCTCGTCTTTTCCAATTTGCGAGACCCAACAATTTCTTCCAGGGCAGTCATCCTCTCTGCCATCGGTCTCGGCGATCCATGTGATAGATAATTTGAGCTCCGATGTAGTGGATGCAGTGCCGATAATGTTGCTGACCAAGTTGAATAAGGTCTCCAATGTAGCCGCTGCTGAGATTCTCGGCTCCAATGAGGCCAACAGGGTCAGGAATGAGTTATCGGCACTAACCAAGTCGATAAATGTCTCTGATGTAGTCATTGCTGCGATTCTAAGCTCCGATGAGGCCGATAAGGCCAGGAATGAGTCGGCATGTACCTCAGACGGTGAAGAGAGCCTACAGCAAGACCTCCGACTGATACTTTAGGAGCATTCCAGCAATGTAATCAATAAATGGGGGAATTCAGAGCAGTGGGTGCTTGAATTGCATGAGAGAAGGAGGGTTGCAGTTCCGATTCAGATCTCTTTGCCACAGGGTGAAGCCACCGAGGTGTTGGAAGAGCAAAACTAATTGGCCTTAGTTTTGATGAAGTCTTCAGACTTTATGGATGTGTCATCAGCTCATTTCGAAGAGGATAAAGTACTTGTGGAGGATTTGGTTTTGGACACCTATTCAGAGGATGCTGATCTGCCTCTAGCTGGTAAACCACTTGCTTTTTCTGTACCCTTGGCCATGGAAGAGCAGGAAGTTGTGGGTGTGGAGAGTTTTGTAGGTGTGGATAGTTCAGTGAGGCAAGAACCTTTCTCTGAGTGGTTTCAAAGTAGATTCAACAACTTTGACAGCTTCCTAGGCATGTCCCTAGAAGATTTGGAAAATCAAGTAACAGAATTTTTATTGACGGTTGAAGCTGAATTAAAACAGAGGGCTGCTTTGAACAAGAAAGCACATGGTTCGGGGGTGAAAGGTTTAAGAGAGTTGAAGGGATTGTTCAATTCTATTAATTATGGCTCTACCTCTGCTAGCCGTAGTGGTAATAGTAGGGATCAGGCTCTTTTTGTTTCTCAATGAATTTAAAGTTACTTTCCTAGAATGTCAGAGGGTTGAATGAAGTTGAAAAGAGGCTTCAGATTCGTAATTTGTTGGGTACCTGGAGGGCTGATATTGTGTGTTTTCAGGAGACCAAATGTGAGTGGATTACTAGAGGAATTGTTAGAAGTATATGGAGTTGTCCATATGTAGATTGGTTGTACCTAGATTCTGAAGGTGCTTCTGGAGGTATTTTACTTGTGTGGGATAAACGGGTTGTGGAAAAGGTGGAGGAAGCAGTGGGGCATTTTTAAGTTTTCATGCAAATTTAAAAATATTGGTGAACAATTTGAGCAGGCTTTTACAGGTGTATATGGGCCAAATTTGAACAAAAGGCATAGGAAAATGTGGGAGGAAGTAACCAAGCTGATCAGTTTGTGGGATTTGCCATGGTGTCTAGGAGGTGATTTTAATATAATCTGCTTCCCATCAGAGAAACTAGGGGAGACTAGGGGCTGCAAGTTATACTTGGGCTATGTATGGTTTTTCTGACTTTATCTCTCTTCATGAGCCGATGGATATACCTATGGAAGGGGACCTTTACACTTGGTCCAATTCATCCTCAGCTTCTCGACTAGATCGGTTTCTTTTCTCTCTGCTCTTGGCAGATCACTTCACACAGTTTTCCTAGAAAAGGACGTCTAGAGTACTTTCAAATCACTTTCCAATTTTGTTGGAGGGTGGGAGTCAGCGGAGAGGTAGAATTGCTTTTCGTTTTGAAAATATGTGATTGAGGGTGAAAAATTTTGTTCACAAAGTAAAGGCTTGGTGGGCATCCTATTTGCTCCAAGGAACTCCTAGTTTCATACTAGCTAAGAAGTTGGCAGCCTTGAAATTAGATCTAAAAAAGTGGAATGAAACGAAGTTTGGCAATGTCACATATAAGAAACAACAACTTTGAAGCAAGTTGAATGTTTTGGATGCTAAAGAGAAGACTCATAGATTACCAGCTGAGGAAAAGTTAGAACAAGTTAATTTTCGTATGGATATTGAAAAATTGACTCTTTTAGAAGAGATTAGTTGGAGGCAAAAGTCTAGGGTGTTACACTTGAAGTAAGGGGATGCAAATACCAGATTCTTTCATAGAATGGCTAACTCTAATAGAAGAAATAACGGTATTAAAAGTCTTATGGTTAATGGTAGCTTGTCTTCCGATCAGGGTATGATTGCAGATTGTATTACTCAATTTTTCATGAATTTATACTCTAAGCAGCAAGTTGATAGACCATTTACAGATGTGTTGGTTTTTCCAATGATATCTGGCAATAATCTGGATTGGTTAGAGAGACCTTTTGAGGAGACAGAAATTTTCAATATCACACAGAATTTTAATGATGATAAATCTCCAAGACCAAATGGTTTCCCAATGGCTTTTATCCAAGCTTGTTAGGGGATTCTCAAACTTAATCTTATGGCTGTATTTCATCATTTTTTTGTTAAAGGTCAATTTGAGAAAAATTTAAATGCAACTTTCATTACTCTCATCCCTAAAAAAAATGCAGCAAGTGAGATTTGGGGTTTTACAATGTATTTCCATTTTCGAATTTCTTCTTTCTATTCGTATCTCTTCTTGAGGTACTTGTGTTCATTTTAAGGTCTAAGTGTTCACCATCGTGAACATGATGTACTTTTTATGAAATAAATCTTTGATTAACTATCAAAAAAAAAAAAAAAAAAGGGATTTTCACCCCATTAGTCTTGTTGGGGAGGGGGAGTAAATAAAATTATTGCTAAAGTCTTGGCCACCCAACTTCGCACGGTTATGGAAGATATAATTTCAGCATCTCAGAATGCTTTTGTGAGGAACATACAGATCCTCAACCATGCTCTTATTGATAATGAATGCTTTGACAGTAGATTGAAGGCTGGTGTACCAAGGCTACTTTGCGAACTAGATGTTGAGAAGGCATTTGATCATGTAAACTAGGGTTTTCTTTTGCAGCTGCTAGAACGGAGTGGGTTCTCTGCTAAGTGAAGGCAATGGATTTTCTTCTATCTATCTATAGTTCATTTCTCTATTCTGATTAATGGCTCTCCTTGTGGGTTTTTTGAGAGCTCCATAGGGTTGAGACAAGGCGATCAATTGTCTCCTTTGTTGTTTGTTTTGGTTATGGAAGCACTTGGAAGAATGTTGGATAAAGTTGTCCATGAATGACACATTTCAGGCTTTAATGTGGGTAACTTAGAGGGAAGATCCTTGGTGGTGTGTCATTTCCTCTTTGCAGATGACACTTTAATTTTTTGTGATGCTAACCTAGATCAGATTTTTTGTGATGCTGACCTAGATCAGATTTTGATTCTTCGTATAATTCTTATTTGGTTTGAGGCGGTTTCTGGTTTAAGATAAATCTAGGCAAGTCAGAATTGGTTCCCGTTGGAGTGGTGCATAATATAGACTTACTGTTGAATGTCCTTGGCTACAAGTAAGGTACTGTCCCAATGAAATATTTGAGCCTTCCTTTGGGTGCTAAATTCAAGGATAAGACTATATGGAACCTGATTCTGGAGAAAATGTAAAGGAGATTAGCGGAATGGAAATGCTTGTACTTATCCAAGGGAGGTAGAATCACTTTAATCAAAAGCACTCTATCTAATTTACCCACTTATTTTCTATCTTTATTTCCTGTACCTGCTATTGTGGCTAACCGAATGGAGAAACTTCAACGGAATTTCCTATGGGGTGGAATTGGTGATGAACCTTAATTTCATTTGGTTAAATGGCCTACTGTTTGTTCTCCCATTTCTTCAGGTGGCTTGGGGATAAGGAAGATAAGACTTTTTAATGAAACTTTGCTTGGGAAGTGGCTATGGATATTTGGGATTGAGAAGGATGCCCTTTGGAGGCAAGTGATAGAAGTGAAATATGGATGTGTATGGGGGGACTGGTGTACCAGATCTCTTAATGGTCCATATGGTGTTGGTTTATGGAAAAATATCAATCGGGGATGGCCTTCTTTTTCACGCCATATTCTGTATAATATTGGTGATGGATCTAGGGTAAAGTTTTGGCAAGACCGTTGGTGTGGAAAGACATCTCTTGCAGTCAGCTATCCTGACTTGTTTAGATTTTGCAGGAATAAGAAAGCTAGTGTGGCTGAGCTTATGAAGTCCACCAATAGCGTCCTCTTTTGGGATGTAAGCTTCTTTAGGGGTGTGCATACTCGAGAATTAGTAGCTTTGTCAAGTTTCATGGAAACCATATACGGTTTTTCAATAAGAGGGTTTAGGGAGGATAAGATGTGTTGGAAACCGGGTAAAGATAAGGGGTTCGTGGTTAATGATTATTATAAGATTTTAGTGGGCTCTACTAACTGCTGTTTTCCTTGGAAAAGTATTTGGAAACATAAGATTCCTTCTCGAGTAGCTTTCTTTGTTTGGACTGCTGCTTTAAGGAAATGCCTGACGATTGATAATTTACAAAAAATGAAGGTTTGGATATTTGATTGGTGCTACTGTTACTATATGTGCAAGTGTAATGGTGAATTAGTTGACCATCTCTTTCTTCATTGTTCCGTTGCTATGGATTTGTAGTCTATGATCTTGGGTTTTTTTGGAGTAAGCTAGGTTATGCCGCAATCTGTTTTGGGGCTCCTAGCGTGTTGGCAAGGTAGGTTTGGTCGTAATCAAAATGGTTATATATGGTCAATTGCTCCTCATTGCTTAATGTGGTGTCTTTGGAGGGAGAGAAATAGTAGATGTTTTGAAAATATTGAGAGATCCATTCCAGACCTCAAGTTATTTTTCTTTAGAACTTTATTGGATTGGTTGGTTGCATTGCAAAACCAATCATTCCCTTCTTTTATTGATTTCCTTGATTCTTGTGATTTTTGTACTTGATTTATTGACCCCTTGTACACTTCTTGTGTACTTGGGTGTCCCTTTTTTATATCAATAAAACTTATTACTTATCAAAAAAAAAAAAAAAATTTGTTGTGGGTTGTGATAATTTTTTATTAGATAAAGACCAGTTTTGAGTGAAAAACTCATGCCAAACACACATTTGAGCATTTTGGTATCTTCAATACAGTTTTTTAACCCAATTTGGAAAACTCTGTTCAAACTGTTTTGAAAACAAGAACACCAAATACTATTACCAAACGAACCCAATTGTTTCTACACATGCAGACTATAATTACGAGTTTTAAGCATGTGATTAATTGTTTAACACGTGCTAGCTATAGTTTGTTATGACTTTAACAAGTGATTAATTATTTTTGCTCATGTGCTAGCTATAGTCTGTTAACGGGTTGTTATTAGGGATGATGTCCACGTGAGGTCAGCATAACCAATTCCTTGGTGCATAAATAACAAGGTTGGACATTGTAAACTCAACCGTCTGTGATTGAATAAAATTTCCACTAGAATCAGAATTGAGATTTGAGAATTCTCTCATTTTATGCCAACACTTTCTCTTTCTTTGAAATTCCTAAACTTTTACTTTTTTTTTTTTTTTTTTTTTTTTGGCATCATTCTACTGCCATCCACTAACATCAAATAGAAGAGAGAGCCATTGGAAGGTATGCTCCCATCCAATGTCTTTAAATAGAAGAGAAATCCAAGACAATGAGATTTTACTCTTTTCATAGATGGCTCTTGCCCCTCAAAGTCCTCCTAATCTTTCCCTAATTTGCCACTTCAAACAAGATGGAACTATATTCCAACTCTAATTCCGCAGGTTTTGAAAAAAGTAGCTTTTCTTTTTTTGATAATTAATGAAACTTTATTGAATTAAATAAAGAGTCACCCAAGTATACAGTCAAACACTCAAATTTCAAACATCTATCAAATCACAAACCGAAAATAAAGAGCGACTTCCTACAGCTGACATCCATTCTAGAGAAAAACAATTTCAGATCCGGTAAATTCCTCTCTAAATCTTCAAAACTCCAATTCCTCTTCCGCCAACTACACCACATAAAACAATGAGGGACAGCCTTCCAAATAACACCATTACAATGACGCCCAAACTTTCATTGCCTACAAGCTATTAGATTTAGATCCACTACAGTTCTCGGCATCATCCAATGGATACCAAACAAGACAAAAACCAGACCACAACTCAGTAGCATTAGGACAATGAAGTTTTGAAAACAGTAACTTAGCATGTAATTTCAGCTGAAGTTAAAATCTGATTTTGTTGGAAAGTTTTAGGTTCGATATGTAGTAGGCAACAAATCTGATTTTGTTGGAAATCAGGTTAGAAAAGAATAGGACACAAGAATGCTGAAAGTAGCAACGAGAGATAAGATTAGATAGGAAGGTAGAGGAAGGAGAGAGAGGACAATTCCAAGCAATAACTCAACAAGCTTAACTTTCATTTCATTTCATCCCCTCAACAAAGAATACAGAGTTGACACTTTTTATAGCCAAGATTACTTCCTGAGGAAGTATTCACCCTCCTTTTTTTTAATAGGAAACAATCTTTATTAATGTGAGTGTATGTCCAAACATGTTATCACTGCTGCATGGTCCTGGATGTGAAAAGCATAAACATGCAGAAAGTTGAAGAAAAAAAATTTTCCATGCACACTTTATATTACGAATTTATGTGAACCTATTCTAAAATTCTTTTTTACTTTATAAGTTGTAATTTAATTTTTGAGAAATTAATACATATCAAATATGTTCATGAAAAATTGTCTTAATCACCTGAATAATTGCCAAGGCAATTCTGTATAGCATGACATCAGTGCTATTTTCCCGAACAATCTGCACCTGCTCTCCTAGGATTCTAAATAAATCAACTGCAGCTGGTGTGTACAGCTTTCCATCCTCAGTTTTCTTTGGTGGCTGTACCTTATCAGCCTCCAAGATATTCAAGTACCATTTCTAGAAAACAAAACCAGTAAAAAGCAATAGTTACATGGGAGAAGTAGAGAGGTAATTTGCGTAATATCATAAACTATCAAATATGATTTGCAATAGGTTAATTTTTTTTTTTTATGATAAGTTGCAAAAGATTGATAAGGCAGATAAATAATTACCCTTGTTGTAGCTTGCATTCTCTCTACATACGAGTTCATGAGGGGATCCATGGCACCACTCTCAGAACAAACTTGAGCCAAAGAGTCATCAACACCAAGCCCTATCAGGTTATCTTGATATTCAACTACCCAACCAGTTACCTAGTTGTAGGCAATAAGAAAGAGAAACAGAAAGTAGGAAAAAGAAATTCAAATGGAAATATGAAACACATTATACCTAAAAAATTCAGAAATAAAATATACTTCAAAGCCTTCAATAAGAAAAATACTTAAGCCACTTTTCCACCCCCAAATACTTTAATTAAAGTTGCTTCTAAGAAAAGTGTCATGTCTGATGTAATTATTAGGCAGTAGGGCAGTTCTCCAGTAATGTAATTACCCAGTTGTAGAGCACAATGAATGACCTCTGGAGACCAATAATTACATCAGTCAGCAGCATCAGCAACAGCAGGGTGGAGCTTATCATCAACTAACCAACAGTTTTTATGAATTTAGATGCTCAATTATCACTTGATAAACAAAGAAATTGCTAACAAAATCCACCTCTATTAGCCTAATTATTTTACTATGATGATATCTTCACAATGGCAACAAAAATTAAATTTATCCAAACTAGATTCCGTCAAAATTCAAAGTGCAAGTCTAACTACAATGACACATCTTGGTCCCTGTTAACTTGCAAATAGCCAAGTTGTTCCATGTGCCATAGCACATGGTCTGTTTACTTCTGCAAAGGCTATTTGAAAAATAAGATGCTTGTTTGAAATTCATAAGGATTTGAGCAAAATACCTTCAAAATCTCTATATTTGTTAATTCATTTGCCCTGTCACCAAGCAATCTAAGCATCTGAATAAACCTCTCAGTATACAGATTTACCATGAGTTGGAATATTTCATATCTGCCAGCATGGAAGACTGAATCAGTACAAATAAAACATTTACATGGAATATAACCCTCAACATAATTCCTGAGTTTAATTCAAGTACAGGCATATGTGGTGACGCACTCATCCATGTGGCTCAGACACACACACACACCGCACAAAATATAGAATGATAACGCTAGCTGCATTAACCCTTCCAATAAACTAGAACCTTGCTCACAAAAATGATGACTGGGCTTTGAACATTGGCACACACATACAGCACCAAAATAAGCCATATAATTACCAGAAGCCTAAGTAGCCCAAATATAAATTAGCAAACTGTTTCAATACTTCAGCAACTAAGCCTTAATCCCAAAATTTTGGAGTCAACTATGGATTAACAACAAACTAGTCAGGTTTGGCCACATTATTTTCTACCATTTTATTCTATTTGAAGTCATATACTCTATTATCTCCTTAATTGACATGTGCTTTTTTACAACATTTTTTTTTAAAATTGCTTTTTTTCGATTTCTGCTAGATCTTCCTCTACCTGTCTTTGTTCTCTCGACTTGAATCAACTCACTTGTTCTCACCAGTGCATTAATCGCTCTCCCATAACAAACTATTTCATAGACAATCAATATTTTCTCTTAAATTATTACATTGCAACCCACTAGAATTTGCACTCAGTTGTATTGGATTGTATGTAAGGTATATGGCTGTCAAGACACTTTTTCTTTTTATGAAAGCAAAATGATAAGATCGAACAAGCTGTAGAACCACTCATTCCCATATTCCTCCAGAAATTTTCAGATGGCTGCCTTTTAAGTGTTCAAAGCGACAAACTGTAGTGCTTAACTGAAGGTGAATTATAGAAAACAGTCTGACTTGGGTCTCCATTGGTAAAATCTTGTAAATTGAAGTTTGCTTAGACTTGGATATTGGATCAGCAAAAGAGGGATTTAGACTCAAATTAATCAAAAAATGCTTTCTTAAGCCTTCCTAGTAGAACAGAATTACATTTGGAGGGCTGAGTCATCCACTACCAGGTTAAAAAACAGGACAGCCAATTGTTTGGCATCCAACTACTACCCACACCAACAAACAAAACCTTTAGTAGAGAGTAACAATAAGCCTAAGGATACTACGTAAAATCAAGCATATTTAGGTAAAAAGACTGAGACGTCCAACAGTACCTCATAAGGGAATAATTAAGGGGTAAAAAGAGGATATAGCAAAAATATAATCTTAAGGACAAACCTCAAATTAAAGAGAAAGAAACAAAAAGGTAAGAAGAAGAAGAAGAAAGAAGAAAAAAAGGGGTAAATTTTACACAGTGCAAACCTTGGAGGGAAACAAGGGGCAACATAGTCATAAATATCTCCGAGCTCTTCTCCAATCTGAATGTTGTAAAAGAAACAACCAACATTATCAATGAGACAAAAATCTAAATCAGGTTTTTTACAAGCTCCTTAAGGTAAATGACTAATGTATAATTATTCATAATGCCACCTAGCATGAAATGAGCAAAGTCCTGTGTTGTATGCTACCTAATGATGCTAATTTGTTATTCATTGTGTACTGTTCATTTGAAGAAGAATTCACAAGCTCATGTTTTTTATGCATAAAATCTTACAACTTATCAATGTTAAGGAGATCACTCTATATTGGGCAAGGTGGCAAAGAAAGAAAGGACAGAAAGGATTATTCAAAATTCCAATAGACTGCAGGATATTGAAAACAAACTTGAGTATGAGTAGTCTTCCAACATGCGGAGAAATAATGTAGGACACAATCTGAAAACCTAAAATAAAGAATAATGTTTGAGGATATATAGCTATACTATTCACATGGTAATATAGCAGCCTACTTTATCTTTAGGTTATTTAAGGATATTTGCTTCTGATTTATTTTTATTACATACAACTTGCATTAGTCCAAATCAAGGGACACGATCATTTATTTTAAGGGATGAAAAGTTTTGCACTCTTATCAATAAGAGATTATGATATCTTTGTAAGATAACTTATTTTATTACTAACTTAAAACCGTACATACATACATATAATGTATATATGCATGTCATGTGTCCACTCAATAGTACATATTGTAGTACTTTGGTTTGTTAAAGGGGAAAAAACAATATAAAATATATACACACACACAAAAATGCTATTCGTCAGCCTCCACTAAGAAGTAGAGCACAAAAACATAAAAATTGAAAACTTAAGTTGTACTTACTGTTCGAGCTTCTTCCAACGCTGCTTTAAGGTCCTCAAAAACAAGCTGATGCACAAATTACTGTTATAATAAGAGATATTTAACACTCAATGGTTATACAACAGAATAACCATTAAAAGAATACCTCTGTCAGAAGTTTGTTAAATCGTCCTTCAACAGTCTTCCTTATTTGCTCATAGCATTTATCCTTATAGCCTTTCCCCTGAACATTCAATTTCTGCTGTGATAGATTTTTTGAAGAAGTTGTTAGATTGGTCGACTTCCTGTAGGAAATAAGAAAAAGTAACAAAACTATGGTGCATTATGTAACCTTAAAAAATAAGGTTGTGATATACAGTTTAAGAAAGCTTCTGAGAAAGATTATACACATTATGAATATAAGGAACCATGACTTGAAATTATAACCAAACTTCAAGGTGAAAGAAAGTAACTAAAATTGAAAATTAATTCAAAATATTTACTTAGCAGTTCTACGAGGATTTGAAACTGAAGCCATTGCACCAACTCCCTCGACCTCAGCCACTTCCTCAGCAACTTGTTGATCAAGGATTTCTTGCATTTCAACAACCCTAGAAGGGATAGAAACAGTAGAGAAATATAATTATACACTACAAGACTAGCACAAGAAAATGAACCAAAATGGCCTCCTAAATAAAAACTCCCTCTGTCCCCCAAGTTCTTAGTCCTTTATTCCACTTTCTTATGTCCCAAAATATAGTCCTTTTTGAAAAATCAACAAATAAATTTCCTAACTTACCATTTTATTTAATTTAAAAAGTCAATATCCTTCTTTCACTAGTATTTAAATTAATGAGGTTATTTTAGTAAATTTGTACCCTTTTTTTTTTTTTTAAAGTGCATATTAAATGATTTTTTTTTTGATAAGTAATAAAAATATATTAAAAAGAAGAAGGGTGTCACCTAAGTATACAGGAAGTATACATCAGGGACAAAAACCAATAAGAGAGGGAATCAACAAAATATGCAACAGAACTTGTCACTTGTGCCTATGGTTCAAAACCAATCAGATCTCAATAAGTTTGATTTTAGCTCTATAACAGTAAAGTCTATTGTTGAATGTTTGGTTATTCCTCTCTCCATATAGTCTGTATTAGACTTAGGGGTTTCTTTGGTGGTACAGAATATACAGGGAATTTGTAGGGTTTTTGAAGTTTTAGTTTCTTCCTTTTTCATATTTTTTTGTCGTTTTGGGATTATCTTAAGATGCATGGGTACAGGTACAAGTACGGGGATAAAACATTTCTTGAAAAACCTAGGGTTTGATACGTCGGGAATACGTGCAATAATTAATAATTACTTATTAAATTTTTTTTATTTTTTAGCATTTATTATTCATATATTGTTAAGCATATATCAATTTAAGAACAATAGTTTTCAATAAAATTATTTTTACCTATAAGAAAAAATTAAGAGCAATAATAGATGATAAAGTAAATCCATGGCCGTAAAATAATGTTTAGAATATAAACCATAAAAAAATGTTTAGAATACAAACCAAGATCCAAAAGAGTAAATAAAAGATAACTAGATAAGTGTTCGACATTGAAACCAATATAGAAAAAATATAAATAAAAAATCTTACAACTTAGGGCTATCTCTCACTATCAGGGGCTTGGTTTCAACAATATCCAAACCGTATCACGGGCATATCTTGAACGTATTGACATTTTTTTTCAAAAAAAAATGACTAGGACTACGTATCTTAGATGTATCAAAGTATGATACGTATGGGATACCGGTACGTGAGCCAAAACGGAGTATACATGAATCCTAGGCGTTATCCTCTCAAAAGGATTGATAAATTTTAAATTGGTCAATAACTTTGAATTATTTTTCTATAAATTTTTAATTCCCAACCAAAACAAAATGCACGTCATTCTCTGAAAGGGATTGATACGGAAAATTTCAATTGGTATGTAACTTTGTTTTATTATTTCTATTTTTTTAATAAAATCATCTATTATCTATTAATTAAAAAAAACACATCATTCGTTTGAACAAAACATTGGTAATATCAAATTTACCCCCACAAAACTAGTTTGGGAACAATGAGAGGAAGAAAGACACAAAGCAAGTTAAAACAAAATTCAAAAATAATATATAAGAAGACAAAGACTAACTAAGGATGTTCATCACAGAATACCTTAAAGCACGAACCAAAGTTTGTGGGCTGCAAAAAAGAACAGATGTAAAACAATTAAATGACCATCAGAAGAATCATAAAACAGATTACATAAATAACCTAAGCAATAATGACTTTGAAGAATGTGCACCAAAAAGAATGCAAAATAAATCCATAACAAAATGAGACACTTCCAAGTCCAGCAAGAGGAGAGGGAGAGAAGGGGGGGGTGAGGCAATTATTAGAAGGCAGGCCTATTTCGCTTGGACCACTACTCAAAGAAAAGATTTTGGTCATACTGGTGCAACATATCTAACAAAGATGATGAAACTGTTAAAATTCACAAACCTATAGGATATTTAACATGTGACATAACGATCAACCCTTCTTCATGAAGGAGATGCCATTTGATCAAAAGAACATTAACGAGCTTAATAATCCATCCCAATTTAAATGTTTAGTTTTAAATGACACAATGTTTGATGACGAAGAAAGAGTATAATAACCTTACTAAAATGCCTGAAGGTAACATGACTTTTAAAATGGGTTGATTTTTTTTTTTTTTTTTTCTGCGGAATAAGGTGTAATATGGGCAGATTAAGTTGAAAATTTTTTTATTATTTTTTGGAAGTGAACACTCCTTTTGGGACATCCCAAAATGGAAAGCAAGATCTTTATTTATGATTAAATGGTTGTCTATATAAGTTAGTTAATACAATTATTTTTTTGATAATTAAGTTAGTTAATACAATGATTAAAAGTGTCATGAGGGACTGCAGCAGTTGTACATGAAGTATACAAAATGCTAGTCAATTTTCAGTTAAATTCTATCTTCTTGACAAGTAAGCAATTCATCTAAGCTAAGCATATTCTAATGCTCAGAAATTCTAGCCCACAAAAACATGAAATCACAAAATGATAAATAACCTTAAAAAAAGGCAATCAGTCTCTGCATCGAATATCAGCCCAAAACTGCATCACCACCATTAACTTTCACGTTTTTAAAGCTTAAAACATAAGCTTTAGTATTCTGCTACTTGCTGCACAAAGTTGCAGGATCAAACAGATCTCTCACTACATTGGGCCTAATTTTGGTGCATCAATGCAGTGTCATTCTCAAAGGTATCCCTAAAAAATTTAGTTGCCTGTACATCACATGTATCCCACCTTCATCCAGTAAAAGAATGTAAAATATATATATATATATATATATATATATATTCCACCTTTGTGGCATTTGCAAGTAAGATAAATTAGAAGGCAAGTAAATACCAATAAGCATTTCCAAAAAGTGAATCAAAGCCAAATCTCAGGCCAGTTCAAACCACCAAACACAAAATATTATATCAAATCGCAAGTAAGACACAATCTATAAAGCTTAAATAAGTACAAAATCTTTCTAAGAAAGAACCTCATTAAAGTTGGGTGCAAGAGATGAAATGAATTTCGTATGGAAAAAGTGCAATCACAAATTTTAAGTTTTTCCAGATTAGAGCAAAAATAATGTACCTTTCTTTAGAAAGTTTAAAGAAGTTGGAAATATGACCCCATAATGTCTTCTCAAATGTCTCCCAAGTCTGATCTACATCTTCAAAATATTCTCTGGTTCATGGCCCAAATGAGTGAGAGAGAGAGAGAGAGAGAGAGAAGTCACTAAGCTTCAGAGCAGCATTAATCAAAAAAATCATGGAAATAATATTTTTACAGTGAAACATTTAATATAAAAGGCATCATTGTCATAATCATCATCATCATCCTTAAAAGCCAATTTCTACTTTCCACACTTATGTTGTTCTTGCAGCCAAAAAAAATCTCGATTCACCTTTTCAAAGTAATTAATGTTGAATGCATCAAGGGCAGATAATTCAAGCATTAACTTAAAATAAAATCATCAATGCTGCTTTGAACCAAGAATTAGAAAACACCAATCATCAGCAACACCAAATTAAGCTAGCCACTCAATTGCTCTTTAATGCCAAGCTCATTGATAAAATCATAAAAATTTTGTGGCTTGGATATAGAGACATAGCAATTGCCACAAGAATTTTCCCAACTCTTATAAATTGGCTATAGTATTAGGATTGAAAAACACCAAAAGATTTGCTGAAAAACTGGCAAGAACTGACAGCTTAGAATTAGCTTAACATTTTCTTTCTTTGCTCTTTTTTAACCCCTGATCTGCTAACTAGCATCCAGCTCTTTCATACTTTTTTGATGTATAATTGTTACTAGCTTTGGGCTCACTACAAGAACTATAAATGCAACAAGGGAAGAAGCTAGAGAGTATTCTTTAGTCAGAAAATTTGTAAAAGTAGTTAATTCTTAATACTAAAGCATATTTCCTTTTTTTTTATTTTCATTTAATGTCATTGATCCAGTAAGTATAATTTACTTTTTGTCTGCTGATGTCAAATTATGATTGCTGGAGCAGTTTCTTTCTTATTCTTCTACAAGTTAAAACAACTTTGGCTTGACATATAATCCCGTATAATTGTATTTATCAATATTAACATGTGAAGGAAATACAAATGAAAATAAATCACCAAGGTTTAAAACTTTTGATTTTATGTTACTATTTTCTTATTAGAATCACCCCAAACCTTAGTATGGATTGTGAGCTTATAGAAATGTATCCTTGTAGTTGGGTGAATATGACAAATAAAAAAAGTCGAGAGAAGGGCAGGAGGGATGCATAGAGGAGCCTCTTTCAAAAGGAATGACAAAAACAGGGGGCCTTCTAATCTAACGGGATGCCATAGCTCCCCTTGGCCCCTGCTAGCACCACTGAAGAATGTGACAAAAAACTTTACAAGACAATACAGACCTTAATCTGCCAACCTCTTCCTTGTGAGATCCTGCAGCTGCTAATGCAAACCTCCGCTTCCCATCAAGAGCTGTTAACCTCTAAAGACAAATTTAAGGACGAAAATCCAAAGACCCAACTATGAGTACACTATAATATGCGAATTTAGTTCCAAGTAATAATATGTATGTAGGGAAGAGAACTATTACCTCATAAGTGTTAACAAGTTCTTTATCATCACTCAAAGAATCCCTTGCTTCAGCTGCTTCAACAGAAATGGACATCATGCCCTCAACATCCTATCAAGAGATCAAGAAGTGAGCTAACAGCAACCACACAGAAAAGTAGAAGAAACAACAAACCATTAGATTCTAAAGCTTCATGCCTCTAGATTTAAAACTTAAAATAGGCATGCTTCACAAAAAATCAACATGAATAGCCAATGACCTTCTGGTCCACTGGATAGTGGTTTCTCATTTTCTTTTAGTCAAGATAAAAATTTTCAGGCAATTCCAACCCCACTTGATTGCCGATTAGTTGCATGTAAGTTGTAACACTCTGGTGTAACTGCATTCTCACTGCAACAGCTTTCACAAGATAGAGGGCAATTTTTTTTATATGTAAATAGGAAGACAAGGCTGGTGGAGTTCGAACCCCAGTGCAGAAGCACAACAAGAGTTACTGGAACCACTGGTTTTTCTCAAGCCCCAAGATAGAGGGGAAAAATTGAAAATGGAACAATACAACTCCGTTTCCAGGTGTCCAAATCGTGGATAAAATAACACATGCACACACACACA
This sequence comes from Quercus wislizeni, assembly GCA_023055345.1. Classification (NCBI taxonomy): domain Eukaryota; kingdom Viridiplantae; phylum Streptophyta; class Magnoliopsida; order Fagales; family Fagaceae; genus Quercus; species Quercus wislizeni. The sequence goes on from JALGQJ010000002.1 coordinate 49,217,606, forward strand.
CACACACTAGTCATGATAAAAAACTTATTCAACTCAGGAGCATTTTTCAACTCAGCCAAACACACCCACCTTCAAGGTTGTATTTAAGTTGTTCCTTGCATTGCTAAGGAGCTTTATTTGATCATGGTTTTCAATTAATGTTTGGCATTCTTGACAAAGCCTGATGCAGAAGGCAGTCATATTAATCACAAAATCAGATACGCAAATATTGCAATCGAATTTTACAGATAGGATACCAAATTAAACCCCTTATAATGTTAGAAAAACCCCCTCAGTATATCTCATCAACAACGTACTTTTCAATAGAAACAAAGTTTTCACGGAGTTGGTCTATCGTCTTCTCAGATAAGGACAGAGAGTCCAGCCCAGCTTGTGCCTGTTCAACCTACAGAGTCAAAGAAGTACCGTGTAAGCACAATGAAATATGAGACTTGTTGAGGTCCCTCAACTCAGTAAATGTCTCATAATAGAAGGTAAGAGAAAAAAAAATGGTTGAAAATAATTATGACAGCAGTTTTCCCCATGAAAAGAACTGGAATTTGTGTATAAACCTGCTCGGCAACCATTGTACTAAGTTGTGCATCATTTGCCTGACAATAAAAATAATAGCAACATTCAGAGTTGACAATCTAAAGGTTTATCAAGAAATTCATTGAAATAAAAGCCAATATAATGCCTTTTTTCTAACAGCAATTATAAATTAACCAAATTTTCAAAGCCTCGCTTTTTCATAATTTATTAGCCAGTACTTCAGTAAGTAATTTGCAAACACTACACACCAAGAAAAAAAAAAACATTACATACACACCCAATAAGTTTTGAGCCCATAACCTTACCTTCCACCTATTCTTGCAAGACAAGAAAGTGTCATTCGAGTCAAAGCACACTAGCAAGTAGCAACATTACCCACCAAACTAGTAGGCCTAAAATCCTTAACATCTAAAGCAACTACCATCTTCAGAATAAGTCTAATTAAAGAAGCATTCGGACTTTCCCCATACGGGCCACATCTCCATGCTCACAAAAAGTACCAAACATTCTCATTAAATCCTACTTTACTAGAAACTAGCACTACCGAATGAGGGGAACGGGAAACCATTTTGAAACTACTTCTTCATTCACATTAACACTCTTTACCCTCTTGATTGCTGCTTGATCAAAGATTTTTTTTTTTTCTTGATGTCATGGAACCTCACTAAGTGTTAGGAGCTTTACTTGTTGCTGATGATGGCATGAGGAATGTGAGTGCTTGGGCAAAATTAGGCCAGTCACTTGGCTTCATGTTTCCTCAACACACTCATGGCTCCTCATGCCAGATTAGTAATGCTCCTAAGGGCTCTTTGAGGGGGACATGCCCAATCTCCCTACTCAAGTTTGATCGATGAGCAGGATGAAGGGGCGGCATGTGGAGGCACCTTGCTCCACATGATGCCCCAGGCCATGGCAGAGGAGGGCCATGGTGGGCAGAGTTGGTTTTGATGATGGGCAGATACAGGTGGTGCTGACCCTACTTGGTGGTGCATGGCATTGGTGGCTTAGTTGCTGGTTGCTTGTGTATAGGCTTGGTGGCTTGAGTGCAAGGCAGGGCTGGGCTGCCGTGATGATTAGATACTGTGTGCAAAGCATTGGGCTGGTGGGTGCTGGTTGATGCATGGACAGAAGCTAGTAGGCTGATGGCAATTACTTGGTGTGCTGCATATATACATGTTGTGTGGGCTGTATTGCTGATGGGGGAAGACTCGGGCATGGGCCAAGCCTCTCAAAACGTGGGAAACATGCTGTGTGGGCTGCTGTGTGATGGGCAGAAGCCCCATGATCTGCTGAGACACGGGCTGTGAATGTGCTGATATGCAGGAGCAGTTATTGGGCAATTACCAAGCAATTTCTAGCTTTCCTAATGATCAGACCTGCTGTGTAGGGGCTGAAAACGTGGAGAGCAGACCAAAACAGCATCAGTTGAAGGTGTCCTAAGTAAGACCACAAGTGGCAGAATGTCCAAGACCCAGGCAGTTACTAGGCAGTAATTGTCATAGCAGTTATTTATGTGTATATGACCCTAAGGCTGTTGGGGGTGTCAACAGCAGAGTGTATTTTGCCTTAGAGAAAATTATGTGTATTTCTCCAGCTTGTAAAAGGGTTTCCTTTGTACTTGAGATTGAGTAATAAAGGCTGGGGCTGGGTTCCCTGTAAACATAGTGTGTGCTGTGTGCCTGTGTGTGAGTCCCTATATAATCTGTTCTAAGTGTTCCTGCAGTGTGTGTGGGGTTGGCTGAGACTAAGTCAGGGACTTAGGGCCATCACAGGCAGAAAATTGGAAATTGAGTGAAAATTTTGACCCTGTGACACTAAGGCAGAGCCCTTTGAACACCCCCCCCCCCCCACCCCCCTAGGGGATTAAACCCCGAATTCACGACCACACTAGCCAGAAACTTGTATCCAGTAATCCAGGGGAACCACTGAACTGCACCCAGACCAATAATTTGATCAAAGATATATATCATCAACAGATAAAAAAAGAAGTCCCAATGAAAATGGATTTCTCTTCTCCTATGAGAGAATTTGCTAACCAACGCAAAGAACACTACATATCAATCAAATACAGAACTCATCAAATCACTAGAGAATTTACTATTACCTATTCAATTCATCATGCCAAATCAGATTTTCAACGCTTTTCAATAAATAAATAAAAAAACTAGGAAACCCCAGAATTAGCCAAAATTTGATGAATCAAAACTAGAAATTAGGCAAAAAAAATTTGAAATTTTTTAGAATGGAAATAGGACCTGTTGGCGAGTAATGTAATCGGCCTTTATGGATGCGATGGACTGAAGAAGCTCCGGCAGCGGCAGAAGCTTCGCGACCTCGCGCACCGCCGATTCCTTCGCTTCCACTCCCAGGTCCTCCACCATCATTTTTCTTCCTATACCAACACTGCAACTGTAACACGGTTAACGATCAGGTTGGAAATAAAGGATTTTTAAAAGTTTCAATTTTAATAAAATAAATAGTAAAAAAAATTTTAAAAAAAAAAAAAAAAATCTTGGCAGCAGAATTTCAATGTGGGGTAATTTTTTTTTTTTTAATCGGTGATTCCAAATGCCTAAAAAAAAAATCGAAAATTAGTTATAATTTCAAAAACTACCAAAAAACAACCCCTATTCTAATAAGATAATCTTTATCCCTAAAAAAAAAAAAATATGGTTAAAACTATAATTTTTATATATTAAAGTTATATAAAAATTTAATTATGATTTTATAAACATCCAAAAATACCACTAATCTAATAAGGTAATCTTTATTCTTAAAAAATAAAAAATATGGTTAAAATTGTAATTCAACAAAATTTAAAACAATAAAAAAATTTACGGGAGAAATTTTTTTTTAAAAATTAACACACATTCTCTATTTAAATATATTTCACATGTTTGATATATTTTTTCATAAAAACTAATACACACTAAATACAGCAATTTACTACTTTTCGAAATCCTAAATTTAGTTTCTTAAAAAATCTCTTTTTATGTAACCTTACTAACAATAAACAAATTCAAATTGAAGATTACATTAAACTTAAAAAAAAAAAAAAAAAACCTTCATCACACTGAGCGTGTGTGATGAAGGTTTTCAATAGAGTTTCACTTAGAGTGCACATGTGATATAATCATATAATGTGAGAAACAAATGGAATAAATCATATACTCAAAAAAAAGTTTTACTATATAATAAAAGTTAAACTTTAATTACACCAAATGAGGTTATTTGGTTTAGTTTTTGCTCTCAATTTCCATAACTCATTACTCAAAAAATTGGGCTAAAGTTGTGGAAATTGAGGACAACTTTTGGAATTTTCAGGTGATGAAATATGAGTTGGCATATTATAACTATCTTAAAAAATAAATTCAAAATTCACTCACATCAATCTCACCAAAGTTATATAAAAATACATGATTTATACAGTAAACATGTAAATTTACACTGGTATTATTCATTTTGCATTTAGTTTTTTATTATTTTTTTACGCATTCCAAAATGAAAAAAGAGAGTAAATGGTGGTTGTTGTGTATAAAGAAAAATAAATAAATAAATTCAGAAAATCAAAAAAAATTGATATTTTAATGAAAAATAGTGTAAAATAGATAATCTAATATTAGGAGTTTTGAAAAATAAATATGTAAAATAGAAAACGAAGACTTTTATGCTAAAATAGATAAGAATTTTCGCAATGCGTATGCTCTTAGGTTTCTCTTTACTCCTAAACTCTCTATTTCCATACCTTCTATGTTAACTTAAATTAATTTTAGAAACCTAATTTAATTACAATTTAAAATTCTATGTTAAATGCAACTCTTCCTTCTATTACAGTAAAACCCTTCTTCTTTCGTTTTTTTTTTTTTTTTTTTTTTACCATTTTTTCATGGGATGGCAGCATACACGATCATTAGAAATGTTAATTTCATTACAATTTAAATTTTATATCAAATGGAACTCTTCCCATATAAATATCCTCTTTTGTTTTTAGAGAATATGTGAATACCTAAATTTCAAGACAACTAAGATATGCATTCTTATTTCTTCTTTTTGTTTTGTTTTTTTTAAGAAACTTTAATTCATTCAATAGGAGAAAATGAAATACAACAAAGGGAAACCACAAGAAAAAACCAAATGATTAAGGGGGTCTTAGTAGAGCGAGTGTTGAAGCACTAGGGGTGTGACACATTTCTAAACTTATGTGGTTCTAGATGATCTTACAAATTGGGGGTCTTCTTTTTGTTCATATTGACTTCTTCACAACTTTAAAATTATCTATATAAAGGTAGGGGAAAAATGCTTATACATCTCCTAAACTTTCAACTACTAGCCAAAAGACCCCCTCAACTTTTTTATTCGCCAATTTACTCCTTAAACTATTCACTACTACCAAATTAATACTCCAGTCAGTCTCACATTAAAACACTAACAAAATAAGCACATGAGACTCACGTGACTTTTAAAAACAAACTTAAAATCACCTAAAGGTCCAAAACCCAGCAGAAAGAAGAGAGAAGAGAAACAGGTCCGACAGAGGGAGAGAGACACAGTAGAACCAGAGTCACCATGATAGGTAGCCCTGCCGTATCGCTACCAGTGTCTCGACAACGACTTGTGCTTCCACTGCCGTTAGACAGCCACCACCTGGTACAGTATTTTTTTTTTTTTTTCGTTCTTTCTTTTGCTGGTATTGGTATTTAAATTTGCTAAGAAATTTTTTTTTTTTTTATCTCCATGTGCGAATTTTTATAGTAGAAATTCTTGTTTTGGTTTCATTTTTGGGTTTGGTCTCTATGAAATTCTTGGTTTTTTATTATCTCCATGTGCCTTTCAACAGCTATTGCATTTAAGTATGCCATAGAGCTGTTTGATTAAATGCTTGAAAGAGATATGGCTACTGCTAATGGGGTTTGGTTGCTTGGTTTAATCTTTGGGATTGGTGTTTCTACAAGGTTTTTTGCAAAGGCCTCATCAACAAGAAGTTCATGTTTGAAGTTGGTGAAAGAAAACAACAAATACACAAAATTTCATAAGAAAAATATGTTACGTTGGTTTACCATTAAACTGATTTTTTTTTTTGTTTATATAGAGGATTATATATTATAAATTAATTTCCAATAGATGGGCCTTAGTATTTGATATTTTTTTCACAAGTCTAACTCCTTCTATGGTACAAAAAGCTTTGTCTAACTTAATTGCATTTTGTGTTTTTGACTCTGTTCGAATTAGGGTTCTTTGTATCAGAATTGTGTTGGTTTGGTTACCTCTTAGCTATAACCTTTTAATCAATTATGTTTAGTATATTGCCAATATAATGGTGCCAAAAATTTGTCCCAAAACAAGAATTTCTACTATAAAAATTCGCACATGGAGATTAAAAAAAAAAAAAAGTTCTTAGTAGATTTAAATACTAATACTAGCAAAAGAAAGAACGAAAGAAAGAAAAACAAAAACAAAAACAAATGTACTAGGTGGTGGTTGTCGAACGGTGGTGGAAGCACAAGCCGCTGTCGAGACACTGGTGGCGATATGGCGGGGCTACTTAGATTAGTAGCAGTTTTTTTTTTAATTATAATTCTAGAACTTATTTCTTCTTATCTTTTATTAATAGTTGTTGTCAACTATTTTTCCTCTTCACACAACACAAGTTATTACTTAAGACAAATTTTAACACACACACACACACAAAAGACGTAATTCTCTTATTTGATAAAATTTGTGATATCAAAGGTTCTTCTTTTCTCTTTCTTCTGTCATGTAATAACTAATTAGTTTTTTCAAGTTAGGATTTTTTTTTTTTTTTTTTATAAGATAGAAATTCTACTCTAGAATAATCTAAGTGTATATGTGTGTGAAACTCCCTCCTGGAAACTTGAACCCCGGCGGCTCTTGCCAACCCACACCTCACAAACACTTATACTAGTGGAGTGATCACCACACCAAGGGTGCGTGGTGTTCAAGTTAGGACTTTTACAAAAGCAAAATACTACTAATAAATTATGGCATTTATGTGTGACAAACAAATTGGATCATTAACTTTAATTATTTACAGTTTCGTGCAATTTAGTTATTAATTTTTTATTTTGAGATGTTGGTATATGTCGTGCAAATGAATTCTTCTATGATTATGGACTCTCTCTATTTTTTTTTTTTTTTTTTGGGTAAGATGATTCAGGACTCCTTTTTACCATACTTTTTGTATTTTTTGGTTCTTATATTAACATTTTATTATTATTTTTTTATACAAGATAAAAATTCTACTTTAACCTAATTTAAGTGTATATATATGTGAAGTTCCCTCCTGAAGACTTGAACGATGACCCTTGCCCCCCACATCCCACAAGCACTTATACTTGTGAAGTAACCATCGCATCAAGAGTGTGCGGTAATATTTATTTATTTTTGAGAAAAGGTTCAATGCATATTATTATGATAGACTATTCAAAGAAGCTTTTAATTCAGTATTAATGTCTAATGGTACATCTTTCATTCAAACTAATAAGGGAGGGAAAGAATTGCTTGTTGTGCTAGTATATGAGCAACCTTATTACAGTGCCTACATACATGATAAAGAGTAAAAGCTGAAAAACATGAAGCAAAGTAATGTAGATCATTTACAATGTGCCTATATTAGGCCAAAGAACTGTTGCCGGTTTACAGTGATTTAATGAAGACTTCAAAATTACCCTTTAGGACTATATTAGTAAAAGCTTTATTTATGAAAAAAAAGAACTGAACTAGTAAGTTCAATTGAGAACCGAACACTAATTCAGTCCAATAAAAACTCATAAAATTAGTAAAAATAATTGGTACCCAAAACAATTCTTTTTCCCGTTCTTTTTTAAACCATGTTTATAACAGGTTTTATATGTTAACTATGTAACATTCCATTTTGAAAGGCACAGATCATGTTCTTACTTTTATTAAAGTTGTGTTTGGATACTGCTTATTTTACTGAAACTGAAAAATTATTACTGAAAATACTGTAGATAAAAGTAAAAATTAGTTAAAATAGTATAGTGGGGCCCATAATAGTGCCAAAAAACGCAATGGAACCCATAAATAGTAGCAAAAATAAGCTGAATAGTAAAATAATTTTCATTTATAATCCCAATTCAAACGCATGCTAATGGCCTGTTTGAAAGTTTAAAAAAAGATGGGGAGTAGAGTAAAGGGAGGGAGAGTAATTCAATTACCTTGTTTGAAAGTTTTGTAAGGAAGGAGGTGGAGGGGTTTGGAGGGGTTTCAACTACCTCTAACCCCTCATTTTTAATTCCCTCAAATTAGAGAGATTTGGAGGGAGAGTAGAGTAGATAAATTATTGACCAAATGAATTTTCTAATTTACCCTTTCTAAATTAACAAAATTACAAACTAATTATATAAATAATTTTTGTTTATTTCCTAAGAAAATTTAAGGTGAATGAAAAAATAAAATCCCCATCTCACGCATTAAAACTAACCAAAGATGAATATATCTCTATCTCAAGAAGCTTTGAATTAGTTTTATTCATCAAAAAATACATAAAATTTTAGTATCACCAAAGAAAAAATAAATTAAAAAACAGTATTTCATATATGGGTTTTTTCTTGGCATCCAAATAGCAAGAATCCCAAATTCCAAGGAAAAGCCAAATCCCCATAACCCAATTGATTTAGCACGAAATCTAAACCTCCATACCCAAACGATTTGCATAGATCGAAGCCAAATCCCCATAACCCACGCAGCGAGCGACAAGATCGGCCAATAGTTCACCTTGTTGGAATTCAGAGCCATCCTGGTTTGCCCTAGAAAGATCATCGAGCTCCAGAGCTACTCCACTTTGATCAAACCGGCTGATCTCTCTCTCATCTCCACCTTGTCCATACGCTGCAATGGTATCACTCTTGATGCTGTCGTCTTCGCCCCTACCTTCCTCCAAATCTCCGATCTCATTTACAACCTCCTCCATGGTCTCTATCTCTCTCTCTTGGTCTTTGTTTGGTTGCTCAAAAAATTTTGAATTCTAATTTTACTTTTTGGATGTCATATGATAGAAAGAGGTGGGGAGGAATGTGCAAAATAGCTGTGTAAAGGGGTTGTATATAGTTAGTTAGGCAATGTTTGAAATAATAAAGGAAAGTAGCATCTCGAGTTTTAGAAACTCAAAATCCATATTAAAACTCGAGTCCAAAAGACTCGCCATGCGAGTGTGAAAATGCCACATAGATCTCGAGTCTTTAAGACTCGAGTTTCAAGCAAAAAAAATTTTCACCTATAGTGGTGTTTTTAAGCCTTACAGTGACGTTTTTAAGCCTTATAGCAGCGTTTTCCTGCAAAAAAAAAAAAAAAAAAAAAATTATAAGTACCAGGTTTAGGGAGCCCTATAGTGGCGTTTTTAAGCCCTATAGTGGCGTTTTTCTGCAATTTATGGAAACCGAGTCTTTAAAACTCGATTTTCATGTGGATTTTTTTCCCCCTCAAACCCTTCCTCTTACAAATCGAGACTTAAAAACATGAGTTTTATCTTGGAACTCGAGTTTTAGACACTCGAGATGCTAGTTTTCAGCATTGTTTTGAAACATAACAACTAACTAAATTTTTTTGTATTTATTGTTATTTGAATAGAGTGTTCCTGAGGTGGAGCTAGCTTTTTGCTTGGTTGGTGAGAAATGCGAGGAAACGGTAGAAATTTATGAAGGATTTTTATTTTTATTATAATTTTTTTGTGGTAATAAAAATTATTTTATAATAATTAATAGTAGTTTTATACTTTTATTAGTGGTATTTGATGAAATGAGAATGTTGATTAAATAATTATTTAATCTAACAAATCAATCATAGACCAATGTTACAAGTTCATTTTCAAATAGGGGTAAATTTGTCTATTTAAATTATTTCCTATCATTTTCATTCTAATTTTTCAAACATTTAAACAAAAGGAATGTCTAATTACTCTATTCCCCTTTACTAATTTTAAAAATATCTAAATAAAGTGGAGGATAACAATTCCCTTTACACTCCTCCCCTCTACTCTTTCTCTCTCTCTAAACTTCCAAACATGCCATAAATGCAGTGGGGAGTGGCAAATCAAAAGGATGCCCTCGTTAATCATAAAAAAGGATGCCCTCTAAAAAATTACATTTTTTGTAATCTTACTCCACCACTCTCATCTAAAAGCGCGTGAAATTTGATGTGCTTTTTTGTTTTTTACTTTTTCAGAGACAGGATACTTTCCCTATTAACGAATATGCATGGTAAATAAAAGAAAGTGTGCATGTGTTTGTCAGTTTGTGCAGACAGAGAGCTAGTGAAGTGTGAGTCATTTAGCTGAATATTGTTAAATTCGGAGTTTATTTGTGTTGTAGGCACTGTTTCAACTTATTTAGGGAAATGAGGAAAGATAGTGAATTTCGGCAACAGTTTTGTCGAAATTCAACAAAAGTATGAGAGAGAGAGAAAAAGTGGGAGAGAGAAAATTTTGAATTTCGGTAATGTGATTACCGAAATTCCTACTGCCCAAACCAGTTGCCCGTGCTCAAAAAAGAAACTAATTGTGGCAATGCCATTGCCGAAAATGGGAGGGGGAAAAATAGTAGTTGCCGAAATCTGGGGAGGAATTAAAAAAAAAAATGTTACGTCCATAATATTTTTACAATATTTTCACAACAAATCACAGGTGATTAATTATTATTAGTTTAAATTTGAATTTAACACTGAGATTACTTTTTTAATCCAATAACAACAACCCACTAGTAAAAATTTGTTGTAAAGATATTGTAAAAATTGTGTTCACATATCATTTCTTTTTTTTTTCTTTTTTTAAAAAAGTGTAATGGAATTGTGGCAATGGCATTGCCAAAATAGGAGGGGAAAATTTACAACAAATTTTAAGTGGCGGATTGTTATTGTTGGATTAAAAAAGTAATCTTAGTATTAAATTCAAATTTGAACTAATAATAACTAATCACCTGTAATTTGTTGTGAAAATGTTGTAAAAATATTGTGAACGTAACACTTTTTTTTTTTAATTCCTTCCCAGATTTCGGCAACCACTATTTTATTTTCCCTCCCATTTTCGGCAATGGCATTGCCACAATTGCTACAATTTTTTTTTCTTCCCCTATTTCAGCAATAGCATTGCCACAATTGGTTTCTTTTTTTAGCACGGGCAGCTAGTTCGAGCAGCAGGAATTTCAGTAATCACATTACCGAAATTCAAAATTTTCTCTCTCCCATTTTTTCTCTTTCTCTCTCATACTTTTGTTGAATTTCGACAACATTGTTGCTGAAATTCACTCTCTTTCCTCATATCCCTAAATAAGTTAGAACAATGCCTATAACGCAAATAAACTCTGAATTTAGCAATATTCAACCAAATGACTCAGTGAAGTGTAGTACCCTACGCATGTCTATTAATTAAAATTATGAAAAAGCCCTTGAGGAAAACTTTACTAGTGTGTTCAATTGGCCTATAAAGAGTAAAAACATAACATAACAATCTCTCATTGAGAAATTGAGATTGGATGACAAATATTAATAATAAAAGAAATTTTAATCAATATTAAGAACAAAATAAATACAAAAATTATCAATTAAATCAATACATATATGGTGGTATCAATTATCAATTAAATCAATTCACAACATAAACAATAGGGAACTATTTTCATTTGTGAAAAGCTTAGTGTTCCAATAATTTATCTGTTTCAGATTAGCTTTTATTTTTAGATTTTCCCTTTGTCCTTTTCTTCTTCTTTTTTTGGGTTTTTAAGAAGGGTGTGAAATTAAGATGATGGCATTGTGCATATGCAAAAAAAAAAAAACATTTTCGACATGATGCATACTGCTAACATCTAAGCTAGATTAGCAATTGAAGCTAATACTATAATATAATGCTTCCAACAAACTTCTAGTGTTCAAATTTTTATGTTCCACTTTTCCTATTCTACTCTATATTCTATTAATAAAAATTTACCACCTATTGTTTAATTAAAAATCCTAATTTTTTGCTTTCTCTTATTTCTATTTCCTAAAATAAATTTTAAAAAAATTTCAACATAGCCCCACCAGCCACCACCACCGATCCCCGCTACTAAGCTTCGGTGGCAATACCAAGAAGAGACAACCAACATCATCAACGACCATCCACCACCACCTGAGAAGGTTGATATTATCAATTCATAGAAATAGAAGCCAAGAAATTTCCACATCCCTTAACTCTTTTATGAAATTTCTCACATGAGTTTTTTTTTTTCCCTCTCTAAAAGAGCCCTCTTAATCGAAAAATCGCAAGAGAAAAAGGAGAATATAAGCAAAAACAACAAATTTTTGGTATTTTCCGTTCAAAGAAGAAAACCCAATAAAATTTCCACACGTCACAACCCCTCAAATAATTTCAAATGTGTTTTTGTATAGGGAAGAGCCTCTGATTTGAAGAAAAAAGAGAGAGGTGATAGGCAATAACCTTTAATTAGTAATGCTACTCCCACAGTATCAACAATTTAATAATAAAACCTAGCCTAAAATGTACTTTTGGTCCTTACATTTTGGACCAATTTTCATTTTAATCCTTACTTTTTAATTTTATAGCATTTGGTTCAAAAATCATTCTTGTTTTTGTCCTTACCATCATCTCACTAATGGAAAATAGTATACATGGTAGACAAAGTGCACAGTAGGCACCCAAAACGCCAATGTGGCCATTAAAACAATAATAAATTTTTTATTTGGCATTTACATAATGCCATATTAGCATTTTAAATAATAAAAAAAGCCACATAAGAAAAACAATTAAAACCCAATTCTAAACTTATGATTTTAAATAAAATAAATAAAATAATTAATATAAAATTTTCTTTTCTTTTCTTTTCATTATTTTGTTGGAAGAACATGTCTATTTATGTTCTTTCTATTCTTCCCTAGAACATGACTAATCATGTTCACGTTCTTCATATTCTTAGCTAATTAATCCTTAGTTCTTTTTATTTTTTTGTCTTTCTAGTACTTTCTTTGTAACCAAACACATCAAAATTCAAAACTCAAATCAAACAATAATCAACATACACCAACCAAAATTCAAAACCAAGAAATCAACATATACCAACCAAAATCGAAACTAGAAATCAACATTCACCACCATTCTCGAACTAGACCTTCAGAATCATAACCCTAGTAGATTCTTGGCCATAATAAGTCTAATCCTAGTAGATACATAATTGGATCTAGGTTCGGCTGAACCATAATGGTTTTATGGCTAACTAACAACTAACGTATCACTAAGGAGGATAAAGGAGGGCTCTCCGCCATACAGCGTATGCTTTACGTACATGGCTCTGATAGGTACCGCTCATGTTCCTTTGTAAGGGCGTTCTTGGGGTGACCTTCCATACCCCTGGATAGGGCGTTCTTAGGGAAGCCTTTCATACCCCGACATGGGTCCCGCTGGGATTGCTTACTTGGGTGAATGATAGTAACCTGGGTAGTTAATGGTATCAGAGCCATGGATGGTAGATGTATGAGTTTTATTTCTTTGCAATTAAGAAGTTACTAGGAATATATTACTGCATAGCCACTACTTCCTCCTTGTTAGCGTTGGTCAGCCTAAAGACTTGTTGGCAAACCATAGTTTCGCGTTGGTCAGCCCCTTTGTTGTTAGCCGACAGACAGACGTTATTTGGGTGGTCCCGCAATGGAGTTTCCCGAGGAGGTGGTCCCGATAGCAAGGAATCAGTGGTTAGTAATAGTCCCACCAGTAATCATTAATTGCTTAGAAAGAGAATAAATACATTTATTAGTTCATTACCTGTTTGCTTGTTCGCACTTAGGTTAGGCACACACTAATTAGAATCATGGACTATAATGATATAGATTATGATGAAGGTTATAGCATGATAGATATAGACAATAATTGGTCAAATAGTAATATGGAATATGATGAAACAGATTCTGATTCTGACAGTGAAATTGATGAATATAATTATAATAGTAGCACAAATAATTGGAATACTTTAATAGGAGATAAAATCAACCGACAAACTAATAATCACAATGATAGTTTTTTGGATAGAATTAATAAAAAATTAGAATCCTTGAAAGCTATTGAAAGATCCGTTACACTAGAAAGGAAAGATAGTTCAGTAGAAAGAAAAAATGATAGCTTTTTGGACCTCTATGAAATATTAAAAGCTTTAAATTCACCTTTAAAATATGAAAGAGAATTTGAACCCCATCATAGATCATCTCTAACACAAACTATGACAGATAATTGGCATATAAATAATAATAGAAAAGAAGAGACAGGTTTACAGACATTAAAAGCAAATGACATTAGAGTTGACAGAAAAATTGACCCAGTTGAGGAAAGAATAACACGTATAGAAGATAAAATAGAGAATTTCATAAAAGAAAGAAGTAATATAGATAGTGTCAAAGATGTTATAAATGAAGACAAAGAAAGAGATAAGATAAGGAAAGGTATGGTAAAAGAAACATTAGAAAAATTTGAAAGGCCAAATAGTGAAAATAAGGAAGTCATACGTAGGAAACTAGATATAAAAGATGAGATAGATAAAGTCAACAATAGTAATGATAGTCTAAAAGAAATGATGGAAAAACATAATAACAATAAAGAAGTATCTAGTTCAATTCAAATTATATGTAAGAAGTCAGAGATAGACTTACAAAACGAAAAAGAGATCTTTTTGAAACAAAACATAAAAAGACAAAAGAAGAAGTAGGGAAAGTAAAAGAAGAGATAGAACAAGAACTTACAGATATTATAGTACAAGACAAAGAAAAAGAAATGATTGAAAGACAGAATAGTGAAAAGTTATGGAGAAAGCTAGACACAAAAGATGAAGTTATAAAAGACATGCAAAAACCAAAAGCAAATAATAGTCTTAAAGAATCTCTACGTAGGAAACTTGATACAATGGATGAGATAGAGAAAGTCAACAAAGGTAGGAAAAGTAAAAATAATTTAAAAGAAAAGGTAAATAGTGATAGTGTAGTAAAGGCAAAAATGGAAGTAGTCAACAAAAGAGACAAGAAGTATAATAGTTTTAAAGATAAAATTGATGAAAGACTAAAATTAATAGAAAGATCTATAGCAGAAACCCAAAATGATAGCTTGACAAAATTAACTAAAAAGATGAAAATTTTAAATACACCTTTAGAGATAGAAAGAAAAAGAGACATAGCAGTTTTAAATACTACTAAGTTATCAGATAATGAAAAAACTGATAGACAGATTAATAATATTATTTGTCATAAATGCAAAGGATATGGACATACTAAAAAACAATGTGACAGACATACTAAAAATGTAAAACGTATAAGTAAACTAGAATTTGAGAAAGATACAATAAATGAATTAATGGAAATATTTAATGTTAATAAAAAAGAAATAGATAAAGTAAAAGAAAAGGAAGAAATAAAATCAACCAACCCACTTAAAATTAATAAAAGAAAAACAAAACAAAAAGACATAATAATGAAACTAATAGAAAATCTACCGGATCTCCATAAAGACAAGAAAGAATATTTACTACGTTTGAAAGACTCTATAGACATACCTATAGTTTGTATTAGGTGTAGGAAATATGGACACCATGTTACAGATTGTAGAAAAGAAGAAAAAGCCAAGAAAGAAAAAGACAAGAAAGAAAAGATAAAAATGAAACAAGATAAAGTAGATGCAAAACTAATAACTTCACAGGAATTAGTGACAGAAACAAAAATGGTAAAACAAGGAATTAAAGAAGATAACTCCATAGATATAAATGAACAAAATATTACAGAAATAATAAATTTGAAAGAATTTCCTAAACCTATGATAGAACCCCTTTCATTAGAAAAAGATAATTCAAATAATGACAGTAATAGACAAAATATTTTGAGTTTAACTAACACAGAAACTATCAATAGAGAGTTCTTAACAGAAGTTGAAGAAACTGACAGTATGAATGAAAGATTAATATCTTTTAAAAGGGAAACAAAATTTGAAGAATTAACTCGGGATAATAAAGAAAAGCTGATTAATAATCACATATGTAATGAAGGAGTTAAACCTTATGATTTGAGAAAAGACATACTTTTTAATTTCATCTTATCCCTAAACAGGAAAGAAATTAGTTTCATCAACAAAGTCACTATCTTAAAAGATGTCAATCAAGAAAGAACTTGTAGGGGACATTTGACAGAAACCTCACTGGATGAACACTTGACAGAAAATGACAAAAAGAAAGACAAAGAGATAGAGATATGTTCTTATTTTCCTATTGCTTTTCTGTGTAAGTACCAACATAAAGTCCAATCTCCTCGTGCAAAAGAACTTAATAGAAAAGGCATAAAAGACGGAAATATGGATGCAATCTTTTGTAAGCAATATGCATGGATTGACAGTATATGGACTGACAATATAATAGAAATGCCAAATAAAATTATAATAAATGACATATTTACACCCTTTATAGTATCCTTAAATATTCATTTAACGGATATTTTAATAAAAGAAGCTTTGACAGACTTTCATTTATTTATCATTAAAGAAAACAGTAATTGTGGTAATTTCTTGAACGATGACAGATTTAGTTTCTTAACAAACATAATTAATTATAACCCCCTGACAGGTTGTACTATTAATAAAAGACTTTATAAAGAAACTTTATTTCACATGTTCTCACAAGATGAGATATATAGTAATACATATATGGATAGAATCATACTAGATTTTAAAAATCTTTTGAACCTCACTTACTTTGATAGAATTCATCATCACTGCTCTAATACCACTACTACTCAGCAAGAACACAAAGTTGTATAGAGAAAAGTTTGTTTTATTATAAGTGCTTTTGTTGCTTTTCTTATAAAACATTTTGAAAAGATTTCACAAAAAGACATTGACAGAAAAACTTTTAAAATAACTTTTACAGAAGCTTTGCAAGCAAAAATTTATTTTCAAGATCATTTTTCAAGACATAATCTTTTTCCCAAAACCCAATTGTAGACTACTATGAGTAAAAGAACCTCCCAGGCAGACAAAGGAAAGGTCAAGGCACCAACGATGCAACCCCACTTCCAAAAACCATCAGTAAGAATTACAGATTTGCATGAAGGCGTCTCAATAGAGACAATATCCCTTCAGGATACGTTGTCAGCAGAGGCAATGTATTCATGTGGTGAAAAAAGTGTAATTCTACAGAAAGTGCTCCACACTGATCTCCTGTTTCAGAATGGAGAATTTACAGACCTTCCTCTTCATATTAAATTACTTCTTGATAATTTACAGGCAGCTTTTGCCCTCAGAAAAAAACCCTTATTCCAAAAGACCCTTCAGGCTTTGGAATTACATCTTGTTAGCACCGGGGCATTTATTGAAGCACTCGGTTGTCAACTCCCTGGCAAGGAGGATGGAGATTCAAGCTCCACAAAGACAGAATTACAGTCTCTAAATAGCTATCTTATGGGAACAAGCTTTTCAAAGCTCCACCCTAAGATTCAGCAAAAAACGAGACTTGCCATTAAAACTTTACCCCCAGAAATCCAACAGAATATATTAACTCATAAAGCTCTAACAAGTTCTTATGACAGATGGATGCATCTTTTTAAAGTCTTAGTCTCTACAGCATTCATTAGAATGGAAGACATGACAGATGACATATGGCTATTTCATAAGGCCACATGGTATGAAAGTTTTGGAGAAGCAGACAGAGTTTATGAAGGAATAGGAGACAGATACAATCCCTATCCAGGATTACTTATCAATACAGAGGCAGAAGATCCAGTAACTTGTGATCCTATATGGTTATCTGAAATGCTAGAAGCAGGTTTTATCAGCAAATTAATTATAACTTCTGGAATTCAGATTAGTTTATTTCCCAATATCATCCAAGATGTAGCAGCACAGATTGGAGGACTTAATTATATGAGGATCGCCATCTGGAATACTCTTCCAACTTGGGACAATAGCTATTATATGGAAATGCAGCCAACACATATTCTGGTCCTTATCCATGATTGGGGTTGTACCCCTGAATACAACTGGTATACAAGTGATACTTATTTACCACTAGATGATTCGGATGCTTTGGCTAAGGAATGGTTTAATTTTATGAGTAATAAGATTTATGAAATACAGAAAGAATTAGACAGAGGCTTCCATTTATATAGCTACAATAACATGATAGTTGTGTATGGCCCAAGACCTTCAGCTAGGAGGCTTTTTAGAAGAAGAAAGAATGTTAAGGATCCTAGATAGATGACAGCAAAGGATCATGTTCCTATTTATCTTCCCATTTCATATTGTGTTCTCTGTAGTAATTATGGAGTAGTTCATGAGCATGAACAGTATGAGGATAACTCTGTCCCGCTAGATTATGATAACTATGCAGATACAGATTGATAGGCAGACAGGGCAACAGATGATTGACAGACAGACAAGGTGACAGATCACTATTCACTGAAGACAGAATCCAAGATAGTCCAAAACAGAGACAGATGTTACTATTCAAGATTACTTTGAAGATCTTACCGACAGAATAGCTTTTTACTGTTCAAGATAAGATTCTACCAACAGCTTAACTTGAATTCACTTTACATAACTCAGGTTACTTTTGAAGACTTACCATGGTTCACTTCATCTATAAATAGACAAACTCTGAAGACAGAAGACAGGTCCACAATTTAGGTCCAATTTCCAGGTCCACAATAGAGGTCCAATTTTAGGTCCAAGATAGCTCTCCTTTCCCTCAGAAAGACTCTTGTAATCATTCCTCTCTTGTAATCTTGTAACCCTTCCCTTCCAGACAGATATAATCTTGTAACCCTTTTACATATTTTACTTTGTAATCTTGTAACTTTTCAGACAGTGTTTTTATTTTCAAAGCTTGTAAGAAAGACAGTTTGTTTTCAAGTTTAATCAAAGACAGAAGTATTTTCAAGTAAGATTTTATTTGTTTTAGTTTTCATATTCCATACTCCGTTTTAACTTATTTTGAATATATCTATTTTGCTACTTTCTTCTTTATCATCTATTTTATCATTGTTTATGCTTCCATATTACAACTGTGCTCTCTCCTGGGTAGTTAATGGTATCACAGCCATGGATGGTAGATGTATGAGTTTTATTTCTTTGCAATTAAGAAGTTACTAGGAATATATTACTACATAGCCATTACTTGCTCCTTGTTAGCGTTGGTCAACCTAAAGACTCGTTGGCAAACCATAGATTCGCGTTGGTCAGCCCCTTTGTTGTTAGCCGACGGACAGGCGTTGTTTGGGTGGTCCCGCAATGGAGTTTCCCGAGGAGGTGGTCCCGATAGCAAGGAATCCAGTGGTTAGTAATAGTTCTGCCAGTAATTATTAATTGCTTAGAAGTAAAATGAATATATTTAGTCGCTCATCATCTGTTGCTAGGACACACTTAGGTTAGGCACACACTAATTTGAACATGAAAAATGATAGAATAGTTAGTTCTGAAGAATATAGCATGGAAGATATTGACAGAAATTTGTTAGAATGGAATAAATGGAATATACCGACAGAAAGAACTGATAAAATTTATAGACAAACTACTTTTTCTAAATTGACTTTCTTAACAAATTACACTATAAAAACTGTTGAAAGAACTTACTCTTTATTCAATGAATATGAAACCATTCAGTTATTTACATTAGACTCAATTAACAAACATAGAGAAAAATATGCCTTTTTACATGTTGGTCTAGTACAGTTAGCTATAAAACCTTTAACAAGAGAAGCTTTAAATACAAATGTTTTACTTTGTTTGAGAGATGACAGACATTTAAGATTTAATGACTCGCTTTTAGGAATGATGGAAACAAGTTTACATAAAGGACCAGTGTATTTTAATTGTTATCCTAATTTTGCCTTAAGCTTATCTGATAGAAATATTATGGATGCTTTAACTTTAAATGTTAAAACAGACAATTACTATATGAAAGAAGGCTCAGAACATTTCGCTATTATTTATAGGATTTATTATAAACTTATGAAAACCATTCTTGACCCTCAAACCATAGCTGACCCATCCCCTAAAGGACATACTCTCCTTCTTCAAGCATCAACAGCAAATAGTAGACTTCGTGTACCCCGACAAATACAATGGAAAGATATAAACCTTCCTGAACAATGGCAATTACAAGCCGTTGCTCCCACACCAAAGATAGAAAACACTAAACTAGATTTTATAGCTCAAAAGATAGATGGCACAGTTATTATTACTTTCAATAATAATGATAGACATAACAATAGCCTTATTAGACCCAGTAGTTCTTCAGGCAGAAAGACCCCCTATGATGTTTACCCCTAGAAGCTCCTTCTCCTCTAGGACACCTTTCTCTAATTCCAGACCCTTACCCCCCAGAATCTCCCTCCAGTTATGCACCTTCCCCCTATAAACACTAAGAAAACCTCTGACCCGACAGAAACAGCTTATTATCCGACAGATATTACACAACCTACCCCTAATGTTCATCAACCTCTTTATCAGCCTCAAACTCAACCTGATTCTCCTACCCACACAGAGATATTAGGATTTACAGATGACAAGCAAATTAATGTTTTATTTAAAGAATTTGTTTTAGATAAAGAACTACTAAAATATGACTACTTCAAACCCGAAAATAGTGACAGAAAGAATCAATTTTTTGAAGAATATAATGAACAAGAAAGAAGTAATTTACGAACTAAGTACTATGAAATGATGACAAATTTACAGACACACTTTAGTTTTTTTGATTTCTTGGACTATCATAACAAAAAGATAAGTGTAATAGAAAAAATATTGTCATGGACAAAGACAGAGAATCATGAGAAGGTGTATCAGACTTATCCACCTTTTGAATCAATAATTTTGAATCAAAATAGTGAAGTCCAAGTGTTGGCTACTCGTATTAAAAGACCTAGTCTAAGTGATGACAATAAAAAATTAGATAGCATAATTCAACAGAATGATTATACCAATACCTATTTAAAAACAATTGGTCAAAAGCCACAAGACCTAGAAGACAGATTAACACCCTCTTCCACTTCCATAAAAAAAGAAAATGCATCTAATATTCCTTTATTTATCCCTCATGAAATACCCCCTCACCTTAGAGCACCTTTAAAGAAACCCATGACATAGAAAACTGATAATTTACTTAATGAAATAAATAAAAAACTAGACTTAATGAAACTAGAATCATTAAAGGACATAGAGCCGTTAAAAAACAAGAATATTATAACACTAAACACAACAGGATGAACTGACTCTTCAGAGGATTAAGAATAAAAAAACAATCAACTGATAGATTTGACAGATTTATCAAACATAAATAATTTAGAATCACAATTTACAGATAAATTACAGATTAATAAATTAACCTTATCAACCTCAGATCGCAAAAAAGGACTAGGAAGAGTTGATGATTTATACCCTAAAAAGAATTGGTATCCTAAACCTACTCCCCCTGATTTACAATTTGAAGAAAGACATACATTTACTAATTCATCTTACTCACCAGATTTAATTTATGAATGGAATATTGATGGAATGTCAGAATATGAAATAATAAATCTTTTACATGAAATGACTTTGCTTACTAATGTTTATAAAAATCATGGAAAACAGGACCATTAGATAGCTCATTTAATTGTCACTGGTTTTACTGGCCAATTAAATGGCTGGTGGGATCATTATTTAAATAACAATGACAGAAATGGAATATTAACAGCTGTTAAAAGAGAAACAAATGGCAGTGTTATAATGATAGACAGACAGCCTTCACAGGATGCAGTTAATACTTTAATTTTCACCATAACTAAACATTTTGTTGGAGATCCTAATCAATATAAAGAAAGAGCTTTAGATGTTTTAATTAATTTAAGATGTCCACAACTTTCAGACTTTAGATGGTATAAAGATGTTTTTATTTCTAAAGTCTTAAGTAGGAATGATTGCCAACAATCCTATTGGAAAGTAAAATTCATAGCTGGTTTACCTTATTTCTTTGCTCAGAAAGTTAGACTTGATATAGCTAATAATGAAGGAACTATAGACTATCCTAGCTTAACATATGGAGACATAATATCTTCCATTAATAAAACAGGTTTATGGTTATGTAATAACTTAAGGCTAAAAAATTAGATAGAAAAAGAAAAAAGATATGCTAAAAAAGAGCTAGGAACTTTTTGTGAGCAATATGGTTTTGATCCATTAATTGCTCCCTCTAGGAAAAGAAGAAAAGAAAAGAAAGATGATAGAAGTGATAGATATAAGGACAATAATAGAAGACATTATAAAGGTAAGTCTAAAGATAAGAAAGAAGAATCCAAAAGAAAGAAGTATGATAGACGTAGGGAAAGTGACATTACCTGCTTCAAATGTGGGAAAAAGGGACACATTAGCAGATATTGTAATTTTCAAAGAAAGATAAATAAACTTGATATATCAGGAAAATTAAAGGATAAATTGATGAGTATAATAGAACTGACAGACAGTGAAGAAACAGATAATGAAATACACCAGATAGATAATTGTAACATCACTTCATCATCATCATCATCTACAGATGCTTCTTCACATGATGAAAATGTTAAATTATGTAATTGTAATAATCCTGATAATTGTTATTGTAAAAGAAAATTAAAAATAAATGTCTTAACAAAACAAGAAGACATAATAATGGATTTGATAGAAAAACTTCCGGATCTACAGTCTAAGAAAGATTACTTATCCATATTAAAAGAATCCTTAACTCAATTTGATAGATTTGATATAGATTTAAAAGATTATAAATCAACTTATAATTTTATAGAAATTTTTGACAGATTTAAACCCAATAAACCTATAACTGTGACAGACCTACAAATAGATATTAATAACCTAATGAATGAAATGAAAGAATTAAAATCAGAAAATTTCATCCTCAAAGGTATGGTTGAACAGATAACTGCACAAGTAATTAGCATAAAAGATAGAATTAAATATTGTAATAACCCTTTAATAGACTCCTCTTCCCTAGACAGACATAATTATTCTGGTGAAAGTCCTCACAAGGATAATAATAAAGATGAATTTTTAAATATAATTGATAGAATGATATTCCAAAAGTGGTATACTGAAATAACTTTGATTGTTCATAAAGAATTCTCATTAACAGTTATTGCCCTTGTAGATTCAGGTGCTGATATGAATTGTATACAAGAAGGACTGATACCTTCTAAGTATTATGAATCAACAACAGACAGATTAACTCAGGCTAATTGGGATAGACTTAAAATAAGTAATAAACTAACTAAGGCCTACATATATAATAACGGAATCAATCTCAGAACACCTTTCTTCTTGACAGATAAGTTGTCCTCTAAAGTTATATTAGGAAATCCTTTTTTAGCTTTACTTTACCCTTTTCACACGACAGACAATGGAATATGCACTAATATTTTGGAAACATAAGTATTTTTTAAGTTTCTCCTACCACCATTCCCCAAGGATATACATTTACTGAAAGAAATTTCCATCTCAAAAGACAAAAGTACTGATCACATTGATAAAATTGAGCCAGTAATAGATGATGAGATTCCTACATATTCAATGATGGAGACTACTATTCTACCCAGTAGTAGTAGTACTTAGGTATATATGTATATCATCTTCAATAATAAAATTAAAAAAAAAAAAAAATTTCCTACCTTTGTTGACTATTAAGCTTTAAGTCTTTCTTTCAGCTTTCTACGTATCCTTTTTATTTAACCATCTCTTTCCCACTCATTATGTCAAGATCTTTGCCTTGCACTATCAAATCTTGCCTCCTAGTTATTTCTTGTCCTTGTCAAATAATACTTGCACAACTCAAAGTACATATTAATTAGTTAATTTCAAAATTAACGGTCAATTGCCTGGCAAGTAAGATAGCCATTCTAAGGCTAAAATCTCAGACCAAATTTTGCCAAAATAGAAATCTTTTATAAAGATTTCGATTAAAGCATGAAGGCGTCTCAGTAGAGACAATATCCCTTCAGAATACAAAGTCAGCAATGACAGTGTATTCACGTGGGTCCTGCATTTGGGATTGCTTACTCGGGTGAATGATAGTATCCTGGGTAGTTAATGGTATTAGAGCCGGATCAAAAGTGTACGGAACTCTCACCTCTCATACGAGGATAAAGGAGGGCTCTTCGCCGTACAGCGTACGCTTTACGTACGTGGCTCTAATAGGTACCGCTCATGTTCCTTTGTAAGGGCGTTCTTGGGGTGACCTTCCATACCCCTGGATAGGGTGTTCTTGGGGAAGCCTTTCATACCCTAGCATGGGTCCCGCATTTGGGATTGCTTACTTGGGTGAATGATAGTATCCTGGGTAGCTAATGGTATCAGAGCCATGGATGGTAGATGTATGAGTTTTATTTCTCTGCAATTAAGAAGTTACTAGGAATATATTACTGCATAGCCACTACTTGCTCCTTGTTAGCGTTGGTCAGCCTAAAGACTCGTTGGCAAACCATAGATTCGCGTTGGTCAGCCCCTTTGTTGTTAGCCGACGGACAGGCATTGTTTGGGTGGTCCCACAATGGAGTTTCCCGAGGAGGTGGTCCCGATAGCAAGGAATCCAGTGGTTAGTAATAGTTCCGCTAGTAATCATTAATTGCTTAGAAAGAGAATAAATACATTTATCAGTTCATTATCTGTTTGCTTGTTCACACTTAGGTTAGGCACACACTAATTAGAAGCATGGACTATGATGATATAGATTATGATGAAGGTTATAGCATGATAGATATAGATAATAATTGGTTAAATAGTAATATGGAATATGATGAAACAGATTCTGATTCTGACAGTGAAATTGATGATTATAATTATAATAGTAGCACAAATAATTGGAATACTTTAATAGGAGATAAAATCAATCGACAGACTAATAATCACAATGATAATTTTTTAGATAGAATTAATAAAAAATTAGAATCCTTGGAAGCTATTGAAAGATCCGTTACACTAGAAAGGAAAGATAGTTCAGTAGAAAGAAAAAATGATAGCTTTTTGGACCTCTATGAAAGATTGAAAGCTTTAAATTCACCTTTAAAAAATGAAAGAGAATTTGAACCCCATCATAGATCATCTCTAACACAAACTATGACAGATAATTGGTATATAAATAATAATAGAAAAGACGAGACAGGCTTATAGACTTTAAAAGCAACTGACATTAGAGTTGACAGAAAAACTAACCCAATTGAGGAAAGAGTAACACGTATAGAAGATAAAACAAAGAATTTCATAAAAGAAAGAAGTAATATAGATAGTGTCAGAGATATTATAAATGAAGACAAAGAAAGAGATAAGATAAGGAAAGGTATGGTAAAAGAAACATTAGAAAAATTTGAAAGACCAAATAGTGAGAAGAAAGAAGACATACGTAGGAAACTAGATATAAAAGATGAAATAGAAAAAGTTAACAATAGTAATGATAGTCTAAAAGAAATGATGGAAAAGCATAATAACAATAAGGAAGTATCTAGTTCAATACAAATTATATGTAAGAAGTCAGAGATAGACTTACAGAAGGAAAAAGAGTTCTTTTTGAAACAAGATATAGAAAGACAAAAGAGCCTAATAGAGACAAAAGAAGAAGTAGGGAAAGTTAAAGACATGTTAAAAGAAAATATTGCTTTTAAAGAACCTCTACGTAGAAAGCTAGAAGCAGAAGAAGAGATAGAAAAAGAGAAAGTCAACGAAGGTAGGAAAAGTAAAAATAATTTAAAAGAAAAAGTAAATAGTGATAGTGTAGTAAAGGCAAAAATGGAAGTAGTCAACAAAAGAGACATGAAATGTAATAGTTTTAAAGAAAAAATTGATGAAAGACTAAAATTAATTGAAAGATCTATAGCAGAAACCCAAAATGATAGCTTGACAGAATTAACTAAAAAGTTGAAAATTTTAAATACACCATTAGAGATAGACAGAAAAAGAGACATAACAGTATTAAATACTACTGAGTTATCAGATAATGAGAAAACTGATAGACAGATTAATAATATTATTTGTCATAAATGCAAAGGATATGGACATACTAAAAAACAATGTGACAGACATAATAAAAATGTAAAACGTATAAGTAAACTAGAATTTGAGAAAGATATAATAAATGAATTAATGGAAATATTTAATGTTAATAAAAAAGAAATAGATCAAGTAATAAAAAAAGAAGAAATAAAATCAACCAACCCACTTAAAATTAATAAAAGAAAAAGAAAGCAAAAAGATATAATAGTTAAATTGATAGAAAATCTACCAGATCACCATAAACATAAGAAAGAATATTAACTAAGTTTGAAAGATTCTATAGACATACTTATAGTTTTTATTAGGTGTAAGAAATATGGACACCATGTTACAGATTGTAGAAAAGAAGAAAAAGCCAAGAAAGAAAAGATAAAAATGAAACAAGATAAAGTAGATACAAAACTAATAACTTTACAGGAATTAATGACAGAAACAAAAATGGTAAAACAAGGAATTAAAGAAGATAACTCCATAGATATAAATAAAAATAATATTATAGAAATAATAAACTTAAAAGAACATTCTAAACCTATGACAGACCCCCCTTCATTAGAAAAAGATATTTTAGATAATGACAATGATAAACAGAATATTTTAAGCTTAATCGGCAGCGTAATTTTCCAAAAATGGTATACAGATATTACTTTAGTAATTAATAAAGAGTTTTCTTTGACAGAAATTGCTTTAATAGACTCAGGTGCTGACATGAATTTTATTCAAGAAGAACTAATACCTTTCAAATATCATGAAAAATCTTCTGAAAGATTAATTCAGGCCAATGGAGAAAAACTAATAAATAAAATACCTAATGCTCATATATGCCATGATGGAATATATTTTGAAACAGTCTTTGCTTTAATTAAAGACCTTCCTTCTAAAATTATTTTAGGAACTCCTTTTACGGCTTTGCTTTATCCCTTTTTAGTGACAGATAAAGGAATTAAAACTAATGTGTTGGGAAAAGATATATTCTTTAGATTCATTATACCACCTGTCTTGAAAGAAAAACACTCTTCCAAAAAGGTTACTATTGTAACAGATGTCAATAAAGGAAGAATTTGTAGGGGACATTTGACAGAAAACTCACTGGATGGACACTTGACAGATGATGACAAAAAGAAAGTTAAACAAGACAAAGAGACAGAGATATGTCCTTATTCTCCTATTGCTTTTTTGCATAAGTATCAACATAAAATCCAATCTATTCATGCAAAAGAACTTAGTAGAAAAGGCATAAAAGATGGAAACGTGGATGTAGTCTTTTGTAGTTAATATGCATGGACTGACAGCATGATGAAGTACCAAACAAAATTATAGTAAATGACATATTTACAGTATCCTTAAATATTCATATGATGGATATTTTAATAAAAGAAGCTTTGACAGACTCTCCTTTATTTATCATTAAAGAAAACGTTAATTGTGGTAATTTCCTGAATAATGACAGATTTAATTTCTTAACAAACAGTATTAATTATAACCCCCTGACAGGTTTTACTATTAATAAAAGACTTTATAAAGAAACTTTATTTCACATGTTCTCACAAGATAAGATATATAGTAATACATATATGGATAGAATCATATTAGAGTTTAAAAATCTTTTGAACCTTACTTACTTTGACAGAATTCATCATGACTGCTTTAATATCGCTACTACTTAGCAAGATCACGAAGATGTACAGATTAAAGTTTATTTTATTATAAATACTTTTCTTGCTTTTCTTATAAAACATTTTGAAAAGATTTCACAAAAACACGTTGACAGAAAAACTTTTAAAATAACTTTTACAGAAACTTTGCAAAAAGATATTTACTTTCAAAATCATGTTTCAAGACATAATCTTTTTCCCAAAACCCAATTGCAGACTAATATGAGTAAAAGAACCTCCCAGGCAGACAAAGGAAAGGGCAAGGCACCAGTGGTGCAACCCCACTTCCAAAAACCATCAGTAAGAATTTCAGATTTGCATGAAGGCATCTCGATAGAGACAATATCCTTTCAGGATACGTTGTCAGCAAAGGCAATGTATTCATGTGGTGAAAAAAGTGTAATTCTACAGAAAGTGCTCCACACTGATCTCATGTTTCATAATGGAGAATTTACAGACCTTCCTCTTCGTATTAAATTACTTCTTGATAATTTACAGGCAGCTTTCACCCTCAGACAGAAACCCTTATTCCAAAAGACCCTTCAGGCTTTGGAATTACATCTTGTTAGCACCGGGGCATTTATTGAAGCACTCGGTTGTCAACTCCTTGGCAAGGAGGATGGAGATTCAAGCTCCACAAAGACAGAATTACAGTCTCTAAATGGCTATCTTATGGGAACAAGCTTTTCAAAGCTCCACCCTAAGATTCAGCAAAAAACGAGACTTGCCATTAGAACTTTACCCCCTGAAATCCAACAGAATATATTATCTCATAAAGCTTTAACAAGTTCTTATGACAGATGGATGTATCTTTTTACAGTATTAGTCTCTACAGCATTTATCAAAACAGAAGACATGACAGGTGATACATGGTTATCTCATAAAGCTACATGGTACGAGAGCTTTGGAAATTCAGACAGAGTTTATGAAAGAACAGGAGGAAGATATAATCCCTACCCGAGATTACTGATCAACATAGAGACAGAGGATCCAGTAATCCGTGATCCTTTATGGTTATCTGAAATGTTAGAAGTAAGGTTTATTAGCAAACTAATTATAACTTCTGCAGTTCAGATTAGTTTATTCCCCAAAGTCATCCAAGAAGCAGCCGCACAGATTGGAGGTCTTAATTATATGAAGATGGAAATCTGGAGTACTCTTCCAGTTTGGGAAACTAGCTATTAAATGGAAACTCAGCCAGCACATATTCTGGTCCTTATCTACGATTGGGGTTGTATCCCTAAATACAACTGGTATACAGGAGATACTTATTTATCACTTGATGATCCAGGTGCTCTGGCTCAAGAATGGTCTAATTTCATGTGTAACAAGATTTATGAAGTACAGAACGAATTAGACAGAGGTTTCCACTTATATGGCTACACCGACAAAATAGCAGTATATGGTCCAAGAGCTTCAGCAAGAAGACTTATTGGGAAAAGAAGGAGTGCTAAGGATCCTAGATTGATGACAGCAAAGGATCATGTTCCTGTTTTCCTTCTTATTTCTTACTGTCCTGTATGTAATGATTATGGAGTGCTCCATGAGCATGAACAGTATGAGGATAACTCTGACCCGCTAGATTATGATAACTATGCGGATACAGATTGATAGGCAGACAGGGCAACAGATGATAGACAGAAAGACAAAGTGATAGAGCACTATTCATTGAAGACAGAATCGAAGATAGTCCAAAACAGAGACAGATGTTACTATTCAAGATTACTTTTGAAGATCTTACTGACAGAATAGCTTTTTACTGTTCAAAATAAGATTCTACCGACAGCTTAACTTGAATTCACTTTACATAACTCAGGTTACTTTTGAAGACTTACCATGGTTCACGTCATCTATAAATAGACAGACTCTGAAGACCGAAGACAGGTCCAATTTCTAGGTCCACAATAGAGGTCCAGTTTTAGGTCCAAGATAGCTCTCCTTTCCCTCAGAAAGACTCTTGTAATCCTTCCCCTCTTGTAATCTTGTAACCCCTCCCTTCCAGACAGATATAATCTTGTAACCCTTTTACAGATTTTACTTTGTAATCTTGTAACTCTTCAGATATTGTTTTTATTTTCGAAGCTTGTAAGAAAGACAGTTTGTTTTCAAGTTTAATCAAAGACAAAAGTATTTTCAAGTAAGATTTTATTTGTTTCAGTTTTCATATTCCATACTCCGTTTTAACTTATTTTGAATATATCTGTTTTGCTACTTTCTTCTTTATCATCTATTTTATCATTGTTTATGCTTCCATATTACTACTGTGCTCTCTCCTGGGTAGTTAATGGTATTAGAGCAGTAATATGGAAGCATAAACAGTGATAAAATAGATGATAAAGAAGAAAGTAGCAAAACAGATATATTCAAAATAAGTTAAAACGGAGTATGGAATATAAAAACTGAAACAAATAAAATCTTACTTGAAAATACTTCTGTCTTTGATTAAACTTGAAAACAAACTGTCTTTCTTACAAGCTTTGAAAATAAAAACATTGTCTGAAGAGTTACAAGATTACAAAGTAAAATCTGTAAAAGGGTTACAAGATTATATCTGTCTGGAAGGGAAGGGTTACAAGATTACAAGAGAGGAATGATTACAAGAGTCTTTCTGAGGGAAAGGAGAGCTATCTTGGACCTGAAACTGGACCTCTATTGTGGACCTGGAAATTGGACCTATCTTCTCTCTTCAAAGTTTGTCTATTTATAGATGAAGTAAACCATGGTAAGTCTTCATAAGTAACTTGAGTTATGTAAAGTGAATTCAACTTAAGCTGTTGGTAGAATCTTATCTTGAACAGTAAAAAGCTATTCTATCAGTAAGATCTTCAAAAGTAATCTTGAATAGTAACATCTGTCTCTGTTTTGGACTATCTTGGATTCTGTCTTTAGTGAATAACGATTTGTCACCTTGTCTGTCTGTCTGTTAATCATCTGTTGCCCTGTCTGCCTACCAATCTATATCTGCATAGTTATCATAATCTAGCGGGTCAGAGTTATCCTCATACTATTCATGCTCATGAACTACTCCATAATTACTACAGAGAACACAATATGAAATGGGAAGATAAATAGGAACATGATCCTTTGCTATCATCTGTCTAGGATCCTTAACATTCTTTCTTCTTCTAAAAAGCCTCCTTGCTGAAGGTCTTGGGCCATACACAACTATCTTGTTATTGTAGCTATATAAATGGAAGCCTCTGTCTAATTCTTTCTGTATTTCATAAATCTTATTACTCATAAAATTAGACCATTCCTTAGCCAAAGCATCCGGATCATCTGGTGGTAAATAAGTATAACCTGTATACCAGTTGTATTCAGGGATACAACCCCAATCATGGATAAGGACCGGAATATGTGCTGGCTGCATTTCCATATAATAGCTATTGTCCCAAGCTGGAAGAGTACTCCAGATGGCGATCCTCATATAATTAAGTCCTCCAATTTGTGTTGCTACATCTTGGATGATATTGGGAAATAAACTAATCTGAATTCTAGAAGTTATAATTAATTTGCTGATAAAACCTGCTTCTAGCATTTTAGATAACCATATAGGATCACAAGTTACTGGATCTTCTGTCTCTGTATTGATAAGTAATCCCGGATAGGGATTGTATCTGTCTCCTGTTCCTTCATAAACTTTGTCTGCTTCTCCAAAACTTTCATACCATGTGGCCTTATGAAATAGCCATATGTCATCTGTCATGTCTTCCGTTCTAATGAATGCTGTAGAGACTAAGACTTTAAAAAGATGCATCCATCTGTCATAAGAACTTGTTAGAGCTTTATGAGGTAATATATTCTGTTGGATTTCAGGGGGTACAGTTCTAATGGCAAATCTCGTTTTTTGCTGAATCTTAGGGTGGAGCTTTGAAAAGCTTGTTCCCATAAGATAGCTATTTAGAGACTGTAATTCTGTCTTTATGGAGCTTGAATCTCCATCCTCCTTGCTAGGGAGTTGACAATCGAGTGCTTCAATAAATGCCCCGGTGCTAACAAGATGTAATTCCAAAGCCTGAAGGGTCTTTTGGAATAAGGGTTTCTGTCTGAGGGTAAAGGTTGCCTGTAAATTATCAAGAAGTAATTTAATAAAAAGAGGAAGGTCTGTAAATTCTCCATTCTAAAACATGAGATCAGTGTGGAGCACTTCCTGTAGAATTACACTTTTTTCACCACATGAATACATTGCCTCTGCTGGCAACGTATCCTGAAGGGATATTGTCTCTATCGAGACGCCTTCATGCAAATCTGTAATTCTTACTGATGGTTTTTGGAAGTGGGGTTGCACCGCTGGTGCCTTGCCTTTTCCTTTGTCTGCCTGGGGGGTTCTTTTACTCGTAGTAGTCTGCAATTGGGTTTTGGGAAAAAGATTATGTCTTGAAACATGTTTTGAAAATAAATATCTTCTTGTAAAGCTTCTATAAAAGTTATTTTAAAAGTTTTTCTATCAACGTCTTTTTGTAAAATCTTTTCAAAATGTTTTATAAGAAAAGCAAGAAAAGTATTTATAATAAAACAAACTTTTCTCTGTACATCTTTGTGCTCTTGCTGAGTAGTAGTGGTATTAGAGCAGTCATGATGAATTCTGTCAAAGTAAGTGAGGTTCAAAAGATCTTTAAAATCTAATATGATTTTGTCCATATATGTATTACTATATATCTCATTTTGTGAGAACATGTGAAATAAAGTTTCTTTATAAAGTCTTTTATTAATAGGAAAATCTATCAGGGGGTTATAATTAATTCTGTCTGTTAAGAGAGTAAAAATGCCATTATTCAAGAAATTACCACAATTAACTTTTTCTTTAATGATAAATAACGGAGAGTCTGTCAAAGCTTCTTTTATTAATATATCCATCAAATGAATATTTAAGGATACTGTAAATATGTCATTTACTATAATTTTGTTTGGTACTTCTATCATGCTGTCAGTCCATGCATATTGACTACAAAAGATTGCATCCATATTTCCGTCTTCTATGCCTTTTCTACTAAGTTCTTTTGCACGAGGAGATTGGACTTTATGTTGGTACTTATGCAAAAGTAATAGGAGAATAAGAACATATCTCTCTCTCTTTGTCTTGTTTAGCTTTCTTTTTGTCATTTTCTGTCATTTGATCAACAAGTAATATTTGTGTCTTTAAAGATGACAAACCTGTGTTAGATTTATAGATTCCTCTTTCGTTGATATCTGTTAAAATAGTAACCTTTTTGGAAGAGTGTTTTTCTTTTAAGATAGGTGGTATAATGAATCTAAAGAATATATCTCTTCCCAACATATTAGTTTTAATTCCTTTATCTGTCACTAAAAAGGGATAAAGCAAAGCCATAAAAGGAGTTCCAAAAATGATTTTAGAAGGAAGTTCTTTAATTAAAGTAAAGATTGTTTCAAAATATATTCCATCATCGCATATAAGAACATTAGGTATTTTATTTATTAGTTTTTCTCCATTGGCCTGAATTAATCTTTCAGAAGACTTTTCATGATATTTGAAAGGTATTAGTTCTTCTTGAATAAAATTCATGTCAGCACCTGAGTCTATTAAAGCAATTTCTGTCAAAGAAAACTCTTTATTAATTACTAAAGTAATATCTGTATACCATTTTTGGAAAATTACGCTGTCGATTAAACTTAAAATATTCTGATTATCATTGTCATTATCTAAAATATCTTTTTCTAATGAAGGGGGGTCTGTCATGGGTTCAGAATGTTCTTTTAAGTTTATTATTTCTGCAATATTTTGTTCATTTATATCTATGGAATTATCTTCTTTAATTTCTTGTTTTATCGTTTTTACTTTTGTCACTAATTCCTGTAAAGTTATTAGTTTTGTATCTACTTTATCTTGTTTCATTTTTATCTTTTCTTTCTTGTCTTTTTCTTTTTTGGCTTTTTCTTCTTTTCTACAATCTGTAACACGGTGTCCATATTTCCTACACCTAATACAAACTGTAGGTATGTCTATAGAGTCTTTCAAACTTAGTAAATATTCTTTCTTGTCTTTGTGGAAATTTGGTAGATTTTCTATCAATTTAATTATTATATCTTTTTGCTTTCTTTTTCATTTATTAATTTTAAGTGGGTTGGTTGATTTTATTTCTTCCTTTTCTTTTACTTGATCTATTTCTTTTTTATTAACATTAAATATGTCCATTAATTCATTTATTATATCTTTCTCAAATTCTAGTTTACTTATACGTTTTACATTTTTATTATGTCTATCATGCTGTTTTTTAGTATGTCCATATCCCTTGCATTTATGACAAATAATATTATTAACATGTCTGTCAGTTTTCTCATTATCTGATAACTCAGTAGTATTTAATACTGCTATGTCACTTTTTCTGTCAATCTCTAAAGGTGTATTTAAAATTTTCATCTTTTTGGTTAATTCTGTCAAGGTATCATTTTGGGTTCCTGCTATAGATCTTTCAATTAATTTTAGTCTTTCATCAATTTTTTCTTTAAAACTATTATACTTGTCTTTTTTGTTGACTACTTCCATTTTTGCTTTTACTACACTATCACTATTTACTTTTTCTTTTAAATTATTTTTACTTTTCCTACCTTTGTTGACTTTCTCTTTTTCTTTTGGTTCATCTTTTTCTATCTCTTCTTTTAACTTCCGACGTAGAGATTCTTCAAGAGTACTGTTCTCTTTTTCTTAGGGTTCCCTTATAAATATTAAGACATCATCTATATAAAAAATGGAGAAGTCTATGAAAGGTGTAAATATGTCATTCATTATATTTTGAAATTCACTAGGTGCATTCTTTAAACCAAAAGGTATGACATTCCATTCATAATGACCGAAAGGAACTGTAAAAGCAGTTTTGTATCTGTCTGTCTCCTCTATCTGTATCTGCCAAAATCCACTTTTCATGTCAAACTTAGAAAATATGGTTGCTTCATGAAGTCTGTCAAGTAGATCTTTCTTATTGGGAATAGGATATCTTATCCACTATAATGCTTTATTTAAAGGTTTATAATTTATAACTAATCTTGGAACTCCTCGTTCCAATTCTGCCTGTTTATTAACTTAAAAAGCAGCACAACTCCAAGGAGACTTGCTTTTCCTAATTAATCCTTTAGTTAAAAGATCTTCAATTTCTTTCTTACAGTGTTCTAATAATTCATTATTCATTTGCATTGGTCTAGCTTTAGTAGGTATTTGTCTTTCATTAAAATCTTTCTCATAAGGTAACTGTACTATATGTCGGTGTCTGTGCCAGAAAGCAGCAGGGAGATTGGAACAAACCTCTGTTTCAATCTGTTGTCTAAATAATTTTATTTTATTATTCAATATGGGATCCGTTAATTGATCAACAATTCTTTTGTATATTATTTCAGACTTTAAAGATTCCAAATGTCTATTCTTTCGATCAATTCTATCTTTATCAATTTCCTTTACTATGGTATTAAGTGAATAAATATCTTTCGGAATAGGTGGTAAAATAAATTTAAAAAGTATATCTTTTCCTAACACATTAGTTTTAATACCGTCTTCTGTCGTTAAAAAGGGGTAAAGTAAAGTCATAAAGGGATTTCCTAAAATAATTTTAGAAGAAAGGTCTTTAATTAAAACAAAAACTGTTTCAAAACAAATTCCATCATTACATATGTGAACATTAGGTATTTTATAATTAATTATCAATTTTTCACCATTAGCTTAGGTTAATCTTTCAGATGATTTTTCATAATATTTTAAAGGTATTAATCTTTCTTGTATGCAATTCATGTCGGCTCCTGAGTCTATCAAAGCAATTTCTGTCAAAGAGAACTCTTTATTAATTACTAAAGTGATTTCTGTATGCCATTTCTGAAAAATTACTCTATTAATTAAACTTAAAATATTTTGCTGATTGTTATCCTTATCTAAAATATCTTCTTCTACTAATGAAGGGGGGTCTGTCATGGGTTTAGAATGTTCTTTTAAGTTTATTATTTCTGCAATATTATTTTCATTTATATCTGTGGAATTATCTTCTTTAATTTCTTGTTTTATCATTTTTGCTTATGTCACCAATTCCTGTAAGGTTATTAGTTTTTTATCTTGTTTTATTTTTATCTTTTCTTTCTTGTCTTTTTCTTCCTTGGCCTTTTCTTCTTTTCTACAGTCTGTAACATGGTGTCCATATTTCCTACACCTAATACAAACTATAGGTATGTCGATAGAATCTTTCAAACTTAGTAAATATTCTTTCTTATGTTTGTGGTGATCTGGTAAATTTTTTATCAATTTAATTATTATATCTTTTTGCTTTCTTTTTCTTTTATTAATTTTAAGTGGGTTGGTTGATTTTATTTCTTCTTTTTTTATTACTTGATCTATTTCTTTTTGATTAACATTAAATATTTCCAATAATTCATTTATTATATCTTTCTCAAATTCTAGTATACTTATACGTTTTACATTTTTAGTATGTCTATCACACTGTTTTTTAGTATGTCTATATCCCTTGCATTTATGACAAATAATATTATTAATCTGTCTGTCTGTTTTCTCATTATCTGATAACTCAGTATTATTTAAAACTACTATGTCTCTTTTCCTGTCTATCTCTAAAGGTGTATTTAAAATTTTCATCTTTTTGGTTAATTCTATCAAGCTATCATTTTGGGTTTCTACTATAGATCTTTCAATTAATTTTAGTCTTTCATCAATTTTTTCTTTAAAACTATTACACTTCTTGTCTCTTTTGTTGACTACTTCCATTTTTGCTTTTACTACACTATCACTATTTACTTTTTCTTTTAAAGTATTTTTATTTTTCCTACCTTTGTTGACTTTCTCTCTTTCTTTTGGTTCATCTTTTCCTATCTCTTCTTTTAACTTCCCACGTAGAGATTCTTCAAGAGTACTGTTCTCTTTCCCTACTTCTTCTTTTGTCTCTATTATGTCTTTTTGTCTTTTTATATTTTGTTTCGAAAAGAACTCTTTTCCCTTCTGTAAGTCTATCTCTAACTTCTTACATATAATTTGTGTTGAACTAGATACTTCTTTATTGTTGTCATGCTTTTCCATCATTTCTTTTAGACTATCATTACTATTGTTAACTTTATCTATCTCATCTTTTATATCTAGTTTCCTACGTATGACTTCCTTATTTTCACTATTTGGTCTTTCAAATTTTGCTAATGTTTCTTTTACCATACCTTTCTTTATCTTATCTCTTTCTTTGTCTTCATTTATAATATCTCTGACACTATCTATATTACTTCTTTCTTTTATGAAATTCTTTGTTTTATTTTCTATACGTGTTACTCTTTCTTCAATTGGGTTAGTTTTTCTGTCAACTCTAATGTCAGTTGCTTTTAATGTCTGTAAACCTGTCTCTTCTTTTTTATTATTATTTATATGCCAATTATCTATCATAGTTTTAGTTGAAGATGATCTATGATAGGGTTCAAATTCTCTTTCATTTTTTAAAGGTGAATTTAAAGCTTTTAATCTTTCATAGAGGTCCAAAAAGCTATCATTTTTTCTTTCTACTGTAACGGATCTTTCAATAGATTCCAAAGATTCTAATTTTTTATTAATTCTGTCCAAAAAACTATCATTGTGATTATTAGTCTGTCGATTGATTTTATCTTCTATTAAAGTATTCCAATTATTTGTGCTATTATTATAATTATAATTATAGTTATCCATATCACTATCAGAATCAGAATCTGTTTCATCATATTTCATATTACTATTTAACCAATTATTATCTATATCTATCATGCCATAACCTTCATCATAATCTATATCATCATAGTCCATGATTCAAATTAGTGTGTGCCTAACCTAAGTGTGAACAAGCAAACAGATAATGAACTGATAAATGTATTTATTCTCTTTCTAAGCAATTAATGATTACTGGCGGAACTATTACTAACCACTGATTCCTTGCTATCGGGACCACCTCCTCGGGAAACTCCATTGCGGGACCACCCAAACAACGCCTGTCCATCGGCTAACAACAAAGGGGCTAACCAACGCGAATCTATGGTTTGCCAACGAGTCTTTAGGCTGACCAACGCTAACAAGGAGCAAATAGTGGCTATGCAGTAATATATTACTACCCATGGCTCTGATACCATTAACTACCCAGGATACTATAAACAATTCGAGACACAATGAGTTTATTTTGAAGCAGTAGGTTTCAAATTTAAGTTCTTTATTTAACAACAAAAGACTTTTATCTCTTGTACTAACAAGAACCACAACTATTCAAGCTATAATATCATAAATTCATATGTTTAGGGAAAAAAATGGGGACAAGAGGGTGTCAAACCCGCAACATGGAAGACAGGAAGGCAGTCTGGAAAGTGCATTAACAAGATTCATGTGATTTCATCCATTGATTAGACTTGGACACATGCAATGATGCAATTCAATATTTTAACAATTTTTTTAACGACGGGTAAAGTGATAGATTATAATTGGTGTATAATAAAAATCATGTAAGTGGTGATTATTTGTGAAAGTAATATAGCATTAATTACAATCAAATACCTCATTATAAGTTTCTCAAAAAAAAAAAAAAAAAAAAAAAAAAAAAACCTCATTATACCGATATTTATAGTAAAAAAAATGTAAAAAATAGAATATCTATCAAGTTTGTATTATATCAAATCAAAATCTAATAATAAATTATTTTAACACCATCTCAATTTAAAATAGAAGATAAAATTTTGTATAAATAGGTTTTGACATATTGTAATAAGAGTATTTTCACCAGTTTGTATAAAATGGCTTAAAAGGCCAAATTTTGCCTAAATCAACCCAAAAAATCACCCTTAAAAGCTTATGTATCTATTGTGCAAAATGTATTTTTGTTACCGTACTTTTGTAAATATACACAATCATTGTTGTTATGCATTTCAATTTTTTATTTTGTGTATCATGGGGATGAAAGAAGAGATAAAGGCAATTGTAGTGTGTGAAATGAGAGAAATAATTAAAAAATTATAAAAATAAAATAAATTTTTTAATAAAATAGAATATAGAATAGTTTTTTATGCATATATTTTTGAAAAGTAATAAGATGAAATCGAAAAAATAAAATTTTATATTAAAATAAGTAAACTTTTTTGAAGGCTAACGTCAATTTTCTATGATCAATAGAAAGAAAGTAAGAAGGAAATAGAAAATGAGAGGAAAGGGAAAAAAATAATAATAATAAGAGACGAGGTGGCGTGTGAGAGAGAAAGAGTCTATGACTCTGTAGACATTTGACTTGTGGTCCCCGCTTTTATTTAGACATGGCAAAATAGGCGGGGCGGGACAGGGCGGGTTTGGGTTCTGGTCGGGTCGGGTCAATTGGGTTTCAGGTCAAACGGGTCACAAGTCAAAAAGGGTCATTTTAAATGGGTTAAAAACGGGTTTGGGTCAATCGGGTTGCTGGTCAGGTCCCGTTGATCCGTATTTTTTACATGAATTTTTTATTATTTATTTTTATAAAGAAAATAACATGTATTTGCCATTTAGAAAGTTATGCAACAAATTACTTAATGTAAAATGCATTATTTTAAATTCAACACTTATATCAAGAATGAACTCAGTTAAACTTATTAATACTTATTCAATAATTTTTAAAATTATACAAATCCTAACATTACTATCTAAAACAAAATAACACAAAGATAAGTAAAACAAATACACAAGTTTTTTTTCTACACAATATCAACATTCCAAAATATAAAACAAAATTACAAATGACTTATTGGATAACTCATTTGATAAAAAATAAAAACATATAAGAAATTTACAATCTTAAAAATTAATTTTATAATCTATTATCAATTGTGATTGACACTTTATTTCAATTGAGATATACATTAAAGTTTGATTGCTTACTTATTTATACATGGTCTCTTTTATGAATATCATATCATTGTTAAGCAACACACACTCTAGGAAATATCATAATTTATTTTGAAAAGCCGTTTATTTTGGACATAAATTGTTAAAAAAATAGGTCTAAGGATTTATAATTTATGCTAATTTGATACTTTGGCTTTACTATTTTCACACTTGTGAATTTTTCTCACACATGTATATAATTTTAAATCTATATTTTTAATTCTACTGTAATTAGATTATATTGGCATGTACTTTATTATTTGATATCTAAAAATATTTACTCATTACAAAATGCTCAACCATTTATCTTTCAATTAATTTGCATGCAATTATGTAAATATATCAATTGTTTCCTTAAAGCTCAAAATAAACAATTAAACCAATATTGTCTTAATTTTACTTTTTTTTTACCAAAAAAAAGTTAAAAAAAAAAAAAAAGATTCGGGTTTGGGTCGGGTCGCGGGTCGGGTCAGGTCAGGTTGACCTGCAAAAACACGTGTCGGGTCATGGGTCAACCCGTTTTTGCTTCGAGTAAAAAAAAATCAAGTTTGGGTAAGGTATTTTTCAGGTTGGGTCAGGTTAGAAAATTCTGAACCGTTTTGTCATGTCTACTTTTATTCCGCTTTGTTCTCAAATATGATACAACAAAATGTCATATCAAATAAAGTTTCTTTTCCCGTAACCCCCAGATAAACATAAACTACCATTGTCCAGATTTTCAAAACAAAAAATAAATATGTCATTGTCTGATAAGCTAGTTTTTGGCTACACAATTACCCTAGATATATATATATATATATATATATATATATATATAGAGAGAGAGAGAGAGAGAGAGAGAGAGAGAGAGAGAGAGAGAGGTCCTTTTTGCTCCAAAAAAATAAAAGGAAAGAAGAAGATGTGCATAGGTCCTATCATTTTCTCAAAAGTTATATATATAAAAGAAGAAAGGTCCCTATGATTGTCTTTTCTAGTTGAGCAATATAGGAGTAATGCTTTGACACATAGTTCTCCACAACTTTATATCACAATTTGTTATATGGTGAGTTGTGATTAGCAAAGATGTGTCTCTATATATCCCATCATCACATATTTGCCAATCACAA
Source organism: Quercus wislizeni (assembly GCA_023055345.1). Taxonomy (NCBI): domain Eukaryota; kingdom Viridiplantae; phylum Streptophyta; class Magnoliopsida; order Fagales; family Fagaceae; genus Quercus; species Quercus wislizeni. The sequence goes on from JALGQJ010000002.1 coordinate 49,257,797, forward strand.
CTCGCCACATGACTAGTTGTGACATAAAGTTATAGGAAATTATGTGTCCTCATTACTCGCAATATAGATAGAAACTTGTCCTTTTTCATGAAAGAGTAAGGCAATGTAAGATCACCGATTTATTTATTAAAAATTATAGAACCATAGTCTTGTACTTCATCACAATTTTTGTTTTGAATAATGGAAAAAAAAGTGGTAAGTTTATATAAAAATGACAGATAATAATTATAATTTATTATGTAAAATAATTGTAAAAATATATATAATAAAAATTGGGTTTCTAAAATAATTCTGTCTTTATAGTAAACCTCCATTCATTTTTTTCAACTGAATTGTTTAAGGGTTTTAATTTTATCTTTTTAAAACAAAACTTATTAACGGATTTTGATTTATCTAATTTAAAAAAAAAAAAAAAAAAAAAAAAAAAAAAAAAAAAAAAAAAAACCTAGCTTGAAACCTGTAATATGCATGGATTTTTTTTCCCTTTTCTTTTACTGATAAAAGTTTGTTAACATTTTGTTTGTTTAAGAGGTTAAAACTTACTCTATTTGCATTAATCTGATCAATACTTTTTTTTCTTATGAAAAACATAATTAATACAACTTTTTTTTTTTTAATCGACCAAGTATGATATTTTGCTCAGACATACTCAAATGGCAAACCTCTATAGACACGAATCATAGTCACTCTCTTCCTCAACCAAAAACCCCACCCAAATCGCAACAAAATTACGCTAAGACACCATTGAGCAAACCACTCGCCAAAATCAGTAAAACTGGTGTGCAAAATTACCCACCAAAATTAGCAAACCACCAACCAAAACTAGTCACTCAAATGGCAAACCTCTATAGACACGAATCATAGTCACTCTCTTCCTCAACCAAAAACCCCAACCAAATCGCAACAAAATTACGCTAAGACACCATTGAGCAAACCACTCGCCAAAATCAGTAAAACTGGTGTGCAAAATTACACACCAAAATTAGCAAACCACCAACCAAAACTAGTCAACGCCAAAGAGGAAAATGAGCTACTTTGTTATAGGTTTTCATTTGAAGGAGAGAGAGAGAGAGAGAGAGAGAGAGAGAGAGAGAGAGGTATGGTTAGGAAAACAAAGAAGAACCACTGCTTAGAATGGCGGTGGTAGCTAACTGTACCAATGAGTAAAGAATGCTTAGTTGTGGTGGTCCGATGGTGAGAGAGAGAAAGAAAAAGCCACACACAACGAAATTAATTAAATAATGATAAACAAATAAACACTAATTATGTAAATACACAGTAACGTAGCTTAAAAGTAAAATTGCACAATTTTGGATGAGCTTGTGTGGGTAAATTTTAGGGTTGAATTAATGTGGAAAATTGACAACTTTTTCCTATTTTAAGTTAGTTGATGCGGGAGCTTTAAGCTTATATAAGTAAGAAAGATTGGGGAGTATTTTGGTACAATCCATTGCACTAAAAACTAAAAAGAACCATGTTAACTTATAATTATTTAATATGTTTTTTTTTTTTTTTTCTTTTAGAAAAAGACAAAAGTCAAATAAATATATTTGAGAGATATTCATCTATTTATGTATGTAATATTCAATTTTCTTCACTTGTGAATTATGCTTTTCGGGGAATGCAGAAAAAGAAAATTAGGACAACAATTAATTTCACACATATTTTGATGACTATAAATGGTGAAAAAAAAAGTTCAAGTCAAAATCTACCACAAAAAATAATTGTAAAAATGAGAGTAAAATTAATTTGTGGCCATGAAATTACTCATTTTATATGCATCATATCACCAGAAGCGGTAGATAAAATTAATTGTAAAAAAACAGTTACTCCTCCCAAGTTCCACCGCGAGTAAAAGCCACTCTCTTTCACTAAAAAAATTTCGTCCCGCGAGTAAGGCTACTCTCTTTACAGAATCTTCTCTCTGTAACTCTCTAACAAAATACCTCATGCTCTCTCCCATAGTAGTATATATATATATAACACTTCTCTCTCCCTCGAAATCACTCACTACATCCACACAAACAATTTGAAGATGAGAAGAGCACACCAAATCTCATCGGCAACTGCTTGTCATCTGTGGAGGATGAAACAGAGAAGATCATCACCAACAACTTTGATGAAAAGACGTAACGATGCAATGAGGAAAGGTATAATTTCATTTTTTTTCTTCGATTGTTTGATCATTTTCTTGTGTGATTCTGACTAATTTCATTCATTTTTTCTTCTTCTTCTTTCTTTGTTTATTTTGGATTTTTCACTTTAGCTAAGTTGGAGTTGGCCGAACTTGAAGCTCTTTGTACTCATGGTAATTTTACTTCTATTTTCAAAAAACTACTTCATATTTATGTTCTTTAAATATAGTTGTGTTTTTATTTCTGAAATTTGTTTTCTTTATGTGTTTTAGACAATTGCTTAACCAAATTTATGAAAATTTTGTACAGTGAGAAGCTAGAAAGCATGGGTGCAGCTCCAGGGCCGCCGCACCTGCATCGGACACTCGGCTCGACACATCGATTTGCGTTTTTTTTCTTCGTTTCCCAATTTGCACCAGTTTGGGTCGATTCTGGCTAAGTCGCGTTGGTTTGGGCCAATTCGCGCCAATTTAGGCCGAGTCGAGCCAGTTCAACGTCGATTTAGGCCGAGTTGCAATAATTACGACCAAAATTGGCCGAGAAATTAGCCAAAATACATGTTAAAAAAATGACTAGTTCCTAAGCACTTATTACCTTCAATCAGAAGTTCACATGGGTGCCTGCCAAAAAGCCAACGTAAGTAACATAGAACTTTCACAAAAAAAGGACCAGTTTTGAAAGCTATGTGTAATTTTTGGGGTTGAATGTGTAAAATCGACAACTTTTTCTTATTTTAAGTTAGTTGATAGGGTGCTTTAAGCTTATATAAGTAAGAAAGATTGGGGAGTATTTTGGTACAATCCGTTGCACTAAAACCTAAAAAGAACCACATTAACTTAAAGTTATTTAAGATGTCTCTTTTATTTTATTTTTTTTCTTTTAGAAAAAGACAAAAGTCAAATAAGTATATTTGAGAGACATTCATCTATTTATGTATGTAATATTCAATTTTCTTCACTTGTGAATTATGCTTTTGGGGGAATGCAGAAAAAGAAAATTAGGACAACAATTAATTTCACACATATTTTGATGACTATAAATGGTGGAAAAAAAAGTTCAAGTCAAAATCTACCACACAAAATAATTGTAAAAACGAGAGTAAAATTAATTGTGGCCATGAAATTACTAATTTTATATGCATCATACCACCAGAAGCGGTAGACAAAATTAATTGTAAAATAACAGTTACTCCTCCCAAGTTCCACCGCGAGTAAAAGCCACTCTCTTTCACTAAAAAAATTTCATCCTGTGAGTAAGGCTACTCTCTTTACAAAATCTCCTCTCTGTAACTCTCTAACAAAATACCTCTCGCTCTCTCCCACAGTAGTATATATATAACACTACTCTCTCCCTTGAAATCACTCACTACATCCACACAAACAATTTGAAGATGAGAAGAGCACACCAAATCTCATCAGTAGCTGCTTGGCATCTGTGGAGGATGAAACAAAGAAGATCATCACCAACAACTTTGGTGAAAAGACGTAACGATGCAATGAGGAAAGGTATAATTTCATTTTTTTTTCTTTGATTGTTTGATCATTTTCTTGTGTGATTCTGACTAATTTCGTTCGTTTTTTTTCTTCTTCTTTCTTTGTTTATTTTGGATTTTTCACTTTAGCTAAGTTGGAGTTGGCCGAACTTGAAACTCTTGGTACTCATGGTAATTTTACTTCAATTTTCAAAAAACTACTTCATATTTATGTTCTTTAAATATAGTTGTGTATTTATTTCTGAAATTTGTTTTCTCTATGTGTTTTAGACAATTGCTTAACCAAATTTATAAAAATTTTGTAGGTGAGAAGCTAGAAAGCATGTGTGTAGCTCCAGGGCCGCCGCACCTGCACCGGACACTCAACAACACACCGATTCATTTTTTTTTCCTTCGTTTCCCAATTTGCGCCAATTTGGGTCGATTCTAGCCGAGTCGCGCTGGTTTGGGCCGATTCACGCCGGTTTGGGCCGATTCACGCCAATTCAGGCCGAGTCGTGCCAATTCAGCGTCGATTTAGGCCGAGTCGCACTGATTACAGCCAAAATTGGCCGAGAAACTGGCCAAAATACATGTTAAAAAAAGGACCAATTCCTAATCACTTATTACCTTCAATCAGAAGTTCACATGGGTGCCTGCCAAAAAGCCAACGTAAATAACATAGAACTTTCACAAAAAAAGACTAGTTTTGAAAGCAATGTGTAATTTTTAAGGTTGAATGTGTAAAATTGACAACTTTTTCTTATTTTAAGTTAGTTGATGGGGTTGCTTTAAGCTCTTATAAGTAAGAATGATTGGGGAGTATTTTGGTACAATCCATTGCACTAAAAACTAAAAAGAACACATTAACTTATAATTATTTAAGACGTCTCTTTTAATTTTTTTTTTCTTTTAGAAAAATAAAAAAGTCCAATAAATATATTTGAGAGACATTCTTTGATTGTTCGATCATTTTCTTGTGTGATTTTGACTAATTTCGTTCATTTTTTTTCTTCTTCTTTCTTTGTTTATTTTGGATTTTTCACTTTAGCTAAATTGGAGTTGGCCGAACTTGAAGCTCTGGGTACTCATGGTAATTTTACTTCTATTTTCGAAAAACTACTTCATATTTATGTTCTTTAAATATAGTTGTGTTTTTATTTTCGAAATTTGTTCTCTCTATGTGTTTTAGACAATTGCTTAAGCAAATTTATGAAAATTTTGTATGGTGAGAAGCTAGAAAGCATGGGTGCAGCTCCAGGGCCGCCGCACTTGCATCGGACACTCAGCGACATGCTGATTCGCACTTGACACACCAATTCACGTCCTTTTTTTTATTTTCTATTTTTTATTTATTTTTAAGAAGAAGTCAAAATTTGTCCAAACTTTGCCTAGGTGGTCACAGACCATCCTGGCCTGGAAAAAATTATTATTATTATGTATAAATTGAGCAAAAAATTATGATTTTGCTCAACATTATGTATTTGTTTGGCTAGAGCTTATAAGCTCTAACTTTTAGCTTTAATGTACAGTGTGGGGGCCAATTGATCCCATAGGTACAATTTGCATTGGAAAGAGCTGGGCCTATGGCCCAATACCCAATCCGAGAATAAAAGAGTATCCGGGGACGACCAGTAAAGGAAGAGATGAAAACTATACCCTAAAAAGAGGTAAAGAATACCTATATAGAATTTAACCGTGTCCGAGGATAATGACCACCTTGGAATCTCTGTCCGAGGTGGCCAGTAGACTTCTCAGTCCCTTAAGGTAACGTTTCAGAAGGACTTTGCAACAAAGGGGATGGGAAAATATCAGATAAAGGATAAGGATGAGGAAAAACAAATATCTGGAAGTACTGTTACCCCCGCATTAAATGTGCCCAGCTAACTCTCTGGCCGCATTAATGTGGAGGTGATGCGTGAACAGTAAACAAGCAGCCTTATAGTTAAGAGTAGAAGGTTCAAGGAGAGGCGAGGGAGAACAGAGGGAAAAGACTCTCAACACCTGACTCACACGTGGATGGAGGAAATGGTGCAAAAACAGTAGTATATAACACGGAAAAAGATTCAAAGAAAGGAGGACGGAGAAAAAATACAAGAAAGAAAAAGAGAGAAAAAGGTGGAAGAAATACAACAGTAAAAATGAAGAGTTCTTCATTATCGATCATACTGACAGGTCATGTCCGAGGATGCTTTTTGTATGTATGCACGTGTGACTCTTTCCATTTAACACTGTATATCAATATCTTTATCCTAGATTCAGACTAGGTTTTTCTCCCACTCTCTACAAATTTATTGTTCGGGTTTTTTGGGCCTGGGTCCATTTTTGTTCTGGGTTCAAGTCTAAACTAGTCCCTACATACAGCATTTTAGAACCTTATTTTTTCTCAGTTTTTCAAAGTACAAATATACTATAACACTTTCAGGAAAATATTTTCAGCAAAAATTTAAATAAGTTATTCCCAAACTGACACATAATTACACTTTGGACAAAATTTGGTAACAAACTTAGTTGTAAACTAAGGTTACAACTCTTCTCAATATTTTTTTTATTAGATGTGAATTTTGACAAATCCACTAATGTATTATATTTTCTTCTTATAACCTGATCTTCCATATTTGCAAATTTTTTTTTTAAAAAAATCAAAGATTAATAGTTATGTTATCAATTACATTTTAAAATTTCAAATTTTTGTAGTTTAAAATTATACATAAAAAATAAGTTTATAGATTGAATAGTAAATAACATCCGATTAACATGAAATCTGACATGTGTTTTAAGAACCTATAATTCAACGGTTAGATTATCAAAATATGTAGTTGAATTAAATTTTTTAGTGAAAACTGTAGCTTTAGGCTACAACTAAGTTTGTAGCCAAACTTTGGTCCCTTTAACAATATATTAGGTCCTTAAAAATATGATAAAAAAGTCCAAGAAAAATTTTATTTAACTTAAATTTTGAAAGATATGTAATTTGCAGTATTTTGATAATGAGACTATCATGCAATGATTTCAAAATATAAAAATTTATATAAGGAAATTGTAAGACTATGTATTGCGTTTTTGTTTTTGTTTTTTTTTTTTTGGGTCTATATATGAAGTTTTCTTTTTATTAGATTTTGTATAATTTAAATTTTTTAATAACCACCCTGGAAAAAACTTCTAGAGCCGCCACTAAAGTTAGTCTTAAACATACCTCTCAAACCCTTCAAACTCCTCCTATGTCTTTTTATTGGATTTTTTTTTTTTTGGAGAAAGTTTTCATTGGATATTTAGATGTGAAATTTGAAAATCTAATGCATTTTTTTTATTATTATATATTTTTAACACGTATATCAAATTTCGTTCAAATTAAATATTATTTACTATTCAATCAATTAATCTTTTTTTTATGCATAATTATATACTACAAAAACTTGATATTTAAATATTTGATTAATGACATAATTATTGATATTTTTTTTTGAAACTTTGCAAATATGGATATGGAGGATATAATAAAAACATACCATCTAAAATTTCAAAATTCATTTCCAATAAAAATATATAGGAAGAATTTAAATGGTAAAAACTTTTATTTATTTATTTATTTGAGAAACAACAAATTCAAAAACAAACCTTGAAACCAAGGGGATGTTCTTCTTTCACAGGCCATAAACTGCCTTGAACAAAATGGTCAGAAGCTGATATTCAACACAGAACATCAATCAACAGTGCCACGGCATAGTCAGCTCCGTCCTCAAAGAAGGCAGCACTAGCACTGGTGACCATGATTCCATGGCGGCGACATTCATGAAGGTCAATGTGTTCAACACCAGCACTGGACCCAACCACGAGTTCCAAGCTAGGGAGGAGACCAAGGGTGTCAGCAGTAAGAGAAGTCAAGCCCACGCAGAGTAAGGCACGAGTTGAGTGGGCATGGTGAGACAGGAAGGACTCAGTCGACTCATTAGGCGAGTCATTTGGGTCAAGTAGGTGGAAATGACTCTGTAAGCGGTCTTCGAGGGGAAGGTTGAAGTTTTTGGAATGAAGCACAACAACTAAGGGTAGCTCACCCTCCTCCTTTGGTTCTTCTTTGTTTTCAAGACTTGTGGCTGTTCTTCTTTGGAAGCTTTAATTTGCAGTGGTTTTAACGATTGTATTTTATTAATGGCGGGCAAGCTTTATAGTTTAAAGTTATTCACCAAATGGAGAAAACGAATTATAAAAATCATTAAATTTGTTTATGATAGTTTATTTAACAAATCAAACCTTCCTTGAAATATGAATAAAAAATAAAATAAAAAACCAACTTAACCAAAGTCAGGAATAACATAGGTTTAAACTCCACCATTAAACAAATTGAATTCAATGCTTAATTTTACAAACTTTCTCTCCTCTAGGGTAGGAGCTCTCTCTCTCTCTCTCGTTCGCATATGGGGATCTCCCTCCCTTAGTTTATACTAAGGGCTTGACTTTTCTCTATTTTTTCGGTGACAACTCTTCTTGGATTATGGCAGATGACGTGATAAATATTTTGGAGAACATGAAATTGACCACAGAGGAGGAAGATATTATTTCTATTTCGGATGAAGGACAAAAGGAAGAGATTGAAAGTTGTTCTTAGAATTTGATTGGAAAGTTTCTCACGTGTAGGTCTTTTAACAAGAGGGCTGCTCAGGGCAATCTTAAACGCGCATGGGGCTTGAAGAATCAGGTACAAGTTGTAGAAGTTAGGGCAAATCTGTTTCAGTTCAAGTTTAACTCAGAATTTGATATGGCTAAGGTGTTAAGAGGGGGACCATGGACCTTTGACAATTAGGTTTTATTGTTAGTCCGATGGAAACTCGGGATGACTGCTAGTAACATGAGGTTCGATTTGGCTTCCTTTTGGGTACAAATCTGGGGGGCATCGTTCGACATGGTCACTTCGTCAATCGTCGAAGCAGTGGGGGGATGTTTTGGAGTGGTGGAGGAGGTGGAGAATAGGCAGAAACAGGACATCCCAAATTTTTTTATGCGTGTGAAGGTTGCCCTCCCTTTATCTAAACCTCTTCGGAGAGGAGCTTTTTTGGCAGGATCGAATGGGCAGAGGACTTGGGTTACGTTTAAATATGAGAGACTTTCTTTGTTCTGCCATTACTACAACTTGCTTGGGCATGACCCCAAGCATTGTGCTCAATACTTTGTGGCAACTAAGAATGGTGAGGAAGTAGAATGTCAGTATGGGGAATGGATGAAGGCAACTGGAACTCGAGCACGTTCACCAAGTAGTAAAGGTAGGTATCGAGGTGAGGCTAATCATGGTACTGAGGAAAGGACTGTCCATTCACAGCAGGGGAGTGGTAGGGTAACGGAGGCAGATGACGGCGGCAATGGGGAAGTATTCACTAGGGTTTGCACGAATACACATGTTACTGGTACTACTAGAAATTACGGGATTTTTCCAGAAGATACGTTGCCAAATCACGAGTTTCATGGAGAGAAGTCTATTTTGGATAAGAGAGGCAGCCAGGGAATGCAATAGGATGTGTTTGATAGGGGTGAAGAGTAGGCAGAGAAGAAAGTAAAGTCTGGGGATGGTTATCAATTTTTTGAAGCGGCGGGGGTGTCAGAACACCCTTGCCGAGCACAATGAGGTTGCTAAGATGGAACTTTCAAGGGCTTTGGAACTCTTGGACAGTTCGAAGCCTTCAAGATTTAGTGAGGGCTCAAGCTTCCAATGTATGTTTCCTCATGGAAACAAGACTTGATAGAGACAAGTTTGTAAAACATTGTCGAGACCTGGCCTATTCGAACAAATTAATTGTGAAGAAACTTGATTTGGGTCATGGTTTAGCGTTGATTGGAAAGAGGATGTAAGGTTGGAAGTGATTAATTATATAGAGAATCATGTCTTGGCAAAGGTTGTCAAGGATAATGGATTTCAATGATTTTTAACCGGGTTTTATGGCTGGCTGGAATCAAGTCAGAAACACAAATCTTGGGCTCTTTTGAAGCATCTCTCTTCGCTGGTGACGGGTCCATGGTGCTGCATTGGTGACTTTAATGCTTATTTATATTCATCAGAAAAGTTGAGCAATCATTCGCCACAGGCAAAACAGATGGAGGAGTTCAGGATTGCCTTGGAGTCTTGTCAACTGATTTATCTGGGTTTTTGGGGATATAAGTTCACATGGAATAACAAGTGACCAGGTGTAGCCAATACAAGAGAACAGTGATAGTGCTGTTGCAAATAAGGAGTGGTTAGATGCATTCTCCGCAAGCTCGATGTCCCATGAATTTTCGCATGCTTCGGATCATATGCCATTACTTTTGCAGATAGGAAAGGATTATAGACTCCAAAGACGTGTTGCTTGGGGTTTTAAGTTTGAAGAGGTATGGCTACTCTCTAAGGAGTGTGAAGAATTGGTTGGAGAAGCTTAGGGCCAATTAGGGGGTGAAGGGGCTTCTTTGGTTAGTACCAACAATAAAATTTTGCATTGTGGGGCAAAATTATATGCTTGGGGTTCAACTAGGACAAATCCTCAGGTGACCGAGATTAAGAGACTGAAAAAATTGCTTGAGAGGCTAAATGTTTATGATCAAACCGAGGCAACCAGATCTGACTTTGTGGCAGCAAGTAAACAACTCGACGATCTCCTTCTAAAGCAAGAAATATATTGGGCATAGCGCTCCCGTTTGTCTTGGCTAAAGACTAGGGATAAGAATACTAATTTTTTCCACTCAAAGGCCTTACAAAGGCGGTGTAGAAATTTCATTCAGGGAATTAAAACTCCGGAGGGTGTGTGGTTTAAAGAGATTGAGGATGTAGCAAAGGTGGCAGTAAATTACTTTGAGGATATCTTCTCTTCGGGTAGGTGTGAACGGATGGAGGAATGCCTTAATGCAGTCTCTTATAAGATGTCTCCAGATATGATTAATGTTTTATCCAGTGAATTTAGTGTTGATGAGGTGAAGATGGCGCTTATCCAAATAGGACCAACAAAAGCTCCTAGACCGGATGGTATGAATGCTCATTTCTATAAAAATTTTTGGCATATTGTTGGGATTGATGTGACTCATGCGCTTTTGGATTTTTTGAATAATGGTAATATGTTGACTGATATAAATTATACTCATATTGTTCTCATCCCTAAAATAAAGTCTTTGGAGAAAATGTCAGACTACAGACCTATTAGTTTGTGTAATGTTATTTATAAAATTATTTCTAAGGTCTTGGCTAACAAATTGAAGGTGATCCTGCCCCAATTAATTTCACCCACCTAGAGTGCTTTTGTGCCTGGCCGTTTGATTAATGATAACGTACTTGTTGCATATGAAACTTTGCATGCCATGCATAGCTGGAGGAAGGGTGAAAAAATGTGCTCTTGCATTGAAGCTAGGCATTGGTAAAGCATATGATAGGACTGAGTGGTCTTTTCTGAAGGGCATGATGATTAAGCTGGGATTCCCTCAAGGGTGGATTGATCGGGTTATGAGTTGTGTCACTATTGCCTTGTTCTCGGTTCGTATTAACGGTAAGGCCTTTGGTAATTTTCGGCCTACTAGGGGGATTTTTTAGGGTGACCCTTTATCCCCCTATTTATTTTTTATATGTGCAGAGGCTTTCACATCATTGTTAGCCAAGGAAGAGGTGAATGGTCGGCTTCACAGTGTTGCCATTAGCCGAATAGCCCCTACTATTTCCCATTTGCTTTTTGTTGATGATTCTCTTTTATTTTGTCAAACTAAAAAGGAAGAAGTGCAGGTGATCTTAGAAGTAATAGATTTGTATGCAGTGGCTTTTGGACGATGTATCAATTTAGAAAAATCTTTTGTGTTCTTTAGTAGCACTACAACGGGGGCACAAAGAGAATGGATCACATGTGTTGGGAGTAAAGGAGGTGGCCAAATTTGAATCTTATCTGGGGTTGCCCACCTTAATTGGTAGATCCAAATATCAAACCTTTTCATTTCTCAAGGAGAGGGTCTGGAAGAAAATTCAGGAGTGGAAAGGGAAGTTGCTATCTAGAGCTGGGAAGGAAGTTCTAATAAAAGTCGTGGCCCAATCGATTCCAACATATACGATGGGAGGGTTTCAATTACCAGTGAAACTCTGTGATGAATTAAATGCGATATGCGCTAGGTTTTGGTGGGGTCAGTGTGGTGATGAAAAGAAGATACATTGGAAGAGTTGGGAGTCTCTTATTCAGTCAAAGAAGGAGGGGGGAATGGGTTTCAGAGATATTCGAAGTTTCAATGTTGCTATGCTAGGGAAGCAAGGGTGGAGAATGTTGAATGACCAAGGCTCTCTTCTCTACAGGTGCTTCAAGGCAAAATATTTTCCTCGATGTTCCTTTTTGGAGGTTGCTAACAATCCTCATAGTTCATATGTTTGGAAAAGTCTCCTAGCAGCTCAACCTATTTTAAGGAAGGGCTGTTATTGGCGAGTGCGCATTGGATCATGTATTCAGGTTTTGACGGATAAGTGGCTTCCCTGCCATCCAACAAACAAAATTCTTGTCCCACCACATGAAGTTGATGAGGAGTGGTGAGTGTCGGATTTACTTGATTGGTCGAATGTTCAATGGGATCTCGGTTTGATAGATGCGGTGTTTCATGGATTCGATGCCGAGGCTATTTATAGGATTCCTCTAAGTCGACGTTGTATGCCTGATGTCTTGGTTTGGCTGCATAATAAAAAGGGAAGGTACTTGGTGAAGTCTAGGTACTATGTTGCGAGGAGGTTGCTGTGTGAAGCTAGCTAGGTGGGGGAAGGGTCAGGTCAGATGTCAAGCAGCATGGTTTGGGCGAGGATTTGGAAGCTCCACATTCCAAATAAAATAAAAGCTTTTGGCTAGTGTGCTTGTCACACCATTTTACTGACTAGAGAGAAGTTGCGGCAATGACGGGTTATTGAAGATGATTCATGTCCAATCTGCCACTGCTTCCCAGAAACCTCTATTCATGCTTTGTGGGAGTGTGGGGTTGCTTAGGATGTGTGGGCTGGTTGTCCAGTTAGAATTCTGCAGAAGGGGCTGACTAATCAATTTAGTGTGATGCGGCTGTTTGAGAATCTGATGCATAAGCTATCAGAGGAGGATTTTGAGTTTTTTCTGGTCCAAGCGTGGCTCATTTGAAACCAACGCAATCTAGTTTTGCATGGAGGAATTTTGCAGGAACCTGGTAGGCTAAATGCGAGAGCTGGCAGTCTTCTAAGGGAGTTTCAAGAGGCACAAACGTAGCTAACTCTTCCGATTTCAAATGGGCGCTCACAGACATGGTAGCCAGCCGAAGTACAAGTATACAAGCTCAATTTTGACGCGGCAATTTTTGCGGACTTGCCTGCTTCAGGTATTGGGGTTAAAATTTGGAATGATAGGGGTCAGGTTATGGTAGCTTTGTCGTCGAAGGGTGGTGCTATTCAGGACAGTGAAGAGGCAGAGGTATCGACGTGTAGGAAGGCTCTGGAATTCGCTGTGGATGTTGGTTTTTCAGATTTGATTGTGGAGGGGGATACTGGATAGTACAACTGTCATGAATTCTATTACTTCAACCCAATCAGTTCTGTCTCGCTTGGGAAATATCTATGATGACAATCATTGTCTGGCTGGAGGTTTGGGACGTGTGGAATTTAATAGTATTAGTCGAAGTGCCAATGGAGTAGCTCATTCCTTAGCTCGCTATGCTAAGCATTTAGATGAGGATATTGTTTGGTTGGAAGATTCTCCACCTGGAGGTTTGGGACGTGTGGAATTTAATAGTATTAGTCGAAGTGCCAATGGAGTAGCTCATTCCTTAGCTCGCTATGCTAAGCATTTAGATGAGGATATTGTTTGGTTGGAAGATTCTCCACCTCCGGCTTTAGAGGCCTTGTATTTGGATTCTATTTCTAATTAAATGATATTGAGGTTGCTTTCCCAAAAAAAAAAAAAAAAATCCCCAAACTGAATTCAAACAAAATATCGTGTAAGTGAACACGCTCATGAATAAGAGGTTCAATTTATATATATATATATATATATATATATATATATAAATTTATAGGGTAATAACTTTTTATTTGTAAGTTATTAATAATATAAATAGTCAATTTTGTAGTAAAAATGATATAATTTTTAGCAATACAAAGTTCGTGAAACTATTTTTTATAGAAATAATTACAAATCACTTACTTGTGGTTAGGGCTGATTTCATTGCCATCAATGCTTTGAAAAATGTTCATTTTTACCACTTGAGCATAACTCTATTATTTAGTTGTAACCCATGTCAGTATTACCGTTAAAAAAACACAATAAAACATAAAAAAAAATCACATATTTAAGAATCAAAATCCCTCTTCTCTCTTTTTCTTTAGACTATTGTTAGAGACACGTATTTGACAATTCATAAACCACAAAAGAAAACGTTTCTCTGAACACGTAATCTACATTCTAAATTTTACAAAAACAAAACTAAAAAGCTCCAAGTTCATCTTCAATTTCTTTGCCTTTTAAGGATTAATATTTGCATTAATATTCACCATGCTGTTGAATTTGACCTCTAAAGAGTCTTTAATCTAATAATCTTATATAGATGGAAACCTTCCAATCATATAACCCTGTGTGCATATTACTACTTCATTCCTGCTGGAAAGGTGACAATAAAGGCTTACTTGAAAAGAAAGCCTTCAAGTTTGCTATAATCACCTCGATCAAGGCTTCGAAGGATTCTGGAGTTGAAATAGCAAGATGTGGAGACAACACAACATTGTCCAGGGCAAATAGCTCTTTTGGGACATTAGGCTCGTTCTCAAACACATCAAGACCTGCACCACCAATCTCCCCTTGGACCAAAAATTGCACCAATTCTTTCTCATCAACAAGAGCACCGCGCCCAACATTAATTATAAACCCTTCCCTTCCCAATGCTGTCAAAACATCTTTGTTGATTATATGGTGAGTTTCATTCGTCAGCGCACAGCAAACAATAAGAACATCACTGTTAACAGCAAGGTCATGGACATTGGCATAGTAAGGATACAGTACAGATGGCTTCTTGTTCCTCGAGTTGTATGCAACTGTGCAGCCAAATGCCACAAGCCTTTTTGCAACTTCAGAGCCAATACTTCCCAGCCCCACAATACCAATTCGTTTTCCCCCTAACTGCAGTCATAACCAATTCACATAAGAACCGATTGGATAATATAATGTTTAAGTTTAATCAGGATGCAAGTATAACTAGTGAATACAACCAGATTTGTGGCAACACTATTCTAATGTTTACAAGGTTAGTAGCTGCGGCTACTACATCACTAGCACTTGATCAAGGCCCTGCATGTTTCTTACCAGCTCTGTTCCCAGATTCATAACAATTTCATTTCTATGACAATGAATTCAATTCCCAAAACACAGATACTAGTTATACTCTTTCAAGCTAAATGAATATATTTACAAGGTTAGTAGCTTTGAATTATATACCCTTGCTTCTCTTTTTCAATCTTTCCAAGCTAATCACACTGAAAATCCCAGCTAATCAACCATAATTTATGTAGATCTGTATTTCGTATCTCAGTTGTATGTTATACAAAAGTTCCACACAGTGACACAGAGACATGCCTCAGCTAACCACCTCTCGATCAATAACAAAAACTTAACATTCACTTTATTACACACCAATCACCAGATGCTACCTCAACAACTATGAACATGTTTTTTTGTGTCATTCACTATGCTTGTCGTTTTAAACAAAAAAAGCTACCAATCCAGATGTGCTAAAAAATGACAAAACCCACATAGAAAAAAGTCAAAAACAGGAAACAAAAAAAAAAAAAAAAAACTAACCTTACAGCCAAGTGGGTACTCTCCCATTTGAGGCCACAAACCAGAGCGAACAAATCGGTCAGCAGCGGAAACTCGGCGCAGAACATCGAGTAAAAGCGCGACGGCGTAGTCGGCCACGTTCTCAGAGTTGGCGTCGCCGGCATTGGTGACGGCAATGCCACGACGGCAGCACTCGGCGAGGTCGACGTGGTCAAGGCCGGCGCTGGAGCCAACGACAAGTCGCAGAGAAGGGAGGTGGTCGAGGGTGTCGGCGGTGACGGGTGTGGTGCCGACGCAGATAAGAGCGCGTACGGAGGAGGCGTCGGGCGAGGCCAGCGAGTCGAAAAGGCGGAAGTGGGTGATCAAGCGGTCTTGGAGTGGAAGTTTGAATGAAGGGAGGTGGTGTATAAGGACGAGAGGACGGTGGTCTTCGACTTCGTTGTCTTCGGTAGCCATTGATGGACCATGGATATGGTTCAGAGAAAATGAGGTTAGGAAGTTTATTAATGCTCGAAACAAAAGTAAGAAGTTTATTAAATGATTTTTTTATCGATGAAAGTTAGAACTGATTTAAAAGGGTTTGTCTGTTTCTTTTTTTTAAATACAAAGTGGGAAGTTTTTATTAATTTTTTTGAAAGGGACTCGGCTATAGTGGCACATATTTTAGCACGCTAATGCATTTTTGCTGAATTGGTATGGAAGATGGGTCCCTGAATGTATTTGGCAAGAATTCTAGGATGATTGATCTTCCGATCAGATGTAATGTTCCAGCTTTGCTCTTACCTTTCAGAGGAATAGGGAGAGAACTTCTTTAGTTCGCTCCGTTTGGGTAAGTGGATTTGCGTCTGCGTTTCATGCAAGTTGCTTTTTTATTTTTAAGTTCAGCGCACTGTTTATGTTCATAAACCGTGCAAACAAGGAAATATACAGTTATTTTATTGATGAACAGTATTATTATTATTATTATTTTTCAAATAAAAGAACTAAACTGCACGTTATAGACTATTGTATGTTTCAAGTTTAATTCAACCTTCTTATTTTTTTTGAGTTTGACTGTGTGAATGTGTAGGACCTGTGGGTGGCAGTTGAATTAAATTCGTTTACCAATTAGAGGGTTTCTTTTAATTAGGATGGTAAATTTTGTTAAATATTAGAAGTTCAAGTTTAGCTCAACAACAAATATAAAATATTTAAATTTGACTCTTTTTTTTATTTTTTAGTTATTTAGAAAGAATTCAAACTTGACTTGAGTTCAAACCAAACATATAAATTATGTTTAATCTTGAACTTGTCAATTAGTCCAAAAACCTAAACTTAAGCTTAGCTTAGCTTCACTTGATTCATTAATCAAGTCGAGTTTAAGCTCAAACTCAAGCTTAATATCAAGTTTTTGAACTTGAGATACAATACAAGTACATTACTAAACCCATGTTAAGCATATTATTAAGCCCATTTGATTTAGATATGTGGTCCTAACTCCTAATTAATTAAAATTTTAGTAAGATATTAGTTTATATTTCAAGCTCATATCAATCTTATTATGAAGTCCATAAACCAAATTAAGCGTAGCTTGTTTTTCGAGAGCCCTATTGTTCACGAGCTTGTTCATGAACAATTTTTTTTACTAGATTCAGCTTGTTTACTAAATAATATTAAATAAGCCTCTAAGGCTCAAGCTTGGCTCGTTTATAAACAAACAAATATGAATGAGTTTTTATTAAGCCAGGTTCGAGCTGTTTATTAACAGTTTGGTTCATTTATAGCCTTACTTTTAACTTTGTAGACATTTTTAGAATGATGGCACCTCCCTAAGTACTTAGAAAGAGGGAGGGGGGTGTTTGTGGTTCAAGACCCTAGTGTACAGGTTGGGGTAGATTTCTAACCATGATTAAAAAAAAAAGGTTTCTTTTAACTTCGAGTAGTTGTATGTACAAAAAAAACCGGAAAAGATGGTTATATGGCAATGAAATTAGATATGAGTAAGGCATATGATAGAGTGGAGTGAGATTTCTTGAAAAAAATTATGGAGAGGATGGGATTTCATTCAAAGTGGGTTGAGTGGGTTTTTGAGTGTGTGAGTACTGTTTCTTTGTCTATTATGGTGAATGGGGAACCAAGGGGGCATATTGTGCCATCTAGGGGTTAAGACAAGGGGATCCTTTATCTCCATACATTTTCTTATTATGTTCTGAGGGGCTTAATGGGTTGATAAACAATGCTGTTAGGGAGGGAAAAATTTGAGGATATTCTCTTTGTAGAAATGGGTCAAAAATATCTCACCCGTTTTTTGCAGATGATAGCGTGTTATTCTGTAGAGCAAGGCTGGAAGATGTCACAACAATACAAAGTATTTAGGAGGTCTATGAAAGTGCTTCCGGTCAACAAATAAATAAGGAGAAAACTACTCTCTTTTTTGGCAAAGCTGTTAATGATGTGGCAAAAGAGTCTATAAAAGAGCTACTTGGGGTATTGGAGATAAAATAGTGTGAAAAGTATTTGGGACTTCCAGCAGTGGTTAGCAAAAATAGGAGGGCAAGTCTAAATTATATAAAAGACCAGGCTTGGAATAAATTGCAGGGATGGAAGGAGAAGCTTCTATCTCAAGCTGGAAAAGAAGTATTGTTAAAAGCAGTGGTCCAAGCTATTCTCACATTTGCTATGGGATGCTTCAAGCTTCCGGTGAGTTTATGTAGGGAGATTGAGATGCTAATTCGAAAATTTTGGTGGGGAAAGGGGAGAGAGAAGGAAGATTTATTTGAAGAATTGGGAGACACTTTGTAGACCTAGGAAAGAAGGGGGAATGGGTTTTAAGGAGTTGGCAAAATTCAACGATGCTATGTTGGCAAAACAGGTGTGGAGACTTATCCACGATAAAAACTTACTTTTTTTATCGTGTGTTTAAGTCAAAATACTTCCCAACAGGTACTATCTTTGAGGCCAAAAAATCTTTGGGGTCGTTTGCTTGGAAAAGCATTTTGAGGGCGAGAAACGTAATATCAATGGGGGCAAAGTGGAGAATCGGGGATGGTCAATCCATAAGGGTATTTAGAGATAATTGGATACCAGATGCATCGGGTGGAAGGGTAATTTCTGTAGCGGGGGGAAGGAATGAGGATATAAACGTTGCAGAAATGATTGATACTAAATTGGGTTGCTGGAAAAACCAAGTAATTGATGAGTTCTTGGTGCCTTTCGATGCCCAAAGGATTAAGGCAATTCCGCTATGTACTAATCCACAACCGAACCTCCCGTATTGGACATTTGAGAAGAACGGAGTGTATTCTGTAAAATCGGGATATCGAGCCTTGTGCGAAGAAGCTAGGAATGAGGAAGCTTCGGGTTCAAGTTCAGTTCTGTCCACTGGGTTCTGGGCGAGTATTTGGAAACTAAAGTGTCGGGGAAGGTAAAACATTTTATGTGGAAAGCATGCTCAGAGTGTTTGCCTACAAAAACGCACCTTGTGAAGAGGAAAGTGTTGACAAACCCGATTTGCCACCTATGTAACAGAGCTAAAGAGAACACGCACCACGCTTTGTGGGGTTGTGAAGCAATTAAGCAGGTTTGGGACAGACTTTATTGGGTTAACCAATTCGAAGCTTCACAGGGCTCGTTTCAAGATTTGGTGGCGCTAGTCATGACGAAACCGAGAATCCGTGAGGTCTTTGCTACAACGGCATGGTTCCTATGGTCCCACAGGAATAAGACAAGGTTGCAAGAAAAAACCGTTCCTCTTAGTGGCATCAGGGAGGCGGTCTGCCAATATATGTAGTTGTACAGCTCTTGCCGTGTGCACCCAGCGAGCTATAAATTGGTGAGGCAGCGTAAATGGCAACCTCCAAACCCAGGTGAATACAAAACAAATTTCGATGGTGCAATGTTTACTGAAAGTGATGAAGTTGGTTTGGGCGTAGTGGTGCGAGATTCAAATGGCTTAGTTGTGGCTGCGATGGCAGAAAAAATAAAACAGCCCCATTGAGTGGAATGCTTGGAGATGTTGGCAGCAAGGCAAGTGTGATTTTCGTTAAGGAGATTGGGTTGCAAGAATCCCACTTTGAAGGTGACTCGAAGCTGGTCATTAAGGAATTGCAGAGGGATGGTTCACAGTACTCATCCATTGGGCATTTGGCTAGGGACACGTTATCTCATGTTAGCTCCTTGAGGAGTTTTTCTTTCGCTCATGTGGTAAGGCAATGTAATGCGGTTACGCATGCTTTGGCCCAAAGAGTAAGACTATCTTTTCCTTTTTGTGCTTGGATGGAGTTTGTTCCGTCTAATATTGACGCTTTTGTATGTTCTGATTTTTCAAGTCCTTAATTAATAAAATAAGTAGATTATCTTCTCTCTCAAAAAAAGTTGTATGCACACACAAATCTCACAATAAATTATGAATGACAAGATTTTAATTTGGACTCACCATTGACATTTTGTTATTACTTATTAATAACAATTTATAACCTAAAATTTGTTGTAAATATCTATTTGTTTGTTTGGGAACAACTTACCTAACTTTTTGCTGAAATTTTTTTTATTGAAAGTATGTTAAAGTATTTTTGTATATTGAAAAAAACGAGAAAAAAATGAAATTTTAAAAAACTATATATAAAAGCTAAAAACTAAAAACTAGGTTTAAGTTGATGACAAATAGACTTGCATTACGGATTTAACTTTATATGGAAAATTCACTTGAGTTAGAGCACTTGCATTAGTTAGTGCAAAATAGAAAAAAGTGTTCATTTTTACACATTTTTCTTAAAAACTATCCACATTAGTCCATCTATAATACTATTCATATGCAAAATTAATACAGTAACCGTGTGTATTTACATGTAACTTTCTATCCTATTATTTTAAACTTTTTCTCTCTCTTTTCCCTTGCCTTGTCAGACTCTGTCTCACCCTCTCTTAAATGTCAAGAAGAAGAAGAATTAAATTAAAAAAGTATGACCATTAGGGAAAATAATAAAAAATTAATGAAGAATGAATATTTTATTAAAATATCTTGTAAAATAGATAAATTGATGTGAATGTTTTGTAAAAGTGATGGTGTAAAATAAAAAAAAATAAGTTTTTTGTATAAAATAAACGAAATCTTTTAGAAGAAGTGATGCGGTTGCTCTCGAAGACTAAAAGCAAAACAAATTTTTTTTTTTTAATGAAAATATTAAATAAGATTTTGTCTTTTATATATATATATATATATATATATATATATATATATATATATGACATTTCCAAAAATAATAATAAAAAAACATTATAAGACAAAACCTGCCGTCCGTCAGCGCATAACATATTCTATATATGGTATATAAGACAAAACCTGTCATTATTCTCAAAAAAAAAAAAAAAAAAAGACAACCTGCCACCGACATTTTTTTTTTTTTGTAAAAACGAAAATTTTACATTTTGTAATCATATCATATACAATATATAAAAGCAGAAGCTTTTAACCAGGTGTTGACACGTCAGCAAAAATGACCCCTTAAAATGTTGACACGTAGAGGATAAGCCATATTAAAATTCGCACGGTGCATCTGAAAGGCACTGTTTCAGACGCAGGCCGTTTACCCAGGGAAAACACAATGAAACACGGGCTTATCCACAAAATAAAACACAGGCCTAAAATTCAGACACGTATCACTTAAAAAAGTTATACATTATATTGGTTTACCAGGTTAACACCGTTTGATATTCTTTGCGTGTATATATATAAAACAAAAACGGTTAAAGTAAAATAATAAAAAAACAATTGCAATTAAAAAAACCCTAGCGATACAGAGAACCCTGGGACACAGAGAGAAATAGAGAAAGAGGCGATGTGGAGAGAGAAAATCTGGAAGGATAGTCAGGCCTTTGCCACCATCAGACCACCGTACCCTCCACCGGTATGGTCTCTGTGTTTTTCACCGAAGGTAAGCATACTCCTTTCCATTTCAAATACTGTTTTTGTTGTTTGAAAGACTGAAACTTCAATTGATGTATATCCACAGTTTGCAGAAAAAAAAAACTAACGTTCTATCAAGGGTCCCTAAAAGCAGAAGCTGAGAGAAAATGAGTTCCTAAAAAAAAAAAAAAAAACCTGCCAATATTGCGATACGGAGAAAGAGAAAGGGAAAAAGGGGAAAAATCTACTCTCTTCACATCAGTCTTCTTAACTTTTTTTCTCTCTAAAAAAAACCCTAGCCATACTACGATAGAGGCGATCTCTTCACATCAAACTCCGCTAGGAGAAAAGAAAAAAAAAAAAAAAAAGACTTGCGCCACACTGGAGATTCAATTGATCATCGCTATCCCCTTTTGAGTTTTCCAGGTACGTTCTTCTCTCTCTCCCTCTCCTTCTTTCTATGATTTTTTGTTGTTTTGATTCGGTTTTGAAACTTCTCTGTGATTTCGGGATAAGTTTCTCCTGTTTCCGTCAATTTACGGAATATTCTAGATCTGTTTTGCGATTAAAACCCTATCGATCTTCTCTTCAGACTCTGCGAACCAGTGGATATTCGTACGGCCGGCCACTACCATACCCTGCCGGACTTAGACCATCACAATCGGCATCCGTCAAAGCTAAATACGATCAAATGCCCCATAGGTTTTGAGATACGGAGTTAGAGATTGGCGCTATTCTGACGAAAGGTACGCATCATTTCTGTGTGTTCATTCTACCTTTTTTGAGTGCTTTGTTGTGAAAATTGGACGAAATATACGCATCTTTTCTCTGTGTTCATTTTTCCCCTTTTGGTGCTTTGTTGTGAAAATTGATTGTTCAAATTTCTGCAGGAATTTTCCTGTATAATTTCGTTTAAGAACTATTGTTCAATAAATCTGTGTGCTGTGATTGATGTATGTGATATATTAATTCAAGTTTCAGATACTGTGGCTTGCCAATATGATGCAACAAGTGATTCAATATGATGCAATATTTTATCTTTAGAAAAACTTCCTTTTTCTGGTCTTTGAAATTTTGACTACCTACTCTTACTGCATTTTATGCCTAAACACTACTTAAGTGTTTGCTATAAGCGAAATCTGTGTTTCATATATTTGTGTTTTCTGTTTTCCAGAGCCACATTAAGGGATTGGTTAATAGAAAAATCCTAAGAATTAGCTGATATATTAGCTCCTATAGAATGGTTTACCACCCTAGCCTTACTAACCTAATGTGCCTTTTATGCCGTACAATATTGGGTACTACAGTCAATTTGATTGGGGTGGTTTTTCACTGATTTTAAATAACCATTAATCAACTTAACAACGTAAGGCAACAAAGCGAAAGAGATATCTAACCATATTTGCACTTCCCAATGGTGTGGACTGTAGAAGAGTCTTTGTGTCCTTGCGTGCAATGCAGCAAGATCATGTCAGTTTCCAGTTCATTGATTTCTCAGCCTTTTTTATCCATTGGATAGATTGTCCCCATAATATTGCTTGCAATTGAAAATCTCAGGCTTTATTGATAGTAGTTTCTGCAGTATTTTTATTTATTTTTATATCACTGTATTTGTATGAAAAAGAATTGTAAGCATGTCATATGTCATTCGCGACAGTACAAAGGATGTAAGCAGTTCAAAAATTTATGAATCGAACCGAAAATTACGTATCAGAAGAGACAAGGTTAAGCACCGAGAGATGGCTTAGAAGGGAGCTAATATTGAGGCAAGTCATCAAATGGTACTTTGATGTAGATGGGCAAGAGAATATAGTGTGAACTATGCTGTGGCAAAGGTTCTATTAAGATTTATTAGTGCTCTAGATAGTCTGCCACATAAAACCATTTGTCATCTTATTCTTGGAGATCAAAAATGTATTATGCATGCCTCATAAAACTTCATCATGTTTTTAGAATACAAAGGAGATTGGGTGCAAAATTGTCATGTTCACTCATAGACTGCTCTTTTTTCATGTATGGAATCGATATACGTGAATATGGTGTGAGATTCAATTCTGATGTATATTTGTGTTGTTGGTTAGATTGGATTGTAAGACTTTGAAATCTGAAAGTGTAATGTATTTTTGTTGTTGTAACTTTATGGTTGCTGGTAGGTGAATTTTCATTTATAAAACAATGAATGTAATTACTATTAAGTTGACAGAAATTGTTTGTAATTCATTTAGTAGATCATGTTTGGTTGGAGCACACCTCTTTTTCTTTTGAGTTTCATACTGTAGAATACTTACAAAGATTGTATGTGCAGCAGCCAATGTGGCATGACCACAAAACTGAAGCTGCAAAGGGGTATCAAACATTTGATTAAAATTAAAATTGTTTGTTTAATGTTGTTCAAGATTATATTTCCTAAGAACTGAATCTGTTTTCACCAAAATGTATAAATATTGTCTAAATTTGTTGGATTCTTTTTCATATGTAAAATTTATGGTTCTTTGTTTTGATGTATTAATGTTTTTGTTTCCTAATTGTTTAATTGCACATTTGTTAGTAGAATAGTGACTATATTTATCTGTAAGCTCATGGAATTAATTTAAAGCACTAAATACATACTAAAATTTAGAAGTTGGCAATTATAATTTACCTTAGGCTATTGGCTGTTTCTGTTATTTTGAATGGGTGTAAATATATACTAAGTTTACTTATTCATAAAAGTCACTGGTCATATGACATTGAACTATTATGTTTTATTTACAAAATATAATGTAAATTTTGCTTTAAGTTTTACTGTTTGATGTGCTTTAAATATTTATTTATATATATCCTTGGCTAATGGAAGCGTTTTTGTGAAATTTTACTATTCAGTGTAGCTCAATGATTACATTATGTTGGTTTTGAAGGATTTGAATTTCTATTTGTGATGATTATGTAATCATTAATTTCAGTTCTTATTTCACATCTTCATTGTTTGTTTTGGTTATTTGAATTTGAATTAAAATCCGGAAATTTATTCTCTTTCTTTCAATGTTTTGGCCTGAAGTTATAATCTTTAATTATTTACTGTTATTAGAGACAATCTAAGTCATTAAAAAAATGTGTTACTGCATATCAAGGGATTATTTACTTAGTATGGTTGTGTGATTATTTACTTAATGATAGTTTGTTTGGTGTGTGTCTACCTCTCATCTTTCTCTTCTGTCAGTTTAAAAAACCTTCTTACCCTTTCATTTTTTTGTTGAAATTCAGATTCGCTGAGTTTTTCCTGTCAAGTACTAATAATTCATAAATATGCCAAATTTTCAAGGGCCTCATTTACATTGTTGCTTTTCAGTAATTTTGTATTTTCAATGACTTTTTTTCTCTCACGTGCTAATGTAGATCTATCATCTCTACTCTGGCTTATAAGATAGTTGGTAGCTATTCAAGAAGAGCTACTTGATTAAATATAAAGGTCAGGCCAACCTAATTTTCCTTTGTTGCTTTTATTTAAATTTGTATCTCTTTATCATTTGTTAATGTTTGATTAAAAAAAACTTTCAAGAACAGTTTAAAAAAAGATGGGTTTTAGTATTTTTCTTTAAATTCTTTGGTCTCAAAATATCATCATTACTTCTTCTTTTTTTTTTTTTAAATAGCACTGGGAGTATCGCCCTATTGAAAATAGATGTGTTTAGGAAAGGCCTAGGAGAAGATAGAACTATGAGAAATTTAGAAAATACAGCTACTGATTGGATAATCAAGTTTCAAGAAAGAATAATGTCATCAAAAAAATTTAGTGTAAAGTGTGTGCTCAATAGTTGATATATTCTTTTTGTTAACATTTAGAGTTATGTTTGGGTGTGCTTTTGTTTTAAATACTTAGCAGAGATTGATGGGGTAGATGGCAATGGCAAGGCCAACATTAGATTTTTTTTTGAATCGTTTTAACTTTTATTCAGTTTTAAAATCAATTTGACTTCTAAGGTAAATTTGTAAAGTCAATTCAACATTAGATATTTGGCTTTTAGTTTGACTATTATTGGTTTCTAAAGTCAATTTGTATTTTAAGAGTGTGATATGCTCCCAAGAATTTGTGTATTTGATTGTGTATGTTTGTCAATATAATTCATAGTCGATAAAACACGTCCTACCCACTCTTTCTTTTCTCTAATTTAGATTTCCCTCTCTACACTGCTAAAACAATTTTTATGGTCCCTGAAAATCAAACTTTTGGGTATTGGATTTGGGTTGTGAGTTTTGTATCGTAGTAGTTTTATAGGTTGGTTGAATTGTGGGTTACTTTGCAAAGCCAGCCATTTCAAAGTGAACAATTTGCAATCTTAATGGCTATTCTGGCATTCTGCAGAACAGGGGGTGTAGAAATAGGTATGTAACATTTAGTTTCCTTTATCTAATTCTTTATTGTTAGCTCACCAAAAACGTAAATATACTTTCAAACCATTAATATTGAAACATCTCATGCTTTTATTTTGTTGCTTTGTTGAGAAACTGTAATAGGCAGTACAATCATAATTGATTTTCTTACTCCCTGAAGAAATATCTTCTAAGAGTGGGCCACAACTTTACTTGCAATGTTAAGGCTGATTAGTGTTTGAGTGTCTTAGCTATGTCCGAGTCGATTGAGATAGCTCTATTAGAATCATACACTAGCATAAGTGATTTACAAGAGATTTGAGAGGCAGATGAACTGTCTTCAATGAATTATATGAAAACATTGACATCAAGCCTCCTAAGGTGTTTCTTTCCTTCCTTTTATCTCTAATTTACAATATAAAGGCATTTTCATATAAATTTATGTCACGGCCTTCATCATTTAGTACATATTCAAACTCCTCTGAGTAAATATTTAACGTTGAATTGATTATAATTAGTTTCTTTTTTTTATATAAATTTTGTAGATTTATTTTTAGTTTCAACTAAATTAATGACTTTTCTATGTAGATTTGCAATCTTCCTATCTCCTCTCACATTGTTTTGCCAATAGCAATCCACTATTAGTTTTTTTGCTCTCTTTGATTTTATTTATTTTTATTCCTTTCAGTAAATTTGTAATTATTTTTGGCTAATCTGAAGTTTGTTTGGCTATGCATTTGATCTGAGCTTGATATGGTTTTTCATGTGATTAGGTTTCAATCAAATGAGAAACCAGTTAGTGAGATATAATGAATTGTCTAACCATGCAAAGCCTCTTTTAACAACTTGGTGTAGGGTTGCATCTAAAGGAAAATTCGAAAATGGTTGCTCTTGATGTTGTTAATAAGGAAGCTATTGATCTGGCATGTTCTTTTAAAAATTATACTCTGTTATCATCTTACGACATGCCAACTTTACCTTAAAGAATGTTCCCGTTAATGAATATTCTTTGTGAAAATTCATAGCTACAAATATTAGAATAATAAATGTTATTAGCTTTCATAGTTTACTTATTATTTAAAAAAAAAAAAAAAAAAAAAGCTTTATAGTTAGATGATGTTGTTAATTGCTTTGAAGAATGGTCTATTGGAGAATAGAAGTACATACGTGATGTGATTTGAACAGAGTAATGTTTAAAATTTTTAGGGGATATTGGATACTATATGCTTAAATATACTAAATTATTTAGGTTTGAATGTATGTAGTAGAAGTATGAGATCTAAGTTTATGTTGGTTGTTAGAGCCATTTCTTGGGTTCTTCTTTTATAGATTTACGCATTTCTCTACCAGATACGATGGTTTGGTATTTTGCAAGAAGAGATACCAAATCATATTGAAAGGTTTAGGTTAGCCTGACTTTCCTTTTGTCTTTCTCTTTTTTTTGGGTTACGTTTTTTTTCATTTGATGTCTTTGGGTTTGAATTAGTTTTTTCCCTGCCCAATATAGTCAGAATTGTTCTTGAAGTATTTGGTTTCAATTAAATTTTTTTTCTTAGTAAATGGGTAACATTTGGTCAATGGGATTTGGATCTGAATTTAACTTGGTAGCTGTTCCTAATTGATAAACTCTCTTTTGAGTCCAGATTGTTTGATTAAAATTCCCGAAGGACCAAAATAATTTTTTGTTACTTGCCAAAACTTGCAAATCATCCAATCCTATTTGTTAAGATATGTGGATCAGTTTTTTGGGTATTTTACTATTCAGTGTAGCTCAATGATTACATTATGTTCATTTTGAAGGATTTGAATTTCTATTTGTGATGATTATGTAATCATTAATTTCAGTTCTTATTTCACATCCTCAACGTTATTTTTTGTTATTTGAAATTGAATTAAAATCCGGACATTTATTCTCTTTCATTCAATGTTTTGGCCTCAAGTTATAATCTTTAATTATTTACACATAATATTTAACAATGCTTTTACTTGGTTCTTATTTAGAATAGCATTTTGTTATTTCCTATTGGCTGTTCTTTTATATATGGTTGTTAGAGCCATTTCTTGGGTTCTTCGTTTATCTCATTTTTCTTTTCTGATTATCTTTATGTTTTGTAAGATGGATGGTTTAAGAACTGAATGTTTGAGGAGTAAAATTATTTTGTAATTTTTAGTAAGTAAAATTTTTTATTTTTAATGTTAATTACTGAGTTTTTAATGTAAATTTTATTGTTATTTCCTTATTGATATATGTCTTTAATTTACTAGAATGCTTATAAGTCTTTGTTTCTTTTAATTTTTGTACTGCTCAGACTATTACACTCAGTTTATTTGGAGGCTTTTTTAAATGTTGTTGTTAAAAGAAATATAAAGATATCTAATTCTTACAACTTTATTACTTCTAATGAAACCATTTTTATAGCTATACACAGTAGAGTTGTAATGACTAAGAGTCTTAACAATATATAATATATATTTAAAGCAATTACCTGTATTTTCTTCTACTTATGAGATTTTAAATGATCCCGCGCATCGCGCGGGTTAAACACTAGTTTGTATAAACATAAACGACAAAAGGGCAATTGAGATGCCTGAATATTCCCAAATAAACATGGGCTTGATTGATAAGGAATCATAAACATGATGAGTCAACTGTTGTTGTCGTCTTTGGTTGTCGATAAAAATAAAATGCGCGCCTAAACAACAACCATTCTGCTATTGTCAACGCCCTTGTATTTCTCTCTCTACAACAATGTCAAATTCCCACTCTTACGGACCTTTTCTCGCTGGAGAGCCTTACTACTAGACCCGGAGCTCTCCTTTGCAAAAATGGGAGAGAATGGAATGGTTAGAAAGGAATATTTATTTCTCTCTATTTCTTTAAAATTAAGGTTTTCAGACCCGGACCATTCATTGAACCGTAAAAGAGAGATGTTCAAAATTTTTAAGGTCGAACCGGGATCAAATCGTGATGACGTCATAATTAATTTAATAATTATTTAAAATATAAATTAATATATTAAATTAACATAAGTAGAAAAATGAACTAAAATAGTCTAAATAAAAATAAAAATCTAATTTTCAAATGTCTTTTTTATATCACAACTTTCATAAGGCAAATAAAAAATATGAAATCTTAAGCAAACATAAATATTGTTTGATAAAACTTAATATTTTACTTTTTTGTACTCTTTTTATATGAGTTTATGTCTAAATTATCTCAAGTTAAAGTTATGCTCAATCCCATTAGACCATCCAATCAATTGTTTTATGCCAAAGCCCATTTGAATATTCAACTTTTTATGAAAATTTTTAAAATAAACAAAAGCTAGAGGAGTGGCCGGATAAAGACTTAAAGCTTTACAAAATTGATTAAATAAGGAGCCCAACGAAATTTTAAAAAGAGTGGTTGACAGAAAGCAAGCTGTCAATCATCTTCAAAGCCTATTCAAGCCTACATACTTTACTTGAC
Organism: Quercus wislizeni; assembly: GCA_023055345.1. Lineage (NCBI taxonomy): Eukaryota > Viridiplantae > Streptophyta > Magnoliopsida > Fagales > Fagaceae > Quercus > Quercus wislizeni. Next base: position 49,286,868 of record JALGQJ010000002.1, read on the forward strand.
TATATTTATGGTATGTGGTTGTAAAGAATAGATGGATGCATTGTATCAAAAGTGAAGAAACACTTGTACTCCAACAAACACATTGGGGAGAGGCAATGAGTCAGAAACTTTCAAACTCATTTTTGTCATTTACAAGGCTTTGTCATGTCACACGTGCTAGGCTCACCAAACTAAAAAGCAAAAATAATGTTGAAAGAAGTCATCTACTTAAACTGAAGGCAGGAGACCATGAAGAACGAAAGAAGAAGCAGTGAAGAAACAAAGAAGAAGGAGCTGCGTCGTCTGCGATGGGTTAGGTGTATTTTTTTTTTTTTTTTTTTAAGAGCTTGGCCTGAGGTTAGGTGTATTTTTTTTTTTTTTTTTTTTAAGAGCTTGGCCTGAGCCGTAAGACCCGCTCTCTGTTTTCTTTTTCTCTCTCGCAATTTGTTTTTGTATTTTTTATATTCAAATTCTTTATGGACTGAGATCAGTTTTCTGGCCAAATATAGTAAAAAAATGGAACCGTGCGAACCTCTAAAACCAGCCACAGTTCTCAAAACCGTACAGTTTGACTGCAGTTTGAGCGATTTCATGCATTTTTCACATAGAGAGGTTCTTAGAGTTAAAAGAACCACAAAGATGAGCAGTTCGAGGTTTTTTCAGTTGAACCGTACGGTCTGGTCCGGGTTTCAAAACCTTGCTTAAAACCTCAAATTTTCCTTCCTCCAAAATTGGGAGGAATGGAAGGGAATGAAATTAGATTTAATGAATTTTTTACTAAAATTCTCAAAATACCTCTATATGTTCAACCCTTTATTTTAAAATATGGGTCTAATAGTAATATTGTCATAAAATGATTCCATTACATTTTCTCTATTTTTTTTTTTTTTTTATAATCAAAAGGGGGGCGGGAGCGATCATATGTGACTTACCCCCCAGGGCGTGACCTAATAAGGGCACCTCGTTAGGGAATGTTGGATTGAGCCATAGCTACTATGACCGAGATGCCATAGACCTCACCCTAGCACCCCAAGAGAGCCAGAGTGTGGGGCGCAATGCATGCCATGAAAATCCCCCCCCACATGGTACCCGCCACAACTCGAACATTCCATTCATTTTCATTCATTTCTATTCCTTTATTTTAAAATATCTTATCAAGGTTACTTAATTTCATTTTATTCCTTTCCTTTACATAAATACATTCCATTTCATTTCATCAATTTCCGTTCCCTTAAAATGAGAGTGAATGAGAGTCGGCCATGGCTAGGATAGCTCTTTTCTTGTTTAATTTCCTGTTCATGTTTAATTTGATGTGGATCTATAGTTTGTTATTGTGTTCTTTGTGTTTTTAAACTTGATCTAAATTTATGTATTACTGTTTTTAATTCTATTTTTTCTTTTTTTATTTAATTAAAATTGATAAATTATTCATATAAAAAAAATAGATGCTAATGAGACATTTTTTATAATATTTTAATTCCTCCATTAGCCACCTCAAATATTTTCGTCGGTTGATTGACGGAAAGGACGAAAATAACACGCGTTAATTGGTTTAGGGACTAAAAGTGATAAAATTAAAATGTATGGACTAAAATGGAAAAAAGCCAAAATGTAAGGACTAAAAGTGCATTTACGTCTTCAAAAAACTACTTCATATTTATGTTCTTTAAATATAGTTGTGTTTTTATTTCTAAATTTTTTTTTCTTTGTGTGTTTTAGATAATTGCTTAACCAAATTTATGAAAATTCTGTACGGTGAGAAGCTACGAAGCATGGGTGTGGCTTTAGGGCTACTGCACCTGCACCGGACACTTGGTGACACGCCAATTCACGCTCAACACATCGATTCACGTTCTTTTTTTTTCTTCGTTTCCCGATTTGCGCCAGTTTGTGCCAATTTGTGCCGATTCTGGCCGATTCACACCAATTCAGGCCGAGTCACGCCAATTTAGCGTTGATTTAGGCTAAGTTGCGCTGATTATGACCAAAATTGGCCGTGAAACTGGCCGAAATACATGTTAAAAAAAGGACCAGTTCCTAAGCACTTATTACTTCAATAAGAAGTTCATATGGCAAGCAAAAAGCCAACGTAAGTAACACAAAACTTTCACAAAAAAAGAACCAGTTTTGAAAGTTACATTGGAGATCCAGTTTTGTAATACCACAAAGGAGGAAGGGAGAAAGAAAAAGGACTTACTCTTTATAAATCACAAAAAAAAGTATCAACCATTTTCGTATAAAATGAAAAATGACTTGCATGGACGGTGACATCACTGACCTAGTCCTAACTCCCAAGGGACTTGCTTTTAATTATTTCCAGAGAGTTCCTCGGCCTTGGCGGAGTTGGACCTTCAAGTAATAGTGTAAACAAGAATATTTAGTTTAATTTTTTTTTTGATACATATTTAGTTTAATTTTTAGTTCTGGAGTAATTTAACCATTTATCAAGTAAGCCCAAAATGTGATATCCACAATAGGCCACATCATAATAATTGGGTTAAAAGAATTTTTCATTTAAATAATTTTCTCCAAAGTTCAGTTGATTTATATGCAACGTAACAGCTGGATCAAAAGTGCTTTAGAATTCCACACAGATCTTTGCTTCAGCTATTTAGGCTTATTCTCATAGTTGAACCACGTACTTCAGCTTTTTTAATAAAGCCGCTCTAGGTGTGCATTGTTTTTGTTGTCATCAAATTTGATTCCTATAACTGCAATTGAAGATGAGGTGCGGATATGAGTTGTTGTGGAGCTTTAATTGCTGGGCAGATGGGTGTTGTGAAATTTTAAAATACTCGCAAGTGTACGAACTGTACTGAAGTATAGTTGGACAAGAACAAGGTCGAACCCACAGGGACTTGAATGAACGTAAGAAAATTAAATCAAATCTTAACCAAATTAATCCTAATCTAGTTTAATAAAAATTGGTTGTTTTGAAATTAAATAAACTAAAAAATTAATTAAACTAAGCAAAGATATAATATAAAGCAGTAAAAGGTTGTAAACAATCTAGAGAAAGGAATTAAGGTTTTGGAATCCGCCTTGTAAGTCATATCAGCATATATTTATGATCATTAATTTTCTCCAACTCACTACATGATAATCTAGAAATCAATCTTGCTATCATGGAAAATATTATCATTAAAACTTATGTTAAAAAAATCTAAAGCATGTTCTTCTTCGTTCTTAAGTATAAAACCAAATCATCAATTGTATCTGTAGCCAAACAAATCACAAGATATATCCAATTCTAAAAATCAAATCATAAATTGTATCCATTGACCGACAAATCACAAGCGATATCCAATTTTATAATCAAGAATTAATAAACTAAGCATTCAATTAATTAAGACAAATCTTAAATTATGAGAAAAACATGATTGAACTCATATCTAGAATCTCATCTTAGTCAATTGATATGAAGCAAGAACAATTTAAATCATTAAAGAATAACTATTGTGGGAAAAATCAAATAACATAAATATTACTGATAATCCTTAACAAGGTTTCATCCTCAACCCTAATTATAAATTTAGCTACTCATAGTAATTGAAAGAAAACAAAAAAAATAAAATACTAAACATTAAACTAGACAAATAAAATAAAACTAACTGCCATGGAATAAAACCAAATAGGTAGCCGCACTCTCTATACATTCAGCCCTCAGCCCTAGCAGTAACCTCCCTGAATTTTGCCCTAAATAGCCTTTAAATAGGTCAAGGAATCGTATTACAAGTTGAATTCCCGTTTGGAGAAAATCTCAGATTTTTAGGCTTCACTTAACCGACGGTTTTGGACCATTTAGCTTCAGAATTAGGACTTTTGGTAAACTACAAAGTTGTAGCCCTTTAAGTTAACTTTCCAGACCAACTTGAATCATCTCAATTGGACTTCTGAGCCAAAAGTTATGCCAAAAAAACTAACTGATGTGCAAGCTGGAATCCTAATCCAAATTGGACTTGGATTTGGTGCAAATTTCCTTTGATTCCTTGCTCCAATTGGACTTAAATTTAATTGGGTTGGTCTTCTCTTGAATTCATGCCTAGCTGGATGTAAGTTGGCTTGATTCAATTGGCCTAGCCCCACTTTGCATGTAAAGTCCTTGTTACCTACAACACAAAGATATTATATAATCAGTCACAAAATAACATAAAAGTAAGGCTAAATATGTAGATATGTGAGTATTTTATTGTATATATTTCATGCACATCAGCTTTAATTGCTGGGCAGATGGGTAAAAAGCTAGAAAGCATGGGTGCGGCTCTAGGACAGCCACACCCGCACCGGACACTTGACAACACCGATTCGCGTTCTTTTTTCTTTTTTTCTTTTTTCTGTTTCCCAATTTGTGCCAATTTGGGCTGATTCGTGTTGATTATGGCCGAGTTACACTGGTTTGGCCTGATTGACACCAATTCAGGTCGAGTTGCGCCAGTTTAGCATAGATTTAGGCTGAGTCACGCTGATTACAGCCAAAATTGGCCAAGAAACTGGCCGAAATACATGTTAAAAAAATAAAATAAAATAAAAAATTGAGTTGATTTCTTATTTAGTTATTAACTTATTATATATTTGTCAAATTATTTGTACATTAAACAACTTAAATTGAAATTACTGAATTATTTGTAGTTATTATTGCTCTTAAATTGGTATATATTTACCATTATATGAAAATATATTTAATAATATGTAAATAAAAATGTACTTAATAATTTATTGGTAAATGTATCTTGCCGCACCCGCACCTTACTTTTTCAAAAATTGCCGAGTCTCGCACCTGCATCCGCACCTATATCCAAACCTAAATCCGCACCCATGCTTCATAGGTGAGAAGTACTTGGAGAAGAAGAAAAAGTGGATAACAATGTACTATGGTGAAAGTTACAATGCTAAGACTGAGATTGAAGAAAGGTTGGCTAAATTAAGAAAATCAAGAGGTACATGATTTTTCGTCTTTGTTTTTTCGTATTTGGATTATTTTATTTCTTGTTTGATATCGTTAGTAATGTGCATATGCTTGCTTTATTTTACAATGTATGATACAGAGTATGGTTGGTTGGGTGGAAGAAGTGTAGGTTTTAATGTGTATACGCTTGCTCTGTTTTACAATGTATCATACAGAGTATAAGTAATGTTGCATAATAAACCAAATCATGTATATAAGTGATTTTTTTAAAAAATTCTATTCATTATATTTTTTTTGAATTCTAATTTGGTTGTATTGTATTGTTAGGTGATAAGGACAAACTATTCGATAGACTGTCCAAATTTGGTGTTTGCGAGGGAACGACAAAAGTGGGACTCAAAAGTATTGGGAGGATTTATCATTTAGTGGATAAAAAGAAAAGCCTTAGAGAGGCTACAGAAGAGATACTCTGTTGGGGCTTGATAACATCAAAATAGCATCACAGGTTGATAACAACTCAACTAAGCTTGAAATTGTTGCAGAGGCAGTCTTGAAAAATGCTGCCCCATGTCCTCCAGATGTCGGACAATATGACGTACCTTGGACAATATGGATACCCTCACAGTGGCCGCAAAGGAGGTGGAGGAGGCAACGGCAGAGGTGGTAAAGGAGGGGATGGTAGTGGAGGAGGCAGAGGCGGAGTCTCAGACAGTGGAGAAAATGATGATGGTGGAAGCAAAGATGATGGAGGAGGAGATTAAAGAGATATTTTATGTTAATGGGATGTGAGTGTTAGCTTTTTTAGTCCTTGTTATTGGGCTAATAGAGACCATATGAATTGTTGCCTTTTAAATCCTTGTGATTGGGCTTATAATCACTTCATTCGTTAGAGCATTCAAATTAGTCCGGTCAAATTTTTCCTTCTATTTTACACTAAAAACCTATTTTTTCTATTTTACACTATCACATTTCCAAAACATCCACATCAGTTTATCTATTTTACAAATCTATTCTACTTAAATAATATTATTTATTCTTTTTTTTATTATTTATTAATACCTATCTATCAAATATCAATTCCAGACCCATATCCTAAACCATCTGAACTGTCTCCCTTAACTCTCTTCCTTTCTCATATCCCAAACCCATATTTATTAATACCGTCTCTCTCTCAAATATCAATTCCAAGCCCATTTGATATTGTTAGGACATATGTGATTCAATGTTAGGAACATATGTCAACATTTTATGTAATTGGCTAATCCTTTGACAAAACGCACTTTACTTGTAATTCGGTAGATCTAGGATGTGTTTAATGCTTCAAGAAACAAGATTTCAAGTTTAAGTGTTAAAGTCATGCAAGTCTATCCAAGAACCAAGTGAGAAAGTGTAGGATTTTAAAACTCGACAGCTAGCATCTATCGAGGTTTAAAAAGCTTTTGAAGCTCGTGGCTTGACAACTAGCTCGATAGATGGCTATCTATCGAGGTTTATGAAACTCAATTTTTTAGAACTGTTTTTCATCCAATCCGTGAATGTATGTTTGAGTTTTCTTTTCTCACAACCCTAAACATATATAAGGATTATTTTAAGGACCGTAAAAGGTGACAGAAGTTACACAAGAGCAAATTTCACCAGAGTGAAGAAGAGTGTGACTGAAAATGTAATTTGCCCTAGTTCTTTAAGAAGCTGCTGTGTTTTGTACACCATAGGATTTTGTGACCAAGCAACTTCATGATCTTCATCGTTTGATGAACAGAAGAACTTTATAGCCAACATCCTTTTCTAGTTGGTGATCAAGTTGCGTACTGGAATCCGTGCAATTGGTTAGTCACGTACTGGAAGCCGTGCATTAAAAAGGAGAGATTGTCACTACAGAACAAGTCCAATTGGGTATTGGGGTAAGGGTTCAACTGTAGGTTGGTATAAGGTACTGGGATTTCTTTACTTGTAACCGCTTGTTTTGATAATGGTGGATTCTCAGGAGTGGTGACCTTAAAATCACCCCGTGGAGTTTTTGCCATGTAGGTTTTCTTCATTCGTAAACAAATTATCATGTCAATTTATTTTCCACTGCATACTTTAGTTAATTGGTGATTTGTTTGTGCTGCCACATACAATTGTATGTTAATTTGATTAATTAATAAATTTTGCTAATTAATCAATTAATTTATCATAAGGGGTCAATATGTTTTTGGCCTATCAAATATGGCAATGGAAAAGCCAAGCGCCTGGGTTATCAGCCTTGAACCTAATAGTAGTCCAACCATAGGGATGAAGTGGCATTGTATTCTTCATGATTGGATTCACCCAATTGTATTTCTGTAGATCTTTGTTCATGTCAAACTTGCCATCTCCAAAACCTATATCCCAAACCGTTTGAACCGTCTCCCTCAACACTCACATGCGGCGGTAAATCTGGGAAGATCTGGCGGCAACAACAGTGGAAGACCCAATGGCAGCAGTGGCAGCAGATCGAGCGGCAAATCCGACTTCGTTGGGATTTTCACATGAGTTTTCCATTGAGTATGGTTTGGGCTGGGTTTTCCTGTGTGTTAGGACTGTCTTTAGGTTGGGTTTCCCGATGAGTTTTGATTGATTTTGAGTTGGGTTTTCCAGTGGGTTTGTCTTGATTTTGAGTTGGGTTTTCCAATTGCTTTCCCGTTAATTTTGGGTTAATTTTCTATGCTAGGTTACGGTGTTTGGTGGTGGTGGTGGGTTTGGTGGTTGGGTGGTTATTTTCTTCTTTCTTCTTCTTATTCTACCTTGCTGGGTAGTTGTATACGTTGGGGAAGCTACTGGTTGTTGTAGACGTAAAGGAAGAGAAGTAGTTTGATAGAAGAGAGAGAAAAAAAGAATTAAAAAAATCATTTGCACATGAATAGTAACCGTGCATATATGCACGGTTAATGTTCATTTGCAAAGCAATTGTGTATATTTGCACATTTTTACAAGTACTTATGTGGACGTTTTTTAGGTTAAAATGTGCAAAATTGAACACTTTTTGTATTTTGCAAATTTCTACAACCACTGATGTGGTTGCTCTTATTGGCAATATTGAATTTAAACTCTTCTCCTTTAAGTGTGTGTTTGGATTGAAATGAAAAATTAAAATTATTTCACTATTCTGCTTATTTTTGCTACTATTCATGGGCCCCACTGCACTTCTTGACAATATTTATGGGCTTCATTGTACTATTTCAACTAACTTTTACTTTTATCTACAATACTTTTAGCAATAATTTTTCAATTTCAGCAAAATAAACGGTATCCAAACACATTTTGTTAATTAGTGCAAAAGTATTCTTGCTTTTTAGGAGTAGAGAAAAAAAAAAGCACAGTAAAGCAGGGATTGAGATCAGCCATTCATTTAATCCAAAGGTTCATAATTTTGACACGCTAGCAATCCGCATGCTTCTCTATTTCTCCCTTTTCTCTTTTCTTTTTTCACTTCTGCTTCCCCAAATTTGAGTTTTTCTCTTTCTATCCCACTTCCACCGGCGAACCTGCAGTACTTAGTGGTGCTTCCACTGCTTTACTTGTCTGGGTTACTCATGTGGGCCTTTCTCGGCTCTCGTCGGCTGGCCCACCACTCCTGATGTCGTGTACCGTAGCCACGACATGTTTCGTAAGCTCTAGCATCATATTCACTCTAATAATTCCTCTGTTCTTGAGGTTCGCTTTTGTTTTGGGTTTTTCATTTGGTTGCAGAAGAATATGCAAGAAAAAAAAAATTATTTTAGTTTGTTTTTTATTTTGTTTTTTTGGGGAAAACATGTTTTTTTTTTTTTTTTTTTTTTTTTTGACACATGAAGACATGGTTGTTGATCACTGCATTAAAGGAACGTTTCTAATCTTGGAATATACTAGAATTTTTCAATGGCATTTTTTTTTTTCCAAATGTAAGAAATTAAAATGAGTAAAATATCAAATGGGTTTTACTTTTTTTTTTTTTTTTTTTAGGAAGTGGGTTTTACTTAATTAGTATGATTCTAAGGCTATTTAGAATTTTGGACTCACTTATTCTCAAAAAAAAAAAAAAAAAAAGAACTTACTATCAGTTTATCATTATTATTATTATTATTATTTTTTGTGGGTTTTCTTTTACCTCCTCTATTATAGCAATAGTGTTTCTTTATGATTGCAACCACACAGACATTGCTATAGTGTTTCTCTATTATAGCAATAGTGTTTCTTTATGGTGGAAGTGGCATATGTTGTTTTCTTTAGTTGGTTGATGATTGGAATTGTTCCTTGAAATTTCAATTGGAAAATTGTCTTGGAGATTCATATATACTCGTGAAATGGTATTCGAATAATGAATTTTCCAATAAAAACTGAAAAGTGTTGCTTAAACTATCATATCAAAGGACCCCTTAATTATAACAAACGTTCATTTTCCAAAATACTTGTGTATTTGTCTTGTACTGTATAAAACTATAAACTGAATTTACGCAAGAGGGAAGTAAACGCAGATGACTTATTCCCATCCTGTAAGCAAGTCCGTCACACACTCCTTAATCTTTTGTGAGTTTGCCAGGCAAGTTTGGGATATGTGGGAAGACTAGCCAGTGAATCTAACAGCTGTTTCGATGGATGTATCAGACATTGCTATGAGAATCCTAGTTGAAGGAACCTCCCAGCATTTGGAGGTTTTCTTTATGACCGGCTTGGTCTATTTGGTACAACAGGAACCCAAAAGTCTTTGAGGATATCAACCAACCTCCTAGACAAATCTGGAGTTTTGCTAGAAGACTAATGCTAGACCATAACGAGGCTACTGCCTTGTTTATCCAAAAGCAGTAGCCCCCCGAAAGCAGCGCCGCTGCCCCCCCCCCCCAAAAAATCTCACAAGTCATCTTTGAAATTGATGCTCTGCCTTGGTCATCTCTACCAAAGGTATCAGAGATCTTCTTCGCTCCTTTAGAAGTTAGATTCGTCATTTGAAAAGGGATCAAAACAAGGTTGCTCATTGTGGAGGGCCTTTTTTGGTTGAATCGAGCTGGGCTGCCTCCTGTGGTATTGTGCCCTAATATTCTGAGTAAGGGAGTTGAGACAGGTCCAACTACAACTTAATTTGGTCTGGCTTGTGCACAAACTATGCCTCGTCTACCAGGAGCACACTTACGGCAGACAGAACTGTTTTAGATGAGTTGTGGCAAACAGATATGATAATAAAATAAAATGAAGTACTTTGATATCTTTATTAAGGTAAGCAAATAACCCTTTCTTAGGGAAAGATAATCACAGATTAACAACAATTATTTTATAAGAAAATATAAAGGAAACAAGTGGGTAATATATGGGTTGGCTGAAAGAGGGAAAGAAATCAGATTAAATCTGATCCGCAAGACTAAAACCAAAGAAGGAAGAACATCTCTTCTCAAAGTGGATAATCTCTCAAGGAGATCCTGCCCTGAAAATTAATCACTTTGAGAGAAGTGGACCTGAATGGTTAGTATACAAGAACACCTTTCGTTTTTGGCAGAGAGCAAGATTTTGAGAGGGAGAGAGGGAATCAATCTGTTGGTGCATGCCTGCCGTTCTAACTCTCTAGCTTTTTCTTTCTTTGTTTTCTAATATTCCCCTTGTTCTTATCTTTTTTCTTTCTTACTCCTTGTTTCTATTTCTTGGCTTTTAAGTTTTCAATACTGTCGTGCTTATTGTTGTTGTTCTTGTACACGGTAAGGGCCTCTTTATAGTGCCTGTCATTACCAAATTTTACTATTTTATCCATTAACCACCTTTGTCTGGTCTGGGTGTACCTGCCGACCACCACTAGTCCAACTGTGTGCCACTCCACATCACCAGACAAAAGAGAGCTATTTTGTTTGTTTGTCTGCCGTGGCACCCTTTCCTACTACGGTGTGGGTGCCTTCTCTCTCCCTATCCCTCATGGCATGCACTTAGTGGCTCCAGCTCAGTTTTCCCCGTTTGGGTGGTATGTCATCCTAGCAGGACACTTCCCCTAAAAGAGCCCTAGCAAGAACCTCAAAATAGGTTTTCCCCTCTCCCCACCATCATACCATACCCTCTTACCTCTGACCCATGACCTCACTGTGTCCTGTATTGGCTGGGTACAGGCTGGTGAAGTCTGGGCCTTACGCGTGCCTCTCTTCCATGTATGTCCAAAATTTGCCTGCTGCTCATGTGCCTACCGTGGTTAGTCTGCACAGTTTGCTGTCCGTTCTTGACCATTTTCTAGTTTCCCTTTCCTTTATGGCTTGCCCTATTTGGGGCTGGGCCTTGCTTGATGGTGGGCTTTGCTTTTTCTTCAGCTCACCCTTCTTCCTGCAAATATCTCCTACCATACCACTCCATCATTCCTACTGCAAAGTTGTTTTGTTTCAACCTGGCTGGGTCTCTTTAGGCCTACCGTTTATTCTTCCCCTAATAGCCCAGCAAGGCCATTGGTTCTTGTGTTACATTACTAGCGGGCTCCTGTGTCCTATTTGTTTTCCCTTGGGCGTCTCGGGCTCGTTTGCTTTCCTTGGGCTTCCTCGGCCATTTTCCTAAATTTTCATTACTATGGGTTTTTACTGAATTCTTTGGGCTTCCTTGGCCCAATTACATTATTCCTCATCCTTGGGGTTCATGAGCTTGCCATCAACCCCTTACTTTCTTTGCTTTCATTACTTTGGGCCTGCCGCGGCCCATTCTCACTTTTCCACATCATATACTGCCCATGATTTGCTTTTTCTCTCTTTCCGGGCTCCTTTAAGCCCATTTATCTCTTCAAGACCCATTTGTTTATCTCATAGGCTTGTGATCCATTATTCCTGCCACTTGGGCTTAATGGGTTTTCTATCCGTTTGCTAACTCCTTTCTGTCCGTGTTGCTAGGCTTCTTCTTCCCACTTGGGCTTCCAAAATAGCCCTCAACACTCATGAACTTGCCTAGTTTGCTAGAGGTAGTTTAGCTATAATCAGGGATAGGCCCAAGGGGGTTTGGGCCCCTAGCCCAAAGAAAAAAAAAAGGAAAATTTTTTTTGGGCCCCCCTGGCCCAAAGAAAAAAAGTGAAAAATATTTTATTGGTTAATTTTTTTTTTCTTTAATTTCTAGAGTTACACTTCCCTCTTCCAAAAACTTAGACATTCTCCCTTTTAATTAGTCTAACCCAACTAGAAACTATCAGACTAAAAAACTTAAAAAAAACAAAACTTTAAAATAAAAAATAAAAAATCGTAGTTAGCCCAATATTAGAGTACTAGTATTAGGTGTTCTAAATGATAAATATTTAGTATTAAGAACACCAAATACCAAAAACACTACTGTATGAGACATTTTAAATGCTATATTAGATTTGCAAAAATAAGTTTGGTATAATTTGTGAAAAAATATATATACTTTTTGGTAACAGTTGATGCTCTTAAGAAACAATGTTATTTTGTATTATTTTATTTTTGTTGGTAGATGATTACATCTTAATATAATAAAGAATAATGATTTTGTGTATTTATCTTGATTGATGATTACATCTTAATACTCAAGAAACAATACATGTAGTTATCCAGGGATGCAAAAAAGTTTTATTTTGCATTCTCAAAACCTACTTTATCTATTTTACAATCAATATTACAATTCACCCTACATCATAATTTTTATTTTTATGTACACCTCATTAAAATAATATAAACTATACCATCAAATAATATAAAAAATCTATTTCTCTCTCTTCTCTCCCATCTCTCTATTCTACCCAACAACTCTTCCTCTTCTCCACTACTACCCGCCAACATCAACCACAACTCATACATTTGAACAACCACTACAAACCCAACAAAACACCGAAACCCATCACCATTCACACAGCAAACCACCAAGAGCCAACCAAAAAGCCCATACCAAACCCATTGAACCACCACCATAGCACCACCAAACATCACAACAAACCACCAAACCCACAAAATCAACCAAAACCTGCCAAACCGAAACCATACCAAAAGGATTCAACCGATCACCACCAAAAGGATTCAATCCACAACCATCGTGACCCACACCTCAACCACAACCATGAACCACACCACGAACACAAACCTCGACCACAACCCATTGCCACTTCGCTCCACCACAGACACCGATGTCCACCACAAATTCCAATCACCACAAACTCACACCCTCCACCACACCGATCCACAAACCCAGACCTCTAACACATCGATCCACACAAACCCACGCCCTGCACCTCACCATCATAACAACACCCCATCTCTACCACAACACCATATGCACAGAAACCCATAAAAAAATCAAAGGAAAATCCACACAAAACCCATAAGCACCGAGCAAGCAGAGAGTTGAGAAAGGAGACTTTTAAAGAGTTGAGAGACGAAAGTTTCCAAGGGTTAGAGAAAAAGTAAAAGAGAGAGAGAATAAAAAATGAATAATTTGTTTAGGTTTTGCATACCAGGTTGGAGCATGTTTTTGGGCTTTTAGTGGCTAAAATAGCAACTGGGGGTTGTAAAACACCCCACAATGCTAATGCTCTAATGCAACATCTTCTACAGAGTGATTGTGCCTAGTTTAGCTATCTGCCTCTGTATCTTGCTCTTGTTATCCAATTTCATTTGAATGAAACTACTTTCCCATAATAAAAAAAGAAAAGAAAAAGAAGTGTACAAGTTGGACAACAGTTAAAAAAGTACAATCAATAGAGAATAACATAGTCAACACAATAGTTACAGTCAGTTACCACTTACCACTATTATGCTAGCTGTCAAGAGTTAGTTACATTAGTTAGTTAGTTAGTTAGGGGATTTGCATAAAACTTGATATGGCTATGAATTTGATTGGTAACCTTTAACAAACTTACATTTGCATATTTAAATTGTCTTTTTACGAGTGATGATATATCAATTTGTAAATTTAATGCAGTAAAACTTGTAGTGCGTGTAACACTACTCCTAAATTTTTGTTAGGGAAAGTCAAGCGAATATATAGCAAGTGAAACAAATGATTTGTTTCCCTTTTAAACACACTACTTTCTATTTTTAAAATGGATGAATTAAATTCTACCAACTCATAAAGAGTAATCCCCACTGTGTTTTAACCTATTTTCTAAATAAAGTTCATAAACAGTAATCCCCACTGTGTTTTAACCTATTTTTGGACATGGAATTGCCAATAATTTGGAGATCAACCAAAACTGTTTTGGGAGGATTTTTTTTTTTTTTTTTTTCCTTCAAGAATCAAATATTTTGGGAATACTAGTTAGGTTTCAACTTGCCGAGTCTTTAATATTTATAAAGCTATAAGGAGTTCTAGGACAAAATTGTTTCTATTTAACTTAGAATTTTTGGGAGTACTTCGGTAAGGGAAAGAAAAAATGGAGAAAAAATTGATGTCTCTAGTAGTCTAGTGTGCTACTTTGTTTAGTGATGGGGGTGGATGGCTAGTATTCCACAGCTTCTCTTAAGAAATGCTATCGTAATTGCTTCACTTTGTATTGTCACACCCGACAGTTCAGCTATCCTCTGCCCCATGAAGTGTTTAAGACACTGCACCGTGTCCAGCTTTACTATAGACTTTACTCATAGAGACAACGTTTACTTCTGTAAGCTTGGTTGTGCCATGTCCTTGTGTACTGATAGGTCACAAACTGAATGACCCATTGTAATATAAATTAATTAATTAATTAGCCAAGTTATTAATTAATCAATTTATCATGCAAATGCGTGGTAGCACAAACAAATCACCAATAAACTAAAAATGCAACAGAAAATAAATGACACGGTGATTTGTTTAGGAATGGGGAAAAACCTAACGGTAAAAACCCCACCAGGTGATTTTCAAGTCACCACTCCCGAAACTCCACTATTATCACAACAAGCGGTTACAAGAAAGGAATCCCAAGTACCTTACCAACCTACAGTTGAACCCTTACCCCAATACCCAATCGGACTTGTTCTGTAGTGACAGTTTCCCTTTCTGATGCACGGCTCTCAAGTACGTGACTAACGGTTGCACGGATCCCAGTACGCGACTTCAATCACCAATCTGAAAAGATTGTTGGCTGCAAAGTTCTTCAGTTCATCCACATGATGAAGATCAGGAAGATTCTTGGTCACAAAACCCTAAGGTGCAAATACACAGCAACTTCTCCAAGAAAGAGATGAACTAGGTCAAAAACTTTGTCTCCGGTCACAATTTACTTGAACAGAGTTTGCTCAATGCTTGTGCAAGTTGTGTACTGTTTGATGGCTCTTAAAATAATCC
Organism: Quercus wislizeni; assembly: GCA_023055345.1. Classification (NCBI taxonomy): domain Eukaryota; kingdom Viridiplantae; phylum Streptophyta; class Magnoliopsida; order Fagales; family Fagaceae; genus Quercus; species Quercus wislizeni. The sequence continues at coordinate 49,301,968 of JALGQJ010000002.1, forward strand.
TTTTATATGTCTAGGGTTAGGAGAAAAGAAGGCCCATAGACAGATTCACGGATCCCAAGAAAATCAGAATTGAATTCTGAAATTCGTAAACCTCGACAGATAGGAGGTGTCGAGCATCTATCGACCAGCTGTCAAGCTTTAATGAATTTGTACTCTCTTACTTGATTTCTTGAACAGAATTGAAGGCTTCAACATTAGATCTTGAAACGTGGTTTCTTGAAGTAGTTAAACACATCCTAAGTCTACATAATTACAAGTAAAGTGCATTTTGTTAAAGGATAAACCAATTACATAAAATCATGACATATGTTTTATAACATGAGAAACACATATGTCCTAACAATCTCCTCCTTTGGCAATCCGTGACAAAACCACAACTAACAAATGAACATATGAGAGAAGTCATAAATCACTAAACTCATATTCACTTGTTGAATACAATAAAATCTATCCTAACACAAACTCTTGAAAAACTTTGCAAGAAGAGAGTTTATGGCAAGTAGACTTTGACAACTTGTAATTCTGAAACACTTTAAACAAAACTCATCAAGGCATCTTTGTGTAAAACAAAATAATAAGATTGCATAGAAATAAGAAGCATGTGTATAAAGAAAGAAAAGAGACAACACATGAAGGGGTAAGTAAAAGAAAAACATACATCATCAATATATAAGAGAAAGTAAGTACAATATATGTCTATAAATGGTCACAAGACCTCATGTACAAGAATCAATGTATCTAAGACAACAAGAAAAGAAAAGATACATGATATCCTCACTACATCCCTCAAAATAATAACAACACTCCCCCTAACAAAATGATTCCAAAAACTAACTCTCCCCCTAAGAGTGACTACTCTCAGATCCAAAACTACTCTCCCTTTTTATCACAAGTGACAAAGGGTAAAGTGTCAAGTAGACATCTCATCGGTAGAGCTAGCATCTCCATCATCATCTGAAGCGTCATCGTCATCACCATCATCATCATCATCATCCTCAGCATCAGAATCGGAAGCAACTGGATGAGGTGGTGAAGGAGTAGGCTCAGGTGCAAAGCTGCCCATAGCCGCCTGCCATCGTGCAATACGACCAACACGAACGTTCACCTGATACAACTCCGTAGAGAGTGTCTCCAAGCGAGCATCCATGCACTGCAGCTGCACCAAGATGTCTCCTAAAGATGCATCACTGGAAGAGGAAGGAGCGGATGCAGATGGAATAGACCGGGATGGAGCAGAACGAGAGGAGGGTGTTGCTAAATCCATCTATCGCGACCGAAACTGGGCCTCGCTACGTTTAACAGTAGCGTAGTCTATAGCACACATGATGGAAAAATGGTCGGACGAGGGAAAAGGAATGGAAAAAAGGGCTTAGAATCCTCGTGATAGCGGAAGGAAAGATGAACTTATCAGGGGATACCGAATCCAAATGAACATCTATAATCGACAGAATGAAATGAGAGGGAAAATCTATAGTAAGATGCTCAGGAAGAGATAGCAAAAATCGAGCACGAGGCTCTGTGATTGAGTTATAATGAGAAAGAGGATGTAAAACAAATGTCATCACCATGTTCATGAATCTAGGACCTTTAGCAAAACGTCGACACCGTGTGAAAAGACGCTCACCCTAAGCAGTAGGGCGCTCACAGAAAGAAGACATGAGCTCATCCCTAGACACTGTCCTCAGACACTCACAACTAGGATAGTCAAGAAACTCTATCCTAGGGACATGAAGCACATTTGCAACCAGCTGCGGTGTAACAAGGATGTTCGTACCTCGAACGTGAGTGAAAAAGAGAGGTACTAAACGATCTATCTCGTGCATGTTAGAGTAAAACTCCTGGATCAGCATGAGAGGACATGTGACCGGGACGTCACACAGTGACTCCCATCCCCTACTGTGTATGATAGAGGGAAGGTCAGTGTTGGCAAAGTCCGACAGTACGACTTTGCGTTCCGAATGAATGCCTCGTCTAGAAAAGTTCTCCGAGAATGTCTTGTAGGCATCATCATCATGGAACCGAAGAGAGAGAGGGGCAGAATCAGAAGACGAAGAGGCATCGGAATGAAGAGGGTTTCAAGCTAGAGTGGATTTACACTTAGGTGCCATAAACATGTCTAACGTAAACAGAAAGAGAGGGAGAGAAAGAGAAGACAATCAGAAAAGTCCCAAGCAAATTCAAATATCAAGAATATTGAAAAGAAGTACGTATACATGGGAAATGCATGAACATGTGACATGCAAAAGAAAATGCATCATGGGCTCAGCCCAATCCAAACCTATTAGCACACAAACATATAGCACACATCTAAATGCATAACAATATCATTATAATGCTAATGTGATGCAATGTATGAGGTTTTAAACACATTAAGTGAAAACCCATCCCAAAATTTCAATGAAAGCTCATCAATTTTGAAAAACCCCAAAACCTAGGTTTCAAAACATGAAATGCATGAATGAGAAAGGACAAGAAGCTTACCAAGTAAAGAGAAACTTGAAAAAGCTTGAAGAATCCTTGAGGAATAGGTTTGGAGTGAAAAAGAGAGTGTTTGGGAGATGAACAGTCACGGACAGATCGAGAGAGATCAAAGAAATGAAAGAAGAATCGCGATTGAGAAGTATATAGAAGCTTCAGTAATACTCGACAGCTGAGGTATCAGAAGGTATCAAGGAAGCTATCGAGGTAGGTGTCGAGGATCTGGTCTTCGATAGCTAAGGTATCGAGGAAGCTATCGAGCAACAAAGATCAGATTCAGAACAGAAGCTTGATCGATCCAGCAGGTGTCGAGGAGCTGTCGAGGATGCAGGAGCTTTCTTGATCGATCCACTAGGTATCGAGGAGGTGTCGAGATTGCATTTAAAAAAATGCTTGAGAAGCTCGACAGATAGCAAGGTATTGAAGAGGTGTCGAGCCAACTTTTCAAAACAGTTTTTTGAGATGTGAAAAACACAGATATGAATGCAATCCAACATATAACTCAACCAATGATCTAATCAACACAAAAATCTCTCAAAATAGTCTCTCAATTTAAAAAATTTGAGTACAAGGATCTCTAAAACACACACACACACTAAACAAGTCTAACCAATTTTATATTTCAAAAATAAGTGATAACAGTTTAGTGAGCATACATTACCACATGTAAAACTTATGATGGCCAAATCACATTGTATCTGCACATGTATCAAGAATAGTAAAGAATATTGCGTGTTGTGTGTGAAAAACATCGCAAGATTGCATAAGTGTATACATGTTATGACGATTTGAGATATGAGATAACCGCTTTAACTCACACACAATCATAACTACTTGATGGGGACTATCACCTTCAAGGTACATCCTATAACTCTCACATCTCCTATAATACACGCCTACAATCATATTTAAAAGCATTTTTAATCTTTTTGCTTTTGATTTTTTTTTCTTTGCATATTTTTCTTTTAAGTATATCATACATGGGCTTATTAGAGAGAGAAAAGAAATACCCAATGATATTTGACATTCCAATTTTGCAATGCCTAAGCACACAAATGTCATTGACATCACACTTTTGCTATGCCGAAGCATATAGATGTCACTCATGATTGGCGGGAAACAGTGGTGAGATGGTTATTAATGCCTTTCTCTCAGGATTTTTTAGTCCTTCCCGTCAAAAAGAGTGATATGAGTGTTAAGTATAAGAGACAACTCAATCTTACCCATCACAAACAAGAGCCACAAAGCTCACTTGCTTAGTTGTGCATAGGGATGCTCATCTAAGCTATAAACGATACAAAGTTTATAAAACTTTGTTTCAATGGCCATCCAAGGTACACAAGTACCAATGTACACACAACACACACTGTTTTTGTATTTTTTTGGTTTTTCAATTTTTTTTATATTAAAAACAAAATAAACTAAAACTGAAAAATAAACAAACAAAAACATGTTAAACAAAGCAAAGCATAAAACTAGATTCAGATGCGTGAGGGAAGAAGAGGAAGGAGAAAGATAATCCCATGGAGATAACACCAATGTTTTGACGAAGGAATTCGAAATGTTTACTGTCAAGAGGTTTGGTAAACAGATTAGCCTTCTAATCATCAGTGTGAATGAACTCAAGAGTGAGAGTACCATCTTCGACAAGCTCCCTGATGAAGTGATGTCGAATCTCTATGTGTTTGGTTCTAGAATGTTGAACTGGATCTTAGATATATTAATGGCACTGGTATTGTCACAATAGATAGTAAGATGCTCTTGAAAAATACCATAATCATGGAGGAGTTTTTGCATCCATAGGAGTTGGGTGCAACAACTACCGGCAGCAATGTACTCAGCTTCAATAGTAGATAAAAAGATGTAGTTCTGCTTTTTACTCATCTCGGAGACAAGATTATTTCCCACATAAAAACAACCCCTTGAAGTACTCTTTCTATCATCAGCATTCCCTACCCAATCAGCGTCAGAGTACCTAGCTAAGACATCACTTGTGTCTTTGCTGTACCGCACACCAAACTCAACAGTGGTTTTGACATACTTTATGATTATTTTTAAAGTAGTCATGTGGGACTCCTTGAGATTAGCCTGATATCTAGCACACACTCCAACACTGTAACTAATGTCAGGTCTATTAGCAGTAAGGTAAAGAAGACTACCTATCATGCTTCTATATAGAGAAGGATCAACACTTTTTCTTAACAAGTCAATAGTGAATTTAACATTGGGGCTCATAGGGGTTCTAACAGAACTAGCAGATTCTAAGCCAAACTTTTTCACAAGATTCTTAGCATATTTAGATTAAGATAGAAATATACCTGAATCTTGTTGACGAATCTAGAACCCAAGGAAGTGAGTTAACTCTTCAATCATGCTCATCTCAAATTCGGCCTGCCTGAGTTTTGAAAAATCATGAGCAAGTTTGTCCTTAGTTGATCCAAAAATGATGTCATCAACATAGACTTGAGCAACTATCAGTTCGCCATCTTCTCTTTTGATGAAAAGAGTCTGATCAGCCTTTCCTCTAGTGAACCCATGTGACACCAGATACTATGTAAGCCGGTCATACCAAGCTCTTGGGGCTTGCTTTAACCCATAGAATGCCTTCTTGAGATATAGTACATGATCCGGAAAGTGTGGATCAATGAATCCTTTTGGTTGAGACACATAGACATATTCTTTGAGAATCCCATTTAAGAAGGTAGTCTTTACATCCATTTGATAGAGCTTGAATTTCAACTGGCAAGCCAAAGCAAGGAGAATTATGATGGACTCCATACGGGCAACTGGAGCAAATGTTTCATCATAGTCTACTCATTCCATTTATGAGTATCCTTAAGCTACAAGCCGAGCCTTGTTGCGGATCACATTACCTTCCTCATCAGTCTTATTGCGGAATATCCACTTGGTGTCGATGATGTGTTCACCCTCCGGTCTAGGTACCAAGGTCCAAACATCATTCCTCTAAAACTGAAGCAGTTCATCATGCATTGCTTCAACCCAACTTTCATCCTTTAGAGCTTCTTCAACTTTAGTGGGTTCAACCTGTGATAGATAACAGAATACGACACAAAGTTAGCAGCACATTTGTCAACTGTACGTTTCCTTAATGTGAGTTCATTCATGTCTCCCACAATATCTTCTGGAGGATGATTTTGCTTAATTCTGGAGGAAGGTCTTTTCTTCTCATGGGATTCAGAATCTGGTGAAGTGGTTATATTTGCAAAGTCGTCCACAACACTAGGAGTACCTGGTGTACTAGGAGATGCAGGTTCCTGTTCAACAACTTCTTGAGCTTCTCTAGGTTCAGGAGGAATAATTTCTCTAGTTAGTTCCTCAATACCTTTTTCAGAACTGGAGTCTGAAGACTCATCAATAACAACATTCACTGTCTTCATTACCTTCATGGTTCTTTTGTTGTATACTCGATAAGCCTTACTTGTGGAGGAATAACCAAGAAATATTCCTTCATCACTTTGGGGGTCAAACTTTCCCACATTCTCCCTATCCTTTAGGATGAAATAGGTGCTTCCAAAGATTTTGAAGTACTTTACATTAGGCTTCCTACCTTTCCATAACTCATATGGAGTTTTCTTGGTACCAGGTCTAAAATACATCCTGTTAACCGTATGACATGCAGTGTTAACGGCTTCTCCCCACAAGTTTCTAGCCACATTCTTATTGTATAACATGGCTCTGGCCATCTCCTAAATCACTCTATTCTTTCTTTCTACTACACCATTTTGCTGAGGAGTAATAGGTGCAAAGAATTCTTGAGAGATGCCTGATCTTGTACAAAATGACTCCATATATGAGTTCTCAAATTCTTTACCATGATCACTTCGAATTCGATCAATTTTCAAGCTTTTTTCATTTTACAGTCTTGTACATAAGGTTTCAATGTGCTCAGGAGCATCAGACTTGGATCGAAGAAGAATGATCCAAGTGTACCTAGTGAAGTCATCTACTACAACCATGATGTATCTCTTACAACCAAGAGACTCGGTTATGGTTGGACCCATAAGATCCAAGTGCATAAGCTCCAAAGGTCTAGATGTCGTTGATGTTTGAGTGCTAGGATGCTTAGCTTTTGTCTGTTTTCCCAGCTGGCATGGTCCACATATTACATTGCTCATTCTACTAAATTTCGGTATCCCCAACACTGACTCATGCTTAGATACAATAGAAAGATGTTTGTAGCTAGCATGTCCCATCCGTTGATGTCATAGATCTTCATTTGGCAAACGAATGCGAACACCGCTTATGAGTTTCTTTCCTGACTCATTCATGATAAGACACTTTCCCTTGGAGAACAGCACCATGAAGTCTTGATCGCATATCTGACGTATTCTCAGCAGGTTCACCTTCAGACCTTTTACATATAGAACGTTTGCAATGTCCGGCAATCCAGGTAGAGAGATTATTCCCTTTCCTTTAATTTGAGATTTGCTTCCATCGCCAAAAGTGACATTGCCACCCTTTTTAGACTCAAAAACCTTGAAGAGTGATCGGTCTCCAGTCATGTGTCTAAAGTAACCACTGTCCAAGTACCACAAACACGTGTCCATCACTTTAAATGCAGACTTCATCATAAAACACACTTCGTGCTTAGATGACAAATCAGTGGGAATGGTACTTTCCCTCAACTGCCTTATATGAGCTAAGCCTTTAAATTTCACTCTTCTCAGACGAACTCCTTTACACATCTTCATTTTGAGACAGTCTAGTTTCTTCTTAGTCAAACTGAGATCTTTTCCAATGGTCATTAAAAGAGAATTCAAATAACTTTTAAACTTGTATTTTCTGAAACACTCAGACAGATAGAGATTAGAAAAACAAGATGTATTTGAAAGCAAGGATCTCTTCAAGTCGGGTACAGCCTTGACAACAGGGGTCAATGGATCAACACAGCAAAGATTAAACCCTAATCAGAGTGTGCCCGCTCTGATATCACTTGATAGGTTACAAACTAAATGACCCCTTGTGATAGAAATTAATTAATTAATTAGCCAAGTTATTAATTAATCAATTTATCATGCAAACACGTGGTAGCACAAACAAATCACCAATAAACTAAAAATATAGCGGAAAATAAATGACACGGCGATTTATTTATGAATGGTGAAAAACCTAACAGTAAAAACCCCACCAGGTGATTTTCAGGTCACCACTCCCGAAACTCCACTATTATCACAACAAGCAGTTACAAAAAAAGAATCCCAAGTACCTTACCAACCTACAGTTGAACTATTACCCCAATACCCAATCGGACTTGTTCTGTAGTGACAGTTTCCCTTTCTGATGCACGGCTCCCAAGTACATGATTAACGGTTGCACGGATCCCAATACGCGACTTCAATCACCAATCTGAAAAGATTGTTGGCTGCAAAGTTCTTCAATTCATCAACATGATGAAGATCAGGAAGATGCTTGGTCACAAAACCCTAAGGTGCAAATACACAGCAACTTCTCCAAGAAAGAGATAAACTAGGTCAAGAACTTTGTCTCCGGTTACAATTTGCTTGAACAGAGTTTGCTCAATGCTTGTGCAAGTTGTGTACCGTTTGATGGCTCTTAAAACAATCCTTTTATATGTCTAGGGTTAGGAGAAAAGAAGACTTATAGACAGATTCACGGATCCCAAGAAAATCATAGTTGAATTCTGAAATTCGTAAACCTCGACAGATAGGAGGTGTCGAGCAGGTATCAACCAGCTGTTGAGCTTTAATGAATTTGCACTCTCTTGCTTGATTTCTTGAACAGACTTGAAGGTTTCAACACTAGATCTTGAAACGTGGTTTCTTGAAGTAGTTAAACACATCCTAAGTCTACCCAATTACAAGTAAAGTGCGTTTTGTCAAAGGATAAGCCAATCACATAAAATCATGGCATATGTTCTATAACATGAGAAACACATATGTCCTAACATGTACCAATATCAGCACCATATTATTTCCAAGTATAATTCTCTCTCTCTCTCTCTCTCTCTCTCTCTCTCTGACATATCACATTTTCATATTGTTGTAACTTTCTTTTTTGGCTTTGTTTCTTGATATTGTAGAGGAAGGACAAGTGGAAGCTTGTGTGGATTCATGCTCAGATACATGCCCCAAAGCTAAACCACACAATTTATGAAGGAATTAAGGTTTGGTTTATGTTGTTATATTGCAAATGACACTAGCTAGTACTGTTCTTTATATTCTAATAGCCTTGTTTAAAGAATCACACGGTAGGTTGTCTCACAAATTTTAATCTTCCGTCTAGATGTAATCCTTTTTACAATCGGTCCAAAATGACAATATATATATATATATATACATATATTGAATGGAAATAATAATAATAATAAAGAATAAACATTATTATCATGTGATTTGACTGAATTTATTATCTAATTTAAGGTAAATACTATCTCTTTTAATTCCATTACAGCATAACGTGAATAACAAAAAAAAAAAAAAATTATATATATATATATATATTAAAAAGGCTAAAATGCAAAACTGATTCACTAAGTTTCTTTAGATTTCATTTTAGTCCTCTAACTTTGTTTTCGTTCATTTCAGTCCTCTAACTTTCAAGTTTATTCAATTGCTTTTCTATCAACTTTTGTTAAAGGGTCAGTTTTCATTTTAGTCATCTAACTTTGCTTTTTTTTTTTTTTTTTTTTTTTTTTTTTTTTTTTTTTTTTTTTTTTCAGTCCTCTAATTTTCAAGTTTATTCAATTAAGGCTTTTCTATCAACTTTTGTTAGAGGGTCAGTTTTGCATTTTACCCTAAAAATGAGTTTCAAAACCAATAAATTTTTTTTTTTTTTTAGGGAGCTTCAACCTATGACGTCTACTTCTGATAATGGCTCTTTATCATCAGACCAAGACACCAATCAGTTTTTGGTGTAGGTGGAGATTGAACCTCAAATCTCTTAGTCAACTATTAGAGACTTTACCAATTAAAATAACTGGAACCCACAATTCCAAAACCAATATTAGAAAGTTCTAAACTCATACCTTTTTCCAATTAAGTGATAAAAAAGCAATTTATGTATCCTCCTATGTTATATATATTTGAAAATTTGCTACTAAATTAGTATTTATGATGATATTGTTCCCTTTTAAATAAATTTGATGCTAATAATTGGATGAAGGATGTGGTTGGTTTAAGAGACTTAAAATTATTTATTGTATATAATGTATGAAGTATGAACTGTTCCTCTTTTGAGAATCTTCTGGCATGTTTGTACTTTGTAGGCAAGCTAACACATATTGATGATGTGAAGGACTCTATGGAGACTTGTAGATAAAGCTACGAGAGGATCTATTAGTTGCTTCCTTTAATATTTGCTTGTAATAATACCATCTTATGTTCTGAAAATAAAATAAAAGTTCAATACCACCGACCTTATAGTTGGGTGAAAATAAAATCTTTTTTTTTTTTTTAGAATACTAACTATTTTAACACACACAAGGAGATGGAAAAAGATTTTTAAAAAACTGACAGTGATATATATTCAAAAGGTCTAACTCTTGGATTTACAGTTGAGTGGTAAATCTATTCATCAAAAAAATAAAATTTGAGTGGAAAACCTTTCTATTTATATGGTGCAATTCAAGGTTATTCAATCCATGGAAGGCAGGACTACCCCTCTCATGTGTAGCCTATTTTAAAAATGTATATTCTTAATAAAACAGAGATTTTCTTAGTTTCGACATAAATGAGAAGGTTAGCCAATACCTGCCTAGCCCACCCTTGAAAAATGTGTTTTATTTACAATGACAAAATCGTTGGGATTATTATACATCAATAAGTCATGTTAAAAGGTCTCATTATCAAAAATATTGTACTTTATTTTTTTGAGAAACAAATATTGTACTTAAAAATTATCATGAAATGATTTTATGTTCTTATCAAGTACAACTTATATTGGTTTTTTGTTAAAGCTATAAAATGATTAAAAGCCATAATACACGGTGGTTCTTAAAGTTTACCTTGTAAGCGTTTTCGATCATTGAAGCTTTAAATGAGTACTATTAGTCCATAAGTTTCAAAAATGAGTAACTGATAAGCTATAATTTATTCCAGAGGGATCTTTTTAGCTCTCCTCTCAGTAGGAGCTCTTTCTCCCGTGTTACTGCGTGGTATCTTCCTCCCTTGGTGACCAACTAAGGGTCCGTTTTTGCTTTTATTTTTTTGAGTCAATGATGGCTGAGGACGTGATAAACAGTTTGGAGAAGATGACACTGACGACGAAAGAGGAAGAGGTTATAGCGGTATCAGATGAGGGTAGGAAGGAAGAAATTGAGAGCTGTACCCAGAGCTTGATCGGAAAGTTCCTTACTTGCAAACCTTTCAATAAGAGAGCCGCTTTGAATACTTTGAAGAGATCCTGGGGCCTGGAGGAGAGTGTACAGGTCATGGAAGTGGGAACAAACTTATTCCAATTCAAGTTTAATACGGAATACGATCTGGAGAGGGTGCTTAGAAGTGGACCGTGGACCTTTGAAGTGGACCGTGGACCTTTGACAACCAAGTACTTTTGCTCCGTAGGTGGTAGCGAGGGATGACAGCGGAGAACGTTAGGTTTGAGTCTGTCTCATTGTGGATACAAATATGGGGCACCCCATTTGATATGGTGTCCCCCAACACTACAAGAAAAAGGGGCTATTGCGGCAGTCCAAAACCGCCACTAAAGCCCAAAAAAGCGCCGCTAAAGGTCCTTTCGACCTATTGCGGCGGGTGCTATTGCGGCGGGCCGTCCCGTCAGTGTTGCAGTGCCGCTATAAGAAGATTGCGGCGGTAGCAAAAAGCGCCGCTATAGATGAGCCTTTTAGCGGCGGGTGAAGGTTTATTGCGGCGGGCATAAAATCGCCGCCATATGTGCTCAGAATTCGTGGCTTTGGCTTTTAGCGGCGGGGTAATGCCCGCCGCTATTGTGTCTACCTTTTAGCGGCGGTCAAACAGCACCGCTATAAACAATAAATCAAAACAGCTTATTTTACTTTTAGCGGCGGGGACGTGCCCACCGTTATAGGTTTCAACATTTAGCGGCAGTCAGTAAGCGCCGCTATAGGTATTTTTTTAAAACGTAAAATGTGAACCTTTAGCGGCGCTTATTGACCGCCGCTATAGGTGTTTTTTTTTTTTTTTTCCCCCTGGGGGATTTTAAAACTGCTATTTGCTAATAAATAAATCATTCACAAACCTGTTACAAATAACCTGTAATAGTTTTAGCTCTACTAACACAATACCACAAATGTAACTAATTAACAAAACCACAAATGTCTTGAAACTAATGTAATATTAACATAGAAATATATTACGAAAATACAAAACATTGTCTATAACCACCATCTTAAAATTAACAAAAAAAAGATGTGGTTATTTGAATAAAACAACCGCTGAAATTAATCTAATACTATAATCAAAGTTCAAAGTGTTTAAAAGTATCCTTCAACACTTGCAAAAAATGTGGTTGTTCTTCCATAGTTCTCCATACACAAAAAAGTCCAAGAACTCCAAGATAAAACTTATAAGCTTCTTGGTTGATGAGATGCGGCTGATGATTTGGGGAGAACTGGAGATTGTTCGATCAGAGAAGCATCCTACATACAAAGTATGATTCCTTAATAAGTGCGTATAAATGAAATAGAATGACAAGAAAATATTACCCAAATAAAAATGGGAACAAGTTAAATGAAGACATGTTTCTTGATCTTTTAGGTTGACCATTATAGTTTGTCTTGATCTTTTATGGGAGGACCACCTCTCTTTGCAACTTCCTAGTTTTGAAAATTTGAAATTACAAAGCAGAGGCACAACAAGACAACTGATGGGATCAAATCAAAATGATTGGTGTTGGGAGGTCCCTTGATATAGAATTCAAAGGATGCAAAGGTGTCACCACATAATTCCATAAACATCTATTAATAACATGGTGCTTCTAGAAATCGTTTTCCTTCACCACCCTTTATCAATGTTGTAGATCAATAAATTCATACCGTCACAATTCACAAGTAAATACTAATTATTAAATCAATAAATATCTTTCCAGCTAATTAGCACAAGTAAATATTAATTAGCAACCATACATTTAATGTTCCTTTCCTACTCCATATAAATTGACACTCAAGTCATTTATCATACCTGATTGTATTGTGTAGAAATTTGTTGAAGCATGCGAGCCATTCTTTGCTCCATTCTTTGCTCCATTTCTTCGAATTGACTAACTTTTTCCTTCATCTCTTCGAATTGACTAACTTTTTCTTTCATTTCATCAAAACCTACTAGTTTCTCCTCCATAGTAGCCAAGGAAGCCTTCAATTGTGCAACTTCATTGTCCCTTGCTTGACTTGATTGTATTTCACTATCCGTGAAAGCAGTCTCGGTACTTTGACCACTTGGGGTTGGACCAAATCCTACCCCACGAATGCAACCTTTGTGCTCCTTACCCATCACTTTGGCAAACACATCATCTTTTGACCATGCAATACTACCACTTGTGTCAGATGACTGCAATTAATTCTTAGGGTCAACCAACAATTCCTTCATTTTGTCCTGATATATGAGTTTGAACAAAAAAAGAAAAAAAAAAAAAGTTAGAAATCATATAGTTAAAATGACCCTACAACATATATATACATATAGGACAAGCAAGCACCAATAAAACCCAAAATGATGCAAAAAGTATGCACACAAAGCTAGTGTCCCCCTCACCACAACCAAAGGCACCAGTGCCAAAATTGTTGGTGCTACTTTGCCACAACAATCAATAACCCTTAAGAGAAAATTGACATTCTACAAGCAACTCACCGCATGAACCTCTCCACAAAAAAAAAAAAAAAAAAAAAAAAGGATTTAGATCCATTATGTGCATTGCGAAGCTAGAAAAACCCAAGCATTATTGTTGTCAACGTATGAATGGAAACAAACAGATTTCAAGGATTTAGATTTTATTGTTGCCGACGATGGAGGAAACACAAATAACATATGTGGTCTATTATAGGCTTTGTCCCTTCTTGAAAATCAATGTATCACAGCTCATCTCCTTAAAAAAAAAAAACAATATTGCTAATTATTGCATATGTTAATACCAAAATATATGTAAGATTAAAACTAATGGTAAAATTAAAACAAGTATAATTTATTACATAGGGTCTATATACTAATCACTACCCTCATGATTTTTACATCCACTAATGGTAATAGCTGTGATTGATACAATTTAAAGATTCTATACAATTGAAAACATTTTTTTTAAGCTTTCTTTTTTTATTAAAAATTGGAGACTATTTGTTATGTAGATCCCACATAAGGTAGTAGACTATTCTAATTATAAATTTTACAATAGAAGTTTTATATATATATATATATATATATATATTAAGAACATAATGTGTTTACCCCCAACTACAATACAAAAATTACTTACCATTTTTTCTTTCATTACAGGATTAACTGCAGATCCATCTTTACGAGTATGTAGAATTTGAAATAATACTGCACGCTCTACAGGATGTCCATCTGTTTTTGCCTACATTATGAACAACATATTTATTTAGTGATGAATATTTGTTTCACATAAACATAGGAGAAGTCAAAATCATTTAAAAAATAGTCATAATACTTATTACCTTTTTTGCAGCGTGCATAGCATAGCCACACGAACCACCAGTATGTATGTCATCTTGTTTAGAACGACGGTCCTTATTCTTATCTGACTTTATCTACATTCAACAAAATTACATGCTTACATACAGTATGCTTTTAAGTATCTAAAGCTACTTTTAGCTAAAGCCAGAATGCTCAAAAATATCATTTGGTATAAAAGAATGAGAGGAACTGCATGCTAAAGGTAATAAGTTTTGGCTGAGCATCTCTTATCATGGAGTGAAGAGACCCAAGTTTCCCATGCTATTTCATTTACAGGAGCATAGCATGTTTATACCTTCCATTTGGACTAGAAGCTTAATGATTGATATAACAGTATTGATTTAATGATAAATACTTTTGATAAATGAAAACTAGGCGTTTTTAAGAAAGCTAACTCATTTTAAGAAAAATCATTATAGACCAAAGCAAAAAATCTTAAAAGAAATCTAGAACCTATTAAAAAAATCTCCACACCACACACTTGCCTTTGTTTTTGAACCTTGACAAACCAACATTTACTCCAAGACTTCTACCAAATTAAACAAATATGAAAAACAACTTCAATCTCAACTACATCAACCTCACAAAAAAAGCCCACATAAAGGTTCTAGCTAATCCTATCTAAAAGCAATCCAATATGTATTCTCTCAATTTCTCAATAATTATTCTACTTTTAGTATGATCCATGATGGAAAAGAGAGAAAAAACAAACATACCACTGCATCATCAGAATACCAATGATCAACAAGTATAATCCAATCTTCTGGTATGCATTTTCTAGGTCCGTTGTTCTTCACCCGTGCTTTGTTTCTTGAATTCGGTATATAATACTCAGCTTTCAACCTACACTTATGATCCCTCCAAGCCTTCCCAATTTTTTGTAATGTAAATTTCTTTAGACCCTCATATGCCTTTGGATTATCAGGGACTTGATATTTTCGCTACAATCAAATAGTTGAGTTATCAAATTACAAATGTTTTCATGCTAAAATACTTATGTAAAACTTAGTACAAAATGTCATAATTACAAATATTATAACTTCTTTAATACCTTTACAAGACGCCAACACTCTTCTTTAAGTTCTTCTGGCATGGCCTTCCAATCAAGGTATTTAATCGGGCACATGTGAGGTTTCCGTGCAATCGTACCCAAGAAACCAGTGAAAGCCCTCGCCCCCTCGCCAACCAGCTGATGCATACTATTTAGTGGCAACTCAATTTCTTGGTCATCGGGAAGATCCCAAATTTCCAAGTACCTGTTTGGCCCGCGAGTGGCACGTATAGCTGGTTGCACATCTGATCCTAAAAGGAGAAATGCAAAATGTCAAACAACAAAACATGCAAAACTAAGGATGATTCTAAATATTCTATTAAACAAGTGGTCATTATTTGCTAAAGAATATAAAATATTAGAAACATACTGACAAACTAATATACTTCAAGAAACAAACAAATAAATTTTGAGACATGGACTGCCCCACCATATCCATTCAATGTTAGTAAAATAGTGATCCACATGGACATGGGCATGGACATGGACTGCCCCACCAGCCCATAATATCATTTTGGTCCCCCACTAAACATTAGACATAAGCAAGGAATTTGAGAAGATAAAAACCAAAATAAGGACAATGTATAAGGCCCTTAATACCACGGACCCACGTCTATTGAATACATGTACAGTGTATGGAAAAAAAAATGTGTTTTTTTTCGTCCACTTATGATTCATGATCATATCTATTTATCAAAATTATCAAAATGTTAAATAAATAAGAGAGCTGATTGGAAAAAATCAAGAGAACAAAGTTCTACATTAAAAACATAGATGCCACTTTTCACTACATTGAAGTTAATTGTTCAATAAACCAAGCACGTAAAACTTGAGAAACATGATACAAAAATTAAGTTCAATAACACATGCATATACGTATGGAAGTGCTATAAATATTTTTAAATAACCTTCAAATATTTGTGGTTTAGTCTTAACATTGATTTAAGCCGGCAAAGAAACAGGTAAATGGGAAAAGGTAACTTCAAAGTTCATAAACAACTACAATTTACCTAAATCTACCCATACCTTCTGTATGAATGGTAAACTTTTGAGTAAAAAGCTCATACCTTGTGTAGAAACTTGTGTAGAAGCTTCATGCATTTCTTGGTCCCCCACTTCATCCGCATCTTGTGAAGAAGCTCTTTCCAATGTTATACTCTTGGAACGTGTGCGCAGATTTGTCTTTCGCCTTGCCATTTCAACTGTCAAAGTCTAAAATAAACAAGTATATAAGCACAATGACAAGTAATGGTACAAGAAATTGCAAATACAACAATTCCAACTACTTTGAACACTAAAACAACACAAATTATTATATAGTCCTACAATTCAACATTAGAATTTTACATGTACAATGTTGTAGGCTTAAGTCAAGATAACAGGTTTTGGAATTAAAAAAATAATAATAATAATTTCAAGCCCCAATTAAGAAAATGTAATAAAATTACTATAAAGTTCATCATAATAACAAAAATAATAAATACTTAATAAAAAGTTAGTATTTGTCACTTTAACATTCATCCATTCTATGAAGTTCAATGTAAATTGTTAACAAACAACTAAGTTAAGTGTTAAAAAGACTTTTTTTCTTTTCTTTTCTTTTTTTCCCTATTAAGCAATAATGAATTTCGTTAAAGAATGTGCAAGAAGGGGCACAACCTAGTCATCATCACTAGACTCATCATCATTGGACCCATCATCATTGGACTCATCGCCATTAGACTCATAAACATCATCACTAAGCTCTTCATCATCGATAAAGTCTTGTTCAAGCAATTCATCCTCACTAATCAACGGTGTATCATAAATGGTTCCTTCTTCATCAACTCGAGCCCAAGCATGGTTGTCATTTACATCATCACATGCATCATCAATAGTTACATCATAAGGGACATTCTCCATAGATGTATCCACTTCATCATCATCATCTAAAGCTTGAATACCAACATCAAACACCTCCCTAGGTTTTGTTCTGACCACTACCATCCAATCTTTATGTCTCACATCCTCCACATAAAACACTTGCAAAGCTTGAGATGCTAATACATAAGGTTCATCAATCAATTGATCACCTGTGTGTATCAATCTTGAAAAATTGACAAGGGAAAATCCAAACTCATCTTTTTTGCATCCTCTCCCACTAATTACATCAGCCCATTGACATTTGAATAATACATATCGAAACCTATCAGAGTAGTTCAACTCAATAATATCAATTAGTACACCATAGTAAATAGCACCACCTTCAGTAACAACACAAACTCCACTATTTTGAGTTTTCCTAGTTGCTTCAAAATCTTTGGTACGAAACTTCAAACCATTTATAACATAACGCTTGAACCGTTTTGCTTCATTATCTGGATATCGAGCAAGCCATCTAACTTTATCAGAGATTTCCTTTTTCTTAGAGGCATCCATTGACATCACCTATTATAGAGAAACACTTTTATTATAAGTATGCTATCTAAAGTGTTACAACCGAAAATAGTGCTATATATATGTTTTACTTACATATTCCCTAAACCAACTGCAAAATTTCTCTATATGCTGCTTTTGAATAACATCATCAGTCACATGAGAAGGGAAACCAGCCTTGATCTCCGCTATATGTTCACTGTGTACACAAACATGTTAGTGTTAAGCTAGAGTATTGCATTGGAATGTCATTAAAGGATACACAAGGACATATCACTTACTCGCGAAATGGGGTGATTTCTTCACAATTGAATAGCACATAACGATGTGCTTGGATCCATGAATTTGAATCTAATGTAATGCTCACCACCGCACCCATGGATTCCTCAACATTCCTTATAGGCCGATTAAATGCAGTTTCAACATATTTAAAATAACGTGAACAGAATGTTAAGCATTCCTCTGCTATATACCCTTCTGCAATAGAGCCTTCTGGATAAGTTTTATTATGCACGTAAGACTTAAGTCTTGACAAGTACCTATTGGAAAACCCAAGATCAACAATGGGAAATTGGTAAGTTAAAAATAAAAATAAAAATAAAAAAACCAAATAGACCAAGTTCCTATATGTGTTACCTCTCTATGGGATACATCCAACGATAATGAACTGGGCCAGCAACTTTGGCTTCACTAGCCAAATGCATGACTACATGTACCATCACTGTAAAGAAAGAAGGAGGGAATATCTTTTCTAACTCACACAATGTCACTGCAATTCTCTTCTCAAGAGCCCCAAGTTCCTCCACATTTAGTACTTTGGAACATATCTCTCTAAAGAAACAAGATAAGTCAATTAAATGCCTACTCACTTCAGGGGGCAAAGATCCACGTATTGCTATTGGGAAAAGCTGCTGCATTAAGATGTGATTATCATGGCTCTTCATCCCACTAATCTTGCGTTCTTTGAATTTAACGCAACGTGAGATGTTTGAAGAATATCCATCTGGCACTCTTACATCTTTCAAAACTTGCAGAAAACCATCCTTTTCACTAGCATTCATATGGTAGCAAGCATGTGGCATACGTGTCTGATCATTCCCAACCTTTTCCAAGTGAAGTTCACTTCTTATACCCATATCCTTTAAGTCTTGGCGTGCCTTCAAGTTATCTTTTGTCTTACCATCCAAGTTCAACAATGTGCCAATTATATTATCAACTACATTCTTCTCAATATGCATCACGTCAAGATTGTGACGCAGCACATGGTACTCCCAATAAGGCAAGGTAAAAAATATACTTCTCTTCTTCCACACAGTTAAGGCTTCCTCCCCTCTTTTTCTTTTATTGGTCAAATTAACTTTTTTCTTCCCAAACACATGATCGGCTACAGCATCCGTTTGTAACATGATTTCCCCTTCGGATATTGTAATAGGAGCTGATCTCTTATCAATATTCCCATCAAATGATTTTTTTTGCTTACGGAATCTATGATCACTATCCAAGAATCGCCTATGTCCAATGTAACTAAATTTCCTTCCATATCGTAACCAACGAGATTGTTTATCATAGTTACAAGAAGGACATGCAAGAGAACCTTTGGTACTCCAACCCGAGATATCACCATATGCAGGAAAATCATTTATAGTCCACAATAATGCAGCATGCATTTGGAATGATTTTTTAGAAGACACATCAAACGTTTCTACTCCAACATCCCATAATTCCTTCAATTCTTCTACTAGTGGTTGTAAGAAAACATCAATATCATTCCCGGGTGAGGTTGGACCGGGAATCAATAATGATAGCATGAAATAAGATCTTTTCATGCACATCCATGGAGGGAGATTGTATGGGATCAAAACAACAGGCCATGTACTATGAGTAGTACTCATATTTCCATATGGGTTGAATCCATCAGCTGCTAATCCAAGCCTCACATTACGAGGCTCGGATGAGAACTCTACGTATTTAGAGTCAAATGACTTCCAAGCTTCAGAATCAGCAGGATGTCTCATTAACCCGTCATTCACACGACCATTGACATGCCACTTCATATGATTGGCTGTTTCAGGAGACATAAATAGTCTTTGCAATCTTGGCTTTAAGGGGAACCATCGTAGAATCTTTGCAGCTTTCTTTTTTCTTTTCTTGGAGGAAGCATTAGTACTTTGTTGACCTTCAGACTCATTATTTTCCCATCTTGAAAGGTTACAATTTGGACAAGCTTCAAGGTTGGCATTCTCCTTCCAATATAAAACACAATCTTTAGGACAAGCATGAATCTTTTCATAGCTCAAGCCCAGATCCTTAATAATCTTCTTAGCCTCATAATAATCTTTTGGTAACTTAGCATTTGAAGGAAGAAAATGAAGCAAAAATTCCAGCAACATGGTAAATGATTTGTTGGTCCAACCATTAAGACACTTCATGTGGTACAAATGCACAATAGCTGACAATTTGCTATAATACTTACAACCTTCATAACAAGGTTGATTAGCATCTTCAAGCAATTTCATAAACTTAAGTGCATCCTCATTAGGACCTTCTGCAGGACCTTCTGTGGGTTGTTGCACACTAGGGACTTCTTCCATTGGCCTAGATGCCATATCTTGTATGGGGAACATGTCATGCAACATGTCATGAAGATCGGCATACTCTATTGGGTTTTCCTGAACATGACTACTAGGAATTTCAGTAGAAGTCTTCGCAGACGATAATTCCCCATTAAAAATCCAAGGGTTATAACCCCTACAAATCCCTTTTGACACTAAGTGAGCTTGTACGACATCTATAGGCCACGAATCCGTATGCACGCATTTTTTACACGGACATGAAATTGTTCCATCTGGGTATGCATGGTTAGATGCGAAATTCAAAAACTGTTGAACTCCATCTAAATATTCTCGCGACCTTCTATTGGTAATTTTCATCCAACTCCTATCCATTGCTATAAAGTGATTTGCAAGAAACACCTATAATGTGATTTCATGAAAACACAAACCAAGAGTTAACATACATTTCATGTACACAATTTCACTTTAATTTAAGAAACAAATTGCAAGTAATCATTCACTTTTAGCTATGTTCCAAATCAAACAATGAATTTAAATGCATAGAGAAGTTATAATATATTTGGTAACTATAACATCATTACTAGCAATATTCTTTAGGAATGGACATCTCTTTAAATTTGCAATTCCATTTTAGTGTGTATTTGATGTGTGAAAAAGATAGAGAGAAGCCCTTAAAATGAATTAATCAAATAAATACAACTCAACAACAATCATCCAATATTATACAAAACAGCCAACACTCCCAATATCAACTAAAACCACCTTATTACTCCATACAAGCCACCTGCTTGCCCCAATTCAACAACCCACCACAAACAGACAGAGAGAGAGAGAGAGAGAGAGAGAGAGAGAGAGTACCTTAAGTCTTTCACCAACTTCACTGATATAGTATTGGTTTCTAAGATATAAGTGATGTGCAAACCAATACTATTGGTTTCTAAGATGAACTCAAGGTCACTGATATAGTATATTCTAATTTGAAATATATTATTATTATAAAATGCATAATATCATTTAAAAATAAAAGCTAAGGGGCACACAGTCACTTGTCAAATCTATTAAACAATTCATGCCACTTTCTATTTTATTAAGGTTGGTGGATTTAGCAAAAAAGCCCGTTAGAAGAGCCCAATGTGGAATGCACTAATATAAACTCTTGCCCAAAAAAAAAAAAAAAAAAACCCAAGCTTTGGTTTTTTATCTTTCACTTAAAAAAGTAAAACATTAACTAAAAAGTAATTTTCTATTAAAGAGCCGAGAGAGAGTCAGAGAGAAGGAGACAGTGAGTGGTGGCAGCCAAATATTATCAACTTGTGTCTGTCAATTTTGGATTACCCCCAAATAAATATTTCATGTCACAAGAACAATTCTCAGTCCTTGCTACTATTACACTACCCAGGGAGAAGATTTGGACAATCATATCAAGACAAATAAGCTCAGTAGCATTTTAGAGGCTTTGAGATATATATATTAGGTACTCTGAAAAATGGAACTGTTTAGAGACAGCTTTAGAGTCTAACTCCAAAGGAAACCAGTTGCAGAAGATGCATACTATATGCACAAGCACAAAAAAAGGTCCACTTTGGAGGCACGTAAATATCATGATATGTTCAAGTTGTAACTTGTATAACTTACTCTCTTCAAAACTTATATGCATGGAATACAGTGTTTTCTATAAAATGCTTAAATATCAAGTTTTCTTTTCGTATTTTAATATCATACATATAAATTTATTAATTGAATAGAAAATGTCACTAGACAAAACAAAATTATTGAGATAGTATAATACTTGGTCCCGTCGTAATACAAAATTAAAATATGGGGATAAAGCTAGTATTAATTTTCTCTATCCCGATTCCCCAAGACCTTTGATTTCCCAAGCCTTATCTAATAAGTAATAACCAATTTAAAAAATATATATATAATAAATAAACACCTTCAATAACGCTATCAAAAAAAAAAAAAAAACACCTTCAATACCAATATTATAACAAGTCAACATATCCTTTCTATCAATATTATAATGGTATTTAATAGGTACTGCTCTAATTGCGCAACTAACCATAGTAATGTCCTAGCCGGTAGATATAGATCTACAAAATAGAGTTTTTTTTAGTTTAATAAAGTTTCTGACCTATTCTAAAAAAAAAAAAAAAAAAAAATCAGCATCCCCTTTATACACTCAGAGTTCCAACATACTATAAAAAAGAAAAAAAGAATATTGGGTTTGAAGGAAGGAAGGAATTCACGAAGGGATTTTGAAGCTCTTTCACTATAAGTCATATCATGGTTTGGTTAGCTTCATATATACTCCACTCCATATATTTTAGACTCAAATTATTAGTAAAGAATAAAATATATATAAGAATTCAACCCAATTCAGCATTTTTTCTTTTTAAAAAAAAAAAACCTAAATAAAGAAGAATGAAATATACAAAAAACCTATAAAATATGCATACAACTAATAGTAACAGCATTTTCAATGTAACAAACAAAAAAACTAAGACCTACGCTTATCCCAATTCCCAAACCCTCCCCAATAGAAAACTAGTTTAAAGCTCAACTACATCGACCTTCATGATTAGGAAGCTAAAATTTGAAGCTTTTAGGAAAAAAACTCTACAATTCACTGATCATGCTTTATAAATCTACCACTTTAAAGCATTGTTTAACGCAATTTGTCAAACACTCAAAAGCCAAAAAAGCTAAACAGCTTCTTACTTAAAACTCTATATTACAAACTACTAAAACTCTATAATTAAAACTCTCTTCCTAAAGTAATGCCAAACATGCATACAATTTTATCGATTTAATTTGATTGTCAAAATTTCTCAGTGGAATAGCAAGTTAAAAATTCAACATTGCAGACAGATCATATAAAAAGAGGTTTAACTTTTTACAAAAACATTCCAAAAAAATCAGTGAATAGAAAAATCCAAAAAAAAAAAAAACCACTGTCAATGATCCAAATGCACTATACCAATAGCAGCAAAACAAAAAAAAAAAGAAGTTAAAAAGAGTAAACTTTAAACAAGTGAATCCTGGATAAACTTCCACATGTTAGATGCATTTCAACCTGGCGGAACCTAAAATTTGCCAATTGAGGATCTGCAGCACCAACACATGTGCAACGAATGATATCAGCAGTTTGAGAAATCTCCCTTTCAGTTGGCCGCTTCAGTGCTTTATATTTTTTCTCATCACTGGTACACAATTCTCCTAATACACATTAGGACAAAGAAATAAGAAAAACCAAGTTCGAACTCAAAGATGCAGTTTTTATTTGACACTGATTAGGCACAGGAAATTCAAGAAGGATCTACATTACTAGGTAAAACATTACAAAAAAATGATATCCAAAGAAAGTGATTATGTAGAAATGTCCAGATATCAAAGCACACTCAACAAGCTTTATTAAAGTTGGACAAAATCTTCTAAAACAATTTGTAAGTTAAGTCAAACTCATTTGTTTCCTACATTTCTTTCTGCCTAACATCTGACTAGACTTTTTGGCTTGAGGGTCCCAAAATGAGACTATGTTCTTGCCTAGAGAAGCTAGGCCAAGGAAAGTCAGCAATTGTCAATTCTGTCCTATACAATGATCCTAAACTTGTTGTGCAAGGTCTAACAAGAACAAATAAGAATAATAATAATAAAAGACCAATGCTTTATAATTCTTCCTTTTCCTCCAGTCTAGTGTATAGTGACGAAAGAAGAGGGCCAATGCCAATGCCAATTGAGCTTTAACTCCTTCCACTTTTTTTACTTGTATAAGTCCTAGTTAGCCAATGCCCAATTGTTAAGTTATTGGATTCTCTTCATTTTAGCTTTGAAAAAAAAAAATCAAGAATAGTGTTAAATCCAATAAAACAAATGCAGCTAAGCTAAGAAATTTTATTGAAACAATAATAATCTTTAGCCGATTCTAACTAGCCTAGGAGGTAGGTGCAGCAGAACACCCACACAAATCTCACAACACGCAGCAAGACACAAATAATAAAAGGGAAAGAAAAGAAAAAAGAAAACCTAACTTACTAAATACTAGGACCTGGGAGTGGGCGGGGTTGGGCAGACGGCAGCGAAACCAAACCAGACCAAAGTAGAAGCAGAGTAGCAGACCAACTTATATAAATGGACAATAATTAAATTCTAATTTTTTTGGAGCTATTTGCAATTCTTAATCTTAGCCGGTAGGTTTAGGATATCCCTAAAACTATAATGTTTTCTTACAAATTAACGAGGCAATGAATATGATTTTTACTATTTACATCAAGGCCGGCTAGAAAAGATAAAAGAAATCTCAAGCCATAAATTGAATAACCCTCTAAAAAATCACAAATTAAAACTATCTGTACATTAGTATAAAAAATAAACTGATATAACAATAAATATGATTCGGGCCACATCAACAACATAATTAATAAATTCATAATTATTATCTTTTTTGTTCTGTGTTTAAAATTTAACACATCAATTAATTACATATCCTAACATCACTTTTTATGTGACTCCAAGTGTAATTGTTTATAGTACTGTAGCCATCTCACCTTTATGAAAAGTATTATGGTTCAAATCTCATATCTTTGTTGATGTAAGTGGCAATAATTGAATTACCAAAACATAAAAAATTGTAGCAATTATTTAACCTTTACTGGCTATGTATGGCTCAGTAGAGTCTCAATTAATCAATTTTTAAAATCTGAAACCCTCCTACTTAATCCAAGTGCTCTGCCCTCTGGTCTTTGTCAATTCTAGTTTCCAACAATATTAAAATCCAATTCGCTAGCAATACGCAAAAAAGTCTACTGCTATTTTCCACTTTGCTGTTAGAAAATGTATTTCAAGTGAATGCTGCAAAAAATCTGAAAATGTATTTCTTTTTAATTTTAACACTTCTCAATGAATGCTGCACATGTAGATTTCACCAAAACTAAACAAAAATAGTGCTGCAGAAAAAGAAAAAAAAAAAAAAAAGAGGAAAATAAAAGGAGATAGAGAGAGAGAGAGGAATGGAAATGGCTTTTTGGTGATAATTCAGTACGTCTTTGAATTCCCTTTTCTTCTTCCTATTTGGTTTCTATTGGTAGTGTTAGAAAAAAGTGTGGCCTCTTGTCTTTACCATTAATAGTTGACAGTTTTGCCATTTAGCTATCTTCCTGTCCAAAGCCAAATATAGAAAGTTGGCTGCCGTATGAAGAGGAAAAGGACTAATGATTAGTTTTGTTGGATGTTGGCTAGTACTAAAAGCCTAATAGACAGATATGTGTCTACATGCAGGAAAAAGCCATGTGCAACAGTGAATGCCTAAGTCTTGTCAATACATTGTTGTTTTCATAAAACTAACTCGGATTGCAGATTGGCCAGACTCACACTAGTGATTCTCTTATCAACTCTTTTCCTCATTGGAAATTACTAATGGCAAAAAAAATTTGTAATATTATTTTGGGTTTTCAGTTAGAATTTATATATAACTAAACAAAGAAACAATGAACAGAAAAGGTCCAACAAATAAGCAGCACAAAGAATTGATATTTTCTAGCTACAAAAAATCAAACTAACAACTGAATCATAAACAACAAACAACCCAAAACAGATCAATTTAACTTTAGTACTGATTACAAAGTTGGCTTTATTTTATATCAGCATTAGAAACAAGCACAAAAATAAACACATACACTTCACTAAAAATGTGCATTCACATGAAAACAATTGAAAAAAATAATTGCAGTTCCAAACTTAACAAGATGGGGATGTATCATCTTTTTTGCTTCTTAGCACCTATAAAGACTGTAATTAAAAAAAATAAAAAATAAAACACTAACCTTTGTTACCATAACATCAAAACCACAAAGAACAGAATTCATATTGAAAAGGAAAGCTTGGGAACCAAAAAATCACATATGAAACAGAAAATTATACTATACTCCGGGGACCGGGTGTAGCAAACTATACCATACCCCAAATGAAACATGTACTTGAATGTATTAAAAGGAAACTAGCTGTTCCTTTAAAAAGAATTAGGAAAATGCTAAAGCTACTATACAAATTATGACATCTACAACTTAATAACTTTCTTAATTTATTTGTTGTGTTCTGTTTAAAATACAACAACCCAGTTTGTAAGACCTATGTATTTTGTTTTGGGATCATGACAATCTAAATTTTACAAAGCAGAAGAGACAAAAAAACACACACACACAAGTACAACAGCATTCCAGAGGCATTTAAGGACAACAACAGAGAAGCTAAATAGACCCAGTAGTCACACCATCATAGAACAATTGTTTCACACAAAAATAAATAAATAAATAAATCACAAACAGAGAGAGTTTTTCCTTTACCTTTTTAGCAGAGACACTGGAATCGTCGATGGGTATTTAGAACTTGCTGTTTGCAGAGACACTGGCTTTGCAATCTCTGAAATCGTCAACAAAAAAAAAATAATAAGCATACCACAATAAAAAGTTTTAACTCCTGGCCTCCACTCTTGGCTTTCTCAATGCATTAACCCATACCACAATGCCAAGCGGCCATCATTCACTTAAAAGCAGCCAAAAGAGGATAGTTTGCTTACCACCAAGCTACTCATATCACATCAACATGAATCAACATTCTATGATTTACCCAAAAACCTAAACAAAAAGAAATTTCACATTTTCTTATTTGTCGATCAAAACCCAGCAAGATAATCACCAACTACACTTAGTTTTTCAAAGATTGACCAAACCAAGTTACCAAACACACTGTTTTCATTCACGCCTTAAAATTAACAATGCAGGATCATCAACTATACTTAATTTTCCAAAGAAGACCCTAATAGCAAAACTAAACGGTCCAATCCTCAAAAAATACATACCCATTTTTGCTCACTATTCAAAATTCACAATGCAGGCCATCTACACAAATACTCATTTCTAAACAAGTCCCTAATAACAACAAAAACAAAAAAATAATAATAATAATAACCATAATAATAAATAATAAAAATTTCCAATTTGAGGTCACACTTCAAAATTCGCAATGCAAGAAATATACATACCCTTTACATTTCAAAATAAGACCCTAATGGCAAACCAAACCAAAAAAACACACATACCCATCTTTGCTCCCACTATTAAATTTCACAATGCAGGCCAAATACGCACAAAGAATACACAATAGTTTTGGAGAGAACCCTTACCCACCCATTACCCCTCCATTAATTAAAATTACTTAATTAACCAACAAAAAAAAAACATCTTTACCTGAGGAAGTGAAGGGTTTGCAGTGCCATCGACCAATCCCAACAGCTCTTGAATTTCCTCTAAATCCCTAGCTGCTATTCAAAAACCAAACAAATCAAACCAAAATAATAATAATAACAGCAAAGAATCAGAGAGAAATAGAGAATCAGACCGAGTGAGAGATAGACAGAGCGAAGAATTTCTCGCGAAGCTTCAATCGGTGCCAAGATGAACCTTGAGGACTTCCTCTTTTGCTCTAAATCGGTACCAAACAAGAAATTAGGGTTTTGATAACAATAAACAGAAAAAAGAAATAGGAATGCAAAAGAGTTGTGCGTACCTAGATTAGAGAGATATCGATAAGGGTTTTTGATGAGGAGCAAGTCGCCTCCTGTGGCAGCTCAAGCCATGGGTTTCTGTCAAGAGAGTTCGGATGAGACAGCAAAAAGAGGGAAGGTTCTAGATTAGGGGCATGAACCGTTACGGTTAGAAATGATAAGAGAAATGGGTCGGGCTAGACCTGACCCATTTGTTTTTGGACCTAACTAGGCTCGATTTTTGGGTGGTGGTGGTGGTGGTGGTGGTGGCTGTGGTCGGGGGTTGGGTGGTGGGGCTATGGCTGTGGCTGTGGGTTTGTGGGTAGTGGTAGAGATGAGACAGTGAGGAGATTTTCAGTGTCTGAGAGAAAGAAAGAGCGAGAGAAAGAGAGAGAGAGAGTGTGTGTGGGAGACTAGCTAAAAACGAAAACGCGCTAAAAATGAACAGGGAAAAAAAAACAGGGGGAAAATTTAGGTTAAGGCGGGGGAAATGTAAAGGCCTATTGCGGCGGGTAATGACCCGCCGCTGTATCTAAGCTTGGGCCGCTGAAACAGGGATGTTACGGCGGGTCATTGGCCCACCGCTGTAGCCCGCCGCAATAGATTTCATGTACAGCGGCAGGCCTAAAACGCGCCGCAGTAGGCGGCCTGTAGCGGCTGTTTTTGCACCCGCCGCAATAGGCCCGCCGCAGCTGCTTGTTTTTCTTGTAGTGCAAGGTTGCGACTGAAGTCGGAAGCCGGCTGGGTGTAGTGGAGGAAGTGGAGAAGCGTCGGCGACAGGATACTCAAAGTTTGTTTATGAGGGTTAAGGTGGCCCTCCCAATTTCGAAACCAATCCGCCGGGGAGGATTTCTTGCTGGGTCTGATGGTCAAAGAACTTGGGTTACCTTTAAATACGAAAGACTTCCATTGTTTTGCCATTGGTGTGGGACTTTGGGGCACGACACCAAGCATTGTGCGCACTATTTTGCACGGACAAAAGTTGACGGCGAAGTGGTCTGCCAGTATAGAGAGTGGATGAGAGCCTCGGGTGGGCGCACCCGGTCACCACCTAGATGAGGCTCGAGCTGGACTGATCAGCAACGGGATGAGAACTCGGGGGTGACTGAAAAAGTGCAGAAAGGTGGGCATGACGGAGCGGCGACGGTGACTCCCACAGACACACGGTCTACGAAGGTTGACAAGGATGAGAATGGAAGGAACGGAATTTTCGGAATTATTCCAATAGTCCAGGAGGAGATCATGGTGGAAGGCGTGAAATCCGAGATTGATGAGGAAAGGATTTGTGCGAAATCTTCGGAAATAACTTCGGTGGTTCAAAATTTGAATCTGGAAGTTGCATGTGAGTTAGAGCCGAACCATGCTGGCCACGTGAGAATGCATGGGGAGGGCTTAAAGAATAATGGGCCAAAGTTGGATAAGTCACGGCCCACTTGGACTAGACTTTCACGGATGGACTGTGGGCTTAATGAAAACAAGAAAAGTGGGACTTGCACATCCCTGGGAAAAAGAAACTTGGTGCATGAAAGTGAACAGGACCATGCAAAAGAGTTAGAAAATAATCCAGTGAAGCCGGGAAAACTGCAGAATGAGTCTCAAGATAGCAAAGCGGCGGGAATGTTGGATCACCCTTGCCGAGCACAATGAAGCTGTTAAGTTGGAACTGCCAAGGGCTTGGGAACCCTTGGACAGTTCGCAACCTTCACAAACTAGTGAAGGATAAAGCACCTACGGTGTGTTTTCTTATGGAGACACGCTTGGACAGAGAACGGTTTGACTGGCATTGCAGAGAGTTACCGTACAAGAACAAGTTGATTATTAAAAAGCCGGATTCTGGGGGCGGAATAGCATTGGTTTGGAAACCGGAGGTAAACTTGGATGTCATTAACTTTACTGATAATCATGTGCTTGCAAAGGTGGTGGAGGCGGATGGTTTCGAATGGTACTTAACTGGTTTTTATGGGTGGCCGGAAGCAAGTCAGAAGCACAAATCTTGGGCTCTGCTAAAACATCTCGTGTCTTTTGTTGATGGACCGTGGCTGTGCATAGGGGACTTTAATGCGATGTTGCACTCGTCTAAAAAACAAAGTAGATGCCCACCGATTCAGTCACAGATGGACGAGTTTCGTATGGCGTTGGATTATTGTCGGTTGGCTGACCTTGGCTTTGTTGGATTCCCTTTCACATGGAACAACAAACAACCAGGGAGTGCAAATACAAAGGAACGCCTGGATCGTGCGGTGGCGAACTTGGAATGGAGAGAAAAATTTCAGGATAGCACTGTACACCATCTCTCTTCACATGCCTCTGACCATATCCCAATCTTGCTGGAGACTAGAAGAGCAAAGGACTTTAGAACGCGAGGACCGAAGGGATTTCGTTTTGAGGAAGCTTGGTTGCTTTCGGATGAGTGTGAAGCAACGGTGCGTGATGCATGGAACAAAGCAAGTGAAGGGACATCTCCCTTAGCTGCTGCACATGGAAAGATAGCATGTTGTGGAGAGGAACTACGTGCAT
The DNA here is from genome assembly GCA_023055345.1 of Quercus wislizeni. Classification (NCBI taxonomy): domain Eukaryota; kingdom Viridiplantae; phylum Streptophyta; class Magnoliopsida; order Fagales; family Fagaceae; genus Quercus; species Quercus wislizeni. The sequence continues at coordinate 49,332,187 of JALGQJ010000002.1, forward strand.
GGGGGTCTACTAGGACCCACCCGGATATTGAAGCCATTAAAAAACTACAAAAACATGTTGAATGGCTTAATACTAGTGACTTTACTGAGGAGTGCAAAGCTGAACTACTTACAGCTAGTAGGCAATTAGATGATCTTCTTCTAAAACAGGAGATTTATTAGGCACAGCGATCCCGGGTGGCTTGGCTGAAACATGGGGACAAGAACACAAAGTTTTTTCACACTAAAGCTTCTCAAAGACAGCGGAAAAACTACATTTAGGGGATTAAAGACAAGCATGACCGATGGGTTGAAGAGGTTGAAGATATTGGTGAGGTGGCCTCTGACTATTTTGAGAATATGTTTAGGGCGGGTAGATGTGATCAAATGGCGGATTGTCTCAGTGCAGTCCCTAATAAAGTCACTGCCAACATGAAGGAAGTTTTAACTTGTGAGTATACTGCTGAGGAAGTCCGTATAGCATTGTTTCAGATGGGTCCTACAAAAGCTCCAGGTCCGGACGGTATGAATGCTCTTTTCTATCAGAAATTTTGGCATATTGTGGGTCATGATGTGACTAATGCTGTTTTGGATTATTTGAATAATGGGATTATGATGCCTGATATTAACTATACTCAAATTGTCCTTATCCCAAAAATAAAATCCCCAGAAAAAATGACTAATTTTAGACCCATTAGTCCATGCAATGTTATATACAAAATTATTTCCAAAGTAATTGCAAACAGACTCAAACAAATCCTCCCTCAGTTAATCTCCCCAACACAAAGTGCTTTTGTACCAGGTCGTCTCATCACTGATAATGTACTAGTTGCAAATGAAACCCTACATACTATGCACTGTAGAAAAAAGGGTAGAAAAGGCTTCTTAGCTTTGAAGCTGGATATTAGTAAAGCCTATGACCGAGTTGAGTGGTCCTTTCTTAAGGGAATAATGGTGAAACTGGGATTTCCAGAAGTATGGATTGATCGGGTGATGGGTTGTGTTACTTCATCCTCTTTTTCTATTCGTATTAATGGAAAATCTTATGGCCATATTATCCCATCTAGGGGGCTCCGTCAAGGAGACCCTTTGTCCCCTTATTTGTTTTTGTTATGTGCAGAAGGTTTTACCGCATTGCTTGCAAAAGTAGAGATGGAAGGAAGGATACATGGCATATCAGTTTGCCGGAGAGCTCCAAGTATTTCCCACCTATTGTTTGCAGATGACTCCTTGTTATTTTGCCAAGCCGATAAGGAAGAAGTCCATGTTATTAACCAGACTCTCAAACTATATGAGGAGGCATCCGGACAGTGTATCAATTTTGAGAAGTCCTCAGTTTTTTTCAGTAGCAACACTGAGGAAGCACAGAGAGACTGGATTAAGCATGAACTAGGGGTTAAGGAAGTGGAAAAATTTGAGTCTTATTTAGGCTTGCCAACCCTTGTTGGTCGAGGTAAATACCAAACCTTCTCTTTCTTAAAGGATAGAGTTTGGAAAAAGATTTAAGGATGGAAGGGGAAAATGCTTTCTAGAGCGGGAAAGGAAGTGCTAATAAAAGCAGTGGCCCAGTCTATTCCAACGTACACAATGGGGGTTTTTCTAATCCCTGTCAAACTTTGTAATGAGCTTAACTCTATGTGTGCAAGATTTTGGTGGGGCCAGGTGGGGGATGAGAGGAAGATTCATTGGAAGAGTTGGAGTGCATTATCACAGCCCAAAAAGGAGGGAGGGATGGGTTTTAGAGACCTGAGGGATTTCAATCTTGCCATGCTGGCGAAACAAGGGTGGAGACTTATACAAGACCAAAGCTCACTTCTTTATAGCTGCCTCAAAGTAAGATATTTCCCAAGAACGAGTTTTTTGGAGGCCTCTGATACCCTAAACAGTTCATACACGTGGAAGAGCCTTCTTGCTGCCAACAAATTTTGAAGACAGGTTGTTGTTGGAGGGTTGGTAACGGATCCTCTATTCGTGTCACACAGGATAAATGGATTCCTAACTACCCATCTAATAAGGTGCTTCATCCGCCTGTCGAAGAAGAATGGGAATGGAGAGTTGCCGAGTTAATAGATTGGGAAAGGCATAATTGGGATGGTGAGCTTATAAGAAGTAGATTTCACAGGGAGGATGCAGAGGCGATTATACGGATTCCTTTGAGCAGGAGATATGTTATGGATAAGATGCACTGGCTTCATCATAAAACAGAGGCATATACGGTGAGGTCAGGATATCATGTCGCACGGATACTTTCAAGGGAGAAGACGGGAGTGGGTGAATGTTCTAGGCCACCCAGGGGAAGTCACTTGTGGGCAAAGCTGTGGAAGCTCCATGTTCCCAATAAAATAAAGATCTTTGGATGGAGAGTATGTCAGAATATCCTACCAACCAAGGATGCTATGTTTCGGCGCAAGATAACAGAGGATGGTGGATGCGAAGTTTGCAAGGGAGAAACGGAATCTGTGCTCCATATGCTGTGGGAATGTCGAGTGGCGCAAGACGTGTAGGCGGGTTGTTCAGGCAAACTCCAAAAGAGTGTCTTGGGACATTGGGATGTAATGCAATTATTTGAAGACATGATGGACAGGTTGCCGACAGAAGATATGGAATTGTTCCTGGTGCAGTTATGGGTAATATGGAACCAACGGAATTTGATTCTTCATGGAGGACAAGTTCAAGATCCAGCCAAGCTTAATCAGAGGGCCAAGAACTTGCTAGAGGATTTTTGAAATGCTCAGGACCGGCTGATCATTGGGATGATCACGGATGGAGGCAGTGCCACGTGGAAACCACCTTCGGGCTTGGTTTATAAGCTGAACTTTGATGCGGCAGTGGCCCCAAGCTTGTGGACTTCTGGGTTTGGTGCGATCATCCGAAACGAGAAAGGAGAAGTTATGGCCGCCTATGCTGGCCGAGGCCCATCAGTCACAGACAGCGAGGAAGTGGAAGCGTTGGCATGTCGCAAGGCCATGGAGTTTGCAGTGGATACGAGCTTCTCCGATCTGATCATCGAGGGAGACAATAGTGAAGTCATTAAAGCTATCTCATCGGCTCGGGACAATGGTTCACAGTTGGGTCACATATATGAGGATATTAGATGCCTTGCAGCTAGTCTACGTGACTGGTCTACGAGCTGGGTTCGCCGGAATGCCAATACAGTTGCCCACTCTTTAGCTCAGTTCGCTAGGGAAATAGAGAATGAAATTGTATGGCTTGAAGATTCGCCACCCCCGGCCTTAGAGGCCTTGTACTCGGACTCTTTGTTTTTATGAATGAATGAGAAATCTGGTTGGGCTTTCAAAAAAAAAAAAAAATGAGTAACTGATGAAATATGACACTATTTTTAAGTGACATAACATTGTTTTTAATATTAAAAAACTACACTTCTCCTCCATAATATATCACCCTTTTAATGGGCCCAAATCAAACCCAGTATTCCCCAAATTCAAAACTAAACCCACCCACCTACACATCGTATACTGCAAAACTAATGTATTAGGGTAGAGGAGTTTCCACTCAAATTTAGGATTAAAAAAAGGGAAATTATTTTGCACTCGCTCTTCCTAATTTGAAAACATGTAGTCATTAGTCAAGTATACGGATATATATATATATATATATATATATATATATATATATATATATATATATAGGGTTGTGTTCAAGTTACACATGGTGTAACTCTAAGCAATATTACACCACCCAATAATTTGTTATTGAATTAATATTTTGAAAATCCAACCGTTGAATTACATGTTCTATATGTTCTTAACATGTGTGCCAATTTTCATATCAATCGGATGTTATTTACCATTTGATTCATAAGCTCATCTTTTATGTATTATTTTAAACTATAAAAACTTGAATTTTAACAATTGATTGATGACATGGAAATTAATCTTTGATTATCTTGAAATTTTGCAAACATGAAAAATATACAAAGATAATGTAATGTAACAATGGATTTGTCAATATTTGTATCCAATTAAAAAATATTGAGTAGTGTAATATTACTTAAAGTTACACCAGGTGTAACTCGAATCCAACCCATATATATATATAGACACACACGGATATGATGCTTGGGAAACAAACTCCAATTCTTGTTCATGCGATGCTTTAAGAAACTAAACCCCTTATCAAAAAAAGAAAAAGAAAGAAACTAAACACAAAATATATAGTTAGTATAATATCAAGAAAACCAAGCAAACATGTAGAAAAGCACCAAAAGTCAATTTATATAATATAAGAGAGTAGAAGATTCTAAAGGAAACTCAATCAATTTATTTTCCTAGAACCCTATTTCAGATATAAAACTCTAAATCTTATTCAAGCAATGTTTTAAGAAACTCAATCATATCCCTAGTGATATGCTAGACTAGATTCACGATAGGAGTTCTATCATAGAACCCTATTTCGGATAAGTCTCTAAAATGATTTTCTTCAGTACATTTGTTATGTACCCACGGGGTAATGAAATTATTCATGGGGCTGGTAAATGGAGATGATTCCGTGCTACAATTTAGCGGAGGAGTAAAATAAAATAATAAATAATGTAAAAGAATTAGAATAAAATAATAAATAATGTAAAAGAATTACTCAGGTTTATATTCTTAGTGTGCGTTTGCTTAGAAATTCTTTTGCATTTTGCATTTTTGGTTGGGTCCCACGGTACTGTTCACAACCTTGCCAAACTTGTGAAAACATAGATTTCTAGGTAAATCCTAGGTCTCACGGCACTTAAAAATTATTTTGTTACAGTGTTTTCAACAAAATAAGCGATATTCAAATAGACTCTTAATCTGAAATGGCTGGGGAGAGAAAAGGATGATCCAACCGCTTCTTCTAGCTCTTTTTCAAATTTGATAAAGGTTGATAATCTTCATAATTAAATACCGTTACTATATGGATCTTATTGTGATATTTTCTCTTACAATAACCAATTTAAACACAAAAATGTCACATAGACAAGTAAAAGAATAAATAAATAAACTTATTCAAAAATAATAATTAATAAATAAATAAACATATTGAATAGTACTAATTTGAACTACCTTTCCAAAGCAATGAATGGCTTAAAGGAATCAACATACACTTCCCAAAGAGAAGTGTACTGTATACGCAATTTTCTTTTAACAATATGATAAGCTCTTAGCAAGGCCAAAATGGGCAAATGCCTTTTTCGTGCAAAAAAATCAGCGTTTTGTCCCCTTTCCCAAACTAATTAGGGAAATGCCCTTCTTTTGAAACTTGATTTTCTCAAAATCGAGTTTCAATAAAACTCAATTTTCTCAAAATCGAGTTTCAATTTAAGGCTCTATTTGTTTTGACTTCAAACTAATTCCAAAAATGATTTTCCGAAAAATTGGGCGTTTGGTTGTTACCTCAAATTTGGTCAAACTGAAAAGCATTTCCAGTTGACCGAAAATTATAGCCAAAACAACGGAAAATGATTTCCATTTTCATTTTCACTTGAAATGATTTCCGGCCTTGGAAAATAGAAGAGAAAGAGAGAGAAAGAGTAAGAAGATCGCCGACGTTGGAGCAAGAAGATCGCATCGGAGCAAGATGATCGCACCGCTCCGATTGTTCAAACCCACCCTCGTCGAACCCAGTCACCGATCATCAAGATCGTCTCGCCATTTCCGAACCACGCGCGAAGAGAGAGACAGAGAGAGTAGAGAGATCGTCGCACCACCGGCGAGATTGTCTCGCCATCGTTCTCGAACCCGCTCGCACCAGATCACCGACGAACCCACTCACACTGCGCCGATCGCACCGGTGAGTCACACTGCGAACCCACGAACCCGAGATCATAGCACCACGAATAGCAAGTCGCACCGTGCCGATCGCACCGGCGAGTCGCACTATGAACCCGCGAACCCGTTACCGATTTGTTCTCGTTCTCATTTGAAATTTTTGTAATAAAATTTGTTTGTGATTTTGATTTTTTACTTTCTCTCTTTGATCTCTGATTTTGTTGTTGTTGTTATGGTGGCGTGGGTGGTGGTGTTTTGGTGGTTTTCCTGTTGTGTGGTGATGGGTTTTGTGGGGGTGGTGGTGGAAAATAGCATTTTCAGAATGTTACCAACCACAAAAAATTATTTTCTAGAAAAATTTTCATAATACAACCAAACACTTGAAAATATTTTCCTTTCCAAAAAATAACGTTTCCGGCAAATAAATATTTTCCAGAAATATTTTACATGAACCAAACGCAGCCTAAAACTCGATTTTTGGACAATCGAGTTATAACAAACTGGAAGAAAAAAAAATTAAAAAATAATAAAATAAATAAATAAATTTTTGGAACTTGAGCTCAATGAACTCGAGTTCCATGCAATTTTTTAAAGCCTTATAGTGGCGTTTTAAAGCCCTATAGTGGCATTTTAAAACATGCAAGCCTTTTCTTAAGTCTAATCGCTCCATAGGGAGCTCTATAGTGGCGTTTTAAAGCCCTATAGTAGCATTTTTAGTATGCAAGTTTTTTTCTTAAGTCCGATCGCTCCATAGGGAGCCCTGTAGTGGCGTTTTAAATACCTATAGTGGCGTTTTTTATGAAACTTGAGCTCCATGAACTCGAGTTCCATGCAATTTTTTTTTTTTTTTAATTTTACCTATAGCTATGTTTCATGGAGGCCTATAGTGGCGTTTTAATGGAACTCGAGCTCCATGAACTCGAGTTAGCTCGAGTTCCATACAATTTTTTTTTTTTTTTTAAAGTTTAATCACCCCATACTCGATTGTCCAAAAATCAAGTTTTAAATTGAAACTTGATTTTGAGAAAATCGAGTTATAAAAAAAGGGCATTTCCCTAATTAGTTTGGAAAAGGTGGCAGAACGCTGATTTTTTTGCGCGAAAATGACATTTGCCCATTTTGGCCCTCTCAGCAATGCAAAACTAGTTCACAAATAAGTTAATAGGATGCGACCTTTTTACTTTTTTTTGTGTAATATAATCGTACTTATAAGAAAATTGCTTAACTACCAAAGTAATTTGCGATCATGCCAGAATCACATAAAAACATAATCAACCAACATTTTCCAAGGTTTTCAAAGGAGCAGCGAATGTACTCACAAAATGAAAAGAAAATAATCAAATCAACCTTTTTTATCTCAAAATTACTCGGACTAAGGGGTGGAGCCATGAACATCCCCTTCCTCCTCCCCCCCCCCCCCCCCCCCAAAACCCCAACCCCCAAATTTCTAAAATTTTCTTTATATACTATATATATAATTATTTTAATGTTTTCAAAATTTAGTCTACAAAAATAAGAGTTGGCCTCCTGATATTTGAATTAGTCTTATGATACTTAAAAAAAAAAAAATCGGTCTAACAGTTATAGAGACATACTTTATTTGTCACAATTTTTCTTTTTATATGTTAAATATTTGATAAATTTTGACATCAAACATGTTTGGATCTCTCTTTTTCGACCCGTTATGTATCGATTAACAAGACATTGATTTATTAAAAAAATATTGTCACTAAAACTATACATGAAATGTCTCTTTAATAGCCACAGAATGAGTTAGAGTAAGCGAGCTTCAAATATGCTTGGAGCATAACTTATTCCTCCGAGATTTTTATCATTCATTTCTTTGAAAATTTCATTAGTTCAATTGAAATATTTTTTACTTACTTTAGTATAAAATTTGAAAATTTTGATAATTTGTATTGAAAATGAAACTTTTTAAGAATTTCACTATGAAAATACTAAAAATGAATTTTATTTTATGAAAGATTGTCATCAAACATAATTTTGATTGAAAATACTGAGCTCTTTTTTTTCTTTTTCTTTTTTGTGTGTGTATATATAACTTTTCAAATTAAAAAAAAAAAGAAAATGTGTATTTATATGTGTGTGTATATATGTGTGCACCGCAACTTGGCCCCCAAACAAAAATTCCTAACTCTGCCCTTGCTCAGACTAATTTCCTTTGGACTTAGATTCACTAGGTAAATAGATACAATATAGCCTATAGGTGGCCTCAAAGGAAACCTTCATATAATCAAACACAGTTATAATTTCTAGTTATTTCTTGGATTAATCAGTAAACCAATTAAACAGTGTAAGTAAGAAATTTTGAGAGGGAAATAAGTGGGGAAATAAATGTTGAACCAATAGAGTTTGGTCCCAATATTGGATTCAGTCCAACCCCCTGGTGAGGTCTCTCGTGTGGAAGGACGTATGGAGTCTAGAGTCTATGCTAATCATAAAATTTTAGTGTTGTGATTAACCACCTAAGAGCAACTACATCAGTTGATGCAAAAATTTTGTAAATTTTGCCAAAAAAACTTAAGGGTATGTTTGGTAATTGTTTTTTCTCCTTATATTTTGTTTTCAAAAAAAAATTTCTATTTTTGAGACTAAAAAACTTGTTTGGCAACCCAAAATGGACAAAAAACAAAAAATGTTTTCAAAACTCAATTTGTGAAGGAAACTGAAAACATGCAAAAGGTTGTTTTCACTTTCTAATTTTCAAAAGTCAATGAAAACACACATTTAATTTAATGAATCTATCTTATTTAATGAGTTAGCATTAGAGTACAAATCCTAATAACAACATAATTTTCTATTTTCTATTTTTTTCTTCAAAAAACTATTTTTTTAATTTCAACTAACCAAACATGTTTTTTATTTCAAAAATACAAGAAAATTATTTTTTTCTTTATATTTCCAAAAACAAGTTTTTGAAAATAGAAAACAAAATCTGTTACCAAACATAACTTTACTTTTTTCTATTTTACACACCTATTTTTACACACCTATTTTACACATTTATTCAATAAAATATTCATTATTTTACAATTTTCAATTATTTCCTTCACCCTTCACACTTCTCTCTTCTCTTGAAATCCTCTCACACACAACCCAAGCCACCATCAACGATCAATCCACCATCATCAAGCACAACCACTGCAAACCGTGCACCATCATCAGCCACTAATCAAAACCCAGATCATCAAGCACTCCCTTCACCCACTGATCAAACAAAGAATAAAAACCATCAAAACCCCAAAAATCATCAAAACCTCCAAAAATCATCAAAAACCAAGATCAAGAACTTGAATTTTTAAGGTTTCTCTATTTAGAGACTATAACAAGTGGGAAAAAGAAAAGACTCAATCTTGCATTGTTTTTGTTAATTTTTCCACATTCTCTCGGCAAGCAAACAGAAAACATAGCAAAAAAGAAAAAAAAAATCAAGAACTAGGAAAAAAGAAAAAAGAAAAAAAAAAACATACTCGATCTGGAGGAGAATTTTCTGGGACTCAGGATGGAACAATTGTTGTTGTTGCTGTTGTGGTTGAAACAATTGTTGTTGTTATTGCTGCTGTTGTTGAGGAAAGAATGGACTACTTGGTTGAAAAGATTGAGTTTGAGGTTGAAACAACATTTGTTGTTGTGGTTGCTGTGGAGTAGAAAATAGTGAAAACGCCATTTTTTTTTTTTTTTTTGGGTTTTGAATGAGAAAATTGTTTTCTGGGTTTTGATTTAGAATGAAGGAGTTTACTGTTGTTTTTTTGTTAGAATAAAATCCTAATCTTTAGGGATATTTACATGTATTTGAATTTTTCCAAGTTTCTGTTACCACTTGGCTTTATTTCTACTAAGTGGGCTGTTTTTTCATTTCTGTTAAGATCATGTATTGAATGGCTATTTAAGCCAAAGTTATTGTTAATAAAACTAAGGCATTCAATCCAGCTTGTTGTGTTCTTGTTCTTAGTTTTGTTTTAGATCAAAGTTCCTAACAATCTAGTATCAGAGCTCCCACTGGGCCTGATAAATCAAAGCAGCAGTCTTTGAAGTTCTTGCAGTAGCACAGAAGATGACTACGGAAGGGAGTTTTATACAGCCAGCCATTCCTCACTTTGATGGTCACTATGATCATTGGAGCATGCTGATGGAAAATTTTCTACGATCTAAGGAATTTTGGGGGCTGGTGGAGCCTGGCTATATTAAGCTAGCAAGTGAAT